>OX352761.1:54638446-55838446 GCA_947095585.1 Nephrocerus scutellatus | reverse complement strand
TTTGATTTGTTGAAGCACTGCTATTGAATTCGCGCCTGTAAGCAGGTCATCAACATACATGTCGGGTTTAATAATATTAGCCGACCGTTTGTTTTTAATCTCTCCGTCCAGAGCTAACTTCTGAAGGCACTTGGTGGCTAAATACGGCGCACAGGCGGTACCATACGTAATAGTGCATAATCGATAGATGTTCAATTCTGCTAACGGATCATTTCGCCAGACAATGCACTGAAGATCGGTGTCTGTGGGATTCACCAAAATTTGGCAATACATTTGTTTAATATCGGCACTCAATACAAATCGGTGTGTGCGGAAAACAATTCCTGTTGCACAACTGGTCCTACCATGAGAATCTCGTTCCATGAAACCCCAGACGATGTTTTCGCAGAAGCATCAAAGACGACGCGGAGCTTGGTTGATGACCCGAGTTCTTTGATGACACAATGATGCGGAAGATAATAATGATTTTGTGGGACCATATCAGGTGTAATAAGCTGCATGTGCCCTAATTTGAGATATTCTTCCATGAACATTGCATATTCCTGTTTCCGTGTTGGATTTTTACCGAGGCTTCTCTCAATACTGTGGAACCGATGTGTTGCCATTTGTAGCGAATCTCCTAAAATAGATGAATGTTTTGATAATGGTAGTGATACCACAAATCTACCATGTGGATTTCGATGAACGTGTTTCGTAAAATGTTCTTCGACTAATTTTTCTTCTGTCGAGTATTTTTGCTTCGCTTCCTCTATATCTTCAATTTGAAAGAATTTCTGAAGTTGGCTGTTTAGGTTGAAATCATCAATGCATTCAGACACATGATTAATATGTCTGACAGTTGGATTTTCGACTAAATTGACATCTGACTGTGCGGTGGAATTTCCAACGACAATCCAACCCAGGAGTGTGTTTTGAAGAAGAGGCATATTTTCGGCTAACGAAATCTGGCCTACAGATAGTAAATTGTGATATAATCTAGCCCCAATTAGAAGGCGATTTTTTGAGGTTTATTGAATTGAGGATCAGCCAACTTTATGTTATTAGCAATTGGCCATTGTTTGATGTTGACTGGTGAATGTGGCTGAAAATTTGTGATTTTTGACAGCACACTTGCTTCGACATTGGCTGAGAAGCTATTTATTCTTGATTTGATCATGAAACATACCTTGGCCTTTGAATTCAGTGTTGTATTTCCGATTCCACCCAATTTAGTTTGCTGCGGTTGTCGTTTAAGTCCAAGTTGTATGGCTAGCTAGCACGACAGTGAACTTGAGAACCATTGACATCGGTTGCAATGATTAACGCTGCGAAATAAACGTAATTAACGGTACGGGAAACTGTGTTTAAAATATCAGCATTAACAGTTTCTTGTGAACATGAGGCTACGAACTTGGATGTGATGATTGCGGATTGTCAATTAGAGCTTGACCACTTGGCACTCTATTTGATAACTCATGTGTCCTTTCGGCTCCGTCAAATTGATGTAGCAGTGAATGATGTCTTTCATTGCAGTTAGGTAAATTACAGTGATATTTTGAATCACAAGTACTAGTTGGATGTTGAGACGACAAACAGTTAACACACAAATTTAAACGTTGAACATTTCGTATACGATCGGGCCTCTTTACAGTCAGAAATTTTCTACATCGATATATACGATGACCGGCTTTGATATATACGATGACCGGCTTTGGCACAAAACTCGCATTTCGAAATACTAACTGCTACATGTGTGTCTGGACGTTGAACTGGAGTTGATGATTTGAACCCAGCGGTTACCTTTAATGGTTGAGACATGCAATCGAGTATCTCACAGCGTTTGTTTAGGAACCCTATCAATTCATCTAGGGTTTCCAATCTGTTAGTTGGAGCTTCATCGTCCCACTTGTTTAGAATCTCTGAATCCAATTTTGATTTCAGCATTTCTACTATCAGGTCATCCCATTGCTTTGTCATTCTGCCTAATGAATGAAGTGACCTTAAATTAGAGTTAAAAGTATCAATTAAAAATCTTAATTGTACAGTAGTTGGTTTATCAACAGCCTTTGCTGAAAACAGTTGTATATGATGTCTGCATATTATTTTTCGATTTTCGAACCGATTTCTAAGGAGATCCCGGGCAGCCTCATAATTAGTTTCCGTTAACTCAAGTGCGGCTATTGTATTAGCAGCGCTGCCTCCAATAGCCTTACGGAGATATTGAAATTTAGTAATGGCATCGTACGCGTCATTGCTATGAACTAGATTATCGAAAGATTTAATAAAATCAAACCATTTTGTGTAGTCACCCGTGAATGGTGTAATCGAAATTTTAAGAAGTTCGACGGGATGAGGTTTCTGCTCCAAATAGTTACCAGTTGTGGCTGCGGGTTGCACCTTTACGTGAGCTTTGTCACGTAATACTTCCAGTGATGGCTTTATTATAAAAAACATTTCTTCGAATTCAGCACGATTTTTTGTTGTACATTCATCATCATCTAACAATTCCAGTTGACCTTGTAATGTAGAGAGAGTTTCAAATGTTTTATCCAAAAAATTTTTTTAAGAAATTCATTAGCTCGATTTAACTGTTCAAGTAACACTGTACGTTGTTTGTTCAACTTTGATATTTTTTGTTCGGCCATTTTATACCGCTCTATGATTACCGTACCAAACTGTACAAGAAAAGGTTAAGCACCTTGTGTATGACCAGGAACTTCTTTGTTTAATTATTTCGCACTGCCAATTTGCACAATAAATTCCAACAATATATAAAAATGAAAATAAACTAATACTTAATGATTTCCTGATGAATGCACTGATGATTATATTTGCTGGTAAACACGCCGATCCAGGGAAACCGCTTTGATGAATAATTGATTGAATACATGAATTGACCAGTGTAGTCAAACCAAAAACAGCTTCACTGTTGTATCCCACCGCTCGCCAATACAGGTCTCACAGCAGAGTCAACTGATGGGTGGTAATGCGAGATATAATGATTATGGACCATTTGGAAATGAATGGGCAGAAGTGGTTCTGGTGTTCAAGGAGGATCTGGTGGACCATCACCAGGGCTATACAGCAGCAGCACCAGCAGCAAATTGCCCCACAATTCCATCAGAAAGGTCAAACGACGCAATCCTTCGTCGACATTTAGCAAGAACTTTTTTACTCTTCACAAAATGACCGATATTAAACGGTTGCAGCAGCAAGTTCTAATGCAGCATCAGCAACACCACCAGCCAGACTCGCAACAATGGGTGGTGGCCCTGGTGGCTTTTACAAGTCAGGCAACAATCTCATCAACAGCAACACTCACAGTACAGTTTACCAATGTCGCAATTTCAGCAAAGTCCGGCCGAGCCGAATTACATGCAAAAACCACGTTATAGAGGCGTCGGCATCGGTGTCGGCGCCAGTCGCGGTATACCCGGTATACATGACAACGTTACATATCCCGCCTCAACAGCAAACCAATGCACAGCGGCAAAATTCACAGATGCCCTCCGGCGGTAGCATGTGCGGCCCTAGGGTTGGTATTAGTAACAGTAGTTGTTGTAACGGTCTCAATGGTGCCACAACAGGTGGTAACAGTAGTTGTTGTAACGGTCTCAATGGTGCCACAACAGGTGGCACCAATCAGGCCAACAACAGCTAGGGTGGTCCTAATGCAAACAATCAGAAGCAATCGAAAACGACGAGGTTGTAAATTAAACAATCAAATTCCGATGACCAAAAACATCCAATCATTTTGTCATTATCGTTTCCACTGAGAAGGTCAATCATCCTCTCAACACCACTGGCTACAGCACTATCAATAATTGCAGTCTTCATCCCTGTATCTGCAAGGTGCACAATTAACCATCCAGACGTTAGAGTGTTGTTCTTCTTCTTCTTTATGTCCTGTATCCCCTTGTGGGTCCTAGGGCCTCTACTACGCCTACGCGCCATCGCGTGCGGTTCCTGGCAATAAGCTTCAGCTCTCTCCCACTCTTCCCCAATTGCCGTGCCTCCTCTTCAACTGTTCTGCGCCATGTATTTCTCGGACTACCCGTTCTTCTACCATCCTGAGATAACGGGTTCCATTGCATTGCGTAGTTTCCACTGCCACTTCCGTCGTTGGATGGTTGTGCCTATTGGTTCCTGACCCGTTCTCTGGTAAAGATGTTCGTTAGAGATACGATTAGGCCAGAAAACCCTTAAGATGTTCCGTAGGCACCTATTTACGAATGTTTGTAATCTTTTTGTGATAGTAGCGGTCACCTTCCAAGTGCTGCACCCATACAACAGCACAGATTCAACATTTGAGCGGAACAGTCGCAGCTTGGTGTTTAAGCTGATCGCATTGCTTCACCATATCATGGACATCATTCCAAACACCGATTTTGCTTTGCCGATTCGGTTGACAATGTCCTGTTTGGTTCCACCTTCGGTCGAGACAATACTCCCAAGATATTGGAAACTCTCTACTCTCTCTACCGGCTGTCCAGCAATGTTAACATGAGTAAGTGAGTTAGTGCCGAGGTTGATGATTTTGGTTTTGGCATTATTAATCTTCAAACCCGCAACATTTGCCTCCCTCTCCACATTTGTTGTCATTTGGTGCAGCTCCATAATTCTGTGTGAGAGTAAACAAACGTCGTCAGCGTAATCCAGATGTTTGAGTTGAGTCCAACGAATTCCTCCGTTTCCAGTAGATAAAGCTGCGCGAAGTATATTGCTAATCACCAACAAAAAAAGTATCGGCGATAGAATGCAACCTTGTCGTACCCCACTTAGGATTTCGAATTCCTCCGACAGCTTTCCTCTATGTAGCACATGACATTTAGAGCCATCATAGGTTGCTTTAATAATAGCTATTAGTTTATCGGGTATACCTCTCCTGCGCAAGGCGTGCCAGATAAACTGTCTGTTGACACTGTCAAACGCCTTCTCAAAATCGATGAACAGTAGGTGCAGTGGTGACCGGAAGTCAACGCACTGTTCAATAATGATCCGCAGGGTGTTTATGTGGTCTACACAGGAGGATCCAGTGCGGAAACCTGCTTGTTCGGCACCGAGTGTATCTTCCAGATGTTCCTTAATACGCTCAAGTACTACTTTGGCTATTACTTTTGCAACTGCAGGGAGAACGCAAATGCCTCTCCAGTTTTCGCACTCCATAAGACTACCTTTTTTAGGAAGCTTGACAATCATTCCCTTCTTCCACTCGTCGGGGAATCTTTCTACCTCCCAAGCTCTCTCTACAAGAGGATATAAAAGCTCTGCTGATGTCGTTGGAGCTGCACGCAGAAGCTCTGCGGGTATACCATCTAGTCCTACCGACTTGTTGTTCTTTAGTGCGTTAATCGCGGTAGCGATCTCATCTTTACTGGGAGTTGAGGTGCGAATTCGGGAAATTGTTACTTCCGGCAGCTCCGTTTGATTTAGGTGCATATCGTTAGCAAATACACGGTTAAGGACCGTAGAGAAATGCTCCTTCCATCGCTTGAGCTGATCCTCATCTGAAACGAGTACGGCACCATCTAGGCCTTTCACCGGATGTTGGCTAGAGCGGTGACCACCTGTCAGCTCTTTGGTGATTCTGTAAACGGTTCTGCTATCGCACCTGCTCGCTGCTTCCTCTGCTTCTGAGGCCAGGTTGTTAATATAGTTACGCTTTGTCACGTCTTACACTACGCTGCGCTTCTCTCATTTTTCTTCGATACATGGACTCTAGCTCGATCCTCGCTGCTGCTGGGATATCTACAATACGAGCTTTAAGTAGTTTACGTTCTTCAATCCGCCTCCAGGTATCTTCGGTAAGCCACGTGCTGTGCCTTGCCTGGCTTCTACCAACAATACTTTCCGCACCAGATGTGAAAACATTTTTCACAGCCTTCCAATGCTCCTGGATGGTTTTCGGCAGTGAGCTGCTGATTGCTTCCACTCCTTGCGATAAATGATCCCTTAATTGCTGGCGTACTGAGGAGATCTTTAGCCGGTCGATGTTATACCTAGGCATTTGGATGATATTGCGGATTCTATGAACTGATGCAGTACGTAACTGGACAGTAGCTACCATAAGGTGATGATCACGTACCATTACCATACCCATGTCGGCTTCTCGTCTGTTTCGGACGTTTAACAGACAGCTCCTAAAACGTCGGCTGATCGCCATATGGTCGATTTGGTTGGATGATGATTGCCTGTCAGTTGACACCCAGCTGACCTTGTGGCAAGTCTTATGCTCAAACATGGTGCCTCCTATGACAAGGTTGTTGGTGTTGAAGAAATCAACAAATCTTTCACCATTGTCATTTCGTTCGCCGAGGCCGTGCTTCCCAATCACATGCTTGAGTCCTTCATTATCGTTGCCAACCTTGGCATTCAAGTCCCCCATCACGATGACGATATCTCCGTTCGGCGTTGCGTTGAATACAGCGTTTAGTTGCTGTAGAAGTTGTACTTTTCATCCTCAGTCGAGGGATTCGTTGGGGCGTAGCACTGTATGATCGTGACGCGCCGTACTCTAGTCCGAAATCTGGCCGATAAGATCCTATCACTATGCGGGTGCCAGGAAATTAGGCCTCTACGTGCTGTTGGCGTTAGCAGCAGACCCACTCCAGATTCACGGGGACTGCCAGAGGGTTTGCCAGAGTAGAGTAGCACAGTGTTACACGTTGGGGATTGGTACTCTTCCGCGTCGAACTATCTTACTTCACTCACTCCCAGTATGTCCATATTGTATCGAAGAAACTTACGTTCCAGTTGAAGAAATCTGGAATTTTGAGGTCCTTCACTCCCAGAGTCGAGGAGCGTCCTCACATTCCAGAAACCAATCTTAGTCCGGGTACAATAGCCAAAAGTCGTCATTATTCGATCATTACTTATACGAGGCGTTGTTTCAGTTTCAGTAGCGGGTATTTTTCGGTACCGCAGGGTGCTAGCCCACGTTTCCTAGACTAGAAACGCTAGACCGTTCGCACTTGTAGTTTTAGCCTACATGTATAAGGATTTATACACATAGTTGCCCGGGGACCACAACGAGGAGGTAGAGCAAGCACTACATCACGAACTTGATTGTTGCGCTACTGGCCCAAACCAAGTTTTGAGCAGTCAGTAGTTTCCCGATCAATCGCAATGCAGATCCCCAAATATCATACGTGATCAAGTCAACATAAATTAGACTAGAGATCAAATGACTCAGCTGTGTAATAAGACTAAATCGGTGACAAAGAAGAGTCAATGCGACGAATTTCGTCATCGCATGGATGTGGCAAAATGTGTTCTCAATTTTCAACAGACTCCAATCAACACATCTGTTTGGAGTCAGTGATAAGGTGTACCATAATATCGAAGACCTGGACAGCAATCAAAAGAAACTAATTAAGAGTGCTAAGACGAACACAAAAATTATGCTGTCTACAACGTCAAATATCAATTATATCAATGAAACGGAGACTAGAATCTCCAAGCAAATCAACAGCTTCGCACAAAAACTGAAAAAAGTGAAATCAACAAAATGGAGTCTTGGTACAGACTCACTGACAAATAAAAAATCAATATCCACGTAACGAACACATATCTAATTGCTCTTAGTTACATACAAGAGATCAAAACAAAATACAACACGTTGTTGAACGCCTACCTTAAGCGTAGTCATTTGTTTAAATTTCTACCTCACAAAACATTGGAAGAAATAATAGACAAGTGTGAGAAGAAGTTGGGCTTTGAAATTAAGGTACTCCACGAACCAATAGACAAACTGGACATTGCTATAACATCAACTGAAATTGTAGTAACAGGATATCTAATGATAAGGGATTCTAATGATTATGACCTGATCAAGCCTAATGCGGTTCCTGAGAAAATAGGGGAGCAGACATTTCGCGAGGTATATACAGGGTGTCCCCTAATTCTTGCACAATAATTTGCGAAATGATGCATATTCTAAGAAAAAAATCATTCTACAGTAAGGGTCTATCTGCAATGTTGACATCATTTATCGGAGATTGAAGAAAAAGCTTGCTTTGGTGGACCCTGACCCATGTTAAGGGAAATTGCTCTGTTAATACTAACGGTAGTATTTTTATTCAAAGTGATTTTGTGTGGTTTTATATAATTTTTATTTTACAACAACAGTTATAACAAGTATCCGAGGAGCCTCTTATATTTATTTTCATAATTAATCCGATTTTATTCAAACTTTGCACACATGTGAGTCTGCAATTAGAGAATTTACATGAAAATTTAAAATTTTTATGGGTAGGTTTATACGAGTATATTAAATTAAAAAAAACAACCCATAAAAATTAATATTTTTCTTGAAATCGGGAATACACAATATGCAAAGTTTGAATAAAATTAAAATTTTTAAAAATAATTATATGGGAGCACCTAAGAGCACCTAAGTCCTGAGACCCTTACAAATTTTTACAAAAGTCTTGTCTTCGAAGATACACATGTGTACAAAATTTAAAAAAAAAATTTCAAAAGAAAATTTTTTATATGGGAGTCCCTCGGCCTTAAAGCCCGACCACTTCCAAATTTTCACAAAAAGTGTTGTCCATCGGAGATACACATGTGTTTAAATTTTTAATAAAATCGGGCTAATTTTTAAAAAAATTTATATTACAAAAAATTTTTGGGAGCCTCCGACCACGGGGCCTGATCACTTCCATATTTTTACAAAAAGTGTGGTTTATCGGAGATATACATGTGTATAAAATTTGAAGAAAATCGGGTACATATGTATGCAAGTTGGATGTTGAACTTTTCGAGACTTTTTTTCGTTGTCTCTTTTTCACACAGTATGCATGTCATGTCATGTATGTGTGTGTGATGCTGAAGATTTCAAGATTTTTTGTTGCTCAAGCGGTATACATGTCCAGGTTAGCAACGCCTGATTTTGGAATTTTTCAAGAATTATTTTTGTTATAACAACATGCATGTCCGGTCTAGCAACGCTGTTCGAATCATATGTGTATGTGATCACGAAAAGTTTAAATTCTTACCCCAACTCCCCTCTTTAAACAATTTTTAACAGAACATAGAGTGGTGAGTTTTGGTTCTATAGGATTGGACATATTGCTTCCGTGATTTCTGTTAATTTTTTTTTTTTGGTAAAATTTGTTTTAACACCAAGTTATTAAAACAAAATATTATTCAGTTAGAAAAACGGGAAGGTATAGACTTAGGTAGTTTGGCTCATAAAACCTTCTTATAGAGAAAGCGCTCGACAAGCTATTAAGGCGTGTGAACAGTTGCAATCAGGCCTACACATATTTTGGGAAACCCCTGATAAATTAAATGAGACCGTTGAAACATCCAAAAGGGTTGAGGTTAATATTTGAACAGCGTCCGTTAGTGCTGATACTCGTGTGACCGACCAACAGGTTAAGCCAGACTTCTCAAGACACGTTTTAGTCAAAAGTTCCACTTTGAAAGATTTTCACGGAAAAGTTCAAGTTGAGAGTCAAGTTGGACATCCAGATGCTGAGGTGCAAACCAAATTGTTGGAATCCGCTTGAGAAAAGCTCGATATATTATCCCAACAATTTTTGGTACTTAATCAACGCTAAGATGTATTGCAAGAACAACTTTCTGCGAAACCCCCACCGGGAGTATCCTTCGCTTCCAAAACTGTTACTTGATGGCCTCTCTTTGGATTAACATCCAATACGAATGTTCCTGTCACCAGTCCTAGCCGTTGTCAAGCACCACAGTTGTTGTTCTCCAATGCGAGCAAAATGGTATCAGACAGTATAATATCACAGCCGTCAGCTATGACGACTACTAATTGTTTTCCTACCCCCATCGAAACAAATTTATTTGCGTCAAATTCGGGATCTTAATTCAATGCTTCAAACGCTTGTTTCTCGTCTGGGTCAGGTTATATCAACCCCCAAACATATCAAGTGTCCTAATAGATCATTGAATTTATCCGAAGCGTTGTTTTCACCGAAATGATTTCCGTACTAAAGGGCATAGCGTTACAGTGGTATTTATTGGACATGTAGGCGTCATAATACTGTGATATCATTGCCCGAATTCAAAGGCAAGTTTTTTGAAAGGTTTCAGGACAGGCGCTCCAATTTGGAGATCCAACGATTGATTAAAACCAGAAAACAGCTGCCTAGTGAGACTTTTGTTGAGTTTTATCATCAGGTCTGGAGCATGGCTCTTCAGTGTCGAAGTCTGAAGAGAAACTCATCGAAATTCAAGAAATGCAAGCTGGGCTTCAGTATCAATTGACCGATCGACGATTCTCTTTAATTAACGACCTGATCGCAAGTTATACGACTTGGAAAGATACTTGGAACCGAATTCGAGTCGATCCAAAATATCTAATTGTTAAAAGAGGCATCAATGAATTGAAACTTCTCGATCATAACGCGATCGCGGGCCCAAACCAGCATATCAGTCAATACCCTAATTCTGCTGGTACCGATCCAGAAATCGCCGCTTACCATTACAATTCTGTAGACCACCCAATGAATCAGCCTTCGAGTAGTATGCCCCAACAACAACGGATTTTTTCACGTCCCCTTGAGTTTGTCTGTCTACAACTGTGATGAAAAGGGCCATACTTTCAGTGATTGTCGTCTTCCTCCGTCACGTTGGTTCTGTCATAAATGCGGTATGAAGGATACCGTTTTTGCCAAGTGTCCAAAGTGTTCGGAAAACATCCCGAGGGGTCAGTGGCGAACTGGGAACCTTATAACCCCGAAGATAGTTTCGCCCAGTCCTCTCAAGGGAACAAAAAACGCTGCAAAAAACTTGCCAATCGGAATGCTTTCATATAGGCCCTATAAGGCCTAACAATAGTAGTCTGCAGTCCACATGCACTTCGTCTCTATCGGATATTTCAGAACAACGCGAGCTTTCTCACCATAACAACTTTACTTCCACCCACGGCACAGTCATCCCAACATTTCAATGTCCATTAAGGAAAAAGCGTTATTGCAATGCCGACCGGCGTAGACGAACCCTTTTATACTGGCAAACCCACAAGCGCATTAAATCCTACATCATTAACGCCCTTATTATGACTTATTCTCAAAATCCTATGCCATATGCCGACGTTCTAATCAATGGGACAGCGGGTCCACGGTAAGTGTTCTCGGCGCCGGAGCGGAAAGGTTCTTAACAGACACTTTGGTGAAATTTTAAAGCTCCATCTATATATATAAAATAGAGAATTTATTTGTATATATATATATATATTTGTGCCTAACTAGCTCTGGAACGCCTTGACCAATTTCAACCAAACTTGGTATACATATTAGTTACTATGTGGAATCAAATATAGGTGGTGGGGGGTAGCACGTTTTTTGGTTGGGGGAGGCGTGGCTGGCGATTTCGGTATTGCCGAGTGGAATAGTGCTGGTAGTACAGGGGTGGGTAATCGATATTAGTGTTAATTCTATGGTTTTTGGGGTCGCTGAGTGATGGTAAGATAGCTCTAGGGGGATGGGGTCGATAATTGAGGGGTGACCGATATTAGTGTCGATTCTATAGTTTTCGGGGTCCCTCAGTTGAATGGTGATGGTAAGACAGCTCTAGGGGGATGGGGTCGATAATTGATGGGGGGCCGATATTAGTGTCGATTCTATGGTTTTCGTGGTCGCTGAGTTGAATGGTGATGGTAAGACAGCTCTAGGGGTGATTGCTGTGGTGGGGGGGATGACCGATATTAGTGTTGATTCTATGGTTTTCGTGGTCGCTGAGTTGAATGGTGATGGTAATACAGCTCTAGGGGGGGGGGGGGGGGGGGTCGATAATTGAGGGGGGGGCGATATTAGTGTCGATTCTATGGTTTTCGTGGTCGCTGAGTTGAATGGTGATGGTAAGACAGCTCTAGGACGATGGGGTTGATAACTGTGGAAGGGGGGTGAATGATATTAGTATTGATTGTATGGTTTTCGTGGTCGCTGAGTTGAATAGTGATGGTAAGACAGCTCTAGGAGGATGGGGTGATAGCTCTGTGTGGGTGGGGTGAACGTTATTAGTGTTGATTTTATGGTTTTCGTGGTCGCTGAGTTGAATGGTGATGGTAAGACAGAGGATGGGGTGATAGCTCTGGGTGGGTGGGGTGAACGTTATTAGTGTTGATTTTATAGTTTTCGTGGTCGCTGAGTTGAATGGTGATGGTAAGACAGCTCTAGGACGATGGGGTGATTGCTGTGGGGGGGCCGATATTAGTGTTGATTCTATGGTTTTCGTGGTCGCTGAGTTGAATTGAGTTGAATGGTGATGGTAATACAGCTCTAGGAGGGTGGGGTGATAGGTGAGGGGGGGGGGTGACGGATATTAGTGTTGAATTTATGGTTTTCGTGGTCGCTGAGTTGAATGGTGATGGTAAGACAGCTCTAGGGGGATGGGTTTGATAACTGTGGAAGGGGGGTGACTGATATTAGTATTGATTTTATGGTTTTCATGGTCGCTGAGTTGAATGGTGATGGTAAGACAGCTCTAGGAGGATGGGGTGATAGCTCTCGGTGGGTGGGGTGAACGTTAATAGTGTCGATTCTATGGTTTTCGGGGTCGCTGAGTGGAATGGTGATGGTAAGACAGCTCTAGGCGGATGGGGTGATAACTGTGTAGGGGGGTGACCGATATTAGTGTCGATTCTATGGTTTTCGTGGTCGCTGAATTGAATGGTGATGGTAAGACAGCTCTAGGGGGATGGGGTTGATAACTGTGGAAGGGGGGGGTGACTGATATTAGTGTTGATTTTATGGTTTTCGCGTTCGCTGAGGTGAATGGTGATGGTAAGACAGCTCTAGGAGGATGGGGTGATAGCTCTGGGTGGGTTGGGTGAAAGTTATTAGTTTCGATTCTATGGTTTTCGTGGTCGCTGAGTTGAATGGTGATGGTAAGACAGCTCTAGGGTGATGGGGTTGATAACTGTGGAAGGGGGGGTGACTGATATTAGTATTGATTTTATGGTTTTCGTGGTCGCTGAGTTGAATGGTGATGGTAAGACAGCTCTAGGAGGATGGGGTGATAGCTCTGGGTGGGTGGGGTGAACGTTATTAGTGTCGATTCTATGGTTTTCGGGGTCACTGAGTGGAATGGTGATGGTAAGACAGCTCTAGGCGGATGGGGTGATAACTGTGTAGGAGGGTGACCGATATTAGTGTCGATTCTATGGTTTTCGTGGTCGCTGAGTTGAATGGTGATGGTAATACAGCTCTATGAGGGTGGGGTGATAACTGAGGGGGGGTGACGGATATAAGTGTTGAATTTATGGTTTTCGTGGTCGCTGAGTTGAATGGTGATGGTAAGACAGCTCTAGGAGGATGGGGCGATAACTGAGGAAGGGGGGGGGGTGACCGATATTAGTGTTGATTTTATGGTTTTCGTGGTCGCTGAGTTGAATGGTGATGGTAAGACAGCAGACAGCTCTAGGGAGATGGGGTCGATAACGGAGGAGGGGGTTACCAATATTAGTGCCAATTTTATATTTTTCGGGGTCGTTGAGTAGTGTTGGTAGGACACTCCTATGGGTGAGTTGTCTCCCCGGAGGGGGGAGGGTGACCGATATTAGTGTCGATTCTATGGTTTTTGTGGTCGCTGAGTTGAATGGTGATGGTAAGACACCTCTAGGAGGATGGGTCGATAGATGAGGGAGGTGGGGTGGGCGGGGGTGACCGACATTAGTGTTTATTCTATGGTTTCGTGGTCGCTGAGTTGAATGGTGATGGTAATACAGCTCTATGGGGATGGGTTGATAACTGTGTGGGGGGTGATCGATATTACTGACGATTCTATGGTTTTCGTGGTCTCTGAGTTGAATGGTGATGGTAAGACAGCTCTAGGAGGATGGTGTCGATAACTGAGGAAGGGGGGGGGGGTGACCGATATTAGTGTTGATTTTATGGTTTTCGTGGTCGCTGAGTTGAATGGTGATGGTAAGACAGCAGACAGCTCTAGGGAGATGGGGTCGATAACGGAGGAGGGGGTTACCAATATTAGTGCCAATTTTATATTTTTCGGGGTCGTTGAGTAGTGTTGGTAGGACACTCCTATGGGTGAGTTGTCTCCCCGGAGGGGGGAGGGTGACCGATATTAGTGTCGATCCCATAGTTTTCGAGGTCGCTGAGATGAATAGTGGTGTTTAGAATGGTACTCGTTGACCATTTGGCGACGAATTTGGGGGTGAGGACATTGTCGCCCCTACTTCAAATTGGAAAAGGTGATTAGTATCCGTGTCTTATCGTTATATTAAATTGACATCGATTTTTCGAACTAATAAATTCTATTTATCCGGCTGTTTCTCAAAACTATAACCTTTTGAACCGGTTGCGAGAAGGGGCTATTCTTGCTACTTAAAATGGAGACAACCACGAAATAAGCAATCAAATACTGGCCATGTTAATAGGCAAAGTGTATCGATACCTTTGTAGATAATGATGAGGAAGTTAATTATCTAACTAAGTTCCTAAACTCACTTAATTCGTCTGGATTGCCACCGTATCGTCTTACAGTTTGATCTCCAATTATTTTACTACGGATTCTCGACTCGCCAAAACTTTGCAACGGCACAATAATAGCTTAAGGCAACAGACGCAAATGAAAATCAGAAATTATTTTACCAATATTTAGAATGGACTTTCAGAGTGTACATAAACTATATATTATCTATTTTGAATGAAAGAGTAAAAGAGATGCCGGGAAATATAATTAAAGCAACTATCTTCACAGAAAAGGGATAGTGTGAAACAGTTTTTATCCCACTCATTTCGACGGATCTACCTTTTTTCCAGTAAAACTTGAGTTTTCGATGACGATCAATGACGATCAATAAGTCGGCCAGTTTATTAACTACTGCGGAGTATAGATTTGAGATCGCCATGTGTTACCACGGACAACTTTATTTTGCTTGCTCTGGGTTGGGTTGACCTAAGAATTTATTTATTCTTGCTCTTAAAGGTGAAACTAAAAACATTGTATACAAAAAATTTTTTTTTTTTTTTAAATTAATTTTAATTTTATTTTATTTTATTTTATAATTTGAATAGCTATAATTTAAAATATATTTTTTTATTAATTAATTTTATTTGTTAATAAAAACTGCAATTTTAGCTTATAGATAGATATCATTCTTTTTTCTACCCCTGCCTAATAGAAGATTGGGATGAATAAATACCTGGGCAACGCCTGGTAATCAGCTAGTCTTTTATAAATGCGGCAAGCGATCATTCCGAGAGGGTTCTTGGATTCGTTTGGGCAAAGATATAACTTAATTATATAACCCACACAATGCGGATACATGTAGTCCCTAGTTTGGAACAGCCCTTTTACCTTGGAATCGATTTTTGGAACCTATTCCAGATCACGCCTCCTCCGGTGTTGTTTCCCAGTGGATTTTCTTTGAGATTCTAGTCTCCGTTTCATTGATATTTGACATTGTAGACAGCATAATTTTTGTTTTTGTCTTAGCACTCTTAATTAGTTCCTTTTAATTGCTACCCAGGTCTTCAATATCATGGTACACCTCATCATTGACTCCAAACAATGAATTAAGAACCGTTCCTAGTAGTCGTCGTTTTTGCTTATGCAGATGTGTTAATTGAAGTCTGTTGAAAATTTTGAACACATTTTGCCACTTTTTATCCATGTGATGACGCAATTTGTCGCATTTACTCTCTTTTGTCACCGATTTGGCCTTATTACACAGCTGAATCATTTGATCTTTAGTCTTCATGACTTGATCACGTATGATATCTATCATTGGGAATCTAACGCTTGTTCGTAGTTCTCCTCGTTTAATTTTCGCTGTTCCGATTTGCTCCACAAACACTCCCACGTCTGAATCCGTAATTGTGTACCTTGCAAATACCGGCATGGCGACTGCAATAAGTGATAGTACCACGAGTGTTGTGTTTTTAATCTCTTGAAATTCTTCCTGGGTGGTTTGATGCTAACGATTTTGACGATTGATTTCGTGGTTGATCTCCCTCGTCCTGAGGCTTTACGAAATTGTCCTCTATTGGCAGTAAGCAGACCTTGGCTATATGTCGCTTGAATGCTCCATTTTCTGTCTTGACCGTTACCACCTTGGTGAGTTCGTCAGCTCCCTTGTGTACTTCAACTATTTTCCCCGGGCGCCATTTCGACGGTGTCAGTAGTTCGTTCTTCAGTAATACCAGTTGGCCAATATCTAAATTTTTCTCTGATCGATTCTGTGAGGAATCGCACCAGCGAACACATAAATAACATGCCTAAAAGCATACAACGTTTTTGACCCTATATCGACTCTGGTGCCTCTCTAAGTAAAAGCATACACAAATCAGTACTACGTATTAATTAATAGCACACTCGGTGCATGGGAACAAAAAATATAAAACATCTCCAAAAGCATCTCTAAGCATCATGGGCAAACGAGCGTTAATACCCTTTCTATGCATTGCGCTGAGTAAGCGGCGCATGGAAATGGTAATGAAATAATAAGGTCGTTCGCTTGTGGAAATAAATATGTCAACGCAGCAGCATAGGCGAACGAACCCAAAATCACTTGATGCGGTCGGTCATATATTACATACGTACATACATACACTATGCTGAAAAAGCGATATTATGTAAAGTCTTTGACGTTAGGCAAAAAGGTCTTAAGTCATTCATGCATTTTGAAATTTTACTGGGTTTAACTCAATTTTTTTTTCTCTTTCGTTTGGTATTATCAACTTAAGTCTAGCACAGCTGCTTCCCATCGTAATAGTATATAGTAATAATTTAGTCTTTAGGCAATAAGTAAAAAAAAGGCATATTAGCTTTGGTATTAACGTCTTAAGTTCATTTAAGTCTTTGTGACCGATGCCACTGAAACATATAAGATTCTTCTAAAGACTTAAGTCTTTAATACCGAACGGAATAATCAAATAGGAGAATAGTGTAGATATACTTATTTGAAGAAGTTCAACCAAAATTGCCTATCAAAATTTAAAAAAAAAAATTTTTTTTGGATTTGTCAAAAAAATTTCAAAAATGTTTTTTTTTTACGATGCAGCCTTGAACCCCAGGAGCAAGTTCGTGCGACCCATACGTACCTTTTTTTTTTCTTCGTTACGAAACAAAAAAGAGAAGGAAAATAAACGGTTATTGCATAGCCTGCCTAATCTATTAACCTAGCGCTTTTTTTTTAATGAGTTTTAATTGAATATAATCTCAGTACTTAATCTTTGGTTCTCTGAATTCGATTGGTATTGTTTTAAATAACAAATTATTATTCGATTATTATTATTATTATATAAAAATAATTAAGAATTCAATAAACTTTTTATCAGAAAATGCCGAATTTGCTTCTGCTGCTGAAGAAACAGCTTCACCTGAGTCTTCGCCAGCTCCATCGTTGCCTGCTGGTATGCCAAACATTTTAGATTCTGATGATAGCGTTATGGATGAGGATTTTGTCCCAGAAGAAGAAAGTAGTGAAAGGAAATAAACGAAGCCGCAACTAGTTCAACTCAAATGAAGAGACAGCAGTTGAGAACATGGAAAATAATGGCAAGAAGTGGTCCAGGCGCATAAGGAAAGAAGGAACTAAACAAATTCACAGTGGCAAAAGTTACGTGAGTGTAAGCGGAAAAGTTGTTCAAGCAAGGGAATTAAAAAATTTAACACAATTCCGTAAAAAGTGCAGTTCTTTCCTTAAAGAGGACATTAGGAAAGTTATTTTTGACGAGTACTGGTCGCTTGGCACCCTCGACAAAAGGGTAACCTTCATCGCAAATCTGATAAATGTTAAAGAAAAACAGGTTTCTCGCAAAAGAAAAGCTGGCAGCTCAAAAGGCAGGGAAGTAACTTATGAATATTTCCTTGAAGTAAACGGTGCAAGAGTTTCTGTGTGAAAGGGTTGCTTAAGCAGAACTTTAGATGAAAAATAAAAGTTCATATCAAACGCCATCAAAAATAAAATGCTTAACACATCCGGCATTACAGTGGATGACCAAAAAGGTAAAAAATCTTCGAAAAACAAAAAGTCTAAAAAGAAGCTAAATGAAGTCCTGGCTCACATAAAATCTTTTCCAAGCTATGAAAGTCATTACACCAGACGTACAAATGAGAATAAGTTTTTACATCCGTAATTAAACTTGCGCATTATGTACGACTTATACAAAGAAGGACGGGAGAATTTTGTTGGTCGTTCAATTTATGAGAGGGAATTTCATAAATTAAAACTCGCCTTTAAAAAACCAAAAGTGGACACCTGCTACAAGTGCGACACCCTTCACATGCGTGTTTAAGTTGCTGCTAATCAGGATGAAAAACAGGAAGCAGAAAACGATCTCCAAATCCATCAGGAGCAGGCTAATGCAGCTTATGATGCCAAAAAATCTGATAAGCTAGCAGCACAAGAAGGCACGCAAAAGAAATGCTTCAGCTTCGATCTTCAGCAATGCTTGCCAACACCATTTGTTGGATCTTCGGTAGCATTTTATTAAAGGCAGCTTTGGACCTATAACCTTACTGTTCACGATAATGCTACCGGAGATTTAACGCACTACATGTGGCATGAAGATATAGCTGCTAGAGGGGAAAATGAAATAGCTTCCTGCCTATATGCTCATATGAAGAAGCTACCTGATTGCGTTTCTGAGGTGACATTTTACTCAGACACATGCGGGGGACAAAATAAAAACAATCATGTGGCGGCCATGTTTTTAATGGCTCAAGTTAAGTTCCCCAATTTAACCATAAACCACAAGTTCCTTGTTCCGGGTCATACACACATTGAATGTGACGTGGATCATTCCATGATCGAAAAACAAAAAAAGAAAACAAAAACACCTGTTTACCACCCCCACGATTGGTACCAGCTAGTACGAACAACAGGCCTAAAAAAGAAGTTCCAGGTACATGAAATGAGGAATTCTTTGATTTTGCCGTTTTGTTGAAGACAGTTTTTGTGTGCAGAAAAAAAAATATACTATTAATGAGCAGTTTTCTTGGCATAGTGTGCAATGGCTATAATACCAGCAGAATGGCTTGGTGAGATATAAAAACAATTTACACCACTCCGAAGAATTCAAGGTTTTAAGCTTCCTTAAAAGAGGAAAAAAGATTATCCACTCCAAGCAAAGTACAAAACTTTAGTCCCAATATCTGAGGAGAAAAAAAAGGAATTTGTGCTTCCTTTTAAGCTTAGTACCACCTGTGTTTCATGACTTTTATAAAAATTTACAAACTTCTAACACGGCAAAAAATGATGATCCAGATTTGGTAGATGAAGAAGAAGAAACAGAAACAACATAATCATTTTTTTTGTTTGTTATTAACTTTATGTAGGTCATCATTTCAGAAGTTATTATACCATCATTTTTTTCAAACAAATTTTATCCTGATTTGCACATAATTAAACTATTTTCAATTTGATTTTACCAAGAACTGCAGTTTCTGACTTAAGACCTTTTTGCCTAACGTCAAAGAAATATGAATATCGATGAGTAGGCATTCCAGAGTCGATGCATGGTCGAAAACCGATCAATTATTTTTGTATAAAAGAAGGGAAAATTCACTGAATAAAATCATCTTCACACCCCACGTTGAACAATATTAAAGCATCATACCAATTCGGTATTCTGACTCCCTAGAGAGCTCCGAGCTTGGTATCTAAACCCTTCAAAAAATTAACAGCAAAGTTGTTCCAACAAATTAGGACAACTTTACAATAACATTTGTATCGTTGTTGAGTTTTGTTTATATACTCCTCGTACCAACGTTTGCAGACGTCTTGTTTGAGCTTTTGAATGAAACTCCATCTCCTTGCACTACTTCCAGTTAGATCCAATATGAGATCATGCTGTGGTGCTATCAGTGGGGCTCAAATGATGAAGTGACCTGATGTATGTGCATCAAGATCTTCGATGTTGTTTGTTAATGGACACAGTGGTCTCGAGTTCAGACAGCCTTCAATTTGCACCAAAATTCGTATGTTAGTTTCTGCTCTCCTATGATTCGATTTAAGTGATACTTTACCGATTTCATTCCGGCTTCCTAGAGTCCACCAAAGTGAGGAGCTCCGGGTGGGATGAGATGCCACTGGATTTCTTTAATGACAAGCTTCGTTTGTAGTGCATCAATAAGGTTTTTTGCTTCAACAAAATTAGCACCATTATCGCCGTATAGATGATGTACGGCACCTCTCCTGCTGATCATTCGTAGTCATAGTCGTCATAAGTTCACTTGATTCCTTGGCCTTAAATCGAAAGCATTTTACGTATTGATTCACGACGGCCTCGACGGTGTTGGCTCCTCGATCCAAAATTTCCTCCGGATGTGATTCAGAGTCAGTTTTACTCCGCCGTGAAGTGTATCAATGTGAGATTTGTTAATGATTAATCTTGTCAGTGGATGCGATGATGCCAAAATAATTGGATGTTTCTGCTCATCTGACAAATTTGCGTGTTTTAAACGGCCTCCCACTCGCAATATTCCAATTGCATTTTCTGCTTCCAGAAGCTCTTTTATGGCTAGTTTTTCCAGATGTAGTGGCTCATCCTTTTTTTCTTTCGGCAATTATTCTTAAATCGTAGACAGTACGCGCTAATGCGTTGCAATTTTGACAGTGATGAAAACGTAAGATAATTATCATTCTTGCATGGAGGCCTGTCGGTTTGTATCGTCATACATTCATGGTATTTTCGAATCTCAGGCATACTTCGCAACTCCATAATGATCTTGTCAGCTGGCCACTGTTGTTCGTCTTCTTTTAACCGCGCTGGACCTTGCCACCATGTCGAGTTTTCAGTCAGACCATCTCCAAACAATCCTCTATACGAAATGTCAGCAGGATTCTCACTTCCGGTCACAAACCTCAATTGTCCTTTAAAATGTTGCTGCCCAAAAGATACCCGATTTGCAACAAATGTGTTCCATTTCACTGGGTGTTGTTTTAACCAACCATTACAATTGTAGAATCTGAGCAGGCTACGACTCTGCTGTACCTTGTGTCTGTTTCTTCTCTAATGTACTTCATTAGCCTTGTAAGCAACGTAGTTGCACATAACTCCAACCTTGCTAATGACACTTGTTTGACAGGGGCCACCTGGGTTTTTGCCGCGATGATGCATGTTGTCGCGGACTGTTTGATGTCCATTTGCGCAGCTTAAATCCACACTTGTGGAGTAGCTGCGTAAATACACAGACAATCCTTTATTGAATTTGCACCTCCGAGACAATCATCTACGTAGAATCCTTCAAGTACGGTTCGGCTTGCCCGCGGATATTATTGTTTTTCATCTTCAGCTAGCTGGCACAGAGTCTTGATTGCCAAATAGGGTGCTGATGCTGTTCCGTAGGTGACGGTTTAGAGAGTACTCCTTGATTTGACCTTTGGAATTATCTCTCCACAAGATGCGCTGCAACTTCTGATCCTCTGGATCGATCATGTGGTCCCAAGTGTCTGCCAGCTTCAAACCTTGCATGTGTGGCTAACCGTTAGTTTTAAATTGTTGTCCAGGCATTTTTGATGTAATAGCAGGCATTACTAGAGCCTTTACATTTAAGTTGCCTTTTTCATCGCGAATTGATTGGATGTTATTCCATTGACACTTGAGTGGTATTTGGACATCGGCACCCGTATTTATCGAGCTAGTTTTTTCGTCACGACACATGATTGAGACCCTTGGTCAATTAGAGCTCGCACTATGTTGAATTGTCCGTCAACGCATATGTTTACCATGGCCGTGGGAAGTAATACTATCCCTTCGTCAGTTGTATTAGCTGCGTTAGAAAATCCTGTCGTTGTTACCTTTGTTGATGACTTTTCTGGCTCAGGTCTTGCTGGATTTTCTCCTTATGGGAAGTGAAGTAAAGAATTATGCTGCTTTGTATATATTTTGCATCCCTTCTCCTTCGGACACTCCTTTGCATCGTGTTCATATTTCAAAAAATTAAAACACAGCTTCGATCTTCGAACACAATCCTTTCGGCTTTTTACGTTCATGTTCAGAAATTGATTGCAGCAGGATAGATGATGAAATGCGCTGCAAAGTACGCTCCTGGGTCGTAACACTGTCGTTAAATAGTTTTTAGAAACTGTTGATGTATCACGGTTGAGTTCACGACTGCCTTCCAGTCCTCGGAGTCTCCTTTCGATAAACTCAAAAAGTTCACTTAGTTTTGGAATTTCCGTTGAAAATCCTCTTGATTGTTGATATGATTTCTTGGATTCAGGGTCAAGTTTTGGTAGTAGCAACTGAATGACTACCGAATCCCATGAGCTTACATCGACTCCCAAACTATTAATCCCTTACAGGACTTCCCTTGATGTGTCCATGATGTTTTTTAATGCACTATCATGTCTAACTGCCTTTAGTGTCAGCAAAGTCTGAATGAGAATGTAACTGTTGACTAATGCTGCCGAATTTTGGAACCGCTTCTGAAGCAATTCTACCGCCGTTGCATAATTGGTTGACGTTGGTGACGGATGGTTCACAATTCTTGCTGCTTCTCCACGAAGATTTTCTTTTAAGTATTGAATCCGTTCGACATCATCTAATGGCTCGTTCTGGTGCACTACTCGCTCAAATAGCTCCCAAAATGGTGTCCTTTCGTAATACCTTCCGCTGAATGTTGTTATGACAATGGTTGGAAGTTTGATTTGTTGATTCATTGTACCACGTGATGATACGGGCTCTGCTTGGTGCTGAATTTTATCTGCCTCCCTGATCTGAATATATGCCTCTTGATACATGTCCTCCAAATTGATGAATTCGTTGTTGGTCACGTAATCCAGATCGTGCTCCGAGTCGTCTAGTGATGACATGATTTCCTCGTTTATCGCAGCCAGCTTTGTCCAGCATTCCGTTAATTGATCCAACTTAAACCCAAGGTAGACTGAATTCTTGGTCAGATCCAAGCTGTCAATTATGCGAAGAAGATTATTTTTAACGAGATTTAGCCTGGTAAATTTGTTGGTGTGGTGAAAAGCTTCCACTTCCTTTTCCAGTTTTGCTTTGATGGTGTCCCTAATTTCCAAATATCTTACCTCAATCTGACTGAAGAAGTTGCGGTTCTGACTTCCTTCGCTCTTGGAAGAGCGATTATTTACCCACTATTGATTTGAAAGTCAACCCAGAACTTTTCCAGGTCCTCCCGCCTTCTCCCTAGGTACTCTGGGATGTATCGGGACTCCCCGTTATTTTTGAAGTTGGTCCATAATCGATGCACCTCCTTCGTGATCCTCGTTTGATCCAACGCGATGTCCTCGAAGTCACCCATTTTGTTGGTTGTATTGTGAAAAAAGGACCTTTGCCTTTAGTAATTCAAAAATTAGTAAGTCAAAACTTTTTTAAAAAACTTTGAAATTTTTCGGAATATCCGGCTCGAATGCCCATGTAAATCCTTTTCACTTAGGAGATAACCACCTTAGCACTAGAGGGGGATATTAGTCAGTTTTTTAATTAGAAGACCGTTTTTTTTTTTGGTTTTTTAAGCTGATTCAACATTCCCCTTTATTTGCTCTCTATTTATACCATAAATTGACTTAATTTAAACTTATTGCTAAAAAAGCATATCCAACAGTAATATTGGAAATGCTTACTAATTAAATCGTATTGCTAACGCAATTGCTATTTGTGCTGATTGCTACAAAATAGCAATTGCATGGATGTGGGTCACTGGATGTTGGGTGTGACGATCGATTGTGCATACGCTGATGTTGCATGTTGTTGCCGATACGTGGAACTTGATTGTACAAATGCGGCCGATGATGATGCGAGCGAGAAGTCGATTTTGGTCATGGATCAGAGCTGTGTTCGTGTTGGACTGGATCGAATGGCTGCTCAACATGAGAAATACGTTGACGGCAGCAGTCGATTGTCCTGATACTACGTTGGCCAAAATTCCAACAGAAAATCGCCCGTGAATTAGTGCACTCCTGTTGAAAGTAACCTTCCTGTCGGCACCATCGACAAGTCGTTCGGGGATTGTATTGTACTTCTTCAGGCTGACTCACCATGCAATGCCTTTCCTGTGGACTTCTTCGAGATGTCGTCGTTATGCTGTGCTGGTTTTCCTGAATGCTTTCATAGTCATCTGTCAGGCCAATGAGTTCTTTGAGATTGTGAAAGTCCCCTCTTCGGATATAAAGGTGGATTGTTGCCATCTCCTGAGCGCTCCTCTTTTCCTGTATGAGGTCTTCGATTTCAGGCTGGTATTTGGCTTTGCTGTTTCTTATTCCTGTCTTTTGGAAGGGAGTGTTTTTCCAAGCAGCGCTCTGAATAACTTTCACGAGTTTATAAACTTCGTCTTCTATCTTGAACAGCGTCTTAAGTGGCACATTTAAAGCAACATTTTCATTGCAGCTTCTTCTGAAACCGTCCTAGTTGGGTTTGTTGCTAGCTAATCTAGGCACTTCTTTCTTTTTTGCTAGACTTCCGGCAATCATCAAAATTACAGTTGGTATGAGCAGAGGTAATAACATTCTTCGATGTTGGTGAGGTATTTGGGGACCCCTTTTGCGAGAAAGAAGTCGACGAGGTCGGGCATTTTATTTCTGCCGGTTCGCCAATACGTTGGTTTTCCCGTCGAGTAGAAGTCCACACCACGTTTCAAACTGGCTTTGTAGAGTAATCTGCCTTTCGTGGAATAGCATCTTGAATCCCAAAAAGTGTGTTTGTTTTGTCCAATATAACTTGATTGAGCTTGATTTGTTTCTCAAGTTTTTCCAAAACTACTGATAATATTTGGGCGACCGGATCAGTTGTGGCCGATCTTGTTTTATACTAGTTTGATGCGACTTGTGCATATGATCTTGGTCCTCGCCGTCGAAGGCCTCGCTTGAGTGCTCCATTTTGCAACCACATTCATCAAGAATTCTCATGGAGTGAAAGTTAGGTTAATTATATCCAACCTGTAGCATTCAGGTACGATATCAGATCGGTGATGCCGTACTCCGAAAGCTCTTTCAGGTCGGCAATGCAGCGATTACTCAATTGGCGGAGTCGTAAGCCCACCAGTACCGAAGTCTCTCTCATTCACATCTAAGATTAGGTCTTTCAGAGAAAACTCCAGCACCGACTTAATTTCCCGTATTGGATTCATCGGTGAATAGAGTTACATCAAAACGTCTGAAAACTTTCCCGTCCTTCCAACTTTCTCAAGTCGAAAACTCCACGGCAAAAAAAAAAAATTGAAGTATAGTTTAGGAGTGCAGTAGTCGGTTGAAAATGGTATCATCTCTCTTGGTAACAATTGCAGTATATTGCAATGACCGTATGGTTTAGTGACAAACGGATAAGGATGGACCGCGCTGTTCGTCGTGACGTATATAATAAATAGATCGAGTGGTAACGAGTGTAGGATTTTGTTTATAGCATCGGTGGGACATTGCCAAAGTGCTCGAGTTACACCAACAGCTGCTGATCTTTGTATTCTGCTAAGCTTGCTGGTATTGTATTTTTTGTTAATTGCCGGCCAACAGACCATGGCTCCATAGGTTATAATAGGGCGCACCAATGATGTGTTTTTTTTTTATAATTCGCGTAAGCTTAAAGGGGTTCGCACCTTATAATGCTCGGCTATATGCTTGGCACAGCGTTGGCGTTAAGGAAAAGGAGGAGAAAAGAGGAAATGTCTATGAGCTTGTGTTTTAAATGTCTGTGGATCATATTGATATGGGAAGACAGAGGTTGGCAGAGCATTCCACATACGTGTTGTACGGCTGAAGAACGAATCCCTGAACTTAACTGTACGTCCGAAGATGGGCTTGAGGGTAAAATAATGAGCATTTAGAACGCCACGAGTATTGCGGTTGAATTCAAGAAGAGGTGGCATGCAGCTGGCTTTTTCTCTTGAGCACCGCTGGTAGCAGAAGCGATAAAACAGTGACAAGCAGGAAACGTTCCAGCGGTGTTCAAGCGAATCTATTGATTTCGCTACCGGTTTGGTATTCCATTTAGCTGATGCAAAGTAGTTTTAGGTGCACCACCCCAGATATGGCAATTGTACTCGAGTTTAGGGCGAATAAAAGCCTTGAATATAGTAGCCAGATAATAGGGAGTGAAATATTTCTTGCACCGGGCTATAAAACAATTCGCAGCATTTTTGGCAACGGTAAATATGTGGTAATTCCAACGAAGCTTGTACTTAACGCACACACCGAGAATTGCGAGATTTTCAGTTTTCTCGATGCAAGTGCCATTCATGGATAATGCGTGGGATTAAGATTCGCTTAGACGACAGAAGACAGCATTGGGTTTTGGAAGCGTTAAATTCTACTCGATTGATTCTCCCCATTGTATTGTGCTGTCGAGGTCAGAATTTATCGTGCTTAACATACGAAATTGTTTGAGTTCCACATGAGAAGTGGAGCGACGATCCTCAAACTTATATGAGAAGCTGAGAGTGCTGTCGTCGGCGAAATAGTGAATTGGATTAGAAGTCAGAGATAAGCGATCATTAATTAAAATGAGGAAGAGCATCGGGAACAAAACAGAGCCCTGGGGAACACCAGCGTTTAAGTTATGAACTTTAGACTTGAAACCTTCCAAAACAACTTGAATTGATCGGTCCAAAAGAGAGCTTCTAATCCAATGAAGCCGTTTATCATCGACTCCATAAGCACGCATTTTAAACAAAAGAGCAAGATGTCAAAATCTGTCAAATGCCTTAGAAATATCGAGTGCAACAGCTTTGCTTTTTCCAAATTGATGCAAAGACCGGTTCCACTGTTCTGTGAGATATACCATCAAATCACCAGTAGAACGTTGGCCACGAAATCCATACTGCCGGTCACTAAGGATTTTGTTGATTTCAAGATAATTCTTATTCTAAAAAAACAATCCATAAAAATTAAAAATTTTTCGTGTAAATTCTCTAATCTATACAGTTTGAATAAAATCGGGTAAATTTTCTAAAGTTTTTGTTAGGGAGAACTCCGACATCGAGGCCCGATCACTTCCAAATTTTTACAAAAAGTGTTGTCCATCGAAAATACACATGCGTATAAAATTTGAAAAAAAAAACCGGATCCTTTTTTTTCACAATTTGTATGGGTGACCCCCACCCCCTACCCACAACCCCACAACTCCTGGTCCCGATCACTTCCAAATTTTTACAAAAAGTGTTGTGAATCGGAGATCACATGCATATAAAATTTGAAAAAAAATCGGATACTTTTTTTGATACAATTTGTATTGGTATTTTTTTTTTTAGAAAATTTGTATGGGCTAGACAAAGTCTGTTTTCGAACTCTTCGGGAAGAGTCCAGAAGAATAGGATAGATGGAAAAGCTTCCCCAATGGAACACCTGTTCTGAAGAGGTGAAGAAATACCATCTGATACAGCTCATTTAATAGTTATGGTGCTCACCGTAAGGCGGTAAAACCAAAAGCTATTGCTTTGAGATATTAAGTAAGAACCGCTTGTTATGTATATAAAGCCTATTATCTATTATGTACGAGTATGTACTAAAAATGTTTGTTTCTGATTGACTGTACCGTTTGGTTTATGACGAGTATCACAACTTGTATTTGACGGTGTAAGTTGGATGGTCGAACGGAGAAGTCGACAGCAAAGAAGTAAAGAATAAAACTTGTGTAATAGCTTATAAAACTGCCTGTGTTTTATTGGGAACAGACAAAATAGTGGCGACGAGGAAAAAAAGCAAGTTTAAAATTAATTATATAACTAACTAGAATTATATAAAAATTTGTGAAAAATAATTGATTACGGAAAATTGTGTCAAAACGTTAAATAAAAGTCTATACAAGTGTTACGAGAACCACGTTTTATGATTGGGAAAAATGGCGGTAGAAACAAAAGATGTCATAAATTTCCATTCATATGTCGGATCGATATCAGCATTTGTGCCTGGTGATGATTTTGTCGCATATAAAGATCGAGTGGAGCAGTTTTTTATAGTGAATCGTGTCGATGAAACATTGAAAGTCCCTCTCTTTATAACGCTCATGGGGCAAGACGCTTATAAAGTTTTAAAGTCGTTGTGTGCTCCAAAATTACCAAGTACATACTCGTACATAATAGATAATAGGCTTTATATACATAACACCGCTTAGCTTTACCAAAGCAATAGCTGTATTGCTCATGCATGCGCATGCTCATACAGGCTCGCGCGGATGACTCCATCACGTATGCCGTTTCCCGCTATCCTGAGATAGCTGCCCGAAGAGTGGAGGAACACCTCCGAAATCTTTGGGAGTACTACCTGAAGTGGGGACTGTGAAGATCAACGCCAACAAAACGGAACTCATCTGTTTCCGAGTACCAGCAACCGAAACAAGGATAAGAAAAATCGCAAGCCGGTGCAGAGCCTTAAAAATCACCCTTCCGGATAACACGACAATAAACACCAAGTCAGAGTACCTGGGAATCAACTTTACTGAGAGTCTCAAGTTTAACTCTCACATCGATAAAACAATGAAAAAAGCGAACTACGCTCTTCATTTGGTGCACCCGCTACTAAGAAGACGAAACGGACTATCCAACAACACCAGGCTGCTCATCTACAAGCAGCTCATCAGGCCAGTGATAACCTATGGCTGTCCCATATGGTTCACCGTCTCACCAACAACGATGAAGAAGATCTCCCTATTTGAAAGGAAGGTACTTAGGATCTATACAGGACTCTGGAGGGTGCCAAACAGCTACAAGTTTGTGTCGACTACAAGACTTTACGACGCGGCAGGTCTGCCAATAACCGTCCACTTGTTCCAAATAGCAAAGAAATTCGTTGATGGGTTGGAAACACGTCCAAGTCCGGAGATGCAAGGACTGAGAATCGAGGAAATCGAGCCAAGCCACCGCTATATAAACATCAGAGGATTCACAGATGCTAGATTCGACGACATCTTTAATAATCAAGACGTCTCCTTCTACGAAAAGGCCAGCAATCAACATTACAGAGGCTGAAGATCGCCCTGTTTATACATCCTCTTATATTTTTTTTCATTTTTATTTTATTTTAAAATTTATTGTTTAAAATTAAATTGCTTTAAATATAACATGTAGTAGATTAAGTAGTCAAAAATATTGTTTAATTATAAGCAATACAAAATAAATTAACACAATGTAAATACGTCGGGACCCTATTGTTGAGCCGACACTTAATAAATAATAGTTATAAGTTTAGTTTTAAGTCAAAATTGTATATTACTTAAATGTTTAAGAAAATATCTTAATCTAAAATCATCTGGTACAGCGGATTTGTGAGTGTCGAAATTGTTTTAAACTCTAGCAACTGCACGAGTACGATTGTAAATCTGTTCCATAGATTGCTCATTGTTCATCCAATACAACTTGTATTGAGCGGTCCAATGGCCTGACGAGACTAGAGGCGATAATACATTGGTATTTATCAGGACGAGAGGTAAGGAACAAGTCAAGTGTGTTTGCAGAATGATTTGCCATGTAGGGTATTCGTGTAGGCTCATTTACAAGCTGAGTAAGGTGATTAAACTCAGCGAATAACTCAAGACACCTTCCTTTGGGTGTTGTCTGGCCAGAATGGCGAAGCTACCTAGAATTGTGTACATTGAAATCACTCGCAATAACGATTTTATTTTTATTTTTATGATGTTTTGTGACGATTCTTAAGATTGAATCAGACAGTGCATCAAACTCGCTCTGAGTTGAAACACTGTCTAAGTAGGGGGTTCTTGTAAAGGAGACAGTAGTGGATGTTGCGCTCTTCTACCTTTACTTTGAGCCATATGAAATTAATTTCCGGATTGGAACTTTGGCTGAATTGAGGCTAATGCCTAGAGGGAAAAATAATGGCACCAAGTTATAACCAGGCAGATTAAATTCCAATGTATCAGAATTATAAAATACCTGAGTGATACTTAGTTCCAGAATTGCTGGCCTGTGGACTTTGTACATACGTAAACACAGCGAAAAAAGTCGTTCTCAGCCCAGTTATGTTGCTGAGATCCACTCTGAAATCACACATAACTACAAAAAACAAACTCACAAAACACAACTTACCGCTTCTTTTAACCGAATTTGTGTAGTGGATTTCTTACAATAGATTATCAACACAAATTGTCGCCAGTGTTATACGTTAACGACAAAAGTAGTTAAATCAGCAGAAGAAACAAACACTCACATTGCTAAAGAATTAGAGCACCAAACTGCCACATGCAAGACATACAACAGTTATGTTTCACTAAGTTATTTAGCTGCGCTGTTGAGGATGGGGTACACGGACACCACACACTGCACTTTGAACTTGTTGACCGAGCGACCACGCGAGCCGTTATTTCTACTACGCGCGTGCTGAAGTGCAGCACTAAATTAAATCCTGAAGAAATAAAAGCATAATTTCATACATAAGTGGCAACGATTTAGTGGCTACTATCGAGTTGCCGCCGTGCACGGGTGTGTGCGCATCAGCACACAAGCTCAAAACAAACACCCTGTAAAGTTTTCTTATTTTTTGTTAAACAACTTTGCTTTGTTTTTCAATATTCGATATCTGACTCGTCAGGCGTGTTGCCATATCAACGTAAATTCAAAAGCCGGAGTTCTTCTAGGGCGTCAGAATACCCAATTGGTTTGAGGACTTTAGAAATGAAAACTTAATGTTTTTAGTTCAAAGTTAGACGTGAAAGTGATTTTATTCAGTAAATTTTCTTGTCTTTTTATATAAAAAAAATGATGATGTGGCCACCATACGACTTTCTTTTACTGACGAGCCGGGAATCTTTAGTAAATGTATAATATATATAAATTTTTTTTTTTGTAATTTTTTTTGCATTTTTTCATAGTACTTTACTACTACGACTACCACTTCCGTTTGGCCGATTTCCGCCAAACTCAGTCTCAATCAATTCAGCCGTCTGGGCTGTAGAGTGGACACAGAGCCACAGACACACAGACAGACGAGATTTTTTTTTTGCTTTTTCTGACTCAGGAGATACGGTAATGGGTATCGAAAATTTTCATGATTACTATACTTACTTTTACTACTAGTAAAAGAAAGTAATAATTGATCGATTTTCGACCATACATCGTCTCTGGAATGCCTATTCTTCGATATTCCTATTTTCCGTATTATCGCTTTATCAGCATAATGTATGTATGTACGTATGTAATATATGACCGACCTCGTCAAGTGGGAAATTTTTGGGTTCGCTCGCTTGTGCTGCGTTGACATATTTATATCCACAAGCGAACGACCTCATACGCGAACGACCGCTGGTCATATATTATGCTGTTGGAAATATTGTTTACTTTTGTTCTCATGCAACGAGTGTGCTATTAAAGAATGCATATTGATTTTTATTGATTTCTACTTTAAACTTTGTGAGGCAGAGTCGAAGTAGGGTCGAAATTCGTCGTTTTTTAGGCATTTTATATATGTGGTCGCTGGTGCGATCCCTAACAACACCCTTCCTGGGGAAAAATGAGAAATCATGATACATCCTGATGTCTTCTTTTCCGCGCCACTTGTACAATAAGGGATCGTTTTTGCAAATAACTCAAAAAGTATAGCATTTAGGAGAAATCAGTTAAGCGCAAAAGAAATTAAAAAATACATAAAAAAAAATAAAAAAAAATAAAAAAAAATTAATGTACATTTACTGAAGATTCCGGCCACGTCCGTAAAAGAAAGTCGTGTTGTGCCCACACCTCCATTTTTTCATTAGAAGTAACAATCTTTATTTTGTATTAATAAATGGTCTTGCTTAGTATTAATAATATTTCTTAATTACTGGGGTATTTTTAAAGTAATTTGATTTTTATTTTGTATTAATAAATGGTTTTGCTTAGCGTTATTAATATTTCTTAATTACTGCGGTATTTTTAAAGTAGTTTGATTTTTATTATTCTTGTATTTGATCATAGTACTTACTACTAACGTTATCTATTCTATTGATTATTCTAATTCCTAATGCTTCCTTATGTTTATAGTATTTATTCTAAATCTTATCCTATCACATCCGCATGTGAGGGCTTTCTCCCTCTTTTTAAATTCTCTATATTAACTTCACTTGCCCGTGGCTGGCCGGCCGGCTGGCTGGCTGGCACACCAAATCTTGTGATCAATTTTTAACGCACTTCCTAAAGCCCGATTTTGTACACATGTGTCTTCCCGGTGACAATACTTTCTTTTAAAATTTGGAAGTGATCGGGCCCCGATTTTACACAAATGTGTATACCCAATAAACAATAGTTTTTCTAAAATTTGGTAGTGATCGGGCCCCGGGTTCGGCCGCAAGGCCTTTATACATTTTTTTTAAATATCATAGAGGCATCAGATATCGTGGTACTTTAAGACTGTGTGCGGTGTGTGCTGCGCAGTCAGCTGCGCTGCTTGGTTTTGGTTGTGGAGAGAGAGAGAAATCTTAGCTCACGAACAAATGAACCCAGCAAATGAAACGAGACATAAATGTTTTATGCTTAATTCAACTTACTTAGTTATTTACTGAATTGTATTTTTATTGATTTGGTTTTTTGAATGTGCGACACGATTGCCTGCCATTCAACTTTGTCTTTGTCTGTGCACTCACCACTAACCCGACTGTTTAATCGGCACAGTGTGCGCACTGGCATCCGAAAACGACCAAACTATCGCCCGATAAAAAAGTCTCTAGTGTGCGGGGACCCAGCAAATGAAACGGGACATAAATGTTTTATGCTTAATTCAACTTACTTACTTATTTACTGAATTGTATTTTTATTGATGTCGTTTTTTGTTGTCTATATCAACTTACAGATAAAACAACAAGTTTCCACAATATTCTGTCATTTGGCGTTTTCATAAATTAGTTCAGAGCCGTCAAAGAGTTCTCAAGAAAAATGCTCGTGTTTCTTATTTGCTCAGAGTATGAGCGTGCTCTAAGTGCTCAGAATAAAATGATCTGAGCATTTTCAAATTTGACATCTGATGTCAAATGTCTCTTTCGATGATTTTCTCCTACAATAAAAAAAAAAATAAAAATAAAAAATTACCCAGGATCGAGGGGCTCCCATATCAATTTCTGCTATTAGAGAATTTAGATGAAAAATTTAAATTTTTATGGGTTGTTTTTTCTTTTCTATGTTATGTTATGTTATGTTATGAATAAAAATTGTTTCAGCATTGTACACATAAAATTTCTTCAATCGGTTCTTATGGATCGGTTCTTATGGAAACTAAACTACCTACGTCAAAACTAGTTTGTTTATTTCTAGTCTTCCTATCCTTGTCGGTTTTCCTATCGTTTTTTCTGTCTAGAAGTGTATCTCTCGTATCTCTATGAGCGAGTTGTAACTTTTGTCTTAAGTAGATTACGTTATCTTCATAGTTGTATCTTGGTTGTTCATGTCTTGTTAAATTTGAAAGTAATGTACATTGTCGTCCGAACACTAATTGAAATGGTGTATATCCTGGTTTTGTATATACTGTTCTGTTGTAATAAAATACGTAATATGATAACCAAGTACACCAGTCGGTATGCTTATCGGATACATAGCTCCTGAGTTATGCTCCGAGAAATTAATGGGAATTTTCTAACGCTCCTATACTTTCGTGATGGTAGGCTGTAGATTGCAACTTTTTAGTAATTTGCACATATCCTTAAAGGTTTTGTTTATAAATTCTGTTCAGAATGTGTGGTCAGAGGCTACAATTTTTGGAACTTCATCTGAGGATGAAACTTTCTACTAGTCCTTTAGCTACTGTTCCAGCCTCCTTATTTTGGATTGGAATAGCTTCCGTGAATTTGGTCAGTTCGTCTTGTAATGTCGGTACGTACCTATATCCATTCACTGATTCGTCTAGAGGACCTACTAAGTCCAAGTATATTTTGTCGAAACTTGATTCGGCAGTTGAAGTTATTACCATTGACTGTTTTTTGTGTAATGTGTTTATTTTTCTGACATATTGTACAATGCTTTACATATGTAGCTATGTCGTTCTGCATTCCTGTCCAGAAATATTTTTGTCTAAACGTGTTCATCACGCGGTTTATTCCTGCATGTCTACTTGTTGGTAATATATGATAATCGTTGAGCAATATTTTCTTTTTATGAGTATCGGTAATTTCTATACATTTATTTATTAGGTGCACCTTTAGATAAATTTTCTTAAACATATCTCCTAAGATATTTTGCAACTCGCGAATTTTCTATTCTCGACGGGTCGAGTTTCTTAATTTCTTCTTTTGTAATGTATAATTTTTAATTGATAATAGTCCGCAGATGCGATGCACGTCCCTCGACAACAAATTGCAAAATGTTGTCGATCGGGCTGTAGTGCCATCCTTGTCCCTTCATAGGAGTATACAATTCTTCACTGGGACGTATGCCAAAACTTTGTTGGGTCCCAGGATTATATCCATATCTTTTATTTGATATTCCTCATCTCCGAAACTGTTACATATTTTTAGCTCAATTATTTAGTTTAAATGCTCTGGTGGCTTAAGAAGCTCTGTAATTACACTATTATTTTCTTCTGCTTCGGTTTCCTGTTTGTCCGTTGGATTTTTCCGTATTGTATTTTTCTGCTTGTGATTTAGACCTTCTTATGACACATATGTGGAGTTGTTTAAGTTGGTCAGAATCCCATTTTATGCGACTTAAAGCGTCAGATGTGCAATTATCTTTTTCGGTTGTATATTCGATGTGAAAATTGTGTTCTTCTAGTAGCAGTCTGATTTTTGTCAATCTACTTAAGGGTTATTCAAGGACAAAAAGGTATAGTCTGTGGTCTGTAATAATTTTGAATTTTCTACGGAACAAATATGGTCGGTAGTGTTTTTCTCTTTTTCTATAGTGCTATAGTTCTTTTCGGCACTATTCAGAGCTTTACTCGCATAAGCAATGGGTTTGTCATCGAAATTGGACAATACAGCCCTAATATAAAACCTGAGGCGTCTGTCCGTAAAATAAATTCTTTGTTGAAATTCGGGAATTGTATAATTTAGGGACTAGTGAGTTTTGTTTACGAAGTTGAAAAGATTTTTCACAGCCCTGGTTAAAATTGAATTCTAAGTTTTTCCTAAGTAATCTGTTGAGTGGAATAGCTATTGTGGCAAAGTTTGGAATACATTTTCGGAAGGTACACAAGGTACAAAATAGCGTAAGTACGTAAGTCCGGCCGTAGCTATTGACATCATCATCCACGCTTGGTACAGCGTTTTCCTTTTTAAATTCTCCGTGGCTGGCTGGCTGGCTGACTGGCTGGCTGGCCAAATCTTGTGATCAATTTTTAACCCACTTCCTACAGCCCGATTTTATTGAAATTTGGACACATGTATATCTCCCAAGACAACAATTTTTAAGTTAATTTTATTTATATCAAATTAAATAAATAAAATTCATTTCTAATTTTTGAATTAATTTTACTTGATATAAATAAATTATTACTTAATAATATTATTTACTTATCTTTCTATTAAAATTTGAGGCCCCTCGGGCCGCGGGGTCGGGGGGGGGGCTCCCATACAAATATTTTACAAAATTTACCCGATTTTCTTTAAATTTTGTACACATGTGTGTCTTCGATGGAAAACACTTTTTGTAAAAATATGGAGCGATCGGCCCCTTGGGGATCCCAATATACAATTTTTAAATATCGCTATATCGCATCAGATCACGGCAAAGTCTGAGCTCTGTGCTTTGTGAGCAGCTATGCTATTTTAAAATATGTTATACACATATCGGTACTGAAAGTAGTCTATTGTTAATTTTGAAATTTAAATTTTCAAAAAATATAAAATTTTATATTAGAGAAAAAAATTAATTTTTTGTTTTTCGAAAAATGAAAGATTGTTAAAAATTAGATTATTATTATTATAGATTATTCATCATCGTCCGCTTCTTGGTTGTGGGTGAATTCGAATATTTCGATCAGGTGTGGGAACTGAATTACGTCGGCATTTATTTGCTTGGTTTGGAATCTTCGAATGACGTCCTCATAAACAAATTCATCAGTGTCGCTATTGTCCTTGTCCATTTATTAGTGGCTTGCTCTTCTCGACTACGGTGTTGAAAAGATTATGGAACTCCTGTTCCTTAATTTTTTTCTGTTTCTTCTTTTCGTTCTTTTTGAAACACCTTCAGCTGGCGCAGGAATTCCTCCCTAGACTTCTTTGGTTGTTTAGGGATGTTTGCCAATTTTTTTAGTTCTATCAGTTGTTTTTCTGTTTAATATGTCAGGAGTGTTGGCGTATCAACGTAAACCCGAAAGCCGGAGCTCTTCTAGGGCGTCAGAATACCGAATTGGTTTGAGGACTCAATGTTTTTAGTTCAAAGTTAGACGTGAAAGTGATTTTATTCAGTAAATTTTCTTGTCTTTTTATACAAAAATAATTGATCCATTTTCGACCATACATCGACTCTGGAATGCCTACTCATCGATATTCCTATTTTCCGTAATATCGCTTTATCAGCATAATGTATGTATGTACGTATGTAATGATGACCGACCGCATCAAAAAGGAATTTTATAGGTTCGCTCGCCTGTGCTGCTGCGTTGACATATTTATTTCCACAAGCGAACGTCCTCATTATTTCATTAGAATTTCCATGCGCCGCTTACTCAGCTCAATGCATGGAAAGGGAAAGTAACGTTCTAAGTGGTCAGCGCTCGTTTACCCATGATAATTAGGTTGCATATTTATTGTCATAGGCGAACGACCGCTGGTCATATGTTATGATATTGGAAATTTTGTTTACTTTTGCTCTAATGCACTTAGTGTGCTATTAAAGAATATATATTGATTTTTATATTCTACTTTAAACTTTGTGAGGCAGAGTCGAAGTAGGGTCGAAATTCGTTGTGTTTTTTTATGCATTTTATTTATGTGGTCACTGGTGCGATCCTTCAAAACTTATAAAAATTAAATTTTTTCTCTAATAACCAAACTATGCGCCAAAAAGCAATCCACTCTAAATGCTGAAAAAAACACATCCAATTTATGTCCGTAGTGATGTTGCTTTTCAGTTTCTTCCTCAATTCACCCAATGTTCCAATCCGGAATTTAATTTCATCATCATCATCATATTTGGCTCTACAACCGGGGTCCGGTCCTGGCCTCCCGCAAAAAGTCTCTCCACCGGGGCGTCCTGGTCTACGCCATCCTTCCAGCGTAGGCTTGGCCGGCCTCGCTGTCGTGTTCCGTAAATCCTACCACAAAGGACTTTTCGAGCAGGATCCTCTTCGCTCATGCGAGCTAGGTGTCCTGCCCACCGGAGCCTACCGAGCTTAATTTTCTTCACGATGTTTACATCGCGGTAACGCTCGTAGATCTCATCATTATAGAGTCTCCGGAATCGTCCTTCCTCACATACGGGGCCAACAATTCTCCGTAAGACTTTTCTCTCGAACGCGGCTAAGAGGTCAGAATGCTTTTTGCTAAGCACCCAAGTCTCGGATCCATATGTAAGTACTGGTATGACCATTGTCTTATATATCAACAGCTTGGATGTTATGTTAAGTTCCTGGATTTGAAGAGTCTTGACAGACTATAGTAGGCTTTGTTGGCTTTAAGCAACCGTGCGCGTATTTCTGGTTCCATGCTGTTATCGGCTGCTATAGTTGACCCGAGATAGTGAAAGGATTGCACTACTTCAAATTCGCGCTTCACTATTTGAATTGAATTGATGTTGGATCTTCTACTCGCAGACGTGGCCACCATGTACTTTGTTTTGCTCTCATTTATGTGCAGCCCCAGATTTCGTGCCGCCTGCTCTATCTGGATGAAAGCTTCCTGTACAGCTCTTTGGTTTCTACCAACGATGTCAATATCGTCTGCGTAAGTCAGTATCTGAATGGACTTATAGAGGATTGTTCCTCTCGCAATTACGTCAGAGTCTCGGATCACAATGCCAGGTTGAAGAGGACGCAGGCCAGTCGATCCTCTTGTCGGAGCCCGTTATAGATGTTGAATGGGCTTAATAGTGATCCGGATAATTTTACTTGGATTCTTCTTTTCATCATCTGGGGTATCCTCTGTAGGTACGTGAACGTTTATGAGGCTTATGTTTTTAAATTTGCCCCGCACGCGAAGGGTGCATAGCGGATGATGTCTTGCATTACAGCTGTAATAGTTATATGTCATAGTCTGATTTTTGTAAGACACCATTCCCTGTCCACCGCATCTCCCGAATTGCTGTTATGTCAGCCTTATATTTAGACAGGGTATCGGCCAGCTGCTGTGCAGCTCGAGCTCTATACAGTGAGCGTACGTTCCATGAGAAAATTCTTAAATCGTTTAGCCGTTTTCGTTGCCGTGGTCGTCGTCGTTCATCAGTGTATCCGAGGCTGATTTTGGGTTCCGTAATAATAATTTTTTACAGGCGAGGTTATTGGCCACGCGCCAACCTTACTTTAAAGGGACTAGCCCGATCATTCAGCTTTTCCTGGATTGGAGGAAAATTACCGGCGGCCACCACGTGGAGGTTTGATCGCACTTCCACCAGTCAGAGATAGTTGCGACCACCTGCAATTCTAGAGCATTCTGTGTTATTCCTCCTATTCTGCTGATTCAATTTCAAGAATTGTCACAAAAATTAACACTGAAATTGTTATTGTGGGCGATGTCAATGTACTAAATTCTGAATGGCTTCGCTATTCTGGCCAGACACCACCCGAAGGTGGTGTGTTGAGATATTCGCTGAGTTTAATAACTTTACCCAGCTTGTAAATGAGCCTACAAGAATACTTGACATTGCAAATTATTCCGCGAACACCCTTGACTTGTTACTTTCTTCTCATCCTTATAAATAATCCGTCAATGTATTATAGCATATATGCTCATCAGACCATTGTGTATATCAGCTAATTTCTCGTTAATAAACCACGCAGTTAAAGGAAAAACTTATAACTGTGTTTTCTAACTGCGGTAGCGCTCAGTGGCTTCCAGGGTTGCAAGTTAAAATGCTCGTTTTACAAATTGTTTTTATTTCGGACTAAGTACGGTAGAATATGTGCTGAGTGTCAGTGACACACGGTGGTGGTTGGTACGACCATGGGCGAGGAGTGACTACGACACTTATAAGTTGGTGTAGGTAAGAAGTACCTAACACAGGGGCGTCAGTTCAGTTAATACTGAGGGCCGAGCGCAGAGTGCGAAATTTGAGAACTCTGGACCAAGGCACGACTGCACAGAGCGAGTACCGAAGGCTTATAGAACGAGGCACGACAGCACAGAGGGAACACCGAAGGCCTATGGAACAAGGTACAACAGCACGGAAGGAACATCGAGGCTCTATGGAACAAGGCTCTTCAGCACGGAGGAAACACCGAAGGCCTATGAAACAAGGCACGACAGCGCGGAGGGAACATCGAAGACCTATAGAACAAGGCACGACAGCACGGAGGGAACACCGAAGGCCTTTGGAACAAGGCACGACAGCACGGTGTTTAGAAACGGTCGTCCGGTCTGGAAAAAAATGGATCTCAGTTCAAAACAGAACACGAAATGGCTCGGTTTAAAGATGGTCTGATGTTTCTGCTGATTTCCACAGCTTAAAAACAATCTGCCTAGTTCGGTGAGAACTTTTGCAAGTGGTCTTTTCCGCAAGGAATTCTTCAATTTTATAGGCAAAAGTGGCCGAATCTAACTAATAATTTGCAAAAACCATATGTAAATTTTACTTGAAATATGTACTTGAGTTAAAAACGTGTAAATGGCCATTTATACGTCGGTTGTGTGTTGCCTTTGGTTGTCGGTATTTTACACACGTTCGGTTGTGTGTCCACTACTTTGCTGTGACTGCCGGCATTTTACCCACGTTCGGTAGCGTGGCTATTGTTAGTGCATTACTTTCTCTGGTGTAGAGAAAACATTAAAACCCAATGTGCTGAATAAGAATATCGGAAAATCGGAAGGCGGAAAACTTAGACATAGTGTTAATAACGTTGGGAACTTCGTTACAAACTCCAAAAAAACAGGTTAACAATACGAGAATGCTAATGGGACGGCCTTAACAACTTCTTTGGGAGAAATAAATGGTCGCTATTCTTTCTCGATAGCCACGTGGATGCCGCCGCTGATGCGATCACAAACATCATCCTTATTGGTATGAGAGACTTTATCCCTTTCAGGAATAAGTCTGTCAAACCAAAGGAAGATGGATGGTATAACTCAAGCTGTAAAGAGGCCTTAGGATTAGAAAGGTATGCTTTCGGTTTTACAAAGTAAACCCTACTGAGGAAAACCGAATAGATTTCAAACGAGCCAGAAATGATTGCAATGTCCATGGCGAGTCAAAGTCGCCAAAAGTTGAGGTAAAAATACTAAAAGATCCCAAAGGTAGTAAAATTTTTTGGTCTTTCGTGCACAAACAGACTCGTGGTCAATTCCAACGCTCATTTATAATGACATCCAGTTGTTAGCTCTAAGGACAATGCCAATCTGTGTTGAAGCTTCCTCTACGCTTCCAGATTGTACATTTCTGCCACCTGCACCTCCGAGTATTGAACACTCTCTGGAAAAGATTTACAATCGTACTCGTGCAGTTGCTAGAGCTTAAAACAATTTCGATACTCACAAATCCGCTGAACCAAATGGTATTTCTTCCCCTCTTCAGTTCAGTTCAGGTGTTCCTTGAAGCTGGCATTACCATTGCGGAAGCTTTTCCATCTATCCTATTCTTCTGGACTCTTCCCGAAAAGTTGGAAAAAAGACTTTGTCCAGCCCATACCCAAAAATGTAAGCTGTCATATCCTTCTTCGTATCGACCCATAGCACTTACATCCATTCCTTCCAAGGTCATGGAAACGCTGATATTTTCAGATCATGAAATATCTTGAAACTAATGAAATCCTTAGTGGAAGGCAGTATGCATTTCGTGGGCAACGTTTTACTGGTGTAATGATGGTATATATCACCAAGCAATGGAACCGGTATTTGGATCAATTTGGTGAAAGCAAAGCTGTTGCACTCGATAAGACAGTTGACAGAGTTTGGCGTCGAGCTCTTTTGTTAAAAATGTATGCTTATGGAGTCAATGAAAAACTGCTTCATTGCATTAGAAGCTTTTGTACCGCTCAATTCAAGTTGTCTTGGACGGTTTCTAGTCAAAAATACAAATGGTGTTCCCCAGGGCTCTGTTTTGTCCCCGACACTCTTTCTTATTTTTAAATTCTCTATATTAACTTCGCTTGCCCGTGGCTGTATGGCTGGCTGGGTGGCCCAAAGCCCGATTTTATTGAAATTTCGCACACATGTATATTTCCGGTGACAATACTATCTTTAAAATTTGGGGACCCTCGGACCTCAGGGTCAGGTGGCGCCAACAAATTTTAAAAAAAATTAACCCGATTTTCTTCAAATTTTATATACGTATCTCCATGGACAACACTTTTTTAAATTCTCTATATTAACTTCACTTGCCCGTGGGTCGTCGGTCGGTCGTCGGTCGGTCGTCTGTCGTGGATTCTTGCGATCAATTTTTAACCCACTTCCCATGGCCCGATTTTATTGAAATTTTGCACACATGCGTATTTCCGGAGACAACACTTTCTATTAAATTTTGAGGCCCCTCGGGCTGCGGGGTCGGGGGGCTCCCAAACAAAAATTTTAAAAAATTTACCCGATTTTCTTCAAATTTTACACACATGTGTATACCCAATAAACAATACTTTTTCGAAAATTTGGTAGTGATCGGGTCCCGGGTTCGGCCGCAAGGCCCTTATACATTTTTTAAATATCTGTACTGGCATCAGATATTCGTCGCCCTTTATGTACTTTGTGCGGTGTGTGCTGCGCAGTCGGCTGCGCTGCATGGTTTTGTTGGTGGTGGAGAGAGAGAGAGAAATCTTAGCGCACGCACAAATGAACCCAGCAAATGAAACGAGACATACATGTTTTATGCTTACTTCAACTTACATTTTTATTTACTGAATTGTATTTTTATTGATGTCGTTTTTTTTGTTGTCGATATCAACTTACAGATAGAACAACAAGTTTTCACAATATTCTGTCATTTGGCGTTTTCATAAATTAGTTCAGAGCAGTCAAAGAGTTCTCAAGATAAATGTTCGTGTTTCTTATTTGCTCAGAGTATGAGCGTGCTCTAAGTGCTCAGAATAAATTGATCTGAGCTTTTTCAATTTTAACATCTGATGTCAAATGTTTGTTTCGATGATTTTCTTCTGCAATGAAAAAAAAAATGGCCCATGATCGAGGGGCTCCCATATCAATTTCTGCGATTAGAGAATTTAGATGAAAAATTTTAATTTTTATGGGTTGTTTTTTATTTTGGTTTGAATTTTATTCCTATACAAATTTTTTTTACACATGTGTATCTCCGGTGATAATAGTTTTTGAAAAAATTTTGAAGTGAAGGGGGCTCTAATATTAATTTTTTCCAAATTAACTCGCTTCAAACTTTGCACACATATGTATCCCCTATTAGAGAATTTACATGAAAAATTTTAATTTTTATGGGTTGTTTTTTTATTAATGATCTCTTCTAATTCAATTTACTCTTTCGCTGACGACAGCACTTCCAGCTTCTCTTATATGTTTAAGGAATGTCCCTCCCCTTCTCAATTGGAATTCAAACGTATGTTAAGCACGTAAATTCCGACCTGGACAACATATTAAAATGGGGTGAAAACAATCGAGTAGAATTTAACTTTTTTTTTTTAAAAAAAGAAAGTTTTACGAAATTGTTACGAATTTTGTGAATTTAATGTGGGCTTTTTAAGATAATTCAGTGTTTAGATTGAATTACAACTATCCATATGGTGAGCTGAGAAGCTCTCTTTACCATCTTATTCACGGCAACAACGAATATATTTTAACATTCCATGATAACTGAGTTTTCTGAAGCAATTCAGGTCCAAATGCAAAAGCTTCAATTATAGCTCATATGCTAGTTGAACATTTTGTAATATTTTCTTGGTCAAGGTTTTTTGTAGTTTTCCTTGACCATGATCCATTCATTAAAGCATTTAGACTCGCGTCGTTTTAGTTTCGTGATCGTTTTCCGTATTGCTTTTTTCAATGAATCAGGGAGAATTCCGAGAAAATAATTTGAAACCGGCTACAAACGTGAGGAATGTGATATATTGTAAATCACACTTCTCCGATTTAATTCTTAATTATAATAAAGGGCTTAGCCCACCTTATTGCCGTGGCGCAAGTCATTCAGGGAGTTATTCCAAATTGTATTGTAATTGTAATTGTAATTGACAGTATTTTGTCTTATTTTTTGAATTAAAAATATTATTGTTCTTTTTTTATATACAATTTTTTTTTTTCAAACGTTACGATTTATGGATGATCTAAACTAGCTTACGGTCAAGCAGTTGCAGGCATTCTTACGGGAAAGAGAACTGTCGTATCGCTACGCAGTTAAGACAGACTTAGTAGAGCGCATACGCACGAAATTTGGGTCAATAAAAGTGAACGTAGTGTTATCGGTTGTGAAAAACGACGACGAATTTAACTCAGATCAGGGAAATCAGAACGACGAAGACAACGAAGAATACAAAGTACTACAGCACGAGGTAAACGAGAAGAGCAGAGCGCAAAGCGATAACGACGTCGACGCAGAGAGTAACGCAGAAAACTATGAAGCAGAGAACTCAGAAGAAGTAAGCCCAATGGCAAGTAAGAATAATTTTATTATTAAGGACATTGAAGAGTCGTTAGAAAAATTCTCCGGTGAAGAAAGTCGCAATTATTAAGATTGGTTATAGGAGTTTGAGGATATTGCATCTGCTTGCGAGTGGAATGATGTCCAAAGGTATCTGTATGCGCGACGTCTGTTAAAGGGTGTCGCCAAGTTAGCCGTCGAGGCAACAGGTGGAGTTACGAATTGGTCTACGTTGAAAGAGAAATTGGTGAAAGAGTTTGGGAGGAATCCATCGGCTGCTGAGATTTCTCGATCAATGGAAAATAGGAAGAAAAACACGACCGAAAGCTTGTTAGAGTATTTTTACATTATGACACATATGGCTAACAAGGGTAAGGTAGATGAATCATCTACGGTTGATTACATCATCAATGGGATTCCGGACTCTGCAGCCAACAAAGTAATACTATACGAGGCAGCAACGCTAGATGAACTTAAGGGAAACTGAAGTGTTACAAGAGGATGCAACGACACAAAGACACGACAGGCCGAAACAAAGAGTGGAGACTAGATCCACTACGCCGAGTAAGCCAAGTTCCTCTCGTGGGGGCCGTCCAGATGTTACAAATAAACGATGTCACAATTGCGGTTCCGTTGCACATTTCGCGCAGAATTGTCCCGATAAAGACAGAGGAAGGAAGTGCTTCAAGTGCAATCAGTTCGGACACATGTCCGCCAGTTGTCCGAGCAATGACAGAAGGGAAGGTGCAACGTCAAGGGTTGTCAGCCGAATACAAAGACTTAACGCCGAAGATGGTCAGATACTCGTAGGGATCGGGAACAAAAACTACTATGCCTACGTAGACAGTGGGAGTGACGTATCAGTCATGCATGCATACGTGAAAAAGGAGATTGGTTTCAGTATGATCGAGCAACCTGGAATGATGCTGAAAAGATTTGGCAACGCACCGCATACAGCGTTAGGATCTGGTGTACTGTCATTGACGATAAACGAAAATCAATATGAAGTTAGATTCCAGGTCGTACGCGAAGAGTGGTTTCCAGATCAGATTCATACTTACCCAGAAGGGTAATACAATCTTGTGTAGAAATGAACTTAATACTGCAAGACGAAGTCCCTGTGTACCAAAAGGCGAGACATCTGGCTGCTCCAGAAAAATAAATTGTGAACCGGCGGATAGACGAGTGGTTGGAGGAAGGTATAATCCGACACAGCCGTTCGGACTACTTCGCTAGTCCTATAGTGTTGGCAAAGAAAAAAGATGGTAGCAGTCGTTTATGTGTAGATTATCGTAAGCTGAACACGAAGATTATCAAAGATCGCTATCCTCTGCCTGTTATGGAGGAGATTTTGGAGAAGCTACATAGCGCTAAAGTATTTACAACACTTGATCTACGAAATGGTTTTTTCCACGTCAACGTAGCCGAAGATAGTAGAAAATACACATCTTTTGTAACGCCGGACGGGTAGTATGGGTTTCTAAAAGTTCCCTACGGCTTGTGCAACTCACCATCTGTTTTCCAGCGCTTGATCAACACTGTGTTCCGTGATCTGATTCGACAGGATTACTTACTGCTGTATTTGGACGACGTCATCATCAATGCCAAAGACGAAGATGAAAACTTTAGGAAGCTGACTAGAGTATTAAAGGTAGCCGAGGAAAACGGATTGTTCATCAAGTGGAAAAAGTGTAATTTCCTAAGTAAGAAGGTCGAATTCCTTGATCATGTCGTCGAAGATGGGGGGAACATCAAACCTTCAGTGGAAAAGCTGAAAGAAGCTAAACATTTTCCGAAGCCAGTGAACAGGTTCAAAGTTTCCTAGGGCTGACCGGATTTTTCCGGAAGACGGAGTTACATACTGATGCCAGCATGACAGTGTATGGAGGCGTGCTTCTACAGAAGCATGATACAGGTCCGGTGTTCTACATAAGTTTCAAAGCAACGCCAGCAGAACAAAATTACACTAGCTATGAACACGAGGTGTTTGCCGTGGTGAAATGTATCAAGAAGTTGAGAATTTACCTTCTGGAACAACGCTTTAAGATTTACACCGATTGTAAGGCGTTTCAAGCAACAATGAACAAAAAAGGACTTGTGTCCGCGAGTAGCCAGGTGGGCTATAATGCTGCAAGAATTTAACTGCGATCTGCCATGCGCCATGTGGATGTCCTAAGTCGCTATCCGGCGGTCCTGCGTATTGAAGATGGCATCATTCCACGGATAAAAAACGCTCAAGGTAAAGATGAACATTGTAAAAAAATCATAGATATTTTTTCCGTTACAGGGTCTTACAAGGACTTTGAGATGAGGAACGACCTGTTGTATAAGTTTGTAGCCGGAAATTACCTCTCGGCAGAGGGAAATTATAAGAAACGCACACGAGTCGGGTCATATCAATTCAGTAAAAGTGGAAAGTATTCTTAAACAAGACTACTACATTCCGAACGTGACCGCTGCAGTGGAACGCGTAATTGCAAATCGCGTGGCATGCATTCTAGCATCAAGGAAGTCAGGAAAAGGTGAAGGATTTCTGAACCCTATTGAAAAGAGTGACCAGCATTTTCCCACGTACCACATTGATCACCTAGGACCCTTACCATCCACGAACAAGCTGTACAGACACGTTTTCGTGGTAGTCGATTCATTCACTAAGTTTGTATGGATTTATCCAAGGAGAACAACCAATGCTGAAGAAGTCATCAAAAAATTAGAAGTGCAGAGTGAGGTTTTTGGCAACCCCTTCCGGATAATCTCTGACAGAGTACCTGCTTTCACCTCCAACATTTTTAAAGAGTTTTGTGAACGAAGCAAGATAAACATTTTGACGACAACAGGAGTTACAAGAGGGAACGGGCAGGTGGAAAGAATTAATCGCATAATCATCGAAGTTCTGGCGAAATTGACGGTTGACGAACCTACTAAGTGGTATAAGGCCGCCATCAACTTGCATACCACGTTGAATTCCACGGTGTCCAGAAGCACAAAGAGGAGTCCTTTTCAGTTAATGTTCGGAGCGGTTATGAGAAAGGAATGCGATCTTGAGTGGAAGACGTTACTTGAATAAGCAATTCTGGATGACTTCGAGAGTAGTCGCACTGTAAGAAAAGCAGCCAAGGAAGAAATACAAAAAGTTCAGGAAGAAAATAAGCGAAACTATGACCGAAAGCGAAAGCAACCTCGAAAATACGAAGTGGGAGATCTAGTCGCTATTCAACGCACGCAGTTTGGAGTTCGACTTAAGTTATGCCCAAAGTTTTTCGGGCCTTATAAAGTCATTAAGGCCAAAAGGAATGATCGGTACGACGTACGCAAGGTTGGCCAGCATGAGCGACCATGCCAGACACCCACGGCAGTAGATCTTATGAAACCATGGGTCAGTAGCGAAGGAGCCAGCGAAGATGACCATGAAGACGCTTCGATGCTCGACTCAGGACAGTCGATAAATCCAGGATGGCCGTGTAGGATAATTTATTCTGTTAATTATCTTTTGCATTACTCATAACGTGTAGAATTAGTTATTCTGTTAATTATCTTTTTGCATTACTCATAACGTGTAGGATTAGTTATTCTGTTAATTATCTTTTTGTCCAATAAGCATTATGTTTCTACTCCTGGTACGTTGCGCAGTCACCATAGTTTTGGGTCTTTGCGCTACTCATATGTCGTCCGAATTCCTAAGCGTCTGTTTTCTTAGCCGTACGTGGAAGATGTTGATGTGGGTTTTCTGAATCATTACACGGGTGATTGGCAACCTGATAAATAGGCAAGTCAGCGTAGGTTGGTGCCAAGCTGCTAGTTGTTATTGTTGTTGTAGCAACTATTAATTCTTGTTAGTCCAAACGTTGGGTTGTTGTGTTTGTGTAGCTGTCGGAACAGTCCAGGCCCAGAAATGCGGCTGCTTCGACAGGCTGTGTCCATAGTAATAGCGGTGTGAGTAACGCCAGATGGGACGGGCAGCTGAATAGATGAGCTGTGTTATGTGGTGATGCATCACAATCCGGGCATTGATCGATGATGCTGTCACGTAAGCGGTGTATGTAGCTATTCAGAAAAGAGCTCCATCCTGATCTCAGTTGTGCCAGGGTTGATCTGGTTTGTCTGGGGAGGTTTTCCTCGCTTTGATGTATAGGGGGAGGGCGACTGACTGACTGACGCTTGGTGAATTGCATTTATGGCTGCTTTATAGTCTGCTGGATCCAGAGGTGTATGTGCGATGAATTGGTTTGTCTCTTCGCGGAACATACGAATATCGGATCGGATATGCCTGGGTGGTGTGTTGAGGGTGAGCAGGTCACGGTTCGGGTGATCGGGTTTGTGACATGCCAGTAGGAGTTGTTTGGCGAGAAGCTCGTTGTGCTCTTTCACTTTAAGCATTTGGGTTTCTTGATGGAGATGGTCCTCATGTGACATGTGGTGGCAGCCAGTGATGATGCGAAGAGCAGCATTCTGACAGGATTGAAGCTTCTGCCATTGGCAGAGGCGACGTGTCCAGATGGGTGCCGCATAGTTTAGTACCGATCTGCCAATCGCTTGATATGTGGTACGAAGGTTTTTTTTGTCCTTACCCCATGTACTGCCCGCTAGGGATTTGAGGACTTTATTTCTGGACATGACTCGTTTGTTAATGTTTCCCGAATGAGTCGAAAATGTCAGCAGATTGTTAAATGTGACTCCATTATCTTTGGATGTTTGATTGTAGGGATTGTCCTGCCGTGTATCGAGATGTCGAGCTGTAGGTTCACTGCTTTGGTCCAGTGCAGTCGTCGGTGTACGATATCAATTTGACTCCGGTAGGTGGTGCAGGGAGTTTTGCCATGTAGTGGTTGAAGACAGTCGGTGAGAGGATCCCTCCTTGGGGTACACCTTGCTTGACTTTCCTGTATAGAGATTTTTTGTTCCGAAATTCGACGTAGGATTTCCTACCATTGAGGTAGTTGGTAAGCCAACGTTTCGTGGTGTTAGAAAGCTGTGATTCTAGAATGTCTTGTAGTAAGATGCCTAGGTCAACGGTGTCGAATGCCTTAGATAGGTCCATTGCAACAAGGACAGTGCGGTGACAGGGACGCTGTTGTCTAAGACCTTGCGAGATGAGTGTTGTGATCTCCGAAAGGGCTGTGGTTGTGCTGCGCTGCTTACATAAGCCGTGTTGGTGTTCAGCGAACTGGAGTTTGGAATTAAGCTGAGGAAGAAGTATAGCTTCTAGTATTTTATATATATTTAGTATTTAAGTGAAAGGTTGAAGATTTGAGTGAGGTAAGTGATACCTGTTGAGCCTAGATGTTTAAGCATAATCGTTGTGATTCCATCCGGTCCAATGGCTTTGGACGGTTTTACACTACGTATGGCTAATTCAACTTCGGAGAGAAGTAGAATATGTGAGGTGTTGTCGTGGTCAAGGCTGTGCAATTTCCTGAGAGTAATACGCTTGTTCTTGTTAAAGTACGTTGGGTGTTCTATAAACTGACGACAGAACATTGAAGAACACTTCACTGGGGCAGTCTTGTTGTGTGCTGTTGAAGGGATGGCTGTTAGGTCTATACGTCTGGTGGTGTTGGAGAGCTCCTTGATGGTGGACCAGAGTTTCTTTGAGCCCCCATCACAAGATTGAGGGTACTCCAGCCATTTAGTTTGCCTGTGTTGGTTGACAAGGCGATCAATCTCGTGATTTAGTAGATCGATTCTGGTACTCGCGGGGTTGATGCTGCGAATATGATCACGTTCGTTAGCGAGCTGGACTGCTTCTGCTGGGAAGTTGGGCCTAATTATAGGTATTCTGCCGGCTGAAATGAAACGTGCAGCTGCTCTAATGACGATCCGGCACAAGATCCTTTCACCTGAAATTGCGTTTGTGGGGGGTGGTAACTGTCCCAATTGTCTGTCGACAAACCTAGTGTAACTTGGCCAGTCCGCCTTAGCATAATTGACAAACGTGCGTTTATCCGCTGGCACAAAGTTATCGACTTTATCCACTGTGATGATGATCGGGATATGGTTGGAGTTTAACGCTATGTCTTTTCTCCAGGATGTACAAGCTAATAAAGTGTCGCTCACTATGCTGATGTCTGGGGAGCTGGAACAGGTGGCACAGATCCTGGTGGGTGAGTTTTCATTGATGGTACCAAAGTTATCCCAGAGCGCGATCACTTCCAAATTTTTACAAAAAGATGTTGTCCATTTGAGATATACATGCGAATAAAATTTGTAGAAAATCGCGCAATTTTTTTTACAAAATTTGTATGGGTGCCCCCGGACCCCGGGGCCCGAGCACTACCAAATGTTTACAAAAGGATGTTGTCCATCGGAGATACACATGTGTATAAAATTATAAGAAAATCGGGTACTTTTTTTATAAAATTTGTGTTGGTGCCCCCAGACCTCGGGGCCCGATCACTTCCAAATTTTTAGAAAAAGTGTTGTTCATCGGATATACACATGCGTATAAAATTTGAAGAAAATCGGGTACGGGACCCCGAGACCCGAATATTTTTATTTCCGAAGTGCTGAAGAAGTTGGATGTGTCCCTTGCTTATGCTGACGACATTATGCTATACGTACATGGCTCGAGAGTCGAGGAAATTAAAGGAAATTTGCAATGCAAATTCGATGAATTTCGGGCATACTGCGAAACATGGAAGTTATTCAAAATGCGAATTTATACTGTTTCGCACCCCTTTAAGACGCGGAAATACCGATCTTCGACGCAATTGGAAAAACTTGCAAATAACTGGTGCAAATGGCTTTTAAATTCCAGAAAATATGGTAGTGCGGTATTTAGATGTTTACTTGGATACTTTCTTGTATTACAATGAACACATAAATACCGCTGTGAAAAAAGGAAGAGCCGCTTTTATGGTTCTAACAAATTTATTTTATTCACGCCATCTGAGATGGGAGGTGAAGGTTCTTTGCTACCAGGCGTTCGTAAGACCAATCTTTACGTATGCGTGTATGTATGAAGAATCAATAATTTCATTTTAGATCTAACTAGGAAATATTTCGCTCTGTCAGCCTCTGTTGCAAATGTCTTGATTTTGGGAGCTTTTTATCCTAACCCTCAGTACTTCGAGAGAGCACTGGAGAATGGTTTGATACCACCCGAGGCTTTCTTGTATATGGATGCACTGGGCTATTTGTCGGACTCATGCAGGGTTCCCGTGATCTACCATGTTGCTAGAAGGACAACGGACAAACGCATCCGATGCATGCTCTGATGATATTTGGCATGCTTACTGGAGATACTGCAGTAACGTACCTGAACGAGATCGTAACAAAAATAATGCAAATGGCTCGAATGGGGTGTGGCTGACATTCAACCTTAAGGATAAGCGGGGGCAGCGCATCGGGTAGTCTTTACGATTCTGTTACGAGCTGTCAATATGACAACTCCATGATATCAGTTGTGTCGGAGACTTGCGACGCAGCCAACGAAACTGCGGGTAGTCTTTACGATTGATATCATGGAGTTGTCATATTGACAGCTCTATGATGTCAGTTGTGTCGGAGACTTGCGACGCAGCCAACGAAACTGCTGGTCACTAAGGATTTCACGTGATTTAACGTATTGCATAAGCTTACGATTGATCAGGGTTTCCATGACCTTGTGGAGTATAGATGTTAGCGCAATAGCTCGGTACGAGGAAAGAGATGACGTTGCGCCTTTTTTAGGAAGAGGCTGGATAAAGGCTGTTTTCCAATTCCTTGGGACGACTCCAGAAGAATAAGAGAAATGTAAAAGTCTGCGCAGTGGTAATGCCAACGTTGAAGAACACCTCTGTAGCTTACTATTGGTCTTGATTAGGTGCAAACCAAATCAATGATACCAAATTGTAGATTCTGATTAAGTACAGACAAAATCAGATAGCAGCGTAAGTACAGGTACTTTAACCAAGACTTCCCAAAAATGAAATCAATACACACGAGGTTGAGTTTGATCTGATTTATTGATTATAAATTTGGTGCTTTTTATATAATTATTGCTTATAAGACAAAATTAATACTATACAATTATATTTTAACAAATAAAAAAATGTGTGTACCTAAGCATACGTACACATGTAACATGAGTAATTATTTCTAAATAAAGGTGCAAAATAATAAAAATACTTAAAACTAGTTGATTCGGCAATAACTGTTGTGCTGTAATACTATCCACTGACGATGCAGCAGCAGACGATTCAATCGGTGTTTTCCGTTGTAGACGCAAAGTCAGTGATTTTATGCTATGCCAATGTTGTCGTTGGCCTTGATGTAGTTCGTTGCCTTGATGCAATTCGTTGCCTTCATATTATCAGTTGCACCTGATTTTATGTTGATCTAAACATTCTCCCCCCGTTGAGTGACTGACTCAACCTATGTCACACGAATCTTAAAATCTGAGGTTTGTTGACGTGGTGTAGGCTGAGGATTTGTTGCGATTTTGTGTGTCGGTTGAGGATTTGTTGCAATGTTGTGTTGGCAGTACTTGATCAACTTCCATGTGATAAGAAGGATAATAACTATCGTAGATAGTGTGAGTGCAAGGTAGCTGACGACATGATGATGAGTGTTTGATGAATGAAGTCGTTCAGGTAGATTGTCAAAATCTTCATGTAGCAACTTTGACTGGAGATTGGTGAGTTGTTCCCATTTAGTGTCAAAGTGCTCGAAGTTTATTTTTAAAAGAGGATTTAATGCACTTGGTGAACTAATGGATGATATATTTCCAAATCCAGTATACGATGAATATACACGACTGGAAACTTCCGTGTTCCCTTGGATGTTAATGACGTCATTTTTTAATACGCAATTCTGACCAATTGTAAGGAATCCTGAACCTATTAATGTTAATTGAATAGTATCGTTTCCGCACACTGCCGTCATTTCGGTGGTAATAGTCGTGGCGAAAATCCATTGGTCATATACATATCCACACGATATGTTGATGTGAAAGATGTCTTCTCTTCCATACTGCTGAATTTGCAGCTCTGAGAGGTTTTGTTATTCAATAATTGAATTTCACAAGCAAATTTGCCAGATTTTCTAGCAAATTTTAATTGTTTCCTGTCAATCAAATAAATATCTTCAATCGTGGTTGCTGCTGTAAGTTCGCTCTGGCTTAAGGCAACGAATTGGTCACGATGGCCGCTGATTCCGAGTATTTCGGTGCTGGGTGTGATCACCACAAGAGTGTTATTGAGTTGTGTTGGAATAGGTTCGATCGCAAAAAAGTCGAGAATTTGATGATCGACTAATGGCAATCTTAACTCAAACACCACATGGTCCTTTGTGACAGTAGTCCTTACATCCAATATTTGATAAAATCCTAATAGGTTCGCCTCGTTTGCCTTGGTAGAGCTCGTGTTGGTGACAGATGCCCTTTTATAAGAATAACTTCCTTTGCGAGTTGTTGTGGCGTGAGAATTTGCGGGCTTTTTTTTCCGTGGCTGGTGTGTGTCAGAATGTTTATTAATTCTGATTTGATGTGTTGTAAGTCTGTGACTATCGCTGATAGTTGAACGATTAAGACCGTAAACTGTTGTAATCGTCGAAATTGAGTAACTAAGTGGTTGATGTTTTTCAAATTTTCCGTGATCATATGTTGGACGTCAGCTAGGCGTAAAGATGTATCTTTCTCATCCTGCTTAATAATGTTTGAGCAGCTGTAATAGATATTCTTCGTTAGACTTAACCTTGTTGATTGTGTTTGACATTTCATCGGCGTAATCAGAGTCTAGAACGCCAAACAAAGCGTGGGCAATTTCCAATTATATTCAGTGCTGCTCTTTTTGTTCGATTTGATGATAACAAACCGTCCTCTTGATTTAACTGACTGCGAGCCCTTTCAAAATATTCGATCAGTGAGTGACATGAAATGTCTGATGTTGGATGTAGGCACAATTTTTTCAAAGCTTGAATTCCATCTGATAGTGCATGAACTTGATGATGAAATGGCGCCATGTCGTAGTACACAATGATTTTCCAAACACCAGTTGTTAGCCGGGCAGTACCTATTCCTACGAAGTAAATCCCGGGGTTTGCCTCAAAATTTGATATCTGAATTTGAGAGGACAATGCCAACGGTAAAAAGAATAGTGTAATCAGCATTGCAGTGAGTGATGGGCCGCTGGTCACTAATCTCCTTTTCTTGACTCCCTCATCTTGGTCTGACGCGTGCCGTTTTGGATTCGGTGTCTCCATTGTTGGTAGCCTTAAATTTGTTGTGTCTTCTTCGGTGAATAAAGGGGCCAATTTATGTATTGGTCGCTTGAGTGTACCCGACTTTGTCTTAACATCAACCACTCGAACAATGTCATCATCGCCTTTGTAAACTCTAGTGATTCGTCCAAGAGGCCATTGTAGGACTGGTACGTTGTCTTCCTTTAGAATTACCAACGTGCCTTCTTTTACATTCATTGATGAGTGCTTCCATTTAGATCTCGATTAAAGTTCGTGCAGATATTCTTCATGCCATCTTTTCCAGAATGTGTGTTTTAATTCTGACACAAGTTTCCTTCTAGTGTTTAATGATGTTTTGTTCGCTGAAGATCTTGAGTCGACTGGCGTAGTTAAAGGCTCACCGATGATGAAATGACCTGGTGTAAGAGCTTCTAAGTCATTTGGATTTGATGACAATGATGTGAGTGGTCGAGAATTCAAGATTGCCTCTATTTCTATTACTACCGTTTCTAATTCTTCATATGTCAATGATGAAGTTGACACATTTCGAAGCAGATGATACTTTGCGCATTTTACAGCTGCTTCCCATAGTCCACCAAAATGTGGGGCTCTGGGTGGAATGAATTTGAATTCGATTCCCTTATCACTGCATAATTTGATGATCCTTTCTTTTGAGTTGTTCGAAAAAATGGCTTCTTGCAGCTCAACCAGTTGATTTCTTGCACCAACAAAGTTCGTTGCATTGTCGGAGTATAACGTTTTGCACCTTCCCCTACAAATAATGAATCGTTTCAGAGCTCCGATGAAGGCTTCGGTAGTTAGGTCTGACACGATTTTCATGTGAACGGCCTTTGTGGCAACCACAGCAAAAAACTGCAATGTAAGCTCATGTGGTCTTTTTCCTCGGATTTTATGATGTACCCAAATGGGACCACAATAATCTACGCCTGATATCAAAAATGTGAAACGTGATTCTGTCACTCGATCAGCTGGTAGATTGCCCATGATTTGAGTAAACAATTTTGGTTTTGCCTTTGTACAGCGGACACAGTTCTGCACAATGTTGCGTGCTACTGTTTTTCCTCTTAATATCCAAAATTGTTGTCGAGAGATGGCTATTAAAGCTTTCGGAGCGCAGTGTTGGTTTTCTTCATGAATCATTTTTAAAATGAGTTTGGTCAACGGGTCATTATATGGTAAAATCATTGGATGTTTGGCATTGAACAGCAATGTTGACGCTTCCAGTCGACCTCCCACACGAATGATTTGTTGATCGTCTAGCAGAGGGCAGAGACTTGCAAGTTGGTTTGATGTACCCACGTGCTTATGTCTTTGCAGTTCCTTGATTTCCTCCTTGAAATCAGAGATTTGAATAGCCTTTATTATGATTGTCAGTGATTTCTCCATTTCCTGCGCGCCTAAAGATTTGTGACTTGGCCTTTCCGCCTTTCCCCTTTTAAGATTTGCACTGAAGCGAAGCACATATCCGACCGTATGTTGTAGAAATCTAAACGAGTTTATGTGGTTTATTCCATAAATTAATGCTTCCAATGATGCTGAAGCTGGTACTGCTGCGGCCACGGTTGATTGCCCCTTTCTTTCGATGTCATTTGGTATGTCAAACGTCTTTACTTCTTTGTTTAGCCAAAATTCATTGGTTCCATGTAGAAACAGTGGTCCGAAAAACAATATGGAGCAGGAACTGAATTTTTCCGGATTAATACCACGGGAAATGATGTCGGCAGGATTCAATTTGAATGAAATATGGTGCCACAGTGTGTGAAAGTTCTTGAATTCTGCTTACCCGATTTGCCACGAACGTGTGTAGCGATGAAGCTGATGACTTGATCCAGGATAAAACAATTTCTGAGTTAGACCACAGAAATGTGAGGATGTCTTGGTATTTAAGATCCTGCTTCACTCTTTCTGTTAGTTCGACTCCCAATAATGCTGCGCATAATTCTAATCGAGGCAGTGTTTGTTTCTTTAAAGGAGCTATTCTTGATTTCGCGCATAGCAATGTTGAGGTTATAGTTCTGTCCTTATAACTTGCTCGCACATAAACAGCTGCTCCATATGCCTTTTCTGAAGCATCAGTAAAGGTATGTAGTTGAATAGAAGTTGGCACCTTTGCGTTGAAAACGTGTCTTTGCACTTTCAAAGTATTCAGTGCTTATACACATTTCATAAAACGCGTCCATTCTTGTTGCTCTTGATGTGGCAATTCTTCATCCCAGGTGTATTTTTGATGCCATATGTCTTGCATAAATATCTTTGCTAATACAGTCACTGGGCCAAAAATTCCCAAAGGATCGAAAATTCTTGCTAGGTCTGAAGATACTACACGCTTAGTGATGGATTGACCTGGTGATCGGCCGCACAGTTCATCAGTTTTTGGTAGCCAAATGATTCCCAATGTTTTTGTGGCCTTGCTTGATGAGTCATCCAAATCTAAATTGATTTCTTGATCCTTTATTGGTATGTCTGCCAGCAGCTTTAGATGATTAGTGCACCATTTCCTGAGCTTGAATCCAGCCTCATAAAGAATCGTAGTGAGTTGTTTTGGGTGTGAAGCGCCGTGTTGGTGTCGTTATCACCACTTAAGCAATCGTCTACATAAAAATCGTCATGTAATGTTAATGCTGCTTGTGGGTATTTATGCATGTTTTGTTTCGCCAGATGCTGGAGGCATTTCGTTACAAGATATGGAGCTGATGTTGTTCCATACGTGACGGTTTTGAGACGATAAAATTGCATGAATTTGGTTGGATCCTTTCGCCACACAATGAGTTGGTGAGCGGTGTCTTCTTCATGCATGCGAATTTGCCGATACATCTTTTCAATATCAGCTGTGAAAACAAAACGATGTGTTTTAAAGCGCAGTAGAATTGAAAATAGATCGCTTTGAACTGTTGGACCCTTATGCAAAATGTCGTTCAATGCCAATCCACTGGATGTTTTGGCCGATGCGTCAAATACCACTCTCAATTTAGTAGTACTGCTGTCGGGCTTCACAACGCAATGGTGAGGAATAAAATAATTGATATCTGGAACATAACCGATGTGGCAGTTTCTGTTTTGCCAATAACAATCCATCCAAGAACTGTATTTTGTAGTAGAGGTAAGGTCTTTCCTATGTTCAGCTGTTCTGGGCGGAGTAAGTTGTGGTAAAACTCTGCTCCAATTAAAAGATCAATTTTTCCAGATTCGAAAAATTCGGGATCGGCCAGTGTAATGTTATTTGGTGTGTCCCAATTAGTGACATCTAAATCTCGCGATGGTTGCGCTGAGATTATTTGCGGCAGTACGAAAGCTTCGATTCTTGTTGAGAAACTTCCTGTAGGTCTACTGCGTATTCCGATCAGAAAATAAAACCGATTTGAAAGTTGAATAACAAACCGCGTAGTCCGATTTTCAGAAATTAATTTCTGAAAGTCGAAAATATTTTTGATAATAAATGTCATTCCATACTTTTGTTTTTTTTTCGTACTGCGTATTCCGATATTCAAACTAAAAAGACGCGAAAATCAAATAAATTTATCTGATAGCAAATTAGATACAAAAGTGTTTCCGATAGTGCATAACCCATACAAAAAATATAAGTTAATATTATTTTGTTCGCCTTTTGCGTGGCAATCTTGGAAATAGACCCTTTCTTGGCTTAGCGACCACACAAAAGAATCGTGAGACGATCCACCAAAACGGCCATCTACGGATTTAATGGTCATTTTTGATCACATATCTAAAAATAAAGCATAAATTATTGAAATACGCAGAGACAATATTTCTTTTTAAACAAAATATTACCAACATGGCGTTGATACTATGTTTTCATAGAAATACCTTTTCGCTTCCTTTTTTTTCAGTTGGAGACATCTCTAATTTTATCCATTTAGGACAAATTGTATTTTCAATAGCTTTGGAAACTTCTTTCAATACCTCCGACATACTCTGTTGAGAGATCGCAATAAAAAGGTCCTCCTCCATACTCAACTGATATCCACCCTGAGCGTAAAATCGAAGCACTGCGGCCAGCTTTATCACTGGCGGAATAGCAGTTGACCTACGCATTGGTTCCAACTAGTCTTTTATTTGTTTCAGTACAAATTATTATTATTATTATTATTATTATTATGTTAGGTGGGGCCGAACAGCCCTGAGCACTGCGACCTTTAGGTCTATTGTGCGTCCCTGACGTTTTACCACATTATGTGGTTGTTCAGTTCCTTCGTGAATGCCACCACATCTGACAATGCGATTGGTCTAGCATTTGGCCATGGAACCGTATAGGCCTTGAGATGTTTCATTCTTTTCTGGGTGAGGGCTACGCATACGAAGAGTATATGCTCTGACGTTTCCTTTGCCTCGTTACAGAATTGGCAGCGGTCCGATTGGGATTTGCCTATTTTCAAAAGATGGTCTTGGAATGGGCCATGTCCTGTCATATACCAGATTAGTGTTCTTAGTGTATGGCGGTCCAGTTTGATGGCCCTGTCCATATGACTAATGTTGTAGTTTAGAAGCTTCTTGGCTTGTCTCATCCCAGACGAAGAATTCCATTCTGCTTCGATAGTAGCGTTTTCCCACTCTTTAATTTTTCTGTTGATATGGCATTTGGAATAGGCAATGCTGGGTTCTGGGCCAGTGAAAATTCCTTCTGCGCCTTCTCTTGCGCATAGGTCTGCTGCCTCGTTTCCTGATATGCCTGAGTGTCCGGGAGACCACATAAGTGTGATTTTGTTGTTTTTGGCCAGTTCTTCTAAGTGGCGGAAACAGCTCCACGTTGTTTTAGAGTAAAAGACTGGACCTTTTAATGCTAGCAATGCTGTTTGACTGTCTGAGATCACATAGATCTCGGTTCTTCTGTACTTTCTTTTAGTACATTCCAGGGCGCAGGCTTCTATTGGTATAGTTTCTGCCTGGAATACTGTTGGAGATCTACCTAGGGGTATTCGTAGGGTGATTTTGGGTCCGAATACTCCTGCTCCGGTTCCTGTGTTTGTTTTTGATCCGTCTGTATACCAGATGGATGCATGGTTTGGAATGGTACTTATGATATTTTCAACTTGATTCCGATCGGGTATTTTAATTGAAAAATTCCTTTTGAAATTAGTAGTTTTTAACATTAGGTCTGATGGTTGGACAGTTACATATTCCAAGTCTATTTTGGTTATGATGCTGGCGTGTCCTGGTTTGTTTGCCTTTATTTGTTTAAGGATTTTTAGTTTTGTGGCTCTTGATACAGCCTCGCTTTTGATGTGTATGTGCAGGGGAGGAAGTCCTAGAAGTTTTTCCAGAGCTGCCGTTGGTCAGCTCTTAGCTGCACCCGTTGCACTTAGACATATTAGTCTTTGAATTTTGTTCAGTTTTGAGCGTGTCGTTGATTGCTCTGTTTTTGGACACCAAACCAGGGCCGCGTATGTGATCCTGGGTCTGATTATGCTTTGGTATAGCCAGAGGGTAATTTGCGGGTTTATTCCCCACGTTTTGCCAAACATACGCTGACAGGCAAAGTAAGCTTTATTAGCTTTGTTTGTGATATATGATATGTGGGGGTTCCATGTTAGTTTTTTGTCAAACAATACCCCTAAATATTTAGCTTCTGGCATTAATTGAAGGGTTTTGCCTTGGAATTGTATTGCTGGTAGCGTTACTTTTTGTCTTTTGGTGAATAGGGTGCAAACTATCTTGTCAGGATTGACGCTTAGTCCAACCTCTTTACACCAGTCTTTGACTTGTTTGAGAGCAACCTGCATGCGATCTGTTATCGTGCTCTCGAATTTGCCACGAACTACTAGGACTAGGTCATCTGCATAGCTAATATTAGTTAGGCCATTGTTTTCTAGCCTAGCGAGCAGCTGATCCATCACTAATAGCCACAGAAGGGGCGATAGGACACTACCTTGTGGGCAGCCTCTGGTTGCCGCTATTGTGATGCTTTCCTCGCCGAATGAGGCTTGAATCTTCCTGCTTCTTAGCATGCTCATGACCCATCCTATGGTAGAGGAGTCGATGCCCCTTGATCTGGATTGTGTGTGAATTACTTCGAAGCTTGTGTTGTCAAAAGCGCCTTGTATGTCGATGAAGGCGCATAATAACATTTCTTTGCTTCGAAGTGTGTCTTCGATTTCAGTTGTCAGCTCATGTAGTGCTGTTTCCGTCGATTTACCAGTCTGGTATGCGTGTTGGCTGGTATTCAAGGGAGTTCGTTGGAGAGCATTCGACCTTACGTAATGGCCTATTATTTTCTCCATAGACTTTAGGATGAAGGATGTAAGACTGATAGGTCTATACGACCTAGTATCCTCGGGGGATTTCTTTCCTCCTTTTGGTAAGAACAGAACCCGCACATCTCTCGAGCACCTTGGAACGTATTCTAGGCTGTGACTGGCTCTGTAGAGTTTTACGAGTACTGGTTCTATTAATTTAATGCCTTGCTGCAGGAGGATTGTATACAGCCCGTCTCCACCTGGAGACTTGTATGGACCGAAAGAGTTTATCGCCCAGCGGATGCTTTCTTGTGGGAAAATGCTGGCTGAGCGTCTGTAGGCTTCAGTTGAGATAAGGTGTGGGTGCATGTTTATATCCTCGTATACTTCTTGATTATCCAGTATGATGCACTTGGGAAAGTGACTCTTAACCAGACATTCAAGAGTTTCTTGTCTAGAGGATGTAAGTTCCCCGTTTGGTTTTTTCACCGAACCAAGTGGATTATTGTGGTCAAGTGAGAGGGCTTTGTGTAGTCGACAAGCTGTTGGCAGTGTGTCGATGCTTTCGCAAAACTCTCTCCAGCTTTTTCTTTTGCTGTCCCTTAAAGCCATGTTGTATCTGGTTAGGGCAGTTTTATAGGCCGTCCAGGTGTGTGTACGCTTGGCTTTGTTAAAGAGTTTACGAACTTCTCTTCGTTTAGCCTCGAGGTCATGATTCCACCATGGAACGTCCCTGGTGCACCTGATGCGAATTATAGGGGAACTTGCGTGGTAGGCGTTTATGATTGCCTCGGTAAGGTCGTTTGCTGAGTTGTCAAGTTTAGCAATAGAGTTAATGGGGGTACATATACCAGTTAAGTTACATTTGAGTTGGTCTGACTAGACTTGCCAATTAGTATGTTTAGGGGTTCTTATAAGGGATTGAGCCCTGTTAGGAGTTTTAATATTGAATCTAATATACATGTGGTCGGAAAATGAAGCCTCCTTCATTACGTGCCATTTATGGATCGTGCTGGCCTTCCTTGTATCGGATAGGGTAAGATCCAGTACTTCGCTCCGTATGGCGTTTATGAAGGTTGCATTGTTCTCCACGTTGTTTATCATAATATTTTTAGATGAACAATAGTTAAAGAGTTGCTCACCTCTGATGTTAGTGTTGGTGCTTCCCCAGACTACGTGGTGTGCGTTTGCATCGCATCCGATTATATATTTTTGACCTTGAGCTGTACAGAAGTTGATGAAGCTCTGTGTTGTCTCTGGAGGGGGGGTCTTCTTCCTCGCCTGGGAAGTAGGCAAGTGCAAAGTTTGTGGTGCTCTTGCTTCCTTTTGGTAAGAGCGTCTCTACGGAGATCGCGACTAAATCTCTGAAAATAAATTGATTTATGGAGTAAATGTTGAGGGAGTGACGGCACAGAATTTCTGACCTTGGTCTCCCATTTTCTTTGTCATAAATCAACTTACCTAGTTTACTTGGGAATCCCAGAATTTTTTCGTTCTTGGTCCAGGGCTCTTGGATAAGAGCAATGTCCCAGTTTTTGATTGCGAAGAGGTGGCAGAGATTGGCAGTAGCTGCCTTCGACCTATGCAAGTTTATTTGCACACATCTCATCGCTTTGTTTTGTAATTGGGCTATTTGGATCAGCCTGTGTACCCTGACTTGCTACAGTTGTGGGAATCTTTTTTAACCTGTCCGCCGATAAGCCGTGCTTCTTTGAGGCCTTTATACCGACCTTGTGTCCCAAGTGACCAGGTTTCCGTGTTCGGTCAATGGGTTTGGCTTTAGTGTTGGCAGTGGTGGGATGTGTTGGTCTCTTTGTCAGACTTTGTTGCCCTGGTTTTGATGGCGCTTCTGTGGTTTTGGCTTTGGTTTCCCTGTCCGATTCTTTAGCCTTCTTTGGTCTGAAGTAAACGGACCCGAAAAGCCAGTTTACTTTATAATTGGAGCCCTTTAGGTTCTCCATTATTTTTTGTGACGCCGAGATGGTCAACTGCAGGTAGTCATTTTCTCTGTCTTTTCTTGACTGGATTTTCCATTCTGCGTTGCGTAGCTCCTTATTTTGAAATACTAGGCGCCTGCTGATTTTCTCGTTCGTCTCATTCCTGCAGTGCGGAAGATAGACGTAGAAAATCTGGTTGCGAGGGATTTCGTCCTCCCGGATTATTTTCAAACTGGCATCTGGCCATGGTTTTAGGGTTGGTACCGTATTGGTAAGCCATGCTGCCGTTTCGTCATCTGCACAGTTCACGGATAGCAAACCACTTTTGGCCTTGCAGCCCAGAAAGTTAGGGCTAATGCCATCGGTGGGAAGCTCCGCTACCGCGTCCATGATGTTGTCTTGGATCGTTGCCATTTGCGCCGCGTTCAGTTTAACATCAGGAAAGCCTTGGTCAGAGATTGCCAACCTGATGGCCTTCGTGACGTCACTGTAGCGTAACGCTGCGTTCGATCCGCCCGCTACCTCCGCCTCGCCTGAACCAGTATTTCCCGACCTTATGGGGTTTTCGGCTGGTTTGAGGGGGTGAGTTTGTCTGTCTTCTTTTGGCGGGTTCTTTGGACTAGAGTCGTTCAATCGGCTCCGCTTAATGGTGGATGTGACCTTCCTATCTTTTATTTTTGTTTGGCACTGGGCTAGTGCCTCGTCATGGGAAAGTCCTGCCTGTTTAAGGAAATTCAGACGTTTCCTTGCGGCTCCACTTAGGTGTGGTTTTTTCTTCCTTCTGTTCCGTGTTAGCGACCAAAATTCTCATGGCCATTCATCCCTCAGCGCACGTGTCTCACCTTGGATTGAGGATTTTTTATCGAGGTTCTCTCCTCTAGATCCGTTGAATTCTGCAAGACATCATGTAGGTGGGTAGATTGTACCCTTCAACGGTCTTGCAGCGAGAGAGGCTATGTGTTGCGCGTTTTCGTTGCCTGATCCAAGGAGGAGGATTCCGGGTAGCCCAGCCTTCCCTGGATTTCTCGATCCACTTCAGTACAAAGGAAAACGATTCTTTTGATAAACGAAATAATTTTAAGAACCTTGAAACGTACAGTAATGTTTATAAAATAAATTAACCAATATGAATTTATTATATAAACATTACTGTAGAATATATAAATGAATACATGTTGGAGGGAATTACTAAATATCTTTCTTTGAATGGCCATCGACACCTCATTTTCACTATCATCATCACTACTTCTTAAATATATTGCGATAGAATCCATTTTCTTACAATTAAAAAGTAAAACACCTTAATTTTGAAAATTAACTAAATTTTTGTCTTTATTCACAAAAACAATTTGACATTACAAATCAGATCGAAATATGACAACATTTTGATTCGATCTGAAAACTTTACACAGTACCGATTCATATTCAAATCAGATGTAAGTTTCAGATCGGTTTTATTTTCAGATCGGAATACGCAGTAGACCTACTGCTGATGACTTCAACTTAAGGTTAACTCGGGATTTCGAACTTCCAGTACGTAGCCCGATTCCTTCAATCGATAAGTGGGATCGTGTCGTGGCCAATGATAATTTGTTGATTAATCTCTCTGTCACCAAATTGACTTGTGAACCAGAGTCGAGTACCGCACGTGCTTCGCAGGCTTGCCCATTATTCGCCACTATTATCACCTTAGCGGTTGCTAACAGAACGTATTTCTGACTTCCCTTTGCATGGTTTATTGTGGCCACAGTTGCAGGTGAATCTTCCTTCCTCTGCGCATTTGATGAAACTTCAGTCCTTTGATGCTCCAGATGAAGTAATGAGTTGTGTTTTTTTGTGCACTTGGTGCAGTGTCGCCAAGCACATTGATTTGCTATGTGTCTCGTCTTTAAACAATTCATGCAAAGTTTATGCTTCTGGACGAAACTTATTCTTTCATTCACCTTTAGTTTAAGAAACTGGTCACATGAGAATAACGGGTGAACTTTCTTTCCGCATGACAAACAGAGGCTGTTAGCTTCATGTGTTGATGCTGCTGAGGTGCAAACCTTTGTTGATGGTTGGGGAATAGTTGCCCTTTCTCGGTGTCCGATTGTTTCCATTGTTTGGAACTGCAATTCCAAAAACGATAAAAATTCTGTAACTGTCGGTAGCTCCTTCAGTTTTGATAGTGACTGCTCATACCGAATATAGGTGGGTCGATCCATTTTTTTGATAAGGAAGTGAATCAACAGCGGATCCCATGAACTTGTTTCGATGCTTAAATTGTTTAATGCAAGTAAGCACTACTTCGTAGTATCATGCAGATGTTTGACCGCTGCTGCAGATGATGTTCCTGCTGGCTGGTCCACAGGTTTTTTGATTAGTGTTGATGCCAATATTCTTGGGTTATTATACCGCTCCTCTAAAAGCTTCCAGGTTGCTACATAATTTTCTTCTGTGGTTGAAAAATGACTGACGAGACTTGCTGCTTCGCCAACCAATTGTGTCTTGAGGTGCCACATTTTCTCCACATTTGAGAGTGGCTTTTTGTGAACCAACTCTGAGAAAATGTCGTGGAATTGATTCCATTTTAGATAATCCCCATCGAATATTGGGATTTTTACCGTTGGGATTGGTAAAGACTTTCGTGTTGATTGATGATGTTGATTAGGTGGGAACGCTGGTTCAATACGCATTAGAGTGATATCGGTGAGTTTCTGATGCACTCTTTGCTCCAGATCTTCAAATATTTTCATATCGTATCCTAATGACGATGGGTTGGATGATTGCTCTTAAATGTTATCATCGACTGCAGTTATGTCTTGCCAAAGTTCATTAATGAAATTCACCTTCAGGTCGTAATATTGTCCGGATTGTTGCTCCAAGACCAAAATATTTGAAAGTCTGGCATCCAATATTGCCATCTTTCGATGTGCCTTTCGAATTAAGCCATCGATTTTTGAAATAGAAGCTTCTTCAATATGTTTGGCTTTGGTTTTGTTAACGTCTTCTTTGACGCTGTGATCGATGCTGTCGTCGACGCTATCATCGACGGCACTTGCTTTCAAAGTTTTGATTTCTTGTTGAAAACATTTCGTATAGTTGTTGCATAATGTTTTCGTTTGGATAAAGTAGTCTTCTATAAAGTACGCGTGTTGGCGGTTTTCCAGTTTACGGAGCTCTGTGTCATTTGCCTCGAATTTAGCAATGATTGATTGTAGCTGGCTGAGTCGCAGCTTGTAATATTTTATAGTTTTCCGCTCGTCGGAATCCTTCTTGAAGTTTCGAATTATTCTCTCAATCTCTTCACCAAGTTGAGACTGGTGGTTGAATAAATCGTCCATGATGTAGATTGATGCGAGTGTGTCCAACGAAGAATATGTCCAATGAGGCTCCTTGCAGAAGCGCGAACCGTAATATCCAGATCACGTCGGGGTCACCAAAATGTAGCTTACTACAGGTCTTGATTAGGTACAAACCAAATCAATGTAGCTTGATACAGAGTATAGCTTACTATTGGTCTTGATTAGGTGCAAACCAAATCAATGATACCAAATTGTAGATTCTGATTAAGTACAGACAAAATCAGATAGCAGCGTAAGTACAGGTACTTTAACCAAGACTTCCCAAAAATGAAATCAATACACACGAGGTTGAGTTTGATCTGATTTATTGATTATAAATTTGGTGCTTTTATATATAATAATTGCTTATAAGACAAAATTAATACTATACAATTATATTTTAACAAATAAAAAAATATGTGTACCTAAGCATACGTGCACATGTAACATGAGTAATTATTTCTAAATAAAGGTGCAAAATAATAAAAATACTTAAAAAAACTATAGCGGGAATGCCATTAGGCCCAGCAGATTTATGAATGTTGAGATCATTTAATACTCTAGCCACTTGACGACTACGAAAGTAAATCTGTCCCATAGAGGATTCAACTCTTGCAAGTACAGGCGGCGACAACGCGCTATCTTGCAGCGTAGAGCTAGCTGCGAAATGTGAAACAAGCAGATTGACCTTGTCTATAGAGCTGACAGTTGGAATGTCATTGTGAATGAGCGTTGGAATTGAAGACGAGGCAGTATTTTTAATTCGTTTCACGAATGACCAAACATTTTTTCTTCCTTGGCACATTGAAGTATTTTTTGTCTCAGTTTTTGGTCATAGTCGAATTTGGCGTGTTTAAGGTAGCCATTGCAATCATTTCTGACTCGTCTAAATTTGGTTTAGTTTTCCACAGTGGAGTGTTTTTTATATAACCGAAAGCAAACCTCACGGTTCCTAGTAGCCTCTTTGCAACTTAAATCATACCAAGCATTTTCCTTCGGCTCTAGTTTATATTTAATTTATCGATTTTTAATTTTGTTTTTATCGTAGGCATTGAATCGGGACCGAATTGTCTGGACATACAACGCACCACTTACCCAACATAATGTGAATAATTATGCAAAGACATCATCAAATTCCCATTCTAGCTCAATAAGTTCATCACCACAACATACAGACAGTCCAGCTTCCCCGACATCTGTGTCTAGCTCAGTTATGACATCTTCTGGTTCGAAGGGAGCGATTGGTGGAGGAACACATAATCCGCAACAACCATCCTTGAATGTAAATGATTTATCATACTGTACTCTAAACGGTGGAGATCAAAGTGTGTCGGAAGTTATTTCAAATATTTCTAGTCCTGATTATCAAGACGATGATAATTTACCCAGTTCGCGGGATCATATTGGTATGACCGTCAGTGATCCGAGTGACTCAGATTCGACAATTACAATTTCCGAAGCCATTAAAAAAAAAAAAGATCAACATATGCTATACCAACCGAAAAACGAACATAAACTAATAATACAAGTACGTGGTTTTGATAACTGCAATTGTAATTCGCTATGTTCATCCTACTTTGAATTAAAAAACTCCAAAGATGAATTGGTGACTCTTACCGAAGAATCAAATATAACATTAATGAATGATGGCCAATGTTCTACTGATTCATCGCCGCCCGTTTGTGATGATTGCAGTGACGTTGAGTCGTTGCATTCATATCATTATTCACCAAAAGCAGTTGATATGCCATCAGCAATTCGCCTGGCAAAACGGTTGTATTCACTGGATGGATTTAAAAAAAGTGATGTGTCGAGACATTTAAGTAAGAAGTGAGTAAGCATTTTATAAAAGTTTGGTTTTTAATCGTAGCCTACATAATTTAGCATTAATAATTAATTTTATTTTCTATTCGATTATCTTTTAGCAACGACTTTAGCAAAGCAGTTGCTGATGAATATTTAAAATATTTTACATTCGAAAATAAGACTCTCGATCAGGCACTGCGTGAATTTTTGCAAACGTTTTCTCTTTCTGGTGAGACGCAGGAACGTGAGCGTGTTTTAGTACATTTTTCTAAACGTTATTTAGTTTGTAACCCAGGATCGTTTAAATCGCAAGGTAAGGAAGTTGGTCGAATACCATTTAGTAATTATATGTAGATTATGTTATTTTTATCAAAGATGCTGTGCATACATTAACTTGTGCAATTATGCTTCTAAATACTGACCTTCATGGACAAAATATTAACCGGAAAATGACTTGTACTGAGTTTATTGATAACTTGGCCGAGTTAAATGATGGTGAGAACTTCCCCAAAGATGTGCTAAAAAATCTTTATCAGGCGATAAAATCTGCGTCGTTTGAGTGGGCGCTGTGAGTACATAAATTATTTAATATATTGTAGATCAAAGATCACATTATAATTATCATCTTTTTTTTAATATTGCTTTCCTATTGTTGATTTTTTTCTTCTATTATTATGTACTAATGGGCCGCATTGCGATTGATCGGGAAACTACTGACTGCTCAAAACTTGGTTTGAGCCAATAGCGCAATAATCAAGTTCATGATGTAGTGCTTGCTGTACCTCCTAGTGGTGGTCCTGGGGCAACTATGTGTATAAATCCTTATATATGTAGGCTAAAATTGCAAGTGCGAACGGTCTATCATTTCTAGTCTAGGTAACGTGGGTTAGCACCCTGTGGTACCCAAAAATGCCCGCTACTGAAACCAACACAACGCCTCGGATAAGTAATGATCGAATAATGACGACTTTTGGCTATTGTACCCGGACTAAGATTGGTTTCTGGAATGTGAGGACGCTCCTTGACTCAGGGAGTGAAGTATATAAAAATGCCAGATTTCTTCAACTGGAACGTGAGTTTCTTCGATATAATTTGGACATACTGGGAGTGAGTGAAGTAAGATGGTTCGACGCGGGAGAGTACCAATCCCCAACGTGTAACACTGTGCTACTCTACTCCGGCAAACCCTCCGGCAGTCCCCGTGAATCTGGAGTGGGTCTGCTGCTAACGCTAACAGCACGCAGAGGCCTACCTAATTTCCTGGCACCCAAATGGTGATAGGATCATACAGTGTTACGCCCCAACGAATCCCTCGACTGAGGATGAAAAGGACAACTTCTACAATCAGCTAAGCGCTGTATTGAACGCAACGCCGAACGGAGATATCGTCATCGTGATGCGGGACTTGATGCCAAGGTAGGCAACGACAATGAAGGACTCAGACACGTGATTGGGATGCACGGCCTCGGCGAACGAAATGACAATGGTGAAAGATTTGTAGATTTCTGCAACACCAACCACCTTGTCATAGGAGGCATCATGTTTGAGCATAAGACCTGACATAAAGTCAGCTGGGTGTAAACTGACAGGCAGTCATCATCCAACCAAATCGACCATGTGGCGATCAGCCGACGTTTTAGGAGCTGTCTTTTAGACTCCGAAACAGATGAGGAGCCAACATGGGTATGGTACGGGATCATCCACCTTATGGTAGCTACTGTCCAGTTACGAACTGCATCAGTTCAAAGAATTCGCAATATCATCCGAATGCCTTGGTATAACATCGACCTATAAAGAACCCCTCAGTACGCCAACAATTAATGGATCATTTATCGCAAGGAGTGAAAGCAATCATCAGTTTACTGCCGACAACCACCCAAGAACATTGGAAGGTTTTGAAAAATGTTTTCACATCTGGAGCGGCAAGTATTGTTGGTAGAAGCCAGGCAAGGCACAGCACGTGGCTTACCGAAGATACCTGGCGGTGGATTAAAGAACGTAAGCTACTTAAAGCTCGTATTGTAGATACCCCAGTAGCAGCGAGGATCGAGCTGAAGTAAAATGGGAGAAGTGCAGCGTAGTGTAAGACGTGACAAACACAATTATATTACCGACCTGGCTTCAGAGGAAGCAGCGAGCAGGTGCGATAGCAGAACCGTTTACAGAATCACCAAAGAGCTGACAGGTGGTCACCGCTCTAGCCAACATCCGGTGAAAGGCCTAGATGGTGCCGCACTCGTTTCAGATGAGGATCAGCTCAAGCGATGGAAGGAGTATTTCTCTACGGTCCTTAACCGTGTATCCGCTAACGATATTCACCTAATTAAACGGAGCTGCCGGAAGTAACAATTTCCCGAATTTGCACCTCAACTCCCAGTTAAGATGAGATCGCTACAGCGATCAACACACTAAAGAAGAAAGAGTCGGAAGGACTAGATGGTATACCCACAGAGCTTCTGCGGCCCCCCAACGACATCAGCAGAGCTTTTATATCCTCTTGTAGAGAGAGCTTGGGAGGCAGAAATTAAGGAACATCTGGAAGATACACTCGATGCCGAACAAGCAGGTTTCCGCACTGGATCCTCCTGTGTAGACCACATAAACACCCTGCGGATCATTATTGAACAGTGCGTTGAATTCTGGTCACCACTGCACCTGCTGTTCATCGATTTTGAGAAGGCGTTTGACAGTGTCAACGGACAGTTTATCTGGCTCGCCTTGCGCAAGAGAGGTATACCCGATAAACTAATAGCTATTATTAAAACAACCTATGATGGCTCTTAATGTCATGTGCTGCATAGAGGAAAGCTGTCAGAGGAATTCGATATCCTAAGTGGGGTACGACAAGGTTGCATTCTATCGCCGATACTTTTTTTGTTGGTGATTAGCGATGTACTTCGCGCAGCTTTATCTACTGGAAACGGAGGAATTCGTTGGACTCTTACATCTCAACTCAAACATCTGGACTACGCTGACGACGTTTGTTTACTCTCACACAGAATTATGGAGCTGTACCAAATGACTACAAATGTGGAGAGGGAGGCAAATGTTGTGGGTTTGAAGATTAACACTGCCAAAACCTGCTGTTGTATGGGTGCAGCACTTGGAAGGGACCGCTACTATCACAAAAAGATTACAAACGTTCGTTAATAGGTGCCTACGCAACATCTTAAGGGATTTCTGGCCTAACCGTATCTCTAACGAACATTACCAGAGAACGGGTCAGGAACCAATAGGCACAGACACCCAACGACGGAAGTGGCAGTTGATTGTTCATACACTCCGAAAAGGCGACAGTTCCATAGCAAACTACGCAATGCAATGGAATCCGTTATCTCAGGATGGTAGAAGAACGGGTCGTCCGAGAAATACATGGCGCAGAACAGTTGAGGAGGAGTCATGGCAATTGGGAAAGAGTTGGAGAAAGCTGAAGCTCATTGCCAGGAACCGCATGTGATGGCGCGTTGGCGCAGTAGAGGTCCTAGGACACACAAGGGGATACAGGACATAAATAAGTAAGTAATGGGCCGTTGCACAGTTGCAAAAATCTGAGACTTTTAGAGGTGTTGGGAAATTACAACAAAATTAAAAAAAAGTAAAAAATTTGACAGAGTTTGGCATCAAGCTTTTTTTTGTCTAAAATGCGTGTTAATGGAGTCGATGAAAAACTGCTTCATTGGATTAGAAGCTATCTTTTGGACCGCTCAATTCAAGTTGTTTTGGACAAGTCTAAAGTTCATTACTTAAATGCTGGCGTTCTACGTTTCCTGCTTGTCATTGTTTTATCGCATCTTCTACCAGCGGTGCTCAAGAGAAATAGCTAGCTGCATGCCACCACTCCTTGAATTCAACCGCAATACTCGTGGTGCTCTAAATGCTCATCAGTTTACCCTCAAGCCCATCTTCGTACTTACAGTTAAATTCAGGGATTCGTTCTTCAGCCGTACAACACGTATGTGGAATGCTCTGCCAAGCTCTGTCTTCCCACATAACTATTATCCACAGGCATTCAAAACACAAGCTCATAGACATCTCCTCTTTTCTACTCTTTTTCATTAACGCCCACGCTGTGCCATGCATATAGCCGAGTATTATAAGGGTACAAACCCCTTAGGTGAAAAGTGTAGCGGACGATTTTTCTGGAGACAGGATTAGATTTCGACTGGTAAAGAAATCTTCTAGTACATCGAGGTAGGCGTTGATGCTTCTGCAGATGATGGAATGGTGCATTCGTCGGCTTACGATATCAATTTGAGTCCGGGACGTGGTGCGGAGAGTTTCGCCATGTAGTGGGTGAAGAAGGTCGATGAGAGGACCCCTCCTTTAGGGTGCACCTTGTTTAACTTTCCTGTATCAAGCCATCGTTTCGTAGTGTTAGAGAGCTGTGACTCTTGGATGTCTTTTATTAAGATGCCTACGTAAACGGTGTCGAATGCGTTAGATAGGTCCAGTGCAACAAGGACAGTGCGGTCAGAGGGACGCTGTTGGTTAAGGCCTTGCGAGATGAGTGTTCAGATCTCCAAAAGGGCTGTGGTTGTGCTGCGCTGCTTGCGGAAACCGTGTTGGTGTTCGGCTAACTGGAGTTTGGAATGAAGCTGTTGAATTAGTATAGCTTCAAATATTTTCGCGGTGGGGGCCGGAGATAAATTGGACGATACGAGGATTAATGGTCTGCCTGTTTACCGGGCTTGAGTAGGGGAATAATTCTACCCATCTTCCAAGGGTAGAGATTGGCTGGCCTTCATTTCATGTTCAAATAATGTTCTATTAAAATATACGCTAGAAATACTTATGCTTTAGACTTTGAAGTGAATGGTTAAAAATTTGTGGGAGAATTTTTGTGAGGCTATAAACTGGTGACAGAATATTAAGGAACACTTCCTGGGGCAGTCTTGTTGTGTGCTGTTGAATGAGATGGCTGTTGGAGAGCTCTTTGATGGTGGACCAAAGCTTCTTTGAGCTCCTATCACAAGATTGAAGGTACTCCAACCATTTAGCTCGCCTGTGTTGGTTGACTAGGCCATCAATCTCGTGATTTAGTAGGTCAATTCTAATTTTCATCGGTATTATTGCTGCGAATGTGTTCACGTTCGTTAGCGAGCTGGACTGCTTTGGCTGGGAAGTAAGGCTTTCGTATAGCGATGCATCCAGCGACACTGAATCCAGCACACACATTCGAGCAAGAAAACAGAGGAGGATAGACCATCAAGATGTAACTGATGTAAACCTACCTGCGGTAAGTCTTAAAAACCATAAAATTGTTAGTAGTTTAGAAAATATGGTTACAAATACCTTCGTGACAGCCAATGATAATGCCGCTCTGAAAAATAAGGATAACCAGCCTATCAATAAAGGGGTAAATTCAGACATCGTTGCAATGAGAGCAATAACAAAAAATATGTCGAAAATGCTGAAGAACCCTGGGCTAAGCATGGACATGGCTATAAACATATTGAACCTTGCAGGTGAATACGAAGACAACATCACGATGCTAATCGGTGCTAACGAGGGCCTACGAGGTAATCTCGATTGCCTCACGAAACTAAGGACAGACGACTCTCTTGGCCTTTCTGCCTCAACTGCTTCAAAGTAAACGCCGAAGTTAACCACGCTTCTTCCGACGGCATTACCAAAAGTAAAAGAGTTTGGTCGATGGTCGCTAAGAGCAATGACTTAAAAATCATGAAGGAAGTGGCTTCCTCCTTCGGTACAAGGGTCCACGATGTGAAAACGACGAAATCTAAAGGTGTTGAAATAAGCACTTCAAGCTTAGATGAACGAAGCAAAATAGCCTCAAATACAAAGTTTGAGGAAGTAAAGCCCAAAAATTGTTTTGCTAAATGTACCCTCGACAGTTTCTTGAAGCTACCAATTAGATAACTGACGAGCTAATCAATGCTTAGCGTTGCTATGTGCTGTGGTTCTCTTTCAGGGTACGTCTGCATGATCCGGTCATGGGATGTTTCCGTTGTTTGGGTTACACACATAGGGTCTCCGAGTGTAAAGCCAAAGAGACCACCTGCAGACAGTGCTGTAAGCCAAGACATACAGCCTCGAGGTGTGAAAATCAACCGCACTGTAGGGATTGCGCCTTTAAAGGGTTATCTTCTGGACACCCAATGATGTCAGTGGCATGCCCAGTTTACGTCATGCTGATTGCCAGAGCGAATGCAAGACATTGATGGTTGTATTTTTACAACTCATAACTCATTTTTATAACTCATAACGCCAGCTTTGCGTTTATTCAGGAGCCCTACGCAGCTTATGACTGCGTAAGAGATCTACCATCTACCATGCGTATTTTTCCTGATTCCAGGATGAATGCGGCGGTGGTGGTGAATAACGTCCATGCTGAATGCTTGACGGTTAGTGACAGCACGAACGAATGGGTGTATAGGTTGAAGGCGGTTTTGGAGAGTTTTACTTGGTCAGTGTTTACTGCAAGTTTAACGACCCGCTGGGACCATATCTGGTATATATGGAGTCCATAATGAAACTCGCAAATGGCAGACCGACGATTTTCGGCATCGATGCTAATGCATCCTCACCGCTGTGGTATAGTAAGCTTGGACGCTCGTCCAGCCAACGTAGCACAGCTGGGGGTGAGATGCGTCCTGAAATGCTCAAGAGACTGTAAGTCCAAGGCGGTGGGACATTGGGAGCGCTGACTGGAATGTCTATGCCGAACGCATAAGAGGAGAAGCATTAAGCTTTCCTCTAAGTCAATTCAGAGATCTAAGTATCGACCAGCAAATCTTGTTGTTCGCTTGGATGATGATGTCGTTTATGGTAGACAGCACGTTTCACATGGATCGGCTTGGATACGGAGATATTCCATCTCTGGATCCATCTGAGTTGTTGTTGTTGAAGCAGCTCCATGTCTGTTGAACCTATTGCTGAGTTGACGATTCTTGGTCTAGTGTGTGAAACACGCATAGAACCGATCGTCGTAGAAAGGAATGTTACTCATCTTTTTATTTTATTTTTATAGATAAAGGCTAAAGGGATTTACACCCTAATAGTGCTTAGCACAGCGTGGGCGTTAGGAAATTAAGGAGAGGAAAAGATGAGATGTCTATGCACGCGTGTCTTTAAGTTGCTGTTGTTGTAGCAACTCCAGGCCTGAAACGAGACCAAAAGGAAACCCTCCAACATTAAACTCTCATTCACAGTACAAAAAAACCTACTCAATTTTGATGTGTACTTAAATTTACTAAAGGCTAATGGCAAGCAAAGCGGATAGAAAATAAAAGTTCTAAAACTGATTAGATTAACTAAAAGAGGTGTTAGTTATCAACTTGCGTTGGCAGGCCAAGAAAAGTGGCCGCGCCAACAGGGTGGGAGCACAGGTCCGCAACGTCCAAATCAGTAGGGTGTAGGGGGCATAGGAAAAGTGGTTTGTACAGTCGGGGCAGAGATCATTGGTGCCAGGGATAATGCGAGCTTGATAGCTCTGAAGTATATGGCACCAACCCGACCGAAGTTTTGCCAGGGTTGTCCGGGTTCCCCTGGGCAGCGACTTTTCGCTGCTACTTATAAGGGGGCGATGTGTACCAAGGACCCTATAAACCTTACTTGAAGAGATTGCTGCAGAGACTGTATTATAGTGTATACTATTTGTATACTATTTGAGGCTGAACGGACAGTGGCGGGATTCCAGGTGGCCGGTATGGCTGCGTTTATACAGACTCTGTACGTCCTGATGTCTTGACGTATGCAGCGTAAAGGCATCTCACTGACAGTGATGTCGTGAACTAGGTGTCCGGGGTTGTAGCAAGCTAACAAGAACTGCTTTGACAACAGTTCATTGTGTTGCCTGACGGGGAGCATGGACGTTTTGCCATGAAGATGATCAGGGTTGGTTATGGAGTGGCACCCAGTTGCGATGAGAAGGGCTGTATTTTGTCTGTACTGGATATTATTCCATTGAGTGTCACTAAAAACTGACGTCCAGATGGGGGCGGCGTAGTTAATAATTGAGCGGCCAATAGCTTTATAAGTCGTCACAAGGATTTCTTTGTCCTTTCCCAATGCGGTTCCGGTTAGGGTTCTAAGAACCCTACTACGACTGTTCACTTTACTGCAAATATTTTTTGCGTGTTTACAGAAGGTAAGGAGGTTGTCGAATATGACTCCTCAAATTTTAGGGTTATTAACTGTAGGGATAGTTTCGTTGTTAATACGAATGTCAAGTGAAAGCTTGACTTCTTTAGTCCAAGAGGTAAACAGCGTAGCAGATGATTTTTGGGAACCGAGGTGGAGTTTCCTTTTCTTGAAAAATTCAGATAGCTCTGTCAGGTAGGAATTTATCCTATGTGTGACCTCGTTTACATCTGCACCGGAGGCAGCAACAGAGCAATCATCAGCGTAAGTGATCAGTTTAACGCCATTAGCATTTGAGCAGGAATTTCTGAATTCCACATATGCGCTCCTGCCATTTATGTAAGCTGACAGGAAACTTATGATGGAGTCGGGGAAAGTGGAATTCAGTATGTCCTGTAGGGGAGCAGGGAGGTTAACCGTGTCGAAAGCGTTGGACAAGTCGCGTGACAGCAGTGCGCCAGTGCGGGCGACGGTGGTTAAAACCGTCCGCAATGTGGGACGTCAGCTCCCTTAAGGCGGTAGTAGTGATGCGATGTTTCCTAAAGCCATGTTAATGGGAGGCGAGACTGAAGTGTTGATGAAGACTGGGGAGGAGGAGTGTCTCTAAAGTTTTGGCTATAGGAGAGAGCAGCGAAATTGGTCTATAAGACGATCCTTCGTGGGCGGGTTTGCCAGGCTTTAAAACTTGAACTATCCTGGAAATTTTCCATACTTTTGGTATGGTGAGGTTTTCCATGGTTAGGTTGAAGATTTTTGAAGATTTAGGCTGGAGTTATGTAGCTTCTTCAACATAAACATGGAAATCCCGTCCGACCCAAGTGCCTTGGAAAGTTTAGCCTTCCTGATGGCTTCTTGCAGCTCAAGGGCGGTGAAGGTGGGGTGGTTTGGGTCGCATTTTAACGCTTTTAGTTTGCGTAAAACTGGACGAATGGTGCATTTTTTACTGCTGTCGTATTGGTGGTCATTAAATAAGATAGAGGTTAGGCCCTGAGATTGGGATTTTCCAGAAAGACTTTTGAACGTAGACCAGAGTTTTTTGGATCATAGCGTGCAGTTCTCAAGATGACTCAGCCACTTGGATCGCCGGTGATCGGCAACCAGTTTTTGTATGTCATTGGTTAGCTGAGTAACTCGAGGGTCAGCAGGATCCGTAACTCTTAGTTGGTCGCGACGCTCGGCAAGCCGAAGGGCTTCCGGCGGAAAGGATGGAATGACTTTTTTGATTCTTTCGGCAGGGGGTGATGGGAGTTGAAGTCCCCCATCACAATTTTGTTTTCACCCTGGAGAAGGTGCAGTAGGGATGGTTGATAACATTTACTGTGCTGTTTACGGGGGTTATGTAAACATTGGTGAGTAATAACTCGAAGTCTCCAGTGTTATCTGAAATACTCATTGTTAGTGCACAGGGGTGGTGGTGGAGATGAAATGGGGAATAGGAGGAATGCAACGCACAGATGCTTCACTTTTCCGGATAGGACAGCTACAGACCGAGCAGTACCAGAACCTGGGACCTGGGTTCGACTCGATCCCGGCTCTAATTAGTAGGACGCAGAGTAGGCATGCCGGGAGGCCCACTCTGAAAGCAAAAAATAGCATGCTTGCAAATCAAAATAAAGTAAATGTAAAAAGTGGATCCAGGTGATCCAATCTCAAACCTGTTGTTGTGTTGAAGATCTTTGGCCCAATGTCTTGATAAGTATTGGGGTCCTTTCGGTGCGTAGAAACAATCGTCGTGGAAACATCTGAGTTGTGGGAGTGCATGGTGTTGGTAAGGTCCGGGAAGTTTCCAGGGATGGACGGGATGACTGGCGAGATGTTTTAAAGCATCTGGCAAGCTATCCCAGACCATATCACGATGATCTTCCAAAAGTGCCTTGACACTTGTTACTTCCCATCCGCCTGGAAACGCGCAAAAGTGGTACTGCTTCTAAAGTCACTAGACAAGGTGCGCAGTAACCCTCGCTCCTACCGTGGCATTAATCTCTTACCACTACTTGGAAAAGTGCTGGAGAGGATAATGGTGCGAAGGCTTGAGGGTATTGCAGCTAGTCTGATGTCTGACAGGCAATACGGTTTTAAAACTGGTAAAAGCACTGAAGAAGCATGGCTGTACGTAAAAGACAGCGTGTATGGCAGTGCAAGTCGGTACGTTCTTACTATCTTTGTAGATTTCAAGGGCGCATTCGACTACCTGAGTTGGGATGGCGTAATTGAAAGACTGATTGAAGTTGGCTGTCGCGAAGTACCTCTATTGTTGAGCTACTTCAGCGACAGACAATCGTACTGTCCTGGCACTACTGACCATTTTAGTAAGTGTGTCACTCGCGGCTATCCTCAGTGATCCATTTTTGGTCCTTTTATATGATGGACACCCTCTTAGGGCAGCTAGCAGGGCTGTGAAAATGATGTGCCTACGCGGATAACTTGGCCATCCTTGTTGAAGGCAACTCACGACTTGAGCTGGAGCTAAGGAGTGTAGAACTCATGTCGATTGTTCATGACTGGGGTGCTAAAGTTGCTGTTGATGACTCATTGGACAAGACTGTGATCATGTTGCTGAAAGGCAAACTATCGCACAGTCGTCACCCAGTTATTAGGCTCAACGGGTCTAGCATCAAGTATGTTATCCAGGTGCGATACCTCGGTATATTATATGAGCGAGCGCATGAATTTTCTTGTAGGTCCAATCCGTCGTGTACTTCGCACTGAATGGGGTCTAAACAGACGGGCAGTGCGTACCATGATGATGATGATGATGATAGATGGGGTGATGTAGCACTTCGACCCATATGGATCTATTGCGCTCCCCCCTGACTAGTGCTATAGAGCCAGTGCATGCCCGTCCCTATTGCACCCCGTCCATACCAATGCTTCTTAAGAATACAATAATATTGAGCGGGTTCAGTGAAAGCCGCACAGAATCCGAGATTGCGTGGGTTCCCAAGTGGTCTCTTCTCTGACGGATCGTTCCTCCGCACTCGTTGAGTAGATGCCACGGGGTCTCCTCCGCTTCCCCACAGAGCCTGCAGCTTCCATCCTCTTCTATTTTTAACTTCTTTAGGTGCTCCTTCAGTTTGCAATGTCCTGTTAGGAAACCCGTAATGATTCTTACATTACTTTACTTACTCCCAATATTAGGTGGGACCTCTTTGGGTTGTAATTCCCCAGCATTTCCTTTGCTTGCCGTAGGCCTGGGAGATTCTCCCATCTTTCGGAAGCGGCTGCCTTACCCATACTGCGTACTTCTTCCCGCATTATGCTGTACCCATATGTACCCACAGAAGGGTTCTGGCCCTACAAGCGGAGTTTCTGCTCCTTTATTCGCGAGCCTATCCGCAGCTTCGTTGCCTTCTATGCCGGTGTGTCCCAGCACCCAGTATAAACATACTTTGTTAGTTTCACCAAGCTTGTTAAGCTTCGCCTTGCATTCCTCCACCAGTTTTGATGTGACGTGGAATGCGTCTAGAGCTTTTAAAGCAGCTTGGCTATCTGTCATGATTGCTATTTCCTGCCTCATCCTCCATCGATATGGAGTGTTTGGTTCGTGGCCCATATATTCCAGCACCCGTGCCTTCTGCCTCCTTTGATCCATCCGTATACCACTTTATGGCGCCTGGATGTATCTCGTATTCAGTTTCTGACCTGAATTCCTTCTTGATGCTCATTTTGATTTCGAAGTTCTTTTTGAACTCAAGCTTCCGCACCATGTTATCGCATGGCATGCTCGCTAGAGGAATCAGCTTGGTAAGTGGTTCTAATATCCCACTTGCCCTGCCGTCCGTGAAGTACCCTACCTTGCTCAAACGTAACTTGGTTTCCATGGATTTACTCTCTACCACTAAGTGTAGTGGCAGAAGCCCAAGGATTGCCTCCATACCCGCTGTTGGGCAGGTTCTAATGGCCCCTGTAATTAAAACGCAGGCCAGTCTCTGTACTTTTTCCAACTCCCTTTTCGTGGTGCTTATCTTGGTCCTGTTCGCCCATGCAACTGCTCCGCAGGTAATCATTTGAATAACTATCATTGTGTACATCCAGTGCATTATTCTGGGGCTAACTCCCCACGATTTTCTGCACACCATGATTGCTCTTTTTGATTTCTGTAGCACTGCTTGTCGGTGTTTGTTCCAGAGCAGTCTACTATCAAATGTCAGTCCCAGGTATTAAACCTCTTTGCTGACAGTGATCTTTTCTCCATTTAGGGTAATCGGGGTATACGCCCCAACTTCCTTCTGTAGGTGAAGGGAACCAGTGTGGTCTTGTTATGGTTTACCCTGAGTCTCACTGTTATAGCAGTAGATCCCACACCTCATACTTTCCAAATAATATGAATAACTATGTAATCATAATTGTATATATTCAATCATAATATTACTCATAATACACATTCACAATATTATTCATAAGCGCAGTCCTAATGGAAAATTCAATTCCTTATCTCTAATTCAGATCTAAGAAGTAAACATGTTTACATCTTCTAAATTCAAGGACAACCAGATATCCAATTGCGCATATATATTCTTATCTTGTTTACCAATTTCACAATATGATGAAATTGTCTTGTTTACCATTTACACATCCTTATCTTGTTTACCAAATTCAAAGACATGTTCTAACATGAATAATTATTATCACATTTTGCGGTCTAAGAGATCCACATGTTTACTCCGTAAATTCAAGATCATAGTCCAACAGCTCAAAATAGTATTTAAGCTGCATGCAAATACACAAACAGTTCAGTACAGTTCCTAGTTGCAGTCAGTCTTAGTCAGTCGTCTTTCAATCAATCTTCAGTTTTAGTTCCTCATCAATTCCAATTCAAAAGTCATCACAATACAAAATATAAATGTCAAATTAACAAGTGCTAATAAAATGATAGTGTGTGAATTAAACTTTAAGTTGTGAATAAATTTAAGATTTCTTTTGTAAAAATAAAATTTTTTATCGTAAATATATTTTTCTTTTAAAAAAATATATTTCTTTGAGATAAAAATATAATTGGCGCAGTCGGTAGGATGCGCTTAGTCAACTAAAGACTTACCTTTTTTTAAAAAAGTTAAAAGTGCACCACCAAAACAAAAGGTGTTCATTGAATTTAAGAAATATCTTAAACAACGAATTCCTACAAAAGTGAAATAAAATTGAAAAAAGTATTTCATAACTTAATTTTATGAACAAATACTTAACACAACTTATAAAAAATATTTCATAATTTTATTTTATGAAAAAATTTTTTAAACACACTATCTGAAAATAAATTAAATAAATAATTATACATTATCAAGAAAATTAAAAGAACAAATCAACAAAGGAATCAACAAAGAAAATTCAACAGTAGAGGTTAACAGTAAATATTAAAAGAAGAAATCAACAAATGAATCAAGAAAGAAAATTCAACAGTGGAAGCCAACAGTGAAAATTAAAGAAGAAATTAATAAAGCAAATTATACAACAAAACAAGAAGACGAATCATCAAGTTCAACAAAAGCTAATTATACAACAAAACAAGAAGACGAATCATCAAGTTCAACAAAAGCAAACTATACAACAGCATCATCAAGATCATCAAAATAAAAACAAGGTTAATATAAGACTAATTTTTATTATTTTATATAAAAATATAATTATTTTATACAAAAACATATATATTCAAATATATAAATTTATTTTAATACATACGATGACGATATTAAGTCAAGGAGGTTACGTAGACCAATCTTATAATGAAATAAGTCATTATAACAATAGAAAAACGCGTAACTATAACAAAAAAAAATACAATAATCAATTCCCTAATCAACAAGTAAATCAAAATAGAAATAGACAATATAATAATAACAGATACGAACAAAATCAGAATAGGAACAGACAATTTAATGACCACAGGTATGACCAAAACCGAAATAGAAATTTTCAATTTAATAACAATAGATATGACAGTAGACAACAGAACTACAATAGATTTTCAAACGACATTCAAAATAATTTACCAAGTGTTCAACAAAATCAAACTGTTGAACCCATGGATGTTAATCAATGTGAAACAAGTGAAAATTTTCACTCACGAGCCTTGGAGGTGACTTACCATATGTAAAAATTAAATCTAACAAAAATCCACTAAAATTCATTATTGACACTGGAGCAACAAATTTAATCATTAATCCAGGTCTTTGTAACCCCAAACGGAAAGTACCAATAAATAAAATTCAAATTAAAACAATACATAATAATAAAATAAATGTAACTGAAAGAGTATCAGTTCCTCTTTTCAAAGAATTTGGCATTTCTGAGCAAAAAATCGACTTTTTGGTTTGTGCATTCCATGATAAAAATGAAGGTTTAATTGGCAATGACATACTGAAACGATTTAACGCTAAATTAGATTATAAACAAAATCTATTAGAAATAAATGGCCAAATCTTGTTCCAAAATTCAAAACTGCATAGTATACACTTATTAGTAAACCAACAAAAAGGTTTAGCCTATCTCAAGACGAAGATGTTCTTAGTTATTGCTGATGAAGGAATTTACAATGTTGAAAATCATAAGATTGAAGTTCAAACAAATGTAAAATGCTTAGGCCCTATTGAAATTAGACCTAATCAAATCGAACAAGTAACCACTGAAAACTTTTGCATAATAGATGAACTTGAAAATATACCATTGATGAAACAACTAAGAACTCAACACTTAAACTTAGAAGAAAAGCAAAAATTATCAAAAATAATAAATCGATACTCAGATATCTTTTATCAAGAAGGTTCAAACCTTACTTTTACAAATGCAATAAAGCATGAAATTCGTACAATCGATAATGTACCATTAAAAGTAAAATCATATAGGTACCCATATATACATAAAGATGAAGTCAAACAACAGATTCACGAACTCATCGAAAATAAAATAATAAGACCGAGTTATTCGCCTTATTCCGCACCTGTTTGGATCGTACCGAAGAAGGTCGACGCAAGCGGTAAACAAAAGTGGAGGCTTGTCATAGACTATCGTAAACTTAATAAAGTTACAATAGACGACAAGTACCCTCTGCCAAATATTGATGAAATATTAGATAAACTGGGAAGATGCCAATATTTCACAACCCTTGATTTAGCTAAGGGATTTCATCAAATAGAAATTGAGGAAAAGGATGTTCACAAGACCGCCTTTAATGTAGAAGGAGGACACTATGAATTCTTACGAATGCCATTTGGACTGAAGACAGCCCCAGCGACATTTCAAAGACTTATGAATAATATCCTTAAGGATCATATTAATAAGATCTGTTTAGTATATCTGGATGACATTATATTATCATCGTTACAAGAGCATATAAATTCTATAAATATAATTTTCAATTGTTTAAAAAAGGCTAATTTAAAGATTCAATTAGACAAATCAGAATTCTTAAAAAAGGAAACAGAATTCCTTGGACATATAGTAACACAAGACGGTATAAAACCAAACACAAAAAAAATCGAATGCGTGACAAAATTTCCCATTCCAAAAAATGTAAAACAAATTAAACAATTCCTAGGACTAACTGGTTACTATAGGAAATTTATTAAAGACTATTCATTGATAACGAAACCAATGACATTATTTCTAAAAAAGGATGCAAATATAAACATTTCAGACATAAGATATCAAGAAAGCTTCAATACACTTAAAAACTGTTAACACATGATCCAATATTAGTATATCCTGACTTTACGAAGAAATTTACACTTACAACAGATGCTAGTAATTATGCGTTAGGCGCAGTACTTTCGCAAGATAATCATCCAATTTGTTATGCTAGCCGCACACTTAATGTACATGAAATTAATTACAGCACAATAGAAAAAGAATTATTAGCAATAATCTGGTCAACCAAATACTTCAGACCATATCTTTTCGGACGAAAATTCTTGATCAAAACCGATCATAAACCATTAACTTGGCTTTTCTCAATTAAAGAACCTAATTCAAACTTGTAAGATGGAGATTAAAATTATCAGAATTTGACTACGAAATTAAATAAAAAAAAGGAAAATTAAATAAAAACGCAGACGCTCTTTCAAGAATAGAAATAAATCTTAATGAAGAAAATGAAGACATAGAAAACATTAATCCATTTCCAATCACCAAATCTCCTCTAAACACATTTAAAAGACAAATAGCAATTCTTAAAACAAATTATGGTTCTTTGCGTATAAAACAAATAAGAATTTTCAATAAACATAGAAAAGTAATATATCTTAAATCCTTAGATGCAGAAACTGCATTAACACTTTTGAAATCACATTTTAACCCAAAATCTCTAAATTGCATCTACATAGAAAATGAAGAATTTCTTAAAACACTAGAAGACGTTTATAAAAAGCATTTTGAAGCACAAAATCAACTAAAAATAGTCAGAACTGAAACAATTCTAAAAGACATAATAAATGAAGAAGAATTAGCAGAACTCATTAAAGAAGAACATCTTAGAAACAACCATAGAGGAATTATAGAGGTTTACAAAGAATTACATTTAAAATATTATAATCCAAAACTTAATATCAGTCACTCAATTCATTAATAACTGCGAAATATGTAACTTAGAAAAGTATGAACGTAAGCCAATCAAGCATAAATATCAATTAACAGAAACACCCACAGGTCCTAATGAAATTATTCACGCTGATGTATTCTATACACTCGAAAAACAAATTTTCGTTACATTCATCGAAAAATTTAGTAAATTCGCACAAGCTATAAAAATTACAGCAAGAACTTGGACCGAATTCAAAAGAACCATTCTTGTTCTACTTTCTACAATAGGATCAATAAATAAAATTATAGTCGACAACGAACTAGGATTCAAAGCTCTTCCACTAAGAGAATTTCTACAGAGCGAACAAATAGAAATCCACTATACTTCTAATAACAATCACACATCTAATTCAGATGTAGAACGCCTACATAATACAATTAATGAACACATAAGATTATTAAATACAGTCGAAGAAAAAATCTTAAAAATAAAACGTTTCTATAATAACACTATCTATTCGACTACAGATAAGAAGCCAATAGATTTTAAAAATGGAACTATAAAAAATTATGAATATAATTTAATTAAAGAAAAAATTCTAAAGAAAAAGCAAATTACTATCGATAAATTAAATACAGGAAGGGAAGAAGTAGAAATACAACCTGGAACAAATTTTATTAAAGAAACACGTGGTGGAAAAAATCATACAAAGTTTAGGAAACTCAATACAGAAAAAATCGATGAAAATCATATAATCAATAAAGAATCCGGTTTAAAATAGAATTCATTCATGCATGATATATTTTGTGTGGCTGTCGCTGCTGAAAGAAATGACGATGCCCTTACGACAAGTTTGCAGAATTCAGCCTTCACCAATTCTCTCATCATCTGCGCCTGCTACATACCTCCTCGCTGTCTTACAGTGGATTACGAAAAATGTGTTCGAAGTATTGACAGTCTCTCTTCCGGATTATCCGAATATCAACATTTATGTGTATTGGGTGATTTTAATATACCTAAAATCTCTTGGCGCTGGATTGACGAAAACAAGCTTTTGTTACCATTCAACATCACTTCTGTCAACGAAATAATTTGTGTTGATGGGCTAATGGGTCTATCGCTGAAACAAATCAATCATATTTCAAACCCAAGTAATGTTTTCTTGGATTTAGTTTTTTTAAATAACTCCTTAGATTATCAAATTTCTAAAGTTCTTTCTCCTTTTTGTATACCTGATAGGCATCACTGTGCTCTACATATAGATATAAACAGTCTACATTTTAAAACAAACGAACCATTCAACAATAGTGTTAAATTCAATTTTTCAAAAGCCAATTTTGAATCATTGGAATCCCATTTGTCCGCTATTGATTGGTCATTTCTTGAGTCTCTATCACTAGAAGAAGCTTATAAAAGCTTTATTGAAATATTGTACGATTCTTTTTTGTTATTTGTTCCTATAGTGCGTTGTATAACTGGTTCCAGTCTGCCATGGCAAAATAGGTCGTTATCAAAGTTAAAAAACTGCAGAAATAAAATTCATAAGAAATTAAAATTAAACCCTTCCGAGTTAAACACAAAAATTTTCTTACGATTAAATCGGGAATATAATTTTCTAAGCAAATTTCTCTATGGTCAATATGTTTTCCGTGTTGAGTCAAACCTTAAATCAAACCCAAAGGCTTTTTGGAAATTCTTGAATTGTAAGAAAACAAACCATCGGTCATGACTTATGCAGGGTCTTCTTCGGATTCAATGGAAACTATTTGTGATTTCTTTGCCTCTTTCTTTCAAAAGAATTTCAATCATGATATCGTCTATGATGGTGATGTAAGATATAATTTTATACAACCATTTTGTGATATAAATATTATCGACATCTCTCAGAAAGATGTTGCTGATTGTATAAAAAAATTGGAGCCAAGCTTTAAAACTGATGGTCAATTTATTTGCAACTCTTTTCTGAAGTACTGCTGCCAAAATTTAGTTCATGCTTTATCTTATATGTTTAATGAGTCACTGAGGACGGTTCTGCTTCTTTCCTGTTGGAAAACAAGCTCTATTTCACCCATTCATAAGAATGGAGCCAAAACGGTTGTGGAAAATTACAGACCTACTTGTAAATTGCTTAGTACTCCTAAATTGTTTGAGGCAATTATTAAAGATAAATTATTTTCCATCGTAAAATCGCACATAATTCAGGAACAACATGGATTTTTCCCGAAACGGTAAGTTGTATCGAATTTAGTCATATTTTCGAACTATATTTACTCGGCGTTTCGTGAAAACTGTCAAGTGGATTGCGTCTATATTGATCTTGAAAAAGCTTTTGATTCCGTGAATCATAACCTTTTAATTTTAAAACTAAAAGCTATTGGATTTCGATCCCCAATTTTGGATTGGATAAAATCTTATCTAAGTAATAGATGGAACTTGGTTTGTGTAAACGAGTTTTGTTCGAAATCTTTCCAGGTTTTGTCAGGTGTACCCCAAGGCAGTCATCTCGGTCCTCTTTTGTTTCTTTTATTTATGAATGACATAAATACAAATCTAAGGTCATCAAAAAATCTCTTATTTGCAGATGATGTTAAATACTTTTTCAAAATTTCTAGCTTGGAGGACTCTCACACATTACAAGAAGATCTTGATACATTTAGTGATTGGTGTAATACAAATCTCTTGCGTATTAACCATTTAAAATGCAAATCAATATCTTTTTATAGAGGCCTGCTCAAGCATTCAAATACATATAGTCTTGGAACGATTTCCATTCCTAAAGTGAGTCAAATTTGTGACTAAGGCATAATGATGGACTGTGGTTTAACTTTCAGTAACACATTGAATACATATCTGCAAAAGCATGGGCATCTTTGGCTTTTCTTAAGAGACATGCTGTTGAGTTTAAAGATCCTTATACTTTAAAAAGTATATATGTTGCAACTGTGCGCTCCATTCTAGAATATGGCTGCGTAATTTGGAACTCTAATATTAATTTATATTGTATTAGAATTGAGAGAATTCAAAAATCTTTTACAAGATATGCACTAAGGCATATAAACTAGGGTGATTTTTATCCTTCATATAAGGCTAGATGTTTATTGATCGACCTTCAACCACTTTCAGCGAGAAGAGAGATTTGCTTATTAAATTTTGTTAGGGACGTATTTACAGACTCCATTGATTGCCCGGATATCTTATCCTTGTTTTATTTGTATGCTCCTGAAAGGTTTTGCGCACTAGGGACCTTTTTTAAATTACCCATTGCAACAGGAACTTTTTGTTGAATGATCCGATTGTTAAATGTTCTGTTGCTTTCAACTCCATTTGCAATCTAATTGATTTTTCCATGTCAAAATCAGCGTTTAAGAAACTTATACATGATCTATTTAGATAATACATTTCTTACATAATATAAATTCATGTAAATTTTAGTTTTTAAATTTTTTTAAGTCTGTTTATATCTTAGACTAAATAAATAAATAAATAAATAAAATATTACAAATCACACATAAAGCGTAAAAAGAAATTTCAAACAATTGACTCTCCTTCAATTCAAGCGAAAAACAAAATTACTAAAAGGAAACCCTAACATATTCCTATCTTTTACAAAAGAATTCCCAGATCATAATTTTATTATTTTCAACAATACTATCCTTAATACATGGACAATCACTAGAGATACATGACTTAAATAACAACAATGGATACATGACAATTAAGAAAGACGATATTAATATTATTGAAAAATTCTACAAAATCCTTCATATTATAAATATAACAGAAATAGAAAATACAATGCATCACATAAACGAAAATATAAACTTAATAAAAATAAAAATCGGTACAACTAACCCAATGTTCAACACATTAGTACATAACTATAAACACTTAGAACAAAAAATATACAATCTCAGACCACATTCTAAAAATAAACGAGCACTCATGAATATATTAGGCACAGGACTAAAATACCTAGCAGGAACAATGGACTCACAAGATGAGATCGAAATAAAAACACAATTAGAAGCCATTACTACAAATAATAAAGAATTAATATCAGAAAGTAATAAACAAATCTCCTTTAATTCCAAAATCTCTCAACAAATAAAAGACATAACAGACCATATTCAAAAACAACAATTAGATATCACACAGTTTTTAAACAACATTAACACATTAAATAAAAACAATTTCAATAAATTACAAGACGAAATAGACTACGTTCAAAATATTTATCAAATTAATTACGATATAAATCTTTTTCGACACCATATAGACGACATAGAACAAATTATTTTAACAAGCAAACTTGGCATATTGACTAGAAACATTTTAACAAAAAAAGAACTTAAGCTAACAGAAGGTATACAAGGTTTTAAAGACACCAAGATAGCCGTAAGATTCGAAAACAAACTTATAATAATAGTCCTATTAATACCAAAATACTCTAATATTTCCTATTCCACTGTTATTATCGAACCAATGCCAAACAAAAATAATAAAGCTCTATTGCTTGATGAAAGCATTTTTTTATAGATGAGAATAATAAAGTATATAACAGAAAAGTTAAAGATAAATTATAGAAAAACCTACATGAAATAAATGATAACTGTACTTCAAATATTATTAAATTTAAAGAAGCATATTGTCCAATGAAAAACTTTACGGGAAAAGAAATAACAGAAATAATACCCGGAATTTTGACAAAAAGTATTACAAGTATGAATATTGAACATAATTGTAATAAATTAAAATTAAACATATCCGGAAGCAAATTAATTAAATTTGAAAATTGTAATATAGTCATAAAAAATAACACATTTATTAATACATATTTTAAAATAAGAGATAGTGTTATTCTCCCATATTTTGTATCAGAGATAAAAGAAAATAAAACTATAGAAATGATAAAACTTGAGGATTTTCATATCCAAAAAATTGAAACAAATAGAAAATTGAAGAAATAACTCTGAACAATACACATAAAATATTATATCATATACCTTATATTTTAATAATAATCATTATAATTATCGCACTATCAATATATAAAATTAATAAGCGTAAAAACACCATTAAAATTGTAACTTCGTCGGAGCCTCAGGCTAACTGGGGGGGGGGGTGTTATAGCAGTAGATCCCACACCTCATACTTTCCAAATAATATGAATAACTATGTAATCATAATTGTATATATTCAATCATAATATTACTCATAATACACATTCACAATATTATTCATAAGCGCAGTCCTAATGGAAAATTCAATTCCTTATCTCTAATTCAGATCTAAGAAGTAAACATGTTTACATCTTCTAAATTTAAGGACAACCAGATATCCAATTGCGCATATATATTCTTATCTTGTTTACCAATTTCACAATATGATGAAATTATCTTGTTTACCATTTACACATCCTTATCTTGTTTACCAAATTCAAAGACATGTTCTAACATGAATAATTATTATCACATTTTGCGATCTAAGAGATCAACATGTTTACTCCGTAAATTCAAGATCATAGTCCAACAGCTCAAAATAGTATTTAAGCTGCATGCAAATACACAAACAGTTCAGTACAGTTCCTAGTTGCAGTCAGTCTTAGTCAGTCGTCTTTCAATCAATCTTCAGTTTTAGTTCCTCATCAATTCCAATTCAGAAGTCATCACAATACAAAATATAAATGTGAAATTAACAAGTGCTAATAAAATGATAGTGTGTGAATAAAACTTTAAGTTGTGAATAAATTTAAGATTACTTTTGTTAAAATAACATTTTTTATCGTAAATATATTTTTCTTTTTTAAAAATATATTTCTTTGAGATAAAAATATAATTTCTCACCTCTTCGCACCATCTACTCGTGATGGTTAATCCATTTTGGATTATGTCACAGAGCACTTCCTCGAACTTTCATCTAGCTACGATGACTATGTCGTCTGCGGCTAATTGGTCTGAAGGACTTCGGATGGGTGGGATATTTTTTTCCCACCTTCGGTATAAATACCACCCTTGCCCTTCTCCAGCTTGTCGGTTTATACCCAAGTGCTAGACTACTTCTAAATATTCTCACCAGATGTGGAAGCAGGTTGTCTAATCCGACCTGCATAACTGCAGGGATTATCCCGTCCACACCTGCCGATTTAAAGGGATGGAAGCTTTTGATTGCCCATCGGATTCTTTAATCTGTGCAAATTTCCGAGGCTTTCTTCCAGTCCTCCCTTCTTGTTCTTGGGTGGTTCACGCCCATCCCGAGTTCGTTACTAGTCACTGTGCTTCTAGGGAAGTGTGTTCTCAAGAGAAGGAGGGCTCTTTGCTGCTCGTTTTCTGTGAACTTTCCGTTCTGGTCTAACAGTGATGCTTTTTTACTTTTAGCATCTTTTGCCATAGCTTTAAACAGTCTGGCAGATGCTGTAGTATTGGCTACCTCCTCGCGGAAGTTTCGGAAACTGCTGCGTTTAGCTCTTCTCCCCTCTGTGTTGTACGCTGTGAGAGCTTCTCTGTATTGTTGCCAGATGCCCCTCCTCTTGGCTGATTTGAAGAGTTTTCTCACTTGCTTCCGGAGGGCTGACAGCTTTTCGCTCCACCAAGGAACTTCATTGTACTCTTTGGGAGAGCTTACCGGGCAACTCGACTCGTATGCGTAAGAGATTGCCCTATTCACTTCATCAGCTGCATATTCCAGCTCGTGTGGACTTTTGGCCACTCTTTGTACTGAGATGTGCTCTAAGTTGTACCTCAAATTTGTTTTGAAAACCTCCCATTTTGTCCTAGGATTTCTAATAGTTTTTACCTCCCCTACAAGCCCTCCCAGTTCGAACAGGATAATCCTATGATCCGATAGAGATGGCTCGGAGGAGACCTTCCACCTATTAAGCACTCGACTCACTGTCGGAGTTCCGAAGGTGATGTCAAGTACTTCTTCCCTAACCCTAGTTACAAAAGTTGGTACCCTGCCTACATTGTATATATCTAGGTTTTCGTTCACCAGAAACTCTAAAAGGTACTCACCCCTCTTATTTGTGTCGGTGCTCCCCCACTCTTCATTGTGTGCATTAGCATCACATCCAATCAGTAGAGGTTTACTGTGCCTTCGGCAGTGTTCGGCCAGTTTTTGCACCTCCGGGGGCGGAATTTTTTCTCTGTCCCCGGCAAAGTAGGCTGATGCTACCACTATATCCCGTCTGGTGCCGTCTATATTAAACTGGCATTGGACTGCTACTAGGTCCCGGGTTATTAATTCTGAAAGAGATAGATGGTTAATACTATTTCTTATGATGACGCAGGTCCGAGGGGCCTCATGCCCCAAGTCGTAAATTACCTTTGCATCTCTGCTAGACAGACCTCGTATCTGTCCCCCGTGACACCAGGGTTCTTGGACCAGCACAAGCTGCTGCAGCACGGCTGACCCTTTGACCTTGTGGATGTTCACCTGGGCTATTTTGTGCTGGCTAATTTTCTTATAGACCTGGAGGGGGCGATTGCCCCCCCTCCCGCCTCTAACTCGAGGTGCTGGATTTCGTCCAGCAGCTCGTCTTCCTCTAGGAGTCGGGCCTCCTCCAACTCCTCAGGTGAGATGCTCTGTTGGGGAAGGGCAGCGAAGTCCTCCATAGTGGAGACTTCATTTGCTCCCTCTTCTCCTTCCGTACCTATCACCCCTACCTGAGAGCCCACTGAGGTTGACGCGGAAGGGTCTTTCTGCCCCTTCTCCTCCCTCGGGCCCTCTTTCCTCCTGAGGATAATCACCGATATTTTGCCGTAAAGGTATCTCAGTGAATGACCCGCGGATTTTATCGACTCTCGGCTGCGGGAGTCGATGGAGATGGTAGCGAGTGTGCCATCTCCTTCCTCCCGGCAACCGATAACCTTCCACGATTTTGTGTGGAGCCCCTCATTCTGCGCTCCGATCAAGGAAATGGATCTCTCCATCACTTGCCGATTGCTTCGTGGGAGGAATACCGATATTGTTATTGGTTTGGGTATATCTGCCCCATCCCTCGCCACTAGCCTCGGTCCCTTCCATGTGGAAATGGTCGGAGCGTGCTCTTTTAGCCAAGCGGCTGTTTCCCCGTCGCAACAGTCGACTAGAATCATTCCCGGTCTGAAGTGGAAGCCGTCAAAGCCAATTTTGACCTTCCAGCCCAGCGCCACTTCATCCAGGATAGCTTCCTCTAGGGTCGACAGCTGCTCCTGGGTAAGGCTCTCTTCGGGATTTTGTTCAGCGAAGATAGCTACTTAAGCTCGCTTGTCCGCCTCTGCATAGTTTGCAGGAGGGGCTTTGGTGCTCGTAGGGAGTGCATCGGTCGTTTGCCCAGTGCCCTCCCTTATTCTCTTTTCCTCTTTTTGAGGTGGAGTGAGAACTGAAGGTCCTCTCTTAACCCCTTGGGAGTTGACTGCGGGAGGTTCTTGCCCTTCTGCTGCCTTCTTCCTTGCGTCCACCTCTCTTCTCGCTTGAGTGGGCTCTTTGCCCTGCTCAAGGAGGCGGAGGTAAAACCGTACCCCAGCACCGCTGAGACCTTTCCTTAGTGGATCGTCGACACCACCCGGCTGTCCCTTTGGAGGAGGGGAAGGACCCATCCTTCTCTTTTTACCTGGCTGGACAGTCTTTTGGGCGTGAGTCGGCTTTCCTGCTGAAATTGAGATCGGTTCTCCAGTGGGGGAAGTCCCCGTTTTACCCACCAAGGGTTTCCCCTTTGGCAGAGACAGCGCATCCTGCCTACTGGTTGAGGGCCTCATCTCGAGTTGGCGGGACTGCTGTCCCAACACCGCTCTAGTTGAGTGTGCCCCCTCACCTCCCTTTGTTGGCCTTGTGGTCAAGCCCCCCCCGACCAATTCCATGCCTACTTCGCGAATCAGAGTAGGGCTTCTGCTCCACCCGAACCGCTGCTTTGCTGGTGCTGGGTCTCAGCTCAGGTTGACGGGTCAGATGCCCCAGTTTCCCCTTTGCCAAGAAGCCCCCACCACTGCCCCTCGTTGGCCTATGGGCTAAGCCCACCGACCAGGTTTGGGTTTTACGCAGGGTTCGTTGTGAAGCATTTGATCCACTAGATCCGCTGCATTTGACGCGGGCATGCCTTGCGCCGTTTTAAAAATATTTTTAACTTTTTTATCCATGAAAATCCCACGAGTAGTGAGGAACTGTAGTCCTCCAGCCCACAACCTCTTGCACTGGAGGGCCTGTTTACGCATGGAGGGCGTCCCAATGTGTATTCGGATTTCCGATGTGAAATTCTTGGTGAAACTTGGCCAGTCCACATTGGCGTAATTGACAAATGTGCGTTTATCCGCAGACACGAAGTCATCGGCTTTATCCACGGTGATTATGATCGGGATATGGTCGGAGTTTAACGCTTTATCTCCAGAATGTACAGGCTAATAAGGAGTCACTCACTATGCTGATGTCTGGGGAGCTGGAGCAAGTGGCACAGATCATGGTGGGGGAATTTTCATTGATGGTACCAAAGTTTGACTCATGGATTTGCTCAATGCGTGCCGTGACGATAGTTTTCTCTATATATATAAAAAAAAAAAAAAATCAATCATAGTGGGAGTTAAAATCCCCAACAATCAGACAGTTACCATCTGTTAGTAGGTGGTGGGTGCCGGTGTCGGCATGAGTCTGTAGTTGACCGAGTTGTGCACGATGAGTGCAAGACCTCCACCGCCTCGACTGTTTCTGTCTTTGCGTATGATGTTGTAATTGGTGCTTCTAGATAGCAAGCAGGAGCGGGTGAGTTTTGTTTCTTGTATGGCAGTAATTAAGATCCAATGGTGCTCCATATAGTTGGGGATTTCTATTTATTTAATTTATTAAGTTCAGAGCAGGCTCTAAGATGACACCAGTTATCACAGCCATTGCATTTGACGGAAGAGGCATTGCCGTGTATGCGATGAGCAGTGCCAGGTGGTAGCGTTATTGGTTGGCTTAACTCGATCTCGGCTAGAAGAAGTAGTATGCGGAGCAAGGATGCCGGCGTAAATTGCTCCACTATGGAAAAAAATTTTGGAGTGTACGAATTGTAGTTAATTGTTGACATTCTTTGGCCAGTAGAAATGCGTTTTAGAAGGGAGATTTTCCTTGGTGTGGCAAAGGAGGGGGGTTTACGAGTGTTTTTATTCGCCACCTTGGCCTACGTAGTAGATTCAGTGCTTGGTCACCGGTGTTTTAGCTGGTGACCGCACAGGCTACCAAGTGACCCGTGGGTCTTGTGGGAAAACACGTGATGGGATGAGTAGTTGGAAAAGGAGTGTTTTTATTCGCCACCTTGGCCTACGTAGTAGATTCTGTGCGTGGTCGCCGGTATTTTGGCCGGTGACCCACAGGCTGCCAAGTGACCCGTGATTCTTGTGGGAAAACACGTGATGGGATGATTAGTTGAAGGGAGAGTGTTTTTATTCGCCACCTTGGCCTACGTAGTAGATTCTGTGCATGGTCGCCGGTATTTTGGCCAGTAACCGCACAGGTTACCAAGTGACCCGTGAGCCTTTCAATTGATTTGTATGAAATTTGATATGTAGGATTTATATGCGACTATAAGACTTGTTCCTATAAAAATTCTGGGATAAAGTCATGAGGAACTGGAATTTCGGGAGCTAAGCCATTTCTCAACCGATTTCTGTGAAATCCTGTACCTGTACGCTATGATGTGTTTCTGAATTCCAACTCGATTGTATCGCTGTGTCCATTTCGTCTGATGTGCAAATTTAGGGTCGATGTGGGCTTCAATCGAATTTCTCGGCCACGTGCGTCCATTTAGCAGACCACAAACCTACTATTCTGCCTCTAACAGCAACACAGGTTAATGCTGATTCCGACGTTTCGGATTTTATTTCGCCTGGTTACAAATTGGTGCCAGTAATTTTTTCCACACCGCGGTCTTGCCATTTATGTACGTAGTGATGTTGCTTATCAAACTCAAGCACAGGTCAACTATTGTTCCAATTGTTGTAAAGTGACCACTTCACAACGTAGTTACACAGCATTGCAACACAGTTGCAGTGTCGTAATCCCAAATCAATGCCCTATAACAATCTTGCAATACTCCCATCCGTTGAACCAACATCCGCTATTTCACAATCCTAAATCAATATCCTACATAGTTGCAACCTTGCAACTATATATTACAACAATTAATACAGCGCCCTAAATCAATGTCCGTTATTGCCCAATACCAGAGTAATAAACCCCAACCAATAAACAAAACCAATAACACACAGCAATTAAACCAAATGTACATTATGCCGACGCAGCATATAGTACACAGTACAAACGATCGAGTCGTTGTACTGATGCGGTGCCGTACGACGCCTTATGCTGATGTCATATTTCCATTCACCCCAACTTATACATTGCGCAACCGCACTGCAATATGATTCAAATGTAGATCACAACCGCGTACATGAATTTGATTTCCTCTTTCGCGCATTAAGATAGGTCAGTGTTAAAAACTCGAATGTGTTGAATTTGATGTTATGAGCTTTCATATATGAATCTTTGATAGCAGCTTAACTAGTAAAAGCTCCAATACCGAGGTTTCGTTATTGGAACCGACGCAGAATATAATCAGTTATATAGAGTATCAGCAGTGAGTCAATATCAGTGAAGAGTCAATATAGTCAATCTTAAATAGTACCAACAATCAGTGAAGAGTCAGTCAATCAATCAGTTATTTAATCAGTCTATTTTAAATAGACATTTCTACTAAATCATAAATGAAGTGCGACTTACAATAATTTGTTATAATAAGTTAAAATAATAATAAGTTGTTACAATAATATATAATAAGCAATAATAAGTTACCAAACATTAAATAAAACTACTGTAAACAATTTAATGAATATATGTATAAACTAAAAACATTTAATTCTTATTTATTTTGGACAAAAGAATTCGTCAAGAACAGGTAAGCCCAATAACAGTTGCAGAACCTCTATCTTCCAAGATACGAGTACAACACAATGCGTAGGCATATCATTTATTACTGATTCATATACAGAAGCCCTAATTTATACAGTGTAGTAGAGTTAGATGCACTGTCGACTCTATAACTAGAATTTTATCACTTGATCCATTTTCTGAAATCGTCATTGCGGGAGCTTTCAATATACACAATTCTAGTTGGCTTCGCCATTCAGGCTTACCAACACCGCAAAGAAAGGATGTTGAATTATTTGCTGATTTTAACCATCTCACTCAGCTTGTGAATGTGCCCATTCGAATTCCAGACATTGTAAGACATAACGCTAATACCCTTGACGTGTTTCTTACCTCTATTCCTAACAAATACACCGTCAGTGTAAGAAAAGTATGGCTACACGAGAAAGGACTTGGGTTGCCTCAGTAATTTCTTTAGAAGCATTAACTGTCCACTTAATGCAAATAGTGGTGTGGATGCCATTTCTGATACGATCACTAACATAATCCTGGAGGGTATAAGACAGTTTATCCCTTCCAGGCCAAAGTGTATTAAACCGAAGGAAAATTCTTGGTATGATTTAAGCTGCAAAGAGGCTTCATCGGGTACAAAAACACTTTGCGACTGTAGTCGTCAATAAATGTGACAAAACATTTAGCCCCTCCAAATGAACGCACTGGCATAAATCCAACATCACTGTGTATTACTTCGAGAACACTTTTTGCATGGTTTTTGCTTTTTTTAAATGAAGAACGGGTCTGTTTAGCTTTGATACATACCGCACATTTGATCTCCTTCTTGTTACTTCTCGAGAACTCTATTCCGGTTATGGCTGTTTTAACTTTCTTTAATTTTGATTCACATGGATGTCCTAATCGACGATGCCAAATATTTTCCTCCATTGCTACTGATGTAGTTTCTGCTGATGCATTTTCTGCTGGTGCATTTTCAGCTGATGTATTTGCTCCTAATACAGTTTCTGCTGATGCGTTTTCTGCTCGGTTCCTTGAGCAGTTTAATTTGTACAAATCGTTAATAAGCGGTGCCGTTGCAATTAATTATTTGTTGGCATCTTGCAGCTTTCTTTGTCAAAAACCAATGTGTTACCGCGCTTTGCCATCTGACTCACCGACATAAGATTTGCACAAATGTCTGGTATATGAAGAACGTCTTTCACAGTAACATCGCCATTTTGTGACATATAATTTGTGCCAATAGACATTTTTATATCACCTGCACATTTCATATTTAGATGAGAATTGTCGCCCACAATTATTTCTTTCTTTGAAGGCTTTCGGACATTTGTCAAACAAAAAAAGTTTTTCAGATTTTCTTCTATTGTGACACTTGTTGGCGAAATGGCCCAATTCATCACAAACACAACACTTCACAGATTTACCGATTTTCTGTCTTGAATATTGCCGCTTATTTTTCTGGTTATTGTATGACTTTCTCGCCACTAATGCTGCCGCATCAACATTATCCGACTTAGGTGAAACCTCTTGTAGTAGGCGATTTTGGACAAAATCAGATGTTAACTCTGGCTTCGAATTTTCAATGGCCATTACCATTGGACGATATTCGTCTGATAAATTTGCCAACAATAGCGCTGCCACAACATCATCTCCGATTTTCAGACCAGCTTTCTTGACATTTGTCGACATAAGCTTCATTTTATGAACATAGTCTTTCATCGATGCACAATTAGCTTGTTTGAGTCCAACCATTTGTTTAAACAGATCTACACGCAGCCCAATTCCATTGTCCTCAAAAGCACCACAAACTGCATCCCACGCTTCTTTGGCCGTTGTACACTTTTCGGTGTACGTATATAGAGCTGATGAAAGTAATAAATTTAACATTTGGATCGCCAAAAAATTTTTTTCTTCATCCGTCTCTGTTTGAAGCACTTCCAGTGTCCTTTTGTCGCAAGATACGCCTTTGCTTCAACCTTCCACTCGTCTTTCGCTTTTCGTATGCTTTCGGTTACATAAAGAAAACCCCACTGTGGAACCAAATTAGAAGAGTCAGAAATGATTGCAATGCCTACCTTAGATGAGCCAAATTCGACTATTACCAGAAACAGACTTCATATATACTTCAATGTTCCAAAGGAAGTAAAAATTTCGTGAAACGAGCCAACATCCCACACGTAGAATTCCATCATCGTCAATGAATGGGTTAAGCGATCGTAGCACGATCTTCGCTACCATGTTCTCATTCTTTTGACGGCTGATGATTTCGTCGAAGAAATGAATGCGTTGCACCAGTCGAACCCGGAATTTGAATGCGTACCTCATCTCCGGCACCGTGATGAATCCTTAGCTGCAGGAAACATTTCTAAGACGAAGGTCGATATATCATTGGAAAAGGGCAGAGACCCGAAGTAGCTTACCAAGTGTTGAACAACGGTTCAACAGTTGACGGACCACATCGTGATGTTTTGATGCGATGATCGTGGTAGTGGCGATGAGAGATTTTACTTTCCGTTTTTCCAAGTTGGTTGAGTAGTCGTTGATTTGATGAACAGTGTAGGTAGTGATAACCATTCGGGGCCTCGCCACCAAATTCGATGATCCGTGGATCGACACCTCGCGATGCGCAGTCGGCATGATTGTGATGCGATTTCACGAAGTACGAATCAGTCGGCGTCAGATATTCGTGAATCTGGGAGACCCGATTCGCAACAAATGTTGTCCAACGGCTGGGAGGGCTGCGAAGCCATGCAAGAACCACTTGCGAATCGGTCCATGCGAACCGCCGAGCGTTGTAAATGTTGGGAGATTGTGTGATGGTGTACATGAGTTTGGCCTGCAGCAAACTGGCGCAGAGCTCCAATCGGGGTAGGCTAACTGTCTTCAGTTGTGCTACCTTGGTTTTCGATGCCAGAATGTTGCTTTTGACAGCTCCATCCGCCGTGGTCGTAAACTACCGTATGCGTATGCCTTCATGAACGCGTTGCTGAACCCATAAATCTGGATCTCGCAGTCTGTGGAGTGACTCAGCCAGCGGTCGATTGTGATTACTTCCAATTGCTTTAACCCTCTTCGATATGTTGAGCATCTTTTAGCAACCGAACTGGTTGGTTCGTCCCATGATAGTCCAAGCAACTACAATTTCTGGAAGATGATTTTCGCAATGATGACAGTCAGAGCCAACCAGTCGAGCGGGTCGAAGATTCTCGATGCTTCTGATAAGATAACTCTCTCGGTTAACGGTTGAGACCCGTCAGTCATTATGATTTTGAAGCCAAAGTAGTCAGCCGATGGGACCCAATGCAACCCGAGTGCTCGAACCGACTCGTCCCAGTTTAATTCCAGTACTGGTCGATGTTTGTGATGCTCTGGTGGTATTCGATCGAGTATTTCCTAACAGTTTGATGATCATTTTCGCAGTTCGAAACCGCCACGTAGGAAACTGGATCAGCTTGTCGATTGTATCTAAACCCGTCATTAGGTGATCGACTTAAAAGTCGTTCTAGACTACGTTTGCAGCAATTGGACAGTTTTACCGTTCATCGTGCGCCGTTCATTGCCAAATAGGGAGCGCAAGTTGTGAAGTATGTGACCGTGCGCAGTCGAAAATCCTTAACTGGGTCTTCAGTTGAATTTCTTCACACGATCCGCTGGTAATCTTGAGTTCCGCTGCCACCAGGATCTGCCGATACATTTTTATAATATCTGTAGCGAACACAAATCTGTGCCTACGAAATTGCATTAATATTGTGAATATCTCTTTCTGCAGCTTGGGTCCGATGCGGAGATTTTGATTGAGCGAAGTTCCGGAGGTTTTCTTATACGATGCGTCGAACACCACACGTAGCTTTGGCTTTGTGACTGTGCCCTGGAAAACCCCATTTTGTGGGAGGAACACGCGAGAGGTTCCGAGTGGCGATGGATGATCAATGAACGGCAGGAGAACCATGTATTTTCCCTCTCGGTCTCGAGATGAATCTAGAATTGAGTTCCAAACTAAACGAGAAATTGGACCAGCAGAAACAACAATTGAATTTTCAAATTAGTTAGAACAGCAAAGCGAAAAGCTGAAGAAAGAATTGGACCAACAAAATCAGCAGTTAAATTCCAAATTGACCGAAAAGTTTTTGAACAGCAAATTCAACAATCGTAGAAACAAAGCCAAGAACTGAAGAATGAAATTTATTAGCAAAGTCAAGAGGTTAATACCAAATTTGATAAACAAAATCAGAAGCTGGAATCACTCAGAAATGAAATAAGCGAATTTCAAAAAACGCTCAAAGGGGAAATAAATAGAGTTCAATTAACGTAAACAAGTGAAATAAATGAAATCCAAGAAGTCAAATCTCTCGAGACAAACATGACAGTGAAAAGTAAGACCCGGCTGGACAATCGTACCCAATTCGTCAGGGAGAACACTCAAAAAAGCAGTACCAGAGTAATTCCAGAATCTTCTAATAACCAGAAGCGCATTTTAAAGCCACCTGCGTTCGATGGCGACACAGCTTTTGAAAATTTCAAAGTTCAGTTTGCATTAGGTGATTAGGATATTGTGGGGTTTCGGCTGGTATCTTGGACGGATTGGTAGTGGACGCGTTCATCAATGCTATTCGAGATAAACAGTTGAAGCTTATTTGAGGACTACAGCCAGAGGAAAATCAATGAATGAAGTGTTGGCATAGGTTTTGGAGTATGAATCAGCTAAAGCCAGCCAGCAGCTAAAACTTTGTTGGGATTTTGTTGGGCTACGCAAGTTGGAAACATCGCACAAATAGAAACTCTCATTGATGAGAAGTTCAGAAAATCAATAACTGGTCGCTTTCAAAACGATAGAAATAGCAGATTTGATTCTACATTAAAATGCTTTAGATGTCAGAAAGCTGTACATTTCATTCGGGATTGCAAGGAACTGAGCGCTGGAAACATGAAGAGATAGCCTGTGAATGGTGTCAATATCTAGAGAGATTACGGCGGATAGATGCATAACATTTGAAAAGGGTGGAGCGATTGTCTACCAGTTTTGCAGGGCAAAGGCTGAAGAAGACAATGGCACGAAATTGCAACAGCAACTCCTACAGCAAAAAGATGGACTACTACTAAGGCAATGGGAATCTGCCGATGGTACTTATTACAAATCAAAGGTAGTGTTACCAACGAATTTGGTGAACAAAGTTATTCAAAAAGCACAAACTGAAACACCAGTAAAACCTGGGAATTAAGAAGACACTAGAAGACACAATTGCCGCAGAGGTGTTGAAAACTGGTGCCGAACGTGTGCGAAATGTGTATGAAGAGAACTGCAACAAACGCATCGATACAAGGTTGTACCGCCAATAGTTGGGCAAGATGCAAAGGATTCCGATCGAAGACCAATGGTGATTAATGTCCATAGAACAGTTAAGACCCACGCGTTGAACCAAGACAAGACAAGGGAAACTACAGAAACCACAGCAAAGTTGGGAAGATCCCTGCAAGAGGAACAACGACGCAGTATATCAGATTCAACAAAACCCCAGATGTCAAAAGGAAGTTTTCGTCTGCATCAACAGATTGACAAGGTACAATATTAGAGGGAGTGCTGATTTGATTTTCAAGTCAAACGCAAGCAAAAAATATATTCAAAAAATTAAAATAAATTTTATTTCAAATAATTGAAAATATTTTTTCATATTTTCATTTTAATTAAAATAACCTTTTTTCATTATTTCAAATTGTGTTTAATACCATACAGTAGTTATTGTTGTGTTAAAATATTTTAAGATTAATTTTTCATATCTAAAAGTGTTAAATTTATTGGTCAAGATCGATACAGAAAGCAAGATCTTAAAAAGAACAAATTGGTAATTTGAAAAACAAGAATATCAACAAAAGTGGAGTAGATTTACCAAAGCGGAAACAATAGCCAATTAATAATCGCAGAGTCTGGTGCTGTTGGATAATTTAAACGACAAGATCATCACACTGAATCAACAAAAGAAGTCAAATAAAATCCAAACGACAAAAATTGCTGAACTCGAAAAGCGGTTACAGCTTTTCCAATATTGTTCATCAAGCGTGGATACTGCTGATAGCGGTTCCATCAAAACAAAGACATCATATAACGTACATCGTAACGTTACCAAAGAATCAGACACAAAAAAACAGTTACGTTAAAAAGTATTGTTATTCAAGTTTTTATTTTATTTGAGTAGTTTTCAGAAGTAGAATTTTTATTGACTTTCTGTCTCAGTAGCTGTGCGTGCCTTTTTCGTTTGTTAGGCCTGGTACTACAAACGAATAAGTAACGTTTTCACTGTTGAGTGGTTGGTTCGTAGAAATTCTTCTTATTATTGTTATTTATAATATTTTTTGATTTTTTATATTATTATTATCTTATTTTACGTATATTTTCATCATCTTGACGGGTTCGGTATTTTTAATTTGTAAAATGAACTCTTATTTTGAAATTCATTTCACAAATATTCGCGGCATTAAAAGAAATTTCAATTCGATCGTAGCACATCTTGACGCGAATAAACCTGCGGTTCTAAGTTTATGTGAAACGCAGGCCTCTTATATGGGTACCCCAAATGATTTTCAATGTCAGGGGTATTCTCGTGTCGACTGTTTGGTTCCTCATCGTGGGGTTATTTTATTTATACGAGAAGACATCAGTTTTAGTGTACCTAATTTTAATATTCCAAACAGTAGTCCCATGTTCAATACGATATGGATTGAAATTGTAATTTCAAACCATTCGATATTTATTTGTTCCCTTTATCGTAGTCCTAATTTGTCACCTGATGACACTAATATTGAGTTTAATTACTTATCAGACACAATAGACAAGATTTACAAATCATCACCAACATCAGAATTGGTAGTCTTGGGTGATTTTAATGTCCACAATGATTCATGGTTGACCTATTCGAATGGTAGAGATCGATCAGGTGAAACCGCAGAACTATTTTCAAATGTTAATCTTTTCACCCAACTCGTTGATAAGCCAACTAGGTATCCCGATACTACTTTTAGATTTATTTCTTACAACTATGCCTGATAAATATTCAATTGATGTATCTGCTCCATTAGGTCTTTCTGACCATGCTTTGATAGTTGCCAAATTTTCAATATCACCAGCCCTTATAGAGACTACAAGTAAAAGGCTACTCTGGCACTATAAAAATGCTAACTGGGAGCTCCTGAACCAATTTTATAGCTCATTTGATTGGTCAACCTGTTTTTCCAGCAATAATGCTAATGAAGCATCACAACTTATCACGTCAACCATTTTGCTAGGAATGAAAAATTGCATTCCTTCTTCATTTAAAAAGAAAAATACTCATAAAAATAAATGGTTTAACGAACATTGCAGGTCAGCAGTCGCGTGTAAAAAAGCAGCCCATTTGGTCTACGTTAATTGCACTTCTGAAGAAAACCTTGTAAAGTTTCGAATAGCTAGAAACAGATCAAACGCTATATTGAAAAGGTCCAAAATAATATATGACCTTAAGATTCGAGATAGCATGCGAAAAATATTGGATTCTGATTCAAACAGTTGAAGCTTTTGGTCGTTTGCTGCATTGGTTAAAAGAAACTTTGCAGACAATACTTCGTCTATTCCTTCTTTATTTCATATTGGTATTCATTATAGAACTAATATTGAGAAAGCTAATCTCTTAGCTTCTCATTTCGCTGGTGCGTCTACTCTTCCTATAACTAATCAAAGCCCCCCAATTCTCCCGAATCTAGGCCCAGGTATGTCTAAAATCTATTTTCGGAAACGGGTTGTTTCAAAGATTCTGAAAGAACTTGACCCCAATAAAGCGACTGGCCCCGACGGTATTCCGCCATTAGTATTGAAAAGTTGTCATCATACTTTGGCAAAACCGCTTAGCAAATTGTTTCATCTCTCAATGAAGACAGGTGTTTTTCCATCATTTTGGAAAATAGCAAATATTCAACCCGTTCCGAAAAAAGGTGATAAATCGGCACCTACGAACTACCGACCTATTGCTTTGTTGTCGGTTCTATCGAAGGTAATGGAATCTATCGTTAATTTCAGACTAATGAACTATCTGGATTCGAATGTTCTTTTATCCGATGTTCAGTATGGATTTCGTAAAAATCGATCTTCAGGCGAACTAATGACGTGCATGACTCATTGTTTGGAGCGAAGCATTGAAAACCTAGGTGAATCAAGCGTTGTTTCCTTAGATATTGCTAAAGGTTTTGATAGAGTATGGCATGATTGTCTTATTAATAAGATTCGTGCGCTGAATTTACACTCCTCTCTCATTACATGGATTGAGAATTATTTATGGAACCGTAAAATAAAAGTTGTATTAAATGGTATATCTTCAGATTCACATGGGATCAATGCTGGCGTGCCTCAAGGATCATCCTTGTCTCCCACGCTCTTCTTGATATATATCAACGACCTATTGTCTTCTACAACCTGTGATATCCATTCATTTGCTGATGATACAACACTATCGGCCTCCATTGAGTTTGACAATCAAAAAGAATGCAATTCTCGCTTGAATGGTTCGCGTGAATTAATGAATTTGACTATTCTGTCTAATATTCAAATCATTCTTGATTGGGGCATTTCTAACAGAGTAGAATTTAACCCAAATAAATTCCAGTCTTGCCTTTTTTCTCAGAAGACAACTCAACATTATGTTCCTCCTGTTATTAATGGTACCTCTATTGCGAGATCTGATTCACTTAAGTTGTTAGGTTTAAAAGTATCAAGTGATCTTTCTTGGAAAGAACATATTTATGAAATTTCAAAAAGAGCTAGCCAATGTTTAGGCTTCATAAGACGTTGTAACTTCTACTTCACTCCCTCTGAAGTGTTAAGATTATATAAATCTTATGTTAGACCAATTTTAGAATTTAATTCATATGTGTGGGGTGGTGCTCCAAGATCGCATTTGGTTCATCTTGATGGTGTTCAGAATAGAGTTATCCGTTTGATAAACGATGTAACCATTACTTCGTCTCTTGATACTTTGGAGCACAGACGAAATGTAGGAGCTTTATCTGTTTTCTATAAATTTTACAACGGTAAATGTTCTTTAGAAACCCGTTCTCTAGTTCCTGGGGCTTTTCTCAGTAACGTAAACACTCGTTTAAGGTGCAATCAACATAGATTTGCCTTAAAACTTTTTTCATGTAGAACCCAACACTTTAAATCCTCCTTTTTTCCTAGAGTATCTTCGATGTGGAATCAATTGGTCGAACACGTGTTTCCAGAATCTTATAATCTGCAGGCGTTCAAATTAGCCGTTAACAAGTTCTTGAAGGATGATGGTTAAAGTATTCATAAGTTGTTTCTTAATATATAAAAAAAAAAAAAAAAAAAAATTGTTTATCAGTATTTTTTAAATTATTTTTATAATTTGTAATATTTTCTTGGTCAAGGTTTTTTGTAGTTTTCCCTGACCATGATTCATTGATAAAAGTATTTGGACTCGCGTCGTTCTAAATTCGTGTTCGTTTTTCGTATTGCTTTTCCAATGAATCAGGGAGAATTCTGAGAAAATAAATTGAAACCGGCTACAAACGTGAGGAATGTGATATATTGTAAATCACATTCTTTCGATTTTTATTTTATTTTGAATTTAATAAAGGGCTTAGCCCAACTTATTGCCGTGACGTAAGTCATTCAGGGAGTCATCCCTTGGCAATAAGTCTCTATTTAAAAAAAAAAAAAAAAAATCTGTTCGGGACGAACAGAATTAAGAAGGGGGTAATGTTACGAAAAGTAGTTAGTAGCACAGATGATTGAATTCGAATCCTAAGATAAATCGCAATGTACGTACTGCATACTAAAAATAGGCACTGAATTAGAATTAAGCACTCTTGTATAGCATACTTTTATGCTGTAAGATTTATTAGATTATTTGAAATGTAACCGCCTGCCCTCTTGCCAGGTTTTTGTGTAATTACATGATTGTACATGAAGTTCATTTTTAGAAGATGACTCATTACATATATGAATCGTTAGTTTTAAATAAGGGAATAAGAGCACAATTTTCTGGTGTTTTTTTCGATATTTCTGTCTATAAGACTGGAAGTTTCTGAAAACTTTTCAATGAGTATAAATAGAGGCCTTTAGCTTTGAATTCAACCAGTCTAGTTCAAAAAGTTATTGCAAAGATATAAAGCTACCACCTAAGAGAATTATTGTAAAGTAAAGCGTTGTTTCAATATGTGCAATATGTTTATGTGTACTTAGAAAAGTAATCACCAATATAAATTGTGAACTTGTGTTATTTTTACTGTTTGTTAGTTAAAGTTATTTTTTGTAAATTAACAAACTTCTTAATTGATTGTTTTATTTGCAAAATCCTTTACGAGCTCAAAAGCCTAAATTTCGTAACAATACTTTACAAGACAAAATCGTATGTTATGGATTTGAACTGCGAACCCCCTGCTCAGAAATCCATCCATTTGTGTGCGCGTGAGCGAGCGAGTGACCGGCAATTAGTATACTTTATTTTTAAATTCCAATATTTGATTGTTGCAGCGACGATGCACAAGATGTTCAACAGCAGCGAAATGACTGCAGTACTGGTGGATCGGTAGGTCGAATTACGCAAAGTTTATTTATGGAAATACCAAATTCATCAGTTGCAATTGAATACAAGAAAGGATATGTAATGCGAAAATGCTGCTATGATTTCAACAATAAAAAGAGTAAGTAAATACCGTATTTACTTTGTCATAAAGTAAACAATAAATTTAGTAAAATTATATTCAAAGCTCCTTTTGGCAAAAGATCATGGAAGATGTTTTTCTGTACTCTTAGAGATTTGGTTTTGTACCTGCACAAAGACGAACATGGATTTCGTAAAAATCAAGTAAAATTAAAAAAGGTTATGAATTTTCTGCTTATTATAATCTACATTACATAATTTTCTAGATATCTGACAATCTACATAATGCGGTACGAATTCACCATGCACTTGCAACCAATGCAATAGATTACTCAAAGAAACAGCACGTATTCCGTTTGCAAACAGCTGATCAAGCGGAATATTTATTTCAAACGAGTGACTCGAAAGAATTAATTTCATGGGTGGAAACAGTAAATTTTGTTTGTGCATCACTCTCGGCACCACCACTTGAGGGTGGAGTTGGCAGTCAGAAACGGTTTCAACGTCCACTACTTCCGAGTACGCATACAAAATTAATAATGGTAGGTTCGATAAAAGTAATGATTAAAATAAATATGAAAAAATATTTTAAAACAAGCTTTTATTAAAATGCACTAAAATAAAGAAAATAAAAAAAGTGTGAGTTCTAGGATTCGCAAGGAGTAATTTGTAAACTAGTTCGTATCAGATAATAAATACGATATCGTGCAATAATTTTGGATGACGATATTTTATATACTAACAATTTATTAAGTTTAAGTTTTTTTATTACACCATCAGCGATTAAATAAAAAGCTTACTTTGATGTACCCATGTTAATGGAAATTGCCCTCTGAATACTAACAACTTTGTAACTGCGTTTAAATAAAGTTGATATCTTGTTTGAGTCTTCAGATAGCCAATTTCTATGCCAATGAAACTATTGTCAAAACTTAAATTTTCTTACTTATAACAGAAAAGGTGTAAATGTTTTAGTTATATGGGTCGCCATTAGTTTCATGTTACACATGCACATAATATTTAAAAAATAATTATTATTTAATAAATAAAAAAAACGCTTCAGGTTTTTTTTTTATTTTAACGGTTTAAAGCAAACTTATATTTTAAATGATTCTATTCATTTGCAGAAAGAACAGCTAGAATCACATGAACGGCAGATTTGTTTATTAGAAAGCAGCTTGGATAAACATAAATTAGGCCACATTCCGACTAAAGGACTTCCTTTGCAAAATTTTAAAGAAAAGGAAATATATTTACAGTACGAGGTAAGATTGAAAGCTAATTTTGTTACCATTGATTTGTAATAATAAAAATATTAATGCCGTATAACTAGACTCAAAAGCATATTAAACTTTTTGACCTGTTAAGGCAATTTAAAAAGAAGTGTAGCAGACAACCGACTTTGTTGCACAGCTATTTATTAGACCATTAACCAAATCGTGTGCTACGCCCGATAACAAGTTTTCACGGTCCCACCTCTTGTGAATGTCTGACAAACATCCGAGAGTAATAACTTGTTACAGAAAGCTTGTCAATTCTCCGTTCGGATATGGCATTAAATTCTGGTAGGTCCCTTCCATTTGTGTGCAACTATATACATGCACAACACAAATGGTCGCGAGAAGCTAGGCTTTGGACCGCAATGGTCTGTCGCGCCAAAGTATTTTTATTAACCCCGCGAAAAAAATACGCACAAACAAAATGGCACAGCTTGGGTCGGCTCTAAGGTATGGAATAAAGGAAACGCAGATGTCTAGGCGCTTGCATATTGAATGCTGAAGATTTTCGTTGACTCCCATACTTAGAATGTTGTTTTTCAGTTTTTTCGAATCGAGTTCATTAATAATGGCTAAGAGTTACTATTTATTATGCGTTGAACATCGAGCCTAAAGCCGTACAAAGCAGAATCGAACGGATTCAAAAATAGCTACTAGTCAATTGAAGCAGTTTTTCTGGACTCCATACTACAACTACAACTTTGCTTTTACGAAATTATCGAGCAGATTAGTTCCTTTTTTCTCTGAGATATGCCATTACCAGATCATCAGTAGCACTTTTCCCATGGAAACTATACTGCCGAAGAAAAAGAAGAGATGTCTATGCTCATGCGTCTTAAATGCCTGTGGATCATATAGATGTGGAAACTTAGAACTTGACAATTTATTCCACATTCTTGATGTGTGTCTAGAGAGAAATCTCTGACTTAATTGGTAGGTTCGAAAATGGGCCTAATGATATACTTGTGGGCATTAGTTGTGTCACGAGCTGTAACGAGCGTCGAGTTTCGTTTGTTTATTAAACTCATTTGGTTTCGTTCAAAAAACTTCTATTATTCGACTGATGTTCATATCTTCAAGGTGCTGTTGTATTTGAGAATCTGTCTACGATGGGCCGTGCGAGAGATGGAACTATAGGATGGAATATTATATATTCGCTAGAGTCCTAAGTCGAAATTGTGAATTTGTCTTTACTAGATTCAAACGATAGCAGCGAATTATTCACTACTAGCTCACGACTGAATTGAAACTGGGCTCTGTGAGAGATCGAACTTAAGGATGGATTCCTGTAACGCCCGCATAATTTAGTTTTCTCTTGTTCTGTACGTGTTTTTGTTGCTTCTGCTTCGCTTGTGCTTAGTTTATGCTGGTTGGTGGTGCGCCGAATAGCAATTTCTCGTTACGAACGAATTAAACACACTGTTTATTAAACACACACATGAATTAAACACAATTTATTACAATTCAACTTTCTTACGATTTTTATTTCAATAAATCAAACATAGGTCTTTATAATATTAAATGCGTATATATAACTATGTATTTATGTATTTACAATTCTTAAATTATTATTTTGTGCATACAGCGTGTCCGCTGCCACCACCATTCAGAAAATGAGTGCTGATGACGCAATAATCGTATTATATACGAGCCTACGAGGCGTATTATATTGCTGCTACGCAACAGTGATGGTAGCTGACAAAAGAGCGCATGTATGTGATGTGATGACCAAGTGCAAATGTAAGAGCAGCGGGTTAAGAAAATACACGAGAGAATGTATCGCTCGCTCTTACATTGCAGTGGGTCACCACACCACCCCCTTGCCAGTTTGGAAAGTCTGAGCGTTCCGGATCAAAAATGGACTGATTTTTTGATTCTAGTGGTTAAGGTTTTTCGCTTGCTAATATGCCAAATGCAGGCTTTAATCTGTCGATAGAGATCGATTGCTGTTTGTCTCATTGCGATGACGAACTGTTTGCGGAGTCGTCGTGTGGCAGGTTTATTTGAAAGATATTTCTATTTTCTCACGAGAAAGAATTGTACGTCGGTAAAACAAGGACGTCTAGAATCGGAGGTTATTATTCGCAAGCGTGGCTGATTGCCGACAACGCTTACAAAAATGGTAGGCTGTGTCGTCTACACGGCCGCGACGGTTTGAGCGTAACAAAGTTTATAAAAATTTACTGACAATGCGCTGTTTATTTTTAAATTCTCTATAGTAACTTCACTTGCCGTGGCACTGATGTCGGTCGGTGGGCCGGCAGTCAAGGAATCTTGCGATCAATTTTTAACCCACTTCCCAAAGCCAAAACCCTCTCTACAGAAAGCCCAACTGTTTTGCTGATGTACATATCCATCCTTCAAAACTAACAAAATTAGATGTTGATTGGTAATCAACGAAAGAGAAAAATGTATATTAAATTTTTCTGTGTCTACTACAACTTACGTTTCTCACTCTTTTCAGTACCACCAGTTAGCGCGTTTCATAAAATGCGTCTGTTTATTTTTTCTAATATTTTTTCTAATATATAAATATGAAAGTATGTTTGTTTTTATACAAATCCAACCACATCCGAACGCGAAGTCAATACTCGCAGGTGAAGAGAATTTAAAAAAACATTGAACAATTATGGCTTATATAATTCTGCTGATTCATTAGCAATGCTCTTTAATTTGAATAATAAAAATCATCTCAATGATGATTTTATTAACACTTAGTAATGTAGAAATGAAATTTTTTTTCTATACTAAATACTAAAAAGAGGGCAGTCCTACAACTGGCACCGTAGCTCATCACATACATCGTCATCACATCACATACAATGAAATAAATAATTTATAAGCGGATTTAAATGTTCATTACCACTTATTGTAAGGTGGGGGCATAAGAATATTGTTGTTGTAAACACATTAACGCAGCTTTGGTTTTTATTTCATACAAAATTTGAGTAGTTTTAAATTAAATTTGAAGAGAAATGAAGCGAGCAATAAAGGTAGTTTGTAAATATTATATTCCCTTTTTTTTGTAATTTATAGTAGTAATTTTTTTCTGTATCACGACGGCACTGTATTATTTTATGCACAAGCAGAGCACCGATAGAAAACGAACAGAGACTATACTGCACAGGTTTGCTTCGTTCTGCTCATGCTATTAGCTTGATTGTATGTTATTGAGATTTTGTCATGAAGAATAATGAAAATTATCGCAAGGCTGATTTTATTAACACTTAGCAATGTAGAAATGATTAAAGAAATTACTGCCACCATAGCTCATCACATACAATAAAATAAATAATTTAAAAGGTGTGAGGTAGGTGCATATTGCATATCACGGCCCAGACAGAGTTATGGAAATGCGGTAGTTGTAGGAGTAGCAAGAGCTGTTAAAAATGAGTGCGCTTAACCTTTAATTACGATTAAATTAAAAGTCAAAAATACCGAATTTTACACAAACCCTTGAGAAATGGCTTATATGCAGAAATTCCAGTTCTTAATAACCATATCCCAGAATTTCAATGGGAACAAGTTTTACAGTTGCATCTTAGTCCTATTTTACACAAATCGGTTGAGAAATGGCTTAGTTCCAGAAATTCCAGTTCCTAATGACCATGTTCCAGAATTTTAATAGGAAGAATCGCTTGAGAAATTGCTTTGTTCCCGAAATTCCAGACCATAATGATCATATTCCAGATTTTCCATAGGAAGAAGTCTTATAGTCACATCTTACCCCTAAATACCGAATTTTATGCGAATCGCTTGAGAAATTGTTGTTCCCGAAATTCGAGACCATAATGACTTTATTCCAGAATTGCCATAGTAAAACGTATTACAATGACCATATTCCAGAGTTTGCATAGGAACAAGTCTTATAGTCGCTTTTTACCCCTACCTACCGAATTTCATGCAAATTGCTTGAGAAGTTTCTTTGTTCCCGAAATTCCAGACCATAATGATCATATTCCAGATTTTCCACAGGAAGAAGTCTTATAGTCGCATCTTACCCCTACATACCGAATTTCATGCAAATCGTTTAAGAAATTGCATTGTTCCCGAAATTTCAGACCATAAAGATCATATTCCAGATTTTCCATAGGAAGATCCCTTATAGTCGCATCTTACCCTAACATACCGAATTTCATGCAAATAGCTTGAGAAATTGCTTTGTTTCCGAAATTCCAGACCATAAAGATCATATTCCAGATTTTCCATAGGAAGATCCCTTATAGTCGCATCTTACCCTAACATACCGAATTTCATGCAAATTGCTTGAGAAATTTCTTTGTTCCCGAAATTCCAGACCATAAAGATCATATTACAGATTTTCCATAGGAAGCAGTCTTATAGTCGCATCTTACCCCTACATACCGAATTTCATGCAAATCGCTTGAAAAATTGCTTTGTTTCCGAAATTCCAGACCATAAAGATCATATTCCAGATTTTCCATAGGAAGATCCCTTATAGTCGCATCTTACCCTAACATACCGAATTTCATGCAAATAGCTTGAGAAATTGCTTTGTTTCCGAAATTCCAGACCATAATGATCATATTCCAGATTTTCCATACGAAGAAGTCATATAGCCGCATCTTACCCTACATACCGAATTTTATGCAAATTGCTTGAGAAATTGCTTTGTTCCCGAAATTCCAGACCACAATGATCATATTCCAGAATTTCCATAGGACGTAGTCTTATAGTCGCATCTTACCCCTACATACCGAATTTCATGCAAATCGCTTGAGAAATTGCTTTGTTTCCGAAATTCCAGACCATAAAGATCATATTCCAGATTTTCCATAGGAAGATCCCTTATAGTCGCATCTTACCCTAACATACCGAATTTCATGCAAATAGCTTGAGAAATTGCTTTGTTTCCGAAATTCCAGACCATAATGATCATATTCCAGATTTTCCATACGAAGAAGTCATATAGCCGCATCTTACCCTACATACCGAATTTCATGCAAATCGCTTGAGAAATTGCTTCGTTCCCGAAATTCCAAACCATAATGATCATATTCACGATTTTCCATAGGAAGAAGTCTTATAGTCGCATCTTACCCCTACATACCGAATTTTAAGCAAATCGCTTGAGAAATTGCTTTGTTCCCGAAATTCCAGACCATAATGATCAGATTCCAGATTTTCCATAGGAAGAAGTCTTATAGTCGCATCTTACCCCTACATACCAAATTTCATGCAAATCGCTTGAGAAATTGCTTTGTTCCCGAAATTCCAGACCATAATGATCATATTCACGATTTTCCATAGGAAGAAGTCTTATAGTCGCATCTTACCCCACATACCGAATTTCATGCAAATCGCTTGAGAAATTGCTTTGTTCCCGAAATTTCAGACCATAATAATCATATTCCAGATTTTCCATAGGAAGAAGTCTTATAGTCGCATCTTACCCCTACATACCGAATTTCATGCAAATCGCTTCAGAATTTCCATAATAGTTCCCAAAATACTAAGACTTAACACTAAAATACGAATTGCCACTCTAAATTAAATTTTTTGCATTATTAAAACTTTATAGAAATTATTATCCCTCAATAATTAAGCTGAATTAAGTGAAGCAATAACCTCATCCGAAAACTTAAATTATTGGTATTAATCGTCAATCAGGTAAATTTATGACTGGGACTGACACTCACGTTAAGCATAACGTACACAGTGTTACAAAAGTTTAAGGCGCTCAATTCAATATGACTTAATTAATAATAATAATACTCGGCACGACAGACCGTTGCGGTTGTTTGTGTTGTGTTGTGCATGTCTATTTTTGGACACAAATGGAAGGGACCTACAATTTAAGGCCGGATCCGAACGGCGAATTGAGAAGCTTTCCGTAACAAGTATTACTCTCGGAACGTTTGTCACCCATCCGCGAGAAATGGGACACCGTGAAAAATAATTTTGGATCAAATCACAATGATTGAACCACGAACCAGTATGATCAGTAGCCATGGGCTTTTCCACTGAGCCACGGCGCCCACATGACTAAATTACATCGAGTAAATACTCTAACATTTGGAGCTAAGACATAATATACAATTGCTGCGTTGCTTTTGCTAATCCAGCTTGGCTTACAACAAAATCGCATAAGCATAAAGCCGAAAATAAATCCAAAAAGTTTTTAGGATTTATAACTAAAGCCATTTTTTAGTGGTGGTGTTTTGTTTAACACACATAACAATTAAAATGCATCGAACATTTAAAGCCAAAAGCTGTTGCTTTTGTAAAGCCAAGCTGGATTAGCCAAAGCAACGCAGCAAATTTTGTTACTGTTTGGCTCAAATATATGTATATACAAAAAATTAGCGAGGTATACAATGATAATCTCGTATTTTATTGGTCATATAATATACCTTTATTAGTGTTTATTTTACGCATGTAAATATTTTTATCGATTGAAAAATCACCAATTTGTAAAATAAACAAATATATATTTTTTCACTCGTCAGTTTCGTGGAAAGAAATTCTGCTTGTAAAACTGCATTCTCTGTTTTTTGTAAATCTAAGTTACTTGTGTGTTTCATTCTTCTAATGTAAATGGACCTGAAGTAGTGTTTAGTATTATTATTAATGGGGTAAAACAAACATTTTAAAATTACAAATAAAAAAAACAACCCATAAAATTTTTCATGTAAATTCTCTAATAGAAGTAAATCGGGCTAATTTTTTAAAAATTTACATGGACACCACACGGGTCTCAGGGCCCTATCACTCCAACAAAATTACAAAAAGTATGTCCACCAGTGATACACAAGTGTTAAAAATTTGAAGAAAATCGAGCTAATTTTTAAAAAAATTATATGGGCACCCCTGGGGCCTCATCACTCAAAAAAATTACAAACAACTTTCAGTGATACACATGTGTTTAAAATTTGAAGAAAATCGAGCTAATTTTTAAAAAATTTACGGCCACCATTACTCACTTCAAAAATTTTGTCCATCTCCTCCTCATCCACTCCTCATGATTTGGAACCGATCACTTCAAAAAATTTACAAAAAAGTTTGTACATCAGTGATAACCATGTGTTTAAAATTTGAAGAAAATCGAAGAAATTTACCCGATTTTTTTCATATTTTGTACATATGTGTATCTCCGATTACAAACCTTTTTTTAAAAAAAAACAGACATACAAAACACAACTTACCGCTTATTTAAACCGAATTGAGAAGAGTATGTCTCAAAATGGATTATTAACACAAATTGTCGTCAGTGTTATGCCTTCACGACAAAATGAGTTAAATCACCAAAAGAAACAAACACTCACGATCCGTTATTTAATTACAAAAGAATTAGATCATTACAATTTTCTAAATTCTTAAGTTTAGCTGTTGAGGATGGGACGAACGGACACCACACACTGCACTTTGCACTAACAGTTATTGGCATAAGCGAACCGGTTTTTTTGTTATTGAATTATTGCTGTGTTTGCTGTTGTTGTTTTTTTATTTAGTGCTGAAGCGCAGCATACAGCACGTCCGTTCACAACGGCATATAAATGACATATGATGACGTGTAAATGTTCGCTGCTATATTTTCTGACTATATCGGAATTAATGACTGAGCATATCGCCTTTATCGGCGTCGACGCGTGTTTTTTTTTTTTATTAAATTGTCTATATTAACTTTGCGTGCCCGTGTGTTTGTTTGTTTGTCGTGACGTTTGCGATCAATTTTAACCCACTTTCCACAGTCCGATTTCATTGAAACTTTGCACACATGCATATCTCCGATGACAACACTTTTTATTAAAATTTGGGCCCCCTCGGGCCTTGGGTCGGTGGGCTCTCATACAAATATATTACAAAATTTACCCGATTTTCTTAAAATTTAATATACATAGGTACCTCCGAGGGACAACACTTTTTGTAAAAATTTTGGAGACCACGGGCTAAGACGCCGGGTCGTGGGGCTACATATAAATGTTTTTAAAAAAATAACCCGATTTTCTTAAAAAATTTTATACATGTATCTCCGATATACAACATTTTTAGTACAAATTTTGAAGACACTGGGCCCGTGAGGTTTGAGGGATCGCACCAGCGATCGCATAAATAAAAATGCCTAAAAAAAACGAATTTCGACCCTTTAATGACTCTGGCTCACAAATTTTAAAGTAGAATATGAAAATCAATATGCATTTTTTAATAGCACACTCGGTGCATGAGAAAAAAAGGAAAAAATATTTCCAATAGCATAATATATGACCAGCGGTCGTTCGCCTATGACAATAAATATGCAACCTAAGCATCATGGGCTAACGAGCGCTGATCGCTTAGAACGTTAATTACTCTTTCCATGCATTGAGCTAAGTAAGCGGCGCATGGAAATTCTAATAAAATAATGAGGTCGTTCGCTTGTGGAAATAAATATGTCAAGTCAGCAGCACAGGCGAGCGAACCTATAAAATTCACACTTGATGCGGTCGGTCATATATTACATACGTACATACATACATTATGCTGATAAAGCGATATTACGGAAAATAGGAATATCGATGAGCTGGCATTCCAGAGTCGATGTATGGTCGAAAATCAATCAGTTATTTTTGTATAAAAAGACAAGAAAATTTACTGAATAAAATCACTTTCACGTCTCACTTTCAACTAAAAACATTGTGTTTTCATTTCTACAGTATTCAAACCAATTCAGTATTTTGACGCCCTAGAAGAGCTCCGGCTTTTGGGTTTACGTTGATAGGGCAACACGCCTGATGAGTCAGATATCGAAACTGGAAAAACGAAGCAAAGTTGTTTAAGAAAAAAAAACAACCCATAAAAATTAAAATTTTTCGTGTAAATTCTCTAATTGATACACAAAGCGCAAAGGGATCCTGATCACTCCAAAATGTTTCCATCGGAGATATACATATCTATAAAATTTAAAGAAAATCCAGCTAATTTTTAAAAATTTATATGGAAGCCCCTCGGCCTTGGGGCCACTTCAAAATTTTTACAAAAAGCGTTGTCCCTAGGATTAAACATGTGTGTATAAAATTTGAAGAAAATCGGGTAAATTTTTAAAAAATTTAATGGGGCTTCCGTCACCGAGGCCCGATCACGCCAAACATGTGTTGTCCATCAGAGATACACTTTGCGTATACAATTTTAAGAAAATCGGAAGATCACTACCAAATATTTACAAAAAGTGATGTCCATCGGAGATACCCATGTGTTTAAAATTTGAAGAAAATCGGGTATTTTTTTTTTATAAAATTTTGATGGGTGCCCCCCGACCTCGGGGCCCGATCCCTTCCAAATATTTACCAAAAGTGTTGCCCAACGGAGATACACATGCGTATAAAAGAAAATCGGGTACTTTTTTTATAAAATTTGTATGTGAGCCCCCGACTTCGGCGCCGCCCGATCACTTCCAAGTTTTTACAAAAAGTGTTTTCCATTGGAGATACACATGTGTATAAAATTTGAAGAAAATCGGGTACTTTTTGTAAAATATTTGTATGGGAGCCCCCCGACCCTGCGGCCCGAGGAGTCCAAAATTTTAATAGAAAGTGTTGTCATGGGACATACACATGTGTGCAAAATTTCTATAAAATCGGGCTTTAGGAAGTGGGTTAAAAATTGATCACAAGATTTGGTGTGCCAGCCAGCTAGCCACGGGCAAGTGAAGTTAATATAGAGATTTTAATAAGGCAACTTCACATGGCGATCCTGCCAGATTCGGGCTTAATACAACTACCGTCTACTAATTTTTTTATCTTTTAATAAAAAAAATTAGAGAAAATTTTTTTCATCGTCGCACACCAGATTCTGGCTTAGTACAACTGTAAAAATATTTGTTTGTTGTTTTTGAATCTTCGTAAGAAAAAAGGATCAAACGCAATTTTACATGTCGGACTAAAATCGATTACAGCAATTAAACTTAGCAGCGCGCTATATCAAAGTAGCAGAAGCTTTGCTCCACATAGAAATTCCTCTGGAGCAACAGAAAGTGGAACCAAAGCCCCTTTCAATAGAAGAGTACCGGCAGCGGCAAGCTGCAGCAGCACTTCCAGCCAGAAGTACAAGGACAATAGCTACACTGATGAATTTGACTACGAGGACGTCATTCGAAGGTTCCGAATCAAGGAAATAAATGCCGAAGTAGATCAGTTCCCTCCCACACCTGATCGAAATATTCGAATTCATCGACAATTGGGAAGCGGACGATGATGAATAATCTATAATAATAATAATCTAATTTTTAATAACCTTTCTAGAAGGTTTCTTCATTAGAAGAAACCATATCTGAAAAAATGAACTTCAGACCCTATATGAAAAATTACACAGACATCAAATAGAAGCAATAGAGAGAATTGAAAAAAGTATAATACAAGAAATAACAACAGAAGACACTAAAACTACACAAAACGAAACACGAACACAAACAAAATAACGTACGAATTAAGTTTTAGTTTCGCTCAGAAGCTACCGACCCTTACATGTGAGGAAGAGGGTTAAAGACTGGAGAACATTAGAGACTTTCTAAACAGTATAGAATTCTATTATGATACACTTTCTCCAACCGCAAAACAAACGTTAATAACATTCCTACTAAAATGCAAAATCTAAGGTAGAGCACTCACCGAGTTGGGAAGTCAAAAACCAGAAGATTTTGCACAACTTAAAAGATATCTTACAGAAAAATGCGGAACAAAGAAACCATAGAACTCATACAAACAAAACTAAGTAGGACTCATCAGGGAAACCGAACTATACGAGGATTCGTAACGGACATTGAGACATTAGTAACAAAAATGACAGAACTAGAAGTTGCTTGCCATGGTGAAAGCACCCAAGCAACATTGACCGCAGCCAATGATCGTAGAGGATTAGCATTCCTGAAAAAGGGAGTAAATGACAGACTACATAATACAGTCGACAGCGCAGACGCACGGCTTTTTAAGAAGCGGCACAACATTTACTGGAAATAGACCAAGGATCAACAAGTTCCTCAGTGAACTATCTCAGTGAATGGTCACCAAATACACAAAGACAATCAAACAACCACAACCAAAATTTCAGAGGACAAACGGCAATAATATGACTAACAATTACAACTCCAACCAAAATAACAATAACAGACTAAGTCCACTGAACAATACAATTCTGATAACCGCTATAGAGCAAGCTAACAAAATAGCAACTACAGACAAGGCTACGAAAATCAGAATTATGAGCACAATCATACAAACATGACTAATAGAAATTATGTCCCGAATAGAGATAGATATAATAATAATAATAGTAGGACAAATAATGGTAACCCAATTAACAACCCAAGGGTGAGAGCATTGGGAAACGAACAACCCACCGAGGGAACAGCCGACCCTTCGGAGGGGAGTCTATAAATCCCAATATACCAAGTACCACATTTACGACGGGGATAGAAAACGGCCTCTACGTACAAATAAAGTTAAACAATAAAACTAAACAATAGAAGAAAGCTAAAGTACCACCATTATAGGTATAGCAGGAAATCTACGTTCAAAGGGCACCTGTACTAGCACCTTATACTTTGGACAGAACAGTATACCGTACGAATTCCATGCAGTACCCGATTCCTTCCCGATACCCGTCGATGGTATTATTGGAACAAACTTCTGAATGGAGTTTGGTGCGATAATCGATCTAGAAACCCTACATTTAAATTTCAAAATTAACAATAGACAACTTTCAGTACCGATATGTATACAACATAGTTTAAATAGCATAACAGTGTCTCCAAGATGTGAAGCAACATATTGGATGAATACAAAGCATATAGATTCCAGAGTGTTCTATCCTCAAGAATTATGCAAAGGAGTTTTCATGGATGGATTCATATCTGCGGCCATACAAGGGAAAATTCCCTTTAAAATTATCAACTCTCGCGAAACTGCTGTTAACCTTAAATGGGCAGAACCACCATCGTTCCTAGCGTCCGAGCATTGCGTCTTATAGTAATAAAACGAAGACGCTGTACCAAGCGAAGTTACTAAGCGAAATAAATTTCGATACACTGAATCATGAGTTGAAAACGGAAATCGAGTCAATACGCACAAAATACCACGATATTTTTCACTTGGCAGGAGACAAGCTTACTAACACTCACATAAGACAAGCAGATATAACACTAAAAAAGGGAGCGACACCAAAGTATACCAAACCATACAGACTATCGCATACACAAAAACAGGATATAAAGAACGAAATAGACAACATGTTGGAAAATGATATTATAGAACCATCAGTATCCGCATGAAACTCTCCGATCCTCGTTATACCAAAAAGGAGAGAGCGCGTTACCAATATGCAAAAATTCCGAATGGTTAAGATTACAGGAACGTAAATGAGAGAATAGAGGACGATAAATTCCCATTAAACAAAATTAGCGACATTTATAACATGGTAGGAGGAGCAGTATATTTTTCATGTATTGATTTAAGTCAAGGATACTACCAAATGGAACTAGAACCAAAAAGTAGACCCAAGACAGCATTTTCAACGGAGGAAGGTCACTTTCAGCTTGGGACTAATGGGACTAAAAATCTCACCCAGCAAATTTTCAAGGATGATGTCAATAGCGATGGCCGGGATTACGTACTCACGCTGTTTTGTGTACCTTGATGACCTATAAGTTTTTGGTAGAAATCTCAATGATCATAACAAAAATTTGATAGACGTGTTCAAACCTAAAAATTCACCCAGGAAAGTGTGGTATTGTATCTAGGACACATTATTTCCGAAAAGCGAATTCAATCAGATCCGACAAAATCAGCAGCAATGAGCAATTATTCTACTCGCACAAATGCAGACAATGTAAGAAGATTCGTAGCATTTGCTTATTACTACCGACAATTGATTCAAAACTTTGCCACAAAGCCATTTCACTCAACGAGAATTAAATTTTAACCAGGAATGTGAAAAATCTTTTCAACTTCTTAAAACAAAACTTACTAGTCCCCAAATTCTACAATTCCCGAATTCAACAAAGAATTTATTTTACGGATTCCAGGCATTCCAGAGTCGATGTATGGTCGAAAATCGATCTATTATTTTTGTATAAAAAGAAAAGAAAATTTACTAAATAAAATCACTTTCACCTCTAACTTTGAACTAAAAACATTGAGTTTTAATTTCTAAAGTCCTCAAACCAATTCGGTATTCTGACGCCCTAGAAGTTTACGTTGATACGGCAACACGCCTTACGAGTCAGATATCGAATCTGGAATAACAAAGCAAGGTTGTTTAACAACAAAATAAAGCAACGTCACAGAGGCCCCAATCATAGATACACATGTGTTTAAAATTTGAAGAAAATCGAGCTAATTTTTAAAAAATTTATGTGGGCACTCCACGCCACGCCACCTTGATCGTATTCGCACTATGTGGACGACATCACATTAGAAACCTCAAAAATAACAGTATTTCTCCACTATTTAATGGATGTTATTATACATATACCTTCCTTCCTTCCTCTTCAATCACTCTATCTATTAAAAAAAAACCGCATCAAAATCCGTTGCATAGTTTTAAAGATCTAAGCGCGACTTTTTCTCATTTTTTTGTGTGCAGCATGTGGCATATTCTGTGTGCTTATGCGATTTTTAGAAAAAAAAAAGTCACGTTTCAGGCATATTGCACGGTCAATAATAATTGCGAGCCCGAAGGGCGAAGCTCATATTCAAAGGAAAAGAAAAAATTTTCAGCGAGCGTGTGTACATTTATCAGTTTGTACGTTTGAACAATTGTAGTTAGCCATGTCGTATATCTCGGCTTCTACCAGTCAACACTTGATAGGACTTGTTTAAAAAAAATGTCGCTTGGCTTGCGATGGTGTATTGTTTTTTAAATTGGGGTAGTAAATGGGAAACTGAAAAAAATACCCATCGGTATCGATTTTTTTAAGCCTAAAGGCATGCAGAGTTAGATGAGTTTTTATCAGCCCACTTCAGAAATTGGCAATGACTGAAATAATTACATTTAACGTTGCATACTATTAGGCTTTTGATATAATTCAGTCTTTAGACTTTACAACTAAATACATTTGTGTGGGTGTTTAGTCACTCGCATAGCAGAATACATTAGCTCGTGTGTCTATAGTAGTGGAAAGTTTTTGGTAGGAACGATTTTCAGTACTAATCCCACGTTCAAGTTCAAGTCAAATCTGAAAACGGATTAAGGACTTAATTATTAAGGGGACCATCGACGGCAAAACAAGTCAGACGATTTTCATTGGCAATAATTTTCGTCATTGTTTGTCTACTCGCATATCTCGGCTTCTACCAGTCAGAATTTAATGAGACTAGTTTTAAAATAATTGTTGCGCGTTGTTTTTTTAAAAAAGTTTTTTAAAAAAAATTAAAAAACATCCTTTTCCCAAAAAAATAAAAAAAAAAGAGTTTTTTCACAAAGAAAGAATTTTTCAAAAAAATTGCTACGAATTTTGTAAATTAAATGGTATAGTTGTTAAAGCTATAATTAGATTGTGTGACGAAATGGTAGATTTTAGAAGGTAACTGAAAAAAATACTCAATCAACGCATCGACATCGATTTTTTTTAAGTCCAAAAATATGCAATGTTAAATGTGGTTTTACAGTCTATTTCTAAATTTACTTATGACTGAAAAAACTTAATTTAATATGGCATACTATTGGGCTTTCAAGATAATTCAGTGTTTAGACTGAATTACAACTATCCATATGGCGAGCTGAGAAGCTATTTTTAATATTTTAGTGTAACAGACCATGCTTCTCGCGACCATTGGTGTTGTGCATGTATGTATATGTGCACGAATTGAAGGGACTTACATTTCAATGCCATGTCCGAGAAACTTTCCGTGACAAGTTATTACTCTCGGATGTTGTCAACCATTCGCGAGAGGTGGAGCCGTGAAAAATACATTGCTGTTTTCTTCGGACCACGAACCTCCTGCTCAGAAGTCCATGCACTTTCTACTGAGCCTTGTCATATGTCATTAAAGATGTTCAAACCTAAAAACCACTAACGTCTTATTCTTTGGGATTTCCATAAAAAGAACACTTCTGTTGTGTTCCAATGAACGTGATGTGATGCCTGTGTTTTTGTGTATTTTATTTAACAAAACATTTTATTGGTTGCGTTTTATGTGAAACAAGAGTTATTTCGATAGATGTGTAAAAAAGTAGAGCAAATCTACCAAAAACTTGAGTTTTCAGAAATGCTTTAGACATGAACATTAAGGTCACTTTGATCTGTCATTAGCTGCTCACTGGCTGGCTTCCTCATCTTTGTTATTCTCAAACCTTTAAGTATGTAACGTTTCTACTCGGGTGACGCTCGCCGGCTTACCCAGGGTTCTTCTCCTCTTCTACCGTGTTACAAATTGGTTTTGTTTTTCCTTATAAATAAGAATTCGTTTTGTTGGTATTTTGGTTTTTGTCTTTATTATTTGTCTTCTCTTTTTTTTCTCTTCTTGAGATTTAATTCTAAGTTACATTCTTTTCAAGTGTTTAAACTAAGAATAACTACTTATTTATACCTATATATATATATATATATATATACCTAAACCTACGTATAGAGGCATTCGCCAATATAGGTGATTGGCGCATCCAATACCCTATACCACAGTCAGACTTCTCAGTCGACTGAAATGTACTGGCTATAGTGGGGAAACCTAGACTGACGTCACTTATTCCCCGCTATATGCGATGTGTAACAGACCAAAATGGGCTTTAATGAGGAAGAGGCGATTAAATCCACCTACTTCCTATTAAGTGCAATGCCGGTCAGCAAAATGCGGCGCAAATAAGGAAAGGCGATTAAATCCACTTATTCCTTACAAGCCCACGAGAAATTCCGGCTTAGCATACCATCAGTGACGAAAAGGCGATTAAATCCACTTATTTCGCACTGCGGGTATTGCTTTTCGATTTTCAGCCAGGGTGTAATATCTTAGTAAGAGAAGGCGATTAAATCTACTTATCTCTTAATAGAATACTATACGAGCTGCGTTATATATATAGGGTTCAGTAGATTACTGTTCCCTTTAAAAAATGGGAGTGTAGAACGTTGAGAGACTATAACCACTTTCAGTGTATACACTGAGTTTGGTTTTTGGAGTATATTTCTCTGACTATACTGAGTTTTCGGTCCCTATGTCTTTAATAAAAAGTAAAGGCTTGTTGAGAATTATATTTATATTCCAAACCAAAAAGGAAATTTATAATAATCATTGACCAATTATTTATTGTTTACTTAATATTGCTATTTTATACGAATATACCCTTTTCTCCATTGTTTATAAGAAATACAAGCCTTTTCTTTTATTATAAAGACATAGGGCCGAATGAATATTTTATTATATGTGATATTAAAATTTAAAAAATCAGAGTCAATGCCGGGGTATGAACTCGACAACTAGAGATTTCTATCTCATAGCTCTCCTCTGGCGCTATTGACTCACTTGAGTAAACCGAGAATATGTCTTAATATCAACGCCTAACAGCATGCCGGTTGAATGACTTATTCTGCCGCATGCTTATTACGTTGACATTGCTACATGGTTACTCAAGCAATTATTCTGAAAATGTATGTATGTACGTATGTATATATATTTTGACTGGTGCCATGCAACTCATGTGACTCATAACTCATAAAAAAGCCTTTTTTACCTGCATTGTAATCTCACATATATTATTTGATAGATAATTCCTTTAGAAAGACAGGGTGTAGGTCAATTTAGTGAGAGCTGGCTAATCTTCGCCATAGTTAACCTCCAAATTCTAAATTTTCTGAAAATTGCCAATGTTCATACTCATACACAAAAGCCTCTCTCTCTCTGCATTGTAGTTCCATTTATTTAATTTCATAGATAATTTCGTTAGGAAGACTCAGGGGCCTTATTATGACTTCCGCCACGAAACAATTTTTACACGATATTGTGAATTTACAATTACCAAACACGATACCTTTCCGCCATCTATTCGATATCGAGAAATGCTCAGCCGAAAAAAAGGAGGCGGGCATTTTTCGATTGACAATTGACATTTCTTTATTGTGTTGGCGATCGACAGTTGTTTGTCAAGTCAATCTTTTTTTTTATAATCAACGCACCTAATGCACATATGAGCTAGTACAATAATAATGCTACCTATACTAGCAAGTTCTATTACTTTGTTTTTATACATTGACAACCTGTCATAATTGTTAACTCGGACAGTTCGCATTTCCTGTTTCTTTTAGTTATCTAACGACTGCTGCGCAAATAAAGTGACAATACATTTTATTGAATAAAACCCAAGTTGGCTATTGCAATTTCCCCCCTTTTTTTTGTTCGTACAACAGCAAAAAAAGTCTTGTGCTTCGTCATTTGGTGTCAGATGTGGGGTAGATTACCCATTAGTATCATTTTATTGATTCAAATCATTAAAATCTTTAATTCAAATCAATTAATTTTTCATCGATTGTGTGGCGTTGCGTGCTGGAATTTTCCTTATTAAGCAGACACGTGGCGAGCAAATTCCATCAGTCATCATCTGAGGTAGATTGTGGCTTTGCGTGCTGCAATTTTCCACATTAACCACAATTTCCATCAGTCATCATCTGGAGTAGATTGTGTTGCGCTGCGTGCTGAAAGTCCCATATTGCCCGAACACGTGGCGAACAAAATACATCAGTCACATCAGATTATGTGGCGTTGCGGTATATTTATAGCGGTGATTCGAGAAACAGTGCTACTCACCGATTCTACAGGTTGGAGAAACGTCTCCATAATGCACCGGACTTATTGGACAGTTACTCGATGTTCATGGATATGTACAAAACGCTGGGTCATATGGAGCTTGTCGACCCAGAAAGCATCAACCAGCCGAATTTTTGTTTTCCTCATCATTGTGGGATCAAACGGGACAGTTCATCAACAAAGTAACGTGTTGTTTTTGATGGGTCCGCCAAAACTTCTACCTGAGCATCGCTGAATTCAATAATGATGATCGGTCCAGTTGTGCAGAATGACCTTTCTCAATCTTAGTTCGCTTTCGGTCACATGCCGTTTAGCGCTGACAGTGTCAAAATGTGTCGTCAAGTCCGAATTCACGAGGACGACCAGAGATTTCAACTCATCTTATGGAGAAACTCACCAGTTGAACCGCTCTCAACATTTGAGTTGACAACTGTGACGTATGGAACATCTTCAGCACCATTTCTTGCAACTACATGGCTTAAACAGCTATCCCTTGATCATAAAGACGCCTTACCTGCCGCCTCCGAAGTACTAGAGAATACGTCTTCATGGATGACTTACTCGCGGGTGCAAATTCCATCGCTGCTGCAACAGAACTGAAAAAGACAATTTCGAACATACTTCAGTCTGCTGGTATGCAGCTAAGTAAGGGGTACACTAACTGCCCCAGGATTACCGAAGATGTTCCAGTCAATTCACCCAGACGTTTTTAACCATTAACGAAAATGATTTGGTCAAACCACTAGGAGTATTTTGGAATCCATCAATAGATTAGTTCAGTGTTTTTGTTAACTTTAAGAGAAGTAAAACGATCTCGAATATGTCTATATTCTCAGAAATCGCCAGAATTTACGATCCACTCGGTCTGTTGGCACCGGTGGTTGTTTTGGTAAAACTGGTAATGCAATCACTATGGCAGCTGAAGCTGGATTGGGATCAATCATTACCACAAATGCAACACACGTATTAGCAAACGCTTCGAGAAATTATGAAGTTACTTAACAAGTTTACCATCGATCGTCATATATTCAGTTCAGACAATATACACAGTATCCAAATACATGGATTTGCCGATGCTAGTAAGCGTGCTTATGGGGCAGTGCTTTACCTTTGCAGTTCGACACCTGATGGTAAGGTCTCCGTCAAGCTAATGTGCTCAAAATCCCGTGTTGCTCCACTGCAAAGGACAACTTTACCTCGTCTAGAGTTGTGTGCGGCAGTCCTTCTGACTCAACTAGTGCACAAATTCAGATTAAAATTTTGATGTCGACGATGCTGTCAACAATCACTCTCCATTGGATAAAATCCTGCCCATCTTAATGGAAAACATTCGTTGCGAATCGGGTCACTGCCGTACTGCAAAAATCAAAGAAGGAAAATTGGCTGCATGTAACAACCGAGTGTAATCTAGCATATCTGATTTCTGGAGGAGTGGTGCCCGAAAAGTTTATTCAATCTGATCTTTGGACTCAAGGACCTTCATTCCTGCTACAGGAAGCCGCGTGTTGCCGACGCTCCGTAAAGTATTTCCACTACCTTATGAATAGTCCGAAATGAAGAAACCGACACCTGTCGCAGTCGTATCAACCGCAACTTCAAGTATCTTGACAGATATAAAATACTACAAGGACTTCCGAAAACTAAGACGAGCTATTGGATATATGTTACCCCTGAGATTCAAGTCAAAATTCAAAATAAGCGGGCCGCTTACACTGGAAGAATTAGATCGAGCACTGCATACGATAATCAGAATTGTACACAGAGAATCCTTTCCATATGAATATAATGGGTTGCAAAAAGTAAGTTTCATCGTAACGTAACCCCATATTCGTTCACTATCGCTCTTTCTGGACGCTGATCACATCATTCGTGTTGGGGGCGTCTTCAACATACCGCCTTGCCCTACACATCAAAACATCCCATTTTATTATCAAATACACACAAATTTACACTAACAAGTTGCTACATGCCGGTCCACGAGCATTACTAGCCGCCGTTCGCCAGTTCTATTGGCCACTCTATGGTACAACTATAAGGCTGTTCGAGAATGCATGGAATGCTTTCGTGCCCAACCGATTCCGATGACCCAACTAATGAAAGACTTACCACCAGAACGTGTAAATGCAATGCCACCATTCTACACAGTGGGTGTAGACTTTGCTGAACCATTCTTTGTCCATCATCGCATCAGGGGCAAACCACCGACGAAGACATATCTCTGTTTGTTCATCTGTTTCGTCACGAAGGCAATCCATTTGTAATTAGCATTCGACCTTAGCACACAAGCATTTATGGGCTGCTTCAAACGCTTTATCGCCACTCGAGGACTCTGCCGACGTGTGTTTTCTGACAATGGCTCGAATTTTATTGATGCTAATTCAGAGTTGCGCGAGCTGTATGCATTGCTCACATCTCAACAATTAAAGGACCAGGTGAAATTAATGTGTGATGATGAACAAATCGATTGGAAATGTATGCCGCCAGCTACACCTCATTTTGGTGGCCTTCAGGAGTAAAACTCTCCAAGTTTCATCTGCGTGCACAATTGGTGTTGCTAAATTTACCTTCGAGCAACTGATTACGTTGATCAAAGAAGTGGAGGCGGTTCTTAACTCTCGACCACTAGGACCACTCTCTAACAGCATTGAGGACATCGACTGTCTCACACCGGGACATATTTGATTGGGCGTCCACTTAAGGCTCTACCAATGCGTGATCTACCTCACCGGTCACCTCTCGATACTTGGCTGAATTCCAATGTCGCGTGTTTTGGAATCGATGGTCAACGGAATATTTGCGATCCATCCAGTAACGTCACAAATGGACCAAACCCACACGCAACCTCATTGTTGGTACTTAAGTAGTTCTCAAAGAGGATAATCAACCGCCACTTAAATGGAAACTCGGTCGAGTGGGAGAGGAAAAGGTGAGGTGAGGTCAAACATTAAATGAGAGACTTTAATGGGTGCGTTTATGAATTAAAATAAGTGAGTAAGTGAGAGTGAGTCTTTTCGATAGCGGAATTCATCATACGTAAGTTGAAGCGGGTCGAAAAGAATTTATTGAAATAGTTTACGACTCGCGGCGGAAATCATAATCGGGGCCCAGGTTAGGCCAATTTAGTAATGAGCTATGAGCTGGGCTATCTGCTTTTCAGTGAACCTCAAAATTAGAAATTTCATGAAAATTGCAAATGTTCACACTCATCACAAAAACTTATTTCTCTCCGTACGGTTATCCAACACTTTCTATTTCATAGAGCATTCCTTACGAAAGACTTGGCTATAAGTCACATCTCTGGAATACATCTGTGAGCTGGTTAATCTTTATTGCAGTGAACCTGTAGTTTGACTTCTGTTAATTAGCATTACATACAAATATGTTGTCATTTGTTAAAAATTTGACATGAGTATGATCACTAACTTTTAATTTATTGATAAATGATTAATTTTCACGAAGTTCTTCAGCTGCGGACGCCTACGTTTTTTTTTTTATTATTCGCGCACGCTTCAAGGGATTCGCACCCTTATAAGGAGAGGAAAAAAGAGGAGATGTCTATGAGCTTGTGTTTTGAATGCCTGTGGATCATAGTGATGTGGGAAGACAGAGCTTGGCAGAGAATTCCACATACGTATTGTACAGCTGAAGAACGAATCCCTGAATTTAACTGTACGTCCGAAGGTAAACTGATGAGCATTTAGAGCGCCACGAGTATTGCAGTTGAATTCAAGGAGAGGTGACATGCAGCTGGCTATTTCTTTTGAGTACCGCTGGTAGAAGAAGCGATATAACAGTGACAAGCAAGAAATGTTCCTGCGGTGTTTAAGCGAATCTATTGATTTCGCTATATTTTCGTCACCGATAAGTTTTATTGCGAAGTTTTGTATTCTATCTAGCTGTTGCAAAGTAGTCTTAGGCGAACCAGACCAGATATGGCAATTGTACTCAAGTTTTGGGCGAATAAAAGCCTTGTATGTATATGGCTGCCAGATCAGAGGGAGTGAAATATTTCTTGCACCGGGCTAGAAAACCTAAACATTTCGCAGCATTTTTAGCGACTGTATATATGTGGTCATTCCGACGAAGCTTGTCGTTAACGCACATACCGAGAATTGCGAGATTTTCGGTTTCCTCGATGCAAGTTTCCTCGATTTATGGATAATGGCATGGGGCTTAGGATTCGCTGTCGGGGACAGAACAGAGCCCTGGGGAACGCTAGCATTTATGTGGTGTACTTCAGACTTGAAACCGTCCAAAACAACATGGATTGAGCGGTCCAAAAGATAGCTTCTAATCCAATGAAGCAGTTTATCATCGACACCATAGGCACGCATTTTAGACAAAAGAGCTTGATGCCAAACTCTGTCAAATGCCTTTGAAATATCGAGTGCAACAGCTTGGCTTTCTCCAAAATGAAGTAAAGATCGGTTCCACTGTTAGGTGAGATATACCATCAAATCACCAGTAGAACGTTGCCCACGAAATCCATACTGCAGGTCACTAAGGATTTCGTTGGTTTCAAGATATTTCTTAAGCTGATAATTGATCAGCGTTTCCATGACCTTGGAAAGAATGGATGTGAGTGCTATGGGTCGGTACGAAGAAGGAGACGACGGCTCGCCTTTTTTGGCTATGGGCTGGACAAATGCTGTTTTCCAACCTCTCGGGAAGAGTCCAGAAGAATAGGATAGATGAAAAAGCTTACGCAATGGTAATGCCAGCTTGGAAGAACACCTCTTCAAAACTAATGGGGAAATACCATCTGGCCCAGCGGATTTGTGAGTGTTGAGATCATTTAAAACTCTAGCAACTGCACGAGTACGAATAAATATCTGTCCCGTAGAGTGTTCAATACTCTGAGGTGCAGGAGGCGGCAATGCACAATCTGGAAGCGTAGAGCCAGCTGCGAAATGCGCAGCAAACAGATTGGCCTTGTCTATAGAGCTGACAACTGGAATGTCATTATAAATGAGCGTTGGAATCGACGACGAGGCTGTATTTTTGATTCTTTTCACGAAAGACCAAAAATTTTTACTACCTTTTGGACAATGTAGTATTTTTTGCCTTAATTTTCGGTCGTAGGCGAATTTGAGTCGCCGAAGATGGGCATTGCAATCATTTCTTGCTCGTTTAAACCTTTTTTGGTTTTCCTCGGTAGGGTTTGCTTTGTAAAACCGAAAGCATACCTCTCTTATCCTAGAAGCCTCTTTACAGCTCAAGTCATACCATCCATCTTCCTTTGAATTGGTATATTTATTCCTGAAAGGGATAAACTTTCTCATACCAATAAGAATGATGTTTGTGATTGCATCAGCGACGGCATCCATGTTGCTATCACGAAAAAATAGCGACCAGTTAGTTCTCCCAAAGAAGTTGTTAGGGCCGTCCCAATTGGCTTTCTCGTATTGGCATACTATTTTTTTGGGAGTTTTTTCTCTAACTACGTGGCTTATTAACGAGAAATTAGCTGATCTACACAATGGTCTGACGAGCCTAGACGCGATTATACATTGACGGAGTATTTATCAGGACGAGAGGTAAGGAACAAGTCAAGGGTGTTAGCGGAATGATATGCAATGTCAGGTATTCGGGTAGGCTCATTTACAAGCTGAGTAAGGTGATTAAACTGAGCGAATAACTCAACACACCTTCCTTCGGGTGTTGTCTGGCCAGAATGGCAAGCCACCCAGAATTGTGTAGATTGAAATCGCCGCAATAACGATTTCATGTTTTGTGCCAATTCTTGAGATTGAATCAGACACTCTGGGTTGAAACACTGTCTAAGTGGGGGCTTCTGTACAGGAAACAGTAGTAGATGTTGTAGTATATAAAATTGAATTACGGTTTCGAACTTTGGCTAAATTGAGGCAAAAGCTGAAACATCACTCCGGACATAGATTGCGAGTCCGCGTCGAGAGAAAAATAATGGCACCAAGCTATACCCAGGCAGATTAAATTCCGATACATCAGAATTATCAAACACCTAAGTTTCACTCAGTGCCAGAATTGCTGGCCTGTGGAAATGTACATGGTTAAACACAAAGAAAGAATTCGTTCTCAGTCCACGTATGTTGCTGAGATCCACTCGAAAAACACATATAGCTTCAAAAAAACAGACACACAAAACACAACTTACCGCTTATTTAAACCGAATTGAGAAGAGTATGTCTCAAAATTTTATTACAAAAGAATTAGATCATTACAATTTTCTAAATTCTTAAGTTTAGCTGTTGAGGATGGGACAAACGGACACCACACACTGCACTTTGCACTTACAATTATTGGCACACGCGAACCGGTTTTTTTGTTATTGAACTATTGCTGTGTTTGCTGTTGTTGTTTTTTTTATTTAGTGCTGAAGCGCAGCACACAGCACGTCCGTTCACGACGGCATATACATGACATATGATGACGTGTAAATGTTCGCTGCTATCTTTCTGACGATATCGGAATTAATGACCGAGCATATCGCCTTTATCGGCGTCGACGCGTGTTTTTTTTTTTTATTAAATTGTCTATATTAACTTTGCGTGCCCGTGTGTTTGTTTGTTTGTCGTGGAATCTTGCGATCAATTTTAACCCACTTTCCAAAGTCTGATTTCATTGAAACTTTGCACACATGCATATCTCCGATGACAACACTTTTTATTAAAATTTGGGCCCCCTCGGGCCTTGGGTCGGTGGGCTCTCATATAAATATTTTACAAAATTTAACCGATTTTCTTAAAATTTAATATACATAGGTACCTCCGAGGGACAACACTTTTTGTAAAAATTTTGGAGACCACGGGCTAAGACGCCGGGTCGTGGGGCTACATAAAAATGTTTTAAAAAATTAACCCGATTTTCTTAAAAAATTTTATACATGTGTATCTCCGATTGAAGACACTGGGCCCCGCGGTCGTGAGGTTTGAGGAATCGCACCAGCGATCACATAAATAAAAATGCCTAAAAAAACAACGAATTTCGAATTTTAAAGTAGAATATAAAAATCAATATGCATTTTTTAATAGCACACTCGGTGCATGAGAAAAAAAGTAAACAATATTTCCAATAGCATAATATATGACCAGCGGTCGTTCGCCTATGACAATAAATATGCAACCTAAGCATCATGGGAAAACGAGCGCTGATCGCTTAGAACGTTAATTACTCTTTCCATGCATTGAGCTAAGTAAGCGGCGCATGGAAATTCTTATAAAATAATGAGGTCGTTCGCTTGTGGAAATAAATATGTCAAGTCTGCAGCACAGGCGAGCGAACCTATAAAATTCACACTTGATGCGGTCGGTCATATATTACATACGTACATACATACATTATGCTGATAAAGCGATATTACGGAAAATAGGAATATCGATGAGCTGGCATTCCAGAGTCGATGTATCAGTTATTTTTGTATAAAAAGACAAGAAAATTTACTGAATAAAATCACTTTCACGTCTAACTTTGAACTAAAAACATTGTGTTTTCATTTCTACACGTTTACGTTGATACGGCAACACGCCTGACGAGTCAGATATCGAAACTAGAAAAACAATGCAAAGTTGTGTAAGAAAAAAAAAAACAACCCATTACAATTAAAATGTTTCGTGTAAATTCTCTAATTGATACACAAAGCGCAAAGGGATCCTGATCACTCCAAAATGTTTCCATCGGAGATACACATATCTATAAAATTTAAAGAAAATCCAGCTAATTTTTAAAAATGTATATGGAAGCCCCTCGGCCTTGGGGCCACTTCAAAATTTTTACAAAAAGCGTTGTCCATAGGATTAAACATGTGTGTATAAAATTTGAAGAAAATCGGGTAAATTTTTAAAAAATTTAATGGGGCTTCCGTCACCGAGGCCCGATCACGCCAAAATTTTTACAAAAAGTGTTGTCCGTCAGAGATACACTCGCATATACAATTTTAAGAAAATCGGAAGATCACAACCAAATATTTACAAAAAGTGATGTCCATCGGAGATACACAATTGTATAAAATTTGAAGAAAATCGGTAAATTTTTAAAAAATTTAATGGGGCTTCCGTCACCGAGGCCCGATCACGCCAAAATTTTTACAAAAGGTGTTGTCCGTCAGAGATACACTCGCATATACAATTTTAAGAAAATCGGAAGATCACAACCAAATATTTACAAAAAGTGATGTCCATCGGAGATACACAATTGTATAAAATTTGAAGAAAATCGGGTTTTTTTTTTATAAAATTTGTATGGGGGGCCGATCCCTCCCAAATATTTACCAAAAGTGTTGCCCAACGGAGATACACATGCGTATAAAATTTGAAGAAAATCGGGTACATTTTTTTATAAAATTTTGATGGGTGCCCCCCGACCTCGGGGCCCGATCCCTTCCAAATATTTACCAAAAGTGTTGCCCAACGGAGATACACATGCGTATAAAAGAAAATCGGGTACTTTTTTTTATAAAATTTGTATGGGAGCCCCCGACTTCGGCGCCGCCCGATCACTTCCAAGTTTTTACAAAAAGTGTTTTCCATTGGAGATACACATGTGTATAAAATTTGAAGAAAATCGGGTACTTTTTGTAAAATATTTGTATGGGAGCCCCCCGACCCTGCGGCCCGAGGGGTCCAAAATTTTAATAGAAAGTGTTGTCATGGGACATACACATGTGTGCAAAATTTCTATAAAATCGGGCTTTAGGAAGTGGGTTAAAAATTGATCACAAGATTTGGTGTGCCAGCCAGCTAGCCACGGGCAAGTGAAGTTAATATAGAGATTTTAATAAGGCAACTTCACATGGCGGTCCTGCCAGATTCGGGCTTAATACAACTACCGTCTACTAATTTTTTTTATCTTCTAATAAAAAAAATAAGAGAATTTTTTTTTTTTTTTTCTGTCGAAAAGATATGTCAGAATAAATATTTTTCATCGTCGCACACCAGATTCTGGCTTAGTACAACTGTAAAAATATTTGTTTGTTGTTTTTGAATCCTCGTAAGAAAAAAGGATCAAACGCAATTTTACATGTCGGACTAAAATCGATTACAGCAATTAAACTTAGCAGCGCGCTATATCAAAGAAGCAGAAGCTTTGCTCCACATAGAAATTCCTCTGAAGCAACAGAAAGTGGAACCAAAGCCCCTTTCAATAGTCGACGCAGCAGCACTTCCAGCCAGAAGTACAAGGACAATTGCTACACTGATGAATTTGACTACGAGGACGTCATTCGAAGATTCCGAATCAAGGAAATAAATGCCGAAGTAGATCAGTTCCCACACCTGATCTAAATATTCGAATTCATCGACAATTGGGAAGCAGCATAATAATCTATATTAATAATAATCTAATTTTTAATAATCTTTCTTAATTTTTCGAAAAAGTCTAGAAGAAACCATATCTGAAAAAAAGAACTTCAGACCCTATATGAAAAATTACACAGACATCAAATAGAAGCAATAGAGAGAATTGAAAAAAGTATAATACAAGAGATAACAACAGAAGACACTAAAATTACACAAAACGAAACACTTACGAACACAAACAAAATGACGTACGAATTCAGTTTTAGTTTCGCTCAGAAGCTACCGACCCTTACATTAAGGAAGAGGGTTAAAGACTGGAGAACATTAGAGACTTTCTAAACAGTATAGAATTCTATTATGATACACTTTCTCCAACCGCAAAACAAACGTTAATAACATTCCTACTAAAATGCAAAATCCAAGGTAGAGCACTCACCGAGTTGGGAAGTCAAAAACCAGAAGATTTTGCACAACTTAAAAGATATCTTACAGAAAAATGCGGAACAAAGAAACCATAGAACTCATACAAACAAAACTAAGTAGGACTCATCAGGGAAACCGAACTATACGAGGATTCGTAACGGACATTGAGACATTAGTAACAAAAATGACAGAACTAGAAGTTGCTTGCCATGGTGAAAGCACCCAAGCAACATTGACCGCAGCCAATGATCGTAGAGGATTAGCATTCCTGAAAAAGGGAGTAAATGACAGACTACATAATACAGTCGACAGCGCACACGCACGGCTTTTTAAGAAGCGGCACAACATTTACTGGAAATAGACAACAAGTTCCTCAGTGAACAATCTCAATGGTCACCAACAATCAATCAAACAACCACAACCAGAATTTCAGAGGACAAACGGCAATAATATGACTAACAATTACAACTCCAACCAAAATAACAATAACAGATTAAGTCCACTGAACAATACAATTCTGATAACCGCTATAGAGCAAGCTATCAAAATACCAACTACAGACAAGGCTACGAAAATCAGAATTATGAGCAGAATTATGCAAACATGACTAATAGAAATTATGTCCCGAATAGAGATAGATATAATAATAATAATAGTAGGACAAATAATGGTAACCCAACTCACAACCCAAGGGTGAGGGCATTGGGAAACGAACAACCCACCTAGGGAACAGCCAACCCTTCGGAGGGGAGTCTATAAATCCCAATATACCAAGTACCACATTTACGACGGGGATAGAAAACGGCTTCTACGTACAAATAAAATTAAACAATAACAAAGTCATACGATGCTTACTAGATACCGGAGCATCAATTTGCGTAATAAAAGGTTCCGTAGTTGAGGGAATTATACCAATAGAAGAAAGCTAAAGTACCACCATTATAGGTATAGCAGGAAATCTACGTTCAAAGGGCACCTGTACTAGCACCTTACAATTTGGACAGAACAGTATACCGTACGAATTCCATGCAGTACCCGATTCCTTCCCGATACCCGTCGATGGTATTATTGGAGCAAACTTCTTAATGGAGTTTGGTGCGATAATCGATCTAGAAACCCTACATTTAAATTTCAAAATTAACAATAGACAATTTTCAGTACCGATATGTGTACAACATAGTTAAAATAGCATAACAGTGTCTCCACGAAGTTAAGCAACATATTGGATGAATACAAAGCATATATATTCCAGAGTGTTTTATCCTCAAGAATTATGCAAAGGAGTTTTCATGGCTGGATTCATATCTACGGCCATACAAGGGAAAATTCCCATTAAAATTATCAACTCTCGCAAAACTGCTGTAAACCTTACAATTGGCAGAACCACCATCGTTCCTAGCGTCCGAGCATTGCGTCTTATAGTAATAAAACGAAGACGCTGTACCAAGCGAAGTTACTAAGCGAAATAAATTTCGATACACGGAATCATGAGTTGAAAACGGAAATCGAGTCAATACGCACAAAATACCACGATATTTTTCACTTGGCAGGAGACAAGCTTACTAACACTCACATAAGACAAGCAGATATAACACTAAAAAAGGGAGCGACACCAAAGTATACCAAACCATACAGACTATCGCATACACAAAAACAGGATATAAAGAACGAAATAGACAATGATATTATAGAACCATCAGTATCCGCATGAAACTCTCCGATCCTCGTTATACCAAAAAGGAGAGAGCGCGTTACCAATATGCAAAAATTCCGAATGGTTAAGATTACAGGAACGTAAATGAGAGAATAGAGGACGATAAATTCCCATTAACCAAAATTAGCGACATTTATAACATGGTAGGAGGAGCAGTATATTTTTCATGTATTGATTTAAGTCAAGGATACTACCAAATGGAACTAGAACCAAAAAGTAGACCCAAGACAGCATTTTCAACGGAGGACGGTCACTTTCAGCTTGGGACTAATAGGACTAAAAATCTCACCCAGCAAATTTTCAAGGATGATGTCAATAGCGATGGCCGGGATTACGTACTCACGCTGTTTTGTGTACCTTGATGACCTATAAGTTTTTGGTAGAAATCTATTATTATGATCATAACAAAAATTTGATAGACGTGTTCAAACCTAAAAATTCACCCAGGAAAGTGTGGTATTGTATCTAGGACACATTATTTCCGAAAAGCGAATTCAATCAGATCCGACAAAATCAGCAGCAATGAGCAATTATTCTACTCGCACAAATGCAGACAATGTAAGAAGATTCGTAGCATTTGCTAATTACTACCGACAATTGATTCAAAACTTTGCCACAAAGCCATTTCACTCAACGAGAATTAAATTTTAACCAGGAATGTGAAAAATCTTTTCAACTTCTTAAAACAAAACTTACTAGTCCCCAAATTCTACAATTCCCGAATTCAACAAAGAATTTATTTTACGGATTCCAGGCATTCCAGAATCGATGTATGGTCTAAAATCGATCTATTATTTTTGTATAAAAAGACAAGCTAATTATTAAAAAAGAAGCGGTAAGTTGTGTTTTGTGTGTTTGTTTTGTTGTAGTTATGTGTGTTTTCAGAGTTGAGATCAGCAACATACGTGGGCTGAGAACGAATTTTTCCTCTGTGTTTAACTATGTTCATGTCCACAGGCCAGCAATTCTGGCACTGAGTGAAACTCAGGTATTTGATAATTCGGAATTTAATCTGCCTGAGTATAGCTTGGTGCCATTATTTTTCTCTCGACGCGGACTCGCAATCTATGTCCGGAGTGATGTTGCGTTTCAGCTTTTGCCTCAATTTAGTCTAAAGTTCCAAACCGGAATTTAACTTCATTTGGCTCAAAGTTAAGGTACAAGAGAGTAACATCTACTACTGTTTCCTTTACAGCCATCACTTAGACAGTGTTTCAATCCAGAGTGAGTTCGATGCACTGTCTGATTCAATCTTAAGAATTGACAAAAAAATTAAATCGTTATTGCGGGCGATTTCAATGTACACAATTCTGGGTGGCTTCGCCATTCTGGCTAGACAACACCCGAAGGAAGGTGTGTTGAGTTATTCGCTGAGTTCAATCACCTTACTCAGCTTGTAAATGAGCCTACCCGAATACCTGACATTGCATATCATTCCGCTAACACCCTTGACTTGTTCTTTACCTCTCGTCCTGATAAATACTCCGTCAATGTATTATCGCTTTTAGGCTCGTCAGACCATTTTGTAGTATCAGCTAATTTCTCGTTAATAAACCACGTAGTTAGAGAAAAAACTCCCAAATTGGGACGGCCTTAACAACTTCTTTGGGAGAACTAACTGGTCGCTATTTTTTCGTGATAGCAACGTGGATGCCGCCGCTGATGCAATCACAAACATCATTCTTATTGGTATGAGAAAGTTTATCCCTTTCAGGAATAAATCTATCAAATCAAAGGAAGATGGGTGGTATGACTTGAGCTGTAAAGAGGGTTCTAGGACTAGAGAGGTATGCTTTCGGTTTCACGCGAAGTAAATATAGAGAATTTCAAAATGAGAAAGAGTGTCGGAGACAAAAACAGAGCCTTGGGGAACGCCAGCAATTATGTGAAGTATTTTAAACTTAGACTTGAAAATCAGTGATACACACACTCTGTCAAATGCCTTGGAAATATCGAGTGCAACAGCTTTGCTTTCACCAAATTAATGCAAAGACCGGTTCCACTGTTCGGGGAGATATACCATCAGATAACTCACTAAAGATTTCATTAGTTCAAGATATTGAATGAGCTGAAAATTTAACAGAGTTTCCATGACCTGGACAGAATGGATTTAAGTGCTATTGGTCGGTACGAAGAAGGGGACGACGACTGACCTTTTTTGTGTATGGGCTGACAAAGGCTGTTGTCCAAGTTCTCGGGAAGAGACCAAAAGAATAGGAAAATAGATGGAAAAGCTCACGCAATGTAATGCCAGCTTCATAACTAATGGGGAAATACGATGTGTTAACTTATTGCGAGCCAGAAGAGCAAAGCTAATAATCAGGGCAACCGATTTTTTTTTCAGTGTATGTGTTTTTGTTTCTGAATTTGCGAATCAATGAGTTCGTCCACTCGTATATCCTGACTTCACCAGTCAGAATTTGATGGGACTTAGGAGTTATTTTAGGAGGAAAAGTATAAGAAAGGGGGAGCTGAAAAACCTCGATCGTGTTCGCACTATGTGGCTTACCGAGATTTTGTTAAGACGCATATTGTATGAACGTTTCAGCTCAATCGACTGTCTAGTTTTTAAGTTTTAGTGTCGTATTATAAACCAACATACATTTATATATATTATAGTCCTACACACAAACTAACATTACTTCTATAATATTAGTATAGATATACATAGGAAACTTTAAAAGGCAATTGTTTCTGAGTTTTTTCTGCGTTGTTATGATTTTTGTAGATATGCATTTATTTACTTACTAAACGTTTTACGCTAAGAAATAAACCGAAAATTTGAGAGGGTACATTAAAAAAATTAATTTAATTTCATTTTTTTTATCTTTTCATAGATACGACGATATAAAACTTATTGGTCAATATTAAACGCACGCCTGCAAATGGAAATTCAAAATATTTGCCCTGAAGAGGCTTGTGATACATATTGCGAAGCATCAACGGCAAAGTTTAAAGTTATTATACCTTAAATTATGAAATAGTCATTTAATATAAAATATGTATTTTCATCCAATATTTTAAATAGTATTATTGTTTCTAATGTTGCCATGACCATGTACAGTAACATCATGATCTTTGCTTAACGGTAATTTTAGTTCTATTTAAGAGAATTTCGCTTGCGCCACTTTATTATTTCTTCATTTTTTGATTTTCTCTGATTTTATTTATTAAATGCTTTAGATTCTTCATTATTTTTAACAAATGTTATTATTACACGTATGTATTAGATCTAAATACAGTGTTATATTCCTACGATTTGTACGAATGTTAAATTTTTATACTTTTAATTTTTAAAATAATGATAATTCATTAAAATAAAATATAAAAGCAATTATACAAAATTAACTTACGAAACAAACTATTTAATATAAAAATGCAAATTTAATATTATTTCATAGGTAGGCGGTTTGCTCTTTACAGATTTTCCCTAAGAAACAAGAACACATGCTTGTACAAACCATAATATAGTATATTACATAACGAGCGAGGAAAGTTGGTGTTTAGCACGATGAGCACTTTTCTGCGAGTAATTGACGCTATTTTTCACACGACCAAAACCGGTTTTTCTGCCAAACCGGTTATGCGCAATGCAAAATTACTCTGGGAATGTGTGTTCGCTGTGACTGCAGTAAATAACAAATTTTATATGATAATTCACTGGTCTTTTCCCAGGATGCTTTCTTTCGCCAGTGAACTGTTTTTTCATAACTTCTGAGATCTTTATATTCATCTTCGCGTGCCCGCGTGTAAGCTATGGGTACCAATGTACTGCCTGAATACTGGCTCCCTACCTATTTTAGTATTCATATCCCCCGGAATGATTTTTATATCATACTGATGGCAGGCATGGAGTTCCCGTTCGACTGATTCAAAGAATTCTTCTTTTTCATCATCTGGGGAATCCTCTGTAGGTGCGTGAACGTTTATGAGGCTTATGTTTTTAAATTTGCCCCGCACGCGAAGGGTGCATGGCCTTTCATTTGTTGCTTAAAAGCCGATAACGGTGCTTTCATTCTTTTGCTGACAAGAAACCCCACCCCGAACACATGATATCTTGCATGACAGATGTAATATATGTCATATTCTGATGTTAGCAAGGCACCATTCCCTGTCCAACGCATCTCCTGGATTGCTGTTATGTCAGCCTTATATTTAGACAGGGTATCGGCCAGCTGCTGTGTAGCTCGAGCTCTATACAGTGAGCGTACGTTCCATGAGAAAATTCTTAAATCGTTTAGCCGTTTTCGTTGCCGTGGTCGTCGTCGTTCATCAGTGTACCCGAGGCTGATTTGGGGTTCCGTAATAATACTTTTTTACGGCCGAGGTTATTGGTCTCGATAGTTACGGCCACCTGCAATTCAAGAGCATTCTGTGTTATTCCCCCTATTCTGCTGATGGCTGACCGCCCTTCGTAGTATATGCCTGTGTCATATTCATTGACTGCGTATGTTTTTAGGAACATGTTGATTTGTCCCGTGGGGTTCTCATATACTTTTTCATTTGTGGTGGTTGTTTTTTCAAATGTGAGAAGGTATGTTCCCATGATGGTTTGGTTATCTACTTGATGACCTGTTTTTTTTAAACAAAGTTTCTTAAAAGAAATTAATTTATATAAATCGAACTTCATTATAGTTTTCTCAGTTGTATCTGTATTTCTTTCCTTGTCATTTTTTCTAACATTTTTCCTAATGTGAATCAGGCATTAAATTGGATTTAGACTATAGCCATGTTAGAAAAAATGAGCAGGGCGACTATATAGTTAAATTCAAACTGTGGTTAGCCAGAAGAGATAAACACTACGAGAATGATATAGTCATTTTATACTAATGCTTGATTTACATTAAGAAGAATGTTAGAAAAAATGACAAGGAAAGAAGACAGAAGGAAAGAAAAGCAGATACAAATGAGAAAATTATGAGCTAGTTCGATTTATTTACATACAGAGAAGTAGTCAACTGCACACAAAAGTAAAAGTACATTATTGCAATATTATAGAGTTATTAGAACATTCGATTATTATGCTATGCTATTTAGGCAAGGTTAGGTTAGGTTCGGTGGCTGCTATTGCACACTTAGACCGAAGTACGGTCCATTGTGATACCACAGGATCAGAGGGTTTCCCCTTTTATTATAGAGCCCATTTTGTGCTCCTTGTAAATTTTAGGATGTCTCCCACTTTGCAGTTTTCGACATCCGATAAGCTGTTCAATGTACCATATCCCAGATATTTTTGTCTTCTGCTTGCAAGAGCCGGGCATGTACACAGAAAATGGGATACTGTTTCCACCTCCTCGGCGTCATAGCAGCTTCTACAGAAGTCATTGAACTGAAGGCCCATCTTTCTCGCATGCACTCCAAGAAGACAGTGCCCTGTTAAAATACCTATAATCATTCTTATATCCCTTCTTCGTAGGGATATCAATGCTCAAGAGCGATTTAAGTCCAGCTTAGGCCAGACTTGTTTTGCTATAGTATATGTGGCGGTATGCATCCATCTCGCGTTTGTTAATTTTTCTGCCTCTTTCCGAAGCAGTAACTTGACCGTTGATAACGGTCTTCCTATGCCTGCCCTTTCCGGTAGCAGTTGGAGTTTTTTGCCATTTCTGGCTAATTCGTATGCTTTGCAATTCCCAACGATATCAGAGTGACCGGGGACCCATACTAAGTATATGTTAAAATACTCACTCATCTCCTTGAGAGATGTGTGACAGCTACCCCCTATGTCATCACGACCGATTCCAGCGATTTGATTGCCGCCTGACAGTCTACGTAAATTATGATATCGGTTACCGATATTATATTATACTTCAGCCAGGTCACTGCTTCCTCAATCGCTGTTACCTCAGCCTGATACATGCTGCAATGGTCCGGTAGTCGAAAGGCTCGGAAACCTTTCCTAAAGCATAACACTGGGGCCTTACCACCAACTCCGCCGGCGTTCGTTGCTGATTCGCTTTTTCGAATTTCTTACTACAAAAAGCGATAATCGTAAAAATGAACGCTTATAGGCGTAAATTTAAAATAATTCGGTACTATAAAAAACGAACTCGTTAATTTTCGATGACAAGCGATATTATAAACGCTTTGTATTTCATGGCGTTGTTGTTCGCCTGACATTACCGTTGTTGTTCGCTGATAATTTGTGATCTTGTAAATTGTTATTTGTAATTGTTAAAATGTAAGTACATAATTTTGATAATGAAATTAAGGTGTTCAATAAGAAATTGTGTAAAACAATTCTTAATTATAATATTATTAATAATGACAATGTATTTTCTACTATTTTAGGTCAACAAAAAAGAGATCTTCCAATACAAATCAATCGCAATACCGGGAACTTATTGAGTTCCTAGAGAATAACAAAGACATGGCTAGAGGAGCTCTAAATTCACCTGAGGCTAAAAAAAAAAGTCGAAGCGCTATGGACTGAACTAACTAAAAATTTAAATTTATGTGGGCCGCCTATGTATGATTTGTTGGGATGCAAACGTGTAAGAACCTTTTATTTTTAATTTATTGTAATATTTATATTGTAACATTTAAATTTTTAGGTTTGGAAAGATTGGAAGTATAAAATAAGGCAAAACCTTACAAAAAATAAAGCTGAGCGGACTGGAACCGGTGGTGGTCCCTGCAAATTGTATTATTTTACAGATTTAGAGGAAAGAGTTATTGAGTTATTGGACTTAAACAAATGTATAGGTGGGTCGGGCCAGGAATACGGAGCACCAAAATTAAATTTTATAGAACAAGCGCAAATTGAAGAATTTGAACTAGCCGAAGCGACTTGTATTGATGTAGATATGTCTTTACCAAAAGTAACAGAAGGGTGCTCAACAAAAAAACCACGAGCAAAAGCAGTTAAGACAAAGAGTCTTTTAGAAACTCAAGTAGCCACGCAACAACGTTTTTATGAAGATTTATCTTCACAATTTAAGACTGTTATCGCGGAGTTAAAGGAAATTTCAAGGTTTCAAAGAAAAAGGTTTTACCAGAGTGAGGAAAAGTTAAAATTAAAAAAAGACATAGTCCAACACAGAAAGCAGTATCAGCTAGAGAAACTCAAGTTGATGAAAGCCAAATTAAAAATTAAAAAAAATAAAATTAATTTGCAGCTGGGGGAGAATAATCGGTCTTCGTACGACTCAAGTTCCGAAAATTAAAATTTTAGTGTTGTAAAAGATGTAATTATACCTACACTAAAATTTGGTTTTATTGTTATTTTTTTATTACATACTTTGCCATATGCCATTTCAACTGTAATGAAATTAATGAATTATGTGATTTTCAAGAAGAATTCTTATGAAAAGAATTTGTTTTTATTGACAAAATAAATATGTATATAAGATAGCATTATAAAATTGCATTTTTAATTCGTTCACGAACTTTTTTGGCTGCATTTGATATTGTAGTGTTATCGGTAGTATGTTCCATCATAAGGCTAACTGTGTCATTATCCAGTGGTATATCATTGTTCCAATCAACACCATAGTGGATGCATATATTGTGCAAAACACAACAAACATTTACGATTTGGCAAGCTTTTTCTGGATTATAATGTAGCTGCCTTGCTGAGAGTAGAGCTCTAAATCTAGCTTTCAACAATCCGATACATCTTTCGACTGGATTACGGGCTTTTGAATGCAAGGTATTAAACCTTGCTTCAGGTGAACCGACAGCTGCTGCTCTAAACGGAGTAATAATCCAGGGCTCTAATGGATATCCAGAGTCCGCTATAACAACAAATTTTAGCTTGTATAAAAATTATTCACTTTGAAAAAGTTTACCTATCAGCCATGAATTTGTATCGCCAGCTATTCATTGGCGCTGTAAATATTCTCGTGCACTGCTAAGGCTCCAAATCATTGAGTCATAACAGGAGCCACCATAACGGGCGTTAACTGCTTTGATCCGCAGTTTATGGTCACAAATCTTGAAATTAAGTAATTAAAATTTTAGTACAAAAAGAAAACAAAAAAACAAAAGAAAATTAAATCTTACCAACATAATATTAAACTATGATATCCTTTCCGATTAAAGTAAATATGTTCTGAAATGCATGGTATCAGGATACTAATATGACTTCCATCGATACATCCGATTATACCGGGGTACCCAGTTTTCTCATAAAATCCTTTCTTAGTTTCTGTTTTTTCGTGCTCGGTTATGTCCAGTGCAATCCATTTAGAACATAATTTTTTTTCTATTATTTCTAATGTTTCACCGAAAACTTTACTTACTGTTTGTTGTGCCAGCCCAATATTGTAGTCTTGCCCTACACCTTTTTGATAGGAACCTTCTGCAAGAAGACGAAGTGTTGCAGCCAATTTTGTAATTTGTGGAATGCAATTGCTGTTTTTTATTTTAAAATCTCCCGATATTTCTTCCAATACATATTCGAAAGCTTCTTTTGATAACCGAAATAATTGCCTAAATCTATTATAAAAAATAAATGTAACAAAATATAAAACATCAGAAATTTTATAATGACGTTGTTTCCGGAAGAGTAAGAGGAGACGAAGTGGCTCTTACGCTTCTCCGATCAAGTTCATCTTCGCTATCGCTTTCCATAAAATAATGGGCAATCGAATCCATGTTATGAATTTCAATAATTTTGTTCAATGAGCAAAAAGGCAGAACAGAACAACACACATTTCTGAATAATGTCAGATCAAGTTAGAACAGAAAATTACAGCCATATGTCAAGCGATAGAATGTCAAGTGATAGAAGTTCCAACAACGCCAAGTAGAAAGCATGCAATTTGCAATATCATCTGATTTTGACATTTCTCACAAATAGGTAGGTGCAGAAAAGCTGTCCAGAGCAGAGTCATTGAACACAAAGTAGAACAGTCTCAGACAGAAAATTTTCTCATTGAACACGAAAACCTGATATTTTTCTGCTCTGAACTGTTCGGAACAGCCTCATTGAACGAAATTAATGTTTACTTTTTATAATAACCTTAAACTTCAATATTTGACAGTGATAAGTCAGTGAAAAGTCAGTGCAGTGATAAGTCAGTGCACAAAAATTCGCTTGTAGCGTTGCGTTGTTTGTGGTGCGGTACTAATAGGCGAAGCGGAAATAAATAAGCGAATAACAACGAACGCCGGCGGAGTCGGTGGTAAGGCCCCTGGTTGTGTGTAATCTAAGTTCGCCAGTTCAACTTTTAGCGAGTTGTTTATCGTCGAGTGTCCCGTTTGAATAGGTTTCCACTGACGTGTTGCTAACCGCGCAGCCGTAAAGGATGCTCTCTGCCTGCCGTATATATCTAAAGGAGTCAGGTGCAACATTAATTCTAGGGCGCGTGTAGGTGTTGTTTTCAGTACTCCACTAATGTGAAGACAGGCTGCCCTTTGCACCTTCTCCAAAATTTTTACATGGGTGGATTTTCCAAGAGCCGGCCACCAAACGCTAACACCGTACATGAGTATTGGTCTTACTACTGCAGTGTATAGCCAGTGTACCTGCTCTGGCTTTAATCCCCAGCTTTTACCGATGTCGCTTCTACACGCATATAGAGCTTCAGTAGCTTTGTTAACTCTCTCTAAAATGTTTGGTTTCCAGTTTAGTTTATTATCCAGGATTGTGCCCAGAAATTTCGCCCTATTGGTGAAAACTAGACTGGTCCCGTTTAGAGTTGGTGGAGTGACTATTGGCACTTTATATCTATTTGTAAAGTGGACCAGCTCTGTCTTGGACGGGTTTACTCCTAGTCCGCAGCCTTTGGCCCATTTTGTGACTATGGAGAGGGCATTTTGCATAACCTCTGTGATGGTTACTAGAAACCTACCTGTGACAGCTATGGCTACATCATCAGCATAGGCAAATACGCTTTTGCCCTCTCGTTCCAGCTCCTTTAGTAATCCATCGATTACTATGTTCCAGAGTAAAGGGGATAGAAGGCCTCCTTGCGGCGTTCCTCTAGCTACATGCCTTCTAATGTTGGAGCCACCCAGCTCAGCGTTAACAATCCTGACTGAGAGCATATGATTAATTAGCTTGCAAATAGTGTGGTCAATACCTAGAAGAGACATGCCATTCATTTTAGCCTCCGTCTTTACATTACTAAAGGCACCTTCAATGTCGAGGAATGCTATGAGTGTGTATACCTTCGACTGTAATGATTACTCAATCGTACGTACCAGTGTGTGCAGCGCTGTCTCTACCGACTTACCTTTGCAGTAAGCGTGTTGAGACTGAGCCCATCTGTAGTAACCCACCTGGTCTCTTATGTAAACATCCAACAACCTTTCCAAAGTTTTCAGCAGAAAGGAGGATAGGGTTATTGGCCTCAGGTCCTTTGGGTACCCATGTGAGCTTTTTCCTGCTTTTGGAATGAAGTTAAGCGTCACACTGTTAAATGAGCCACTTTTAAATGTCAGTACTTTGGATTAATGAATTATGTGATTTTCAAGAAGAATTCTTATGAAAAGAATTTGTTTTTATTGACAAAATAAATATGTATATAAGATAGCATTATAAAATTGCATTTTTAATTCGTTCACGAACTTTTTTGGCTGCATTTGATATTGTAGTGTTATCGGTAGTATGTTCCATCATAAGGCTAACTGTGTCATTATCCAGTGGTATATCATCGTTCCAATCAACACCATAGTGGATGCATATATTGTGCAAAACACAACAAACATTTACGATTTGGCAAGCTTTTTCTGGATTATAATGTAGCTGCCTTGCTGAGAGTAGAGCTCTAAATCTAGCTTTCAACAATCCGATACATCTTTCGACTGGATTACGGGCTTTTGAATGCAAAGTATTAAACCTTGCTTCAGGTGAACCGACAGCTGCTGCTCTAAACGGAGTAATAATCCAGGGCTCTAATGGATATCCAGAGTCCGCTATAACAACAAATTTTAGCTTGTATAAAAATTATTCACTTTGAAAAAGTTTACCTATCAGCCATGAATTTGTATCGCCAGCTATCCATTGGCGCTGTAAATATTCTCGTGCACTGCTAAGGCTCCAAATCATTGAGTCATAACAGGAGCCACCATAACGGGCGTTAACTGCTTTGATCCGCAGTTTATGGTCACAAATCTTGAAATTAAGTAATTAAAATATTAGTACAAAAAGAAAACAAAAAAACAAAAGAAAATTAAATCTTACCAACATAATATTAAACTATGATATCCTTTCCGATTAAAGTAAATATGTTCTGAAATGCATGGTATCAGGATACTAATATGACTTCCATCGATACATCCGATTATACCGGGGTACCCAGTTTTCTCATAAAATCCTTTCTTAGTTTCTGTTTTTTCGTGCTCGGTTATGTCCAGTGCAATCCATTTAGAACATAATTTTTTTTCTATTATTTCTAATGTTTCACCGAAAACTTTACTTACTGTTTGTTGTGCCAGCCCAATATTGTAGTCTTGCCCTACACCTTTTTGATAGGAACCTTCTGCAAGAAGACGAAGTGTTGCAGCCAATTTTGTAATTTGTGGAATGCAATTGCTGTTTTTTATTTTAAAATCTCCCGATATTTCTTCCAATACATATTCGAAAGCTTCTTTTGATAACCGAAATAATTGCCTAAATCTATTATAAAAAATAAATGTAACAAAATATAAAACATCAGAAATTTTATAATGACGTTGTTTCCGGAAGAGTAAGAGGAGACGAAGTGGCTCTTACGCTTCTCCGATCAAGTTCATCTTCGCTATCGCTTTCCATAAAATAATGGGCAATCGAATCCATGTTATGAATTTCAATAATTTTGTTCAATGAGAAAAAAGGCAGAACAGAACAACACACATTTCTGAATAATGTCAGATCAAGTTAGAACAGAAAATTACAGCCATATGTCAAGCGATAGAATGTCAAGTGATACAAGTTCCAACAACGCCAAGTAGAAAGCATGCAATTTGCAATATCATCTGATTTTGACATTTCTCACAAATCTGTTCTACCTCAAGAGTAGGTGCAGAAAAGCTGTCCAGAGCAGAGTCATTGAACACAAAGTAGAACAGTCTCAGACAGAAAATTTTCTCATTGAACACGTAAACCTGATATTTTTCTGCTCTGAACTGTTCGGAACAGCCTCATTGAACAAAATTAATGTTTACTTTTTATAATAACCTTAAACTTCAATATTTGACAGTGATAAGTCAGTGAAAAGTCAGTGCAGTGATAAGTCAGTGCACAAAAATTCGCTTGTAGCGTTGCGTTGTTTGTGGTGCGGTACTAATAGGCGAAGCGGAAATAAATAAGCGAATAACAACGAACGCCGGCGGAGTCGGTGGTAAGGCCCCTGGTTGTGTGTAATCTAAGTTCGCCAGTTCAACTTTTAGCGAGTTGTTTATCGTCGAGTGTCCCGTTTGAATAGGTTTCCACTGACGTGTTGCTAACCGCGCAGCCGTAAAGGATGCTCTCTGCCTGCCGTATATATCTAAAGGAGTCAGGTGCAACATTAATTCTAGGGCGCGTGTAGGTGTTGTTTTCAGTACTCCACTAATGTGAAGACAGGCTGCCCTTTGCACCTTCTCCAAAATTTTTACATGGGTGGATTTTCCAAGAGCCGGCCACCAAACGCTAACACCGTACATGAGTATTGGTCTTACTACTGCAGTGTATAGCCAGTGTACCTGCTCTGGCTTTAATCCCCAGCTTTTACCGATGTCGCTTCTACACGCATATAGAGCTTCAGTAGCTTTGTTAACTCTCTCTTAAATGTTTGGTTTCCAGTTTAGTTTATTATCCAGGATTGTGCCCAGAAATTTCGCCCTATTGGTGAAAACTAGACTGGTCCCGTTTAGAGTTGGTGGAGTGACTATTGGCACTTTATATCTATTTGTAAAGTGGACCAGCTCTGTCTTGGACGGGTTTACTCCTAGTCCGCAGCCTTTGGCCCATTTTGTGACTATGGAGAGGGCATTTTGCATAACCTCTGTGATGGTTACTAGAAACCTACCTGTGACAGCTATGGCTACATCATCAGCATAGGCAAATACGCTTTTGCCCTCTCGTTCCAGCTCCTTTAGTAATCCATCGATTACTATGTTCCAGAGCAAAGGGGATAGAAGGCCTCCTTGCGGCGTTCCTCTAGCTACATGCCTTCTAATGTTGGAGCCACCCAGCTCAGCGTTAACAATCCTGACTGAGAGCATATGATTAATTAGCTTGCAAATAGTGTGGTCAATACCTAGAAGAGACATGCCATTCATTTTAGCCTCCGTCTTTACATTACTAAAGGCACCTTCAATGTCGAGGAATGCTATGAGTGTGTATTCCTTCGACTGTAATGATTACTCAATCATACGTACCAGTGTGTGCAGCGCTGTCTCTACCGACTTACCTTTGCAGTAAGCGTGTTGAGACTGAGCCCATCTGTAGTAACCCACCTGGTCTCTTATGTAAACATCCAACAACCTTTCCAAAGTTTTCAGCAGAAAGGAGGATAGGGTTATTGGCCTCAGGTCCTTTGGGTACCCATGTGAGCTTTTTCCTGCTTTTGGAATGAAGTTAAGCGTCACACTGTTAAATGAGCCACTTTTAAATGTCAGTACTTTGGATTCGGAATGTAGGACTAAGATGCGACTGTAAGTATTTAAAAGGTATTCAAAAAAAGACTCACCCCTATCATTAATGTCAGTGCTTCCCCAGACTGTGTGGTGTGTATTGGCATCGGACCCGAAAATCACACTGATTTTTTGTTTGTCTGCTTCCAGAATAAGTTCAGCTAGGTTATCCGGCGGTGTATTCTTCTCGCGATCGAGGTACGCAGAAACCAGCCAGATCGTGTCGTTGCCCAACTCTAAGCTGGCCGCGGTTATGTCCCCGTCACTAAATTGTGGGAGTAGAAAAATATTCAAATTAGTCTTTCCCATTAAACATGATCTGACCTTTCCAGTCTTACATGAATGTAGGATTGTGTACCCCTTTAAGTTGAGTCCACAGATCCTACTATTATTATTGCTTATCCATGGTTCCTGGATAAGAATTATGTCTTCTGCCGATTCGGACAGTCTAAGGATAAGCGCCGCCGAAGCGGCCTTAGTATGATGTAAGTTAATTTGCAGGATTTTAATCATAAGAAAATACCCTACCTTACTTAATTTTCTGTCCCCGAGGACACGCCGGATGCATCCGTCTCGTTCCTCAAGGCCTCTATAACAGTAATGTATGCCAGTTCCCCCAGCAAATCTGACAAACATTTCTCCTCGGACTCTTTGGAGAGCAGGCCGTCCATTCTATTAACCAGGTCTTCGCTGGAACATCCACCTCATCCAGAGACCCCTGCCTTTTCGGCACGCAGTCCCTTTCAGGGTTACCTACGTAGTCAGTTGTCTTTTTCGCCCATGCTAGAGAGTCTTTTTGCTCCTTAGTGAGCTGCCTCTTAGGGTCTCAGCCCACCTTTCTAGTATCCTATGGGCTGAACGACGTTCTCTATATTGTCGCTTGCCCAAAGGAAGAGACTTGGCATTTCTGGTCCCAGTCGATGACTTAGGATCAGACAACCCTATTACTTTGGAGGGAGACCCACCTTTAAGGTTCGAGTAGCTCCCCCCTGAAGTCTTCGGTATTTGGTGAGCACCGGTCTCGTTTTTCGGCCTTTGGAGAGCGCCGATCTCGGGTTTTATAAAAAATTTATTTTTTGGTCCATATTTGATCCCACGAGTGTCGGAGAAAGGGTGGTCCACCTGGACAGAGATCCGAATTACCCAGGTAAGCCTAGGTCCCTTGATATTCACCCGTTACGATTCCACAACCGCCCCGAGGACCTGGAGGCGACAGCATTGCAGAGCTATGCTATTTAAATACAAAGAAAAATTTTAGTAAGACAAAAATTCAACTGAGCATAGCGTAGCTGAGTTCTTACGACACACAAAGTTATACTTAATACTGCAACCAAAGCCTAATTTTTTTTGACTAGAACAAATTAATTTTAATGAATTGAAATATAATGGCTAGTCGGCGGAGTCGGTGGTAAGGCTCCTGGTTGTGTGTAATCTAAGTTCGCCAGTTCAACTTTTAGCGAGTTGTTTATCGTCGAGTGTCCCGTTTGAATAGGTTTCCACTGACGTGTTGCTAACCGCGCAGCCGTAAAGGATGCTCTCTGCCTGCCGTATATATCTAAAGGAGTCAGGTGCAACATTAATTCTAGGGCGCGTGTAGGTGTTGTTTTCAGTACTCCACTAATGTGAAGACAGGCTGCCCTTTGCACCTTCTCCAAAATTTTTACATGGGTGGATTTTCCAAGAGCCGGCCACCAAACGCTAACACCGTACATGAGTATTGGTCTTACTACTGCAGTGTATAGCCAGTGTACCTGCTCTGGCTTTAATCCCCAGCTTTTACCGATGTCGCTTCTACACGCATATAGAGCTTCAGTAGCTTTGTTAACTCTCTCTTAAATGTTTGGTTTCCAGTTTAGTTTATTATCCAGGATTGTGCCCAGAAATTTCGCCCTATTGGTGAAAACTAGACTGGTCCCGTTTAGAGTTGGTGGAGTGACTATTGGCACTTTATATCTATTTGTAAAGTGGACCAGCTCTGTCTTGGACGGGTTTACTCCTAGTCCGCAGCCTTTGGCCCATTTTGTGACTATGGAGAGGGCATTTTGCATAACCTCTGTGATGGTTACTAGAAACCTACCTGTGACAGCTATGGCTACATCATCAGCATAGGCAAATACGCTTTTGCCCTCTCGTTCCAGCTCCTTTAGTAATCCATCGATTACTATGTTCCAGAGCAAAGGGGATAGAAGGCCTCCTTGCGGCGTTCCTCTAGCTACATGCCTTCTAATGTTGGAGCCACCCAGCTCAGCGTTAACAATCCTGACTGAGAGCATATGATTAATTAGCTTGCAAATAGTGTGGTCAATACCTAGAAGAGACATGCCATTCATTTTAGCCTCCGTCTTTACATTACTAAAGGCACCTTCAATGTCGAGGAATGCTATGAGTGTGTATTCCTTCGACTGTAATGATTACTCAATCATACGTACCAGTGTGTGCAGCGCTGTCTCTACCGACTTACCTTTGCAGTAAGCGTGTTGAGACTGAGCCCATCTGTAGTAACCCACCTGGTCTCTTATGTAAACATCCAACAACCTTTCCAAAGTTTTCAGCAGAAAGGAGGATAGGGTTATTGGCCTCAGGTCCTTTGGGTACCCATGTGAGCTTTTTCCTGCTTTTGGAATGAAGTTAAGCGTCACACTGTTAAATGAGCCACTTTTAAATGTCAGTACTTTGGATTCGGAATGTAGGACTAAGATGCGACTGTAAGTATTTAAAAGGTATTCAAAAAAAGACTCACCCCTATCATTAATGTCAGTGCTTCCCCAGACTGTGTGGTGTGTATTGGCATCGGACCCGAAAATCACACTGATTTTTTGTTTGTCTGCTTCCAGAATAAGTTCAGCTAGGTTATCCGGCGGTGTATTCTTCTCGCGATCGAGGTACGCAGAAACCAGCCAGATCGTGTCGTTGCCCAACTCTAAGCTGGCCGCGGTTATGTCCCCGTCACTAAATTGTGGGAGTAGAAAAATATTCAAATTAGTCTTTCCCATTAAACATGATCTGACCTTTCCAGTCTTACATGAATGTAGGATTGTGTACCCCTTTAAGTTGAGTCCACAGATCCTACTATTATTATTGCTTATCCATGGTTCCTGGATAAGAATTATGTCTTCTGCCGATTCGGACAGTCTAAGGATAAGCGCCGCCGAAGCGGCCTTAGTATGATGTAAGTTAATTTGCAGGATTTTAATCATAAGAAAATACCCTACCTTACTTAATTTTCTGTCCCCGAGGACACGCCGGATGCATCCGTCTCGTTCCTCAAGGCCTCTATAACAGTAATGTATGCCAGTTCCCCCAGCAAATCTGACAAACATTTCTCCTCGGACTCTTTGGAGAGCAGGCCGTCCATTCTATTAACCAGGTCTTCGCTGGAACATCCACCTCATCCAGAGACCCCTGCCTTTTCGGCACGCAGTCCCTTTCAGGGTTACCTACGTAGTCAGTTGTCTTTTTCGCCCATGCTAGAGAGTCTTTTTGCTCCTTAGTGAGCTGCCTCTTAGGGTCTCAGCCCACCTTTCTAGTATCCTATGGGCTGAACGACGTTCTCTATATTGTCGCTTGCCCAAAGGAAGAGACTTGGCATTTCTGGTCCCAGTCGATGACTTAGGATCAGACAACCCTATTACTTTGGAGGGAGACCCACCTTTAAGGTTCGAGTAGCTCCCCCCTGAAGTCTTCGGTATTTGGTGAGCACCGGTCTCGTTTTTCGGCCTTTGGAGAGCGCCGATCTCGGGTTTTATAAAAAATTTATTTTTTGGTCCATATTTGATCCCACGAGTGTCGGAGAAAGGGTGGTCCACCTGGACAGAGATCCGAATTACCCAGGTAAGCCTAGGTCCCTTGATATTCACCCGTTACGATTCCACAACCGCCCCGAGGACCTGGAGGCGACAGCATTGCAGAGCTATGCTATTTAAATACAAAGAAAAATTTTAGTAAGACAAAAATTCAACTGAGCATAGCGTAGCTGAGTTCTTACGACACACAAAGTTATACTTAATACTGCAACCAAAGCCTAACTTTTTTTGACTAGAACAAATTAATTTTAATGAATTGAAATATAATGGCTAGTTCTCAGTACAAAATTAATCATTATTTTCTTTCGCGTAGACAAATAATTTTTTTTTATTTAAATCTAAAAGAACAAGAATGGGCGCTGTGGCTCATTGGAAATGCGAAATGTGGCTAATGAGCAGGAGTTTCGTGGTTCGAATCCCAATAACACATAAAGTATTTTTCACGGTGTCCCACCTCTCGCGAATGGGTGACAAACGTTCCGAGAGTAATAACTTGTCACGGAAAACTTCTCAATTCGCCGTTCGGCCTTAAACTGTAGGTCCCTTCCATTTATGTCCAATAATATAAATGCGCCACAATGGTTTGTCGCGCCGAATATTATTATTAAAAGAACAAGACATTTATAATTTTACAAAATATTGGAGATGAGGTGAAGACACAGTTGCTTGGATGCGGATTTGGATTTAATCACGGCCTTTAGGGCCATATTTATAGTCGAGGTTACATTTAAATTCGCGGATTTTCCTTTTTTGTATTTATAAACGTAGATTAGATTAGTAGAATGTACCCTTGGATTTATACCTCGATATCGTTGGCTAAACCGGTTGCTAAGGCTATTTTCGAAGAAGTGCATTAATCCATTTCTATATCCACGACTATAATATAGCCCTTAATGTTATTGTCAGTGATTCCGATGATTCTAGTGATTGTTCCTGTAGGAATTACAGACCTGTGACGAAAACGGCGAGACCTTTTTATAAACAATTATTTGAATAAAAATACATTTTTAATAAAACACGTTTTTAAAACGAAGTAAAGAGTATAATTATAATTTAAAATTAAATATCTGGAGCGCATGCAATAGATAATTGATGCATGTATAGTGTTGTACTCGTATCTTTAAAGATAAGAGGTTCTACACCTGTTAATGCGCTTACCTGTTTTGACGTGACAACGTCTCACTACAAGGTATAATGGGGTGCATGTTCAAAAAGTAAAATGTTAAGGGAGAACCTGTTAAGTGAGACACTGTTAAGCGTCACACTGTTAAGTGAGCCACTTTTAAATGTCAGTACTTTGGAAACTAAGCCATTTTCCAAGCGATTCGCATTAAATTCGGAATATAGGACTAAGATGCGACTGTAAGACTTGTTCCTATTGAAATTCTGGAATATGGTCATTATGGTCTGGAATTTCTGGAACAAAACAATATCTCAAACGATTCTCATGAAATTCGGAATGTAGGACTAAGATGCGACTATAACACTTGTTCTGGAATATGATCATTCGTCTGGAATTTCTGGAACAAAGCAATATCTCAAGCGATTCGCATGAAATTCGGAATGTAGAACTAAGATGCGACTATAACCCTTGTTCCTATATGAAATTCTGGAATATGTTCTTTATGGTCTGGAATTTCTGGAAATTCGGAATGTAGGACTAAGATGCGACTGCGAAAGAAAGCAATTTTTCAAGCGATTCGCATGAAATTCGGAATGTAGGACTAAGATGTGACTATAAGATTTCTTCCTATGGAAACTCTGGAATATGATCATTATGGCCTGGAATTTGTGGAACAAAGCAATTTGTCAAGCGATTCGCATGAAATTCGTAATGTAGGACTAAGATGCGACTATAAGATTTATTGCTATGGAAATTCTGGAATATGATCATTATGGTCTGGAATTTCTGGGACAAAGCAGTTTCTCAAGCGATTTGCATGAAATTCGGAATGTAGGACTAAGATGCGACTATAAGATTTCTTCCTATGGAAATTCTGGAATGATTATTATGGTCTGGAATTTCTGGAGCAAATTAATTTCTCAAGCGATTCGAAATTCGGAATGTAGGACTAAGATGTGACTTTAAGATTTCTTCCTATGGAACTTCTGGAATATGATCATCATGGGCTGGAATTTTTGGAACTAAGCAATTTCTCTCACGCGACTCGTGTCTTTTAATCGTAATATTGGCCACAACGGCAAAGAACTTCTCTCCAACCGCGCGTAAAGATAACACGCACTCATTTTTTCATTACTGTGTTTGTGCAGTGATATGCAATATGCACCCACCTCACAATAATTTTGTTATGAACATTTAGATCAGCTTATAAATTATTTATTCTGTTGTATTTGATGTAATTGATGATGATGTATGTGATTTCAATAACATTCCATCAAGCTGATAGCTTGAGCAGAACGAAACAAACCTATGCAGTAGTAGGCTGCGGTCAAGAATTCATCCGCTGCGTAGTTTATGCTGCATGTTGGTCAAAAATTCACTTTTCAGCAAATGCAGTAAAGAAAAATCGACGGCGCAGTTTACGCAGCCAGTTTAAATTCCATGCAAATAGCAAAATGTAAAAGTCAAATTGTCAATTGTCAAAGCAGACTGTAAGTTGGTTTAAAATGTTGCCGAAATTCCGTGCATACAGACTGCCTGCCATTTTTTTGTTCACCACAACTTGCGCAGCTACTTAATTCTTTACCGCAGCCGTAGTGATGGTATATTCTCCGTTCATTTTCTATCGGTGTTCTGCTCTGCTCGTTCTATCACCATTGCATAAAATGATACAGTGCTCTCGTGTAGGTCGTCTTACAGAAAAAAAGTATTACTACAAGTTACAAAAAAAGAGGCATGTAACAATGAAAACCTGCAAGCTTCCTTGCAACTATTTCCTTTTCTTTTCGCTTATCTTATTCTTACTCATGTTTATAGAGTAAATAACTCTTCGATCAATTACAGAAGGGTTAGAACCATGCAAAACAAATTTAATGATGAACAATTGGCCTGCATGCTTCAAAGCGACATTCTTCTCCCTTCAATTTTCATTGCTCTTCAAATTAATTTTAAAATTACTCAATTTTTCATAAATTGAATAACTCTTCGATCAATTACTGAAAGGAGAGAACTTCAATGCGAGAATGCTTCAAAGCGACATTCTTCTCCCTTTAAATTTCATTGCTCTTCAAATTTATTTTAAAATTACTAAATTTTTTATAAATTGAATAACTCTTTGATCAATTACTGAAGGGAGAGAACTTAAATGCGAGAATGCTTCAAAGCGACATTCTTCTCCTTTCAATTTTCATTGCTCTTCAAATTTCTTTTAAAATTACTGAATTTTTGAGGTGACAACGTCTCACTACAAGGGGTACATATTCAAAAAGTCGAATGTTAAATGGAACTATTTTAACAGCATTTTGTCCTCTGTTATGTCACTATTTAAACAGCATTTTGTCCTCTGTTATATCAGCTTTTTGTTCTCTGTATTGTCCTCTTTTAATATCCACTGGGATTTGGTCATTAGGAACTAGAACTTTTTTAACTAAGGCATTTCTCAAGCGATTCGTATGAAATTCGATATGTAGGACTAAAATGCTATTATAAAACTTTTTCCTATGGCAATTCTGGAATATTGTGACGACAAAATTTCCAGCACACAAGAAATTTTCCTACACAGAATAAAAGCACTGAATTATAAAACATTTACATTACAAGAAAACATTGAATTATAAAACATTTACATTACAAGAAAACACTGTATGATAAAACATTTACATTACATAAGAAACTGTATTACACAAACAAAACCACATTATTATTGAATCACCACCGCATTAAATTTAGCCAGTAGAAGATGTAATCACCGTTCTTTTTACCGGTCTCTGCTCTATAGCATCGTACCGGAAAAACAACAACAAAACAAAACACTCGCAGCTGTCACCAAACAAATATAATTGTCTGCTTGGTAGTCACTGACAGAGAACAACAACAATAAAAGAAACATAAACACATAAGAAAAGGACAAAAAAAACAACAACAACAACACACAGAGAATATTATGCTTAAACGGCGCGCATGTGCATTAGAGAAATTATGTACTGCACATACGCGCTGATGCAAAAAAATAATCCGTTAGTCGGATATAAAAGGAGGCTGTTGGACAGGCAGCGGTGAGTCGTTCGAAAGCCAGCATAGCGTGCGGACCGGTAAGTACCTCCTGATTCCCACTGTCTACTAGTTTAGTTTTTTTTACAAGCCGAGAATTTCCCCCGACCCACGGTAAGGAATTCTCTGGCTTAATCATATTTCTCTTTAGGGGTAGAGGTGACGCCTCTCCACCTGTTACATTGGCTTAGACGCGTTCACACACGTTTAGCTGTTACAAGCCGAGAATTTCCCCCGACCCACGGTAAGGAATTCTCTGGCTTAATCATATTTCTCTTTAGGGGTAGAGGTGACGCCTCTCCACCTGTTACATTGGCTTAGCCGCGTTCACACACGTTTAGCTGTTACAAGCCGAGAATTTCCCCCGACCCACGGTAAGGAATTCTCTGGCTTAATCATATTTCTCTTTAGGGGTAGAGGTGACGCCTCTCCAACTGTTACATTGGCTTAGCCGCGTTCACACACGTTTAGCTGTTACAAGCCGAGAATTTCCCCCGACCCACGGTAAGGAATTCTCTGGCTTAATCATATTTCTCTTTAGGGGTAGAGGTGACGCCTCTCCACCTGTTACATTGGCTTAGCCGCGTTCACACACGTTTAGCTGTTACAAGCCGAGAATTTCCCCCGACCCACGGTAAGGAATTCTCTGGCTTAATCATATTTCTCTTTAGGGGTAGAGGTGACGCCTCTCCAACTGTTACATTGGCTTAGCCGCGTTCACACACGTTTAGCTGTTACAAGCCGAGAATTTCCCCCGACCCACGGTAAGGAATTCTCTGGCTTAATCATATTTCTCTTTAGGGGTAGAGGTGACGCCTCTCCACCTGTTACATTGGCTTAGCCGCGTTCACACACGTTTAACTGTTACAAGCCGAGAATTTCCCCCGACCCACGGTAAGGAATTCTCTGGCTTAATCATATTTCTCTTTAGGGGTAGAGGTGACGCCTCTCCACCTGTTACATTGGCTTAGCCGCGTTCACACACGTTTAGCTGTTACAAGCCGAGAATTTCCCCCGACCCACGGTAAGGAATTCTCTGGCTTAATCATATTTCTCTTTAGGGGTAGAGGTGACGCCTCTCCAACTGTTACATTGGCTTAGCCGCGTTCACACACGTTTAGCTGTTACAAGCCGAGAATTTCCCCCGACCCACGGTAAGGAATTCTCTGGCTTAATCATATTTCTCTTTAGGGGTAGAGGTGACGCCTCTCCACCTGTTACATTGGCTTAGCCGCGTTCACACACGTTTAACTGTTACAAGCCGAGAATTTCCCCCGACCCACGGTAAGGAATTCTCTGGCTTAATCATATTTCTCTTTAGGGGTAGAGGTGACGCCTCTCCACCTGTTACATTGGCTTAGACGCGTTCACACACGTTTAGCTGTTACAAGCTGAGAATTTCCCCCGACCCACGGTAAGGAATTCTCTGGCTTAATCATATTTCTCTTTAGGGGTAGAGGTGACGCCTCTCCATCAGATACATTGGCTTAGCCGCGTACATCCACGTTAAGTTTTTTTACCAAGACCCTTTTCCGCGGTAGGGATTCTCTGGTTCAGGTCATATTACACTTGGACTTAAACACAGTTGATATAGGCAGACCCACTTCCCCGTCCTAACCCACTAATCAAACTTCACGGGAAACACGCTGCAGGGTTACGACGACCATAAGTATAAAGGTGGTGATTAAAACTTAAGTATTATATATTTTCAAGTAAATAAAGTAACATATATTGCATTGTAATAAAGTATAAAAACTTAAAGAAAAAATAAAAGAAAAGCAAGAAGAAAAATCGAAACAAAGACTTTTTTTTGTAACGGAACTTTGGACGACTACTGAGCATTACCCCGGCAGTAGAAAACGTCGTTAGAGTGGCGCCCGAGCAGGGACTATATCGTCAGAGAAAACCATACTCATCACCAGAGAAAGCAAACCAACCTTATCAACTAACTTTACAACCATCGCCATCCCAGAAAACTAATCATCACGCCAGAAAAGGAATATTTCAACACAGAGGAACACCGGTTACCACTGCTGCTACGCTGCCAAAATGAAGACCACCTGGATTTATTTTCTGCGCAAAGAGGACCTAATCTCATACGCCAAAGAATTTGGGTTCGATGAGACGGGAACAGTGGAGGAACTCCGTAAACGGTTCGCAAATCTAGCCAACGATGGAGAACTCGAACCCGAGGTAGAAGAACGACTACTTACGCTAGAAACCCTACACACAAGGAGCACTTCGCCCGCACCCCCAGCAATAACCATCACGACAGCCGGGAAACTCCCCGACAAAAGCACAAACAACAACATCAATACCAATACGGCGACCCCTACGACACTACATCCAAACAATGGACCTTCATACCCTGCCGTCATCGACCAAGTCAGAAAATGGTCGGTGAAGTTCGATGGGATCCACGACCCACTGGCGTTCGTGGAGCACGTCGAAGAATTATCAGAAGTTTACGGCCTCTGCAAAGATTTTTTGCCCAGGACTATGCCCGAATTACTGAAGGACAAAGCCCTTATCTGGTATCGCAACAACAATAGTTCTTGGCAGAGATGGGAACCATTCAAAAGCGATTTCCTGAAGTTCTTCCTTCCACCGAGGTTTTTCGAACATCTAGATGACGACATTCGCCAGCGGGTACAACGCCCAAACGAGGTGTTCAAGGACTTCGTGATAACTCTACAAAACTTAATGCGTCATGCTCAATACTCGGAGGAACAAAAACTCGAGCGGATCTTCCGAAACAGCCGGCAGGAGTATCAGCTGTACATCAGGCGAAAGGACTTCCGAAATCTAGGAGAACTACTGAGTTTGGCGGAAGATTTCGAGTGCCTAAACTGTGGTCACAGAAGCAACGAACCTCAACTCCAGCGCAAAAGCAACGAACCCCCACTCCAACGTAGAAGGGACGAACAACACAGGCAGCTTACGCAAGTAGCAAAAGGATACGTCAACCCACGCTACTTAATTCTTTACCGCAGCCGTAGTGATGGTATATTCTCCGTTCATTTTCTATCGGTGTTCTGCTCTGCTCGTTCTATCACCATTGCATAAAATGATACAGTGCTCTCGTGTAGGTCGTCTTACAGAAAAAAAGTATTACTACAAGTTACAAAAAAAGAGGCATGTAACAATGAAAACCTGCAAGCTTCCTTGCAACTATTTCCTTTTCTTTTCGCTTATCTTATTCTTACTCATGTTTATAGAGTAAATAACTCTTCGATCAATTACAGAAGGGTTAGAACCATGCAAAACAAATTTAATGATGAACAATTGGCCTGCATGCTTCAAAGCGACATTCTTCTCCCTTCAATTTTCATTGCTCTTCAAATTAATTTTAAAATTACTCAATTTTTCATAAATTGAATAACTCTTCGATCAATTACTGAAAGGAGAGAACTTCAATGCGAGAATGCTTCAAAGCGACATTCTTCTCCCTTCAAATTTCATTGCTCTTCAAATTTATTTTAAAATTACTAAATTTTTTATAAATTGAATAACTCTTTGATCAATAACTGAAGGGAGAGAACTTAAATGCGAGAATGCTTCAAAGCGACATTCTTCTCCTTTCAATTTTCATTGCTCTTCAAATTTCTTTTAAAATTACTCAATTTTTGAGGTGACAACGTCTCACTACAAGGGGTACATATTCAAAAAGTCGAATGTTAAATGGAACTATTTTAACAGCATTTTGTCCTCTGTTATGTCACTATTTAAACAGCATTTTGTCCTCTGTTATGTCAGCTTTTTGTTCTCTGTATTGTCCTCTTTTAATATCCACTGGGATTTGGTCATTAGGAACTAGAACTTTTTTAACTAAGGCATTTCTCAAGCGATTCGTATGAAATTCGATATGTAGGACTAAAATGCTATTATAAAACTTTTTCCTATGGCAATTCTGGAATATTGTGACGACAAAATTTCCAGCACACAAGAAATTTTCCTACACAGAATAAAAGCACTGAATTATAAAACATTTACATTACAAGAAAACATTGAATTATAAAACATTTACATTACAAGAAAACACTGTATGATAAAACATTTACATTACATAAGAAACTGTATTACACAAACAAAACCACATTATTATTGAATCACCACCGCATTAAATTTAGCCAGTAGAAGATGTAATCACCGTTCTTTTTACCGGTCTCTGCTCTATAGCATCGTACCGGAAAAACAACAACAAAACAAAACACTCGCAGCTGTCACCAAACAAATATAATTGTCTGCTTGGTAGCCACTGACAGAGAACAACAACAATAAAAGAAACATAAACACATAAGAAAAGGACAAAATAAAACAACAACAACAACACACAGAGAATATTATGCTTAAACGGCGCGCATGTGCATTAGAGAAATAATGTACTGCACATACGCGCTGATGCAAAAAAATAATCCGTTAGTCGGATATAAAAGGAGGCTGTTGGACAGGCAGCGGTGAGTCGTTCGAAAGCCAGCATAGCGTGCGGACCGGTAAGTACCTCCTGATTCCCACTGTCTACTAGTTTAGTTTTTTTTTACAAGCCGAGAATTTCCCCCGACCCACGGTAAGGAATTCTCTGGCTTAATCATATTTCTCTTTAGGGGTAGAGGTGACGCCTCTCCACCTGTTACATTGGCTTAGACGCGTTCACACACGTTTAGCTGTTACAAGCCGAGAATTTCCCCCGACCCACGGTAAGGAATTCTCTGGCTTAATCATATTTCTCTTTAGGGGTAGAGGTGACGCCTCTCCACCTGTTACATTGGCTTAGCCGCGTTCACACACGTTTAGCTGTTACAAGCCGAGAATTTCCCCCGACCCACGGTAAGGAATTCTCTGGCTTAATCATATTTCTCTTTAGGGGTAGAGGTGACGCCTCTCCAACTGTTACATTGGCTTAGCCGCGTTCACACACGTTTAGCTGTTACAAGCCGAGAATTTCCCCCGACCCACGGTAAGGAATTCTCTGGCTTAATCATATTTCTCTTTAGGGGTAGAGGTGACGCCTCTCCACCTGTTACATTGGCTTAGCCGCGTTCACACACGTTTAGCTGTTACAAGCCGAGAATTTCCCCCGACCCACGGTAAGGAATTCTCTGGCTTAATCATATTTCTCTTTAGGGGTAGAGGTGACGCCTCTCCAACTGTTACATTGGCTTAGCCGCGTTCACACACGTTTAGCTGTTACAAGCCGAGAATTTCCCCCGACCCACGGTAAGGAATTCTCTGGCTTAATCATATTTCTCTTTAGGGGTAGAGGTGACGCCTCTCCACCTGTTACATTGGCTTAGCCGCGTTCACACACGTTTAACTGTTACAAGCCGAGAATTTCCCCCGACCCACGGTAAGGAATTCTCTGGCTTAATCATATTTCTCTTTAGGGGTAGAGGTGACGCCTCTCCACCTGTTACATTGGCTTAGCCGCGTTCACACACGTTTAGCTGTTACAAGCCGAGAATTTCCCCCGATCCACGGTAAGGAATTCTCTGGCTTAATCATATTTCTCTTTAGGGGTAGAGGTGACGCCTCTCCAACTGTTACATTGGCTTAGCCGCGTTCACACACGTTTAGCTGTTACAAGCCGAGAATTTCCCCCGACCCACGGTAAGGAATTCTCTGGCTTAATCATATTTCTCTTTAGGGGTAGAGGTGACGCCTCTCCACCTGTTACATTGGCTTAGCCGCGTTCACACACGTTTAACTGTTACAAGCCGAGAATTTCCCCCGACCCACGGTAAGGAATTCTCTGGCTTAATCATATTTCTCTTTAGGGGTAGAGGTGACGCCTCTCCACCTGTTACATTGGCTTAGACGCGTTCACACACGTTTAGCTGTTACAAGCCGAGAATTTCCCCCGACCCACGGTAAGGAATTCTCTGGCTTAATCATATTTCTCTTTAGGGGTAGAGGTGACGCCTCTCCATCAGATACATTGGCTTAGCCGCGTACATCCACGTTAAGTTTTTTTACCAAGACCCTTTTCCGCGGTAGGGATTCTCTGGTTCAGGTCATATTACACTTGGACTTAAACACAGTTGATATAGGCAGACCCACTTCCCCGTCCTAACCCACTAATCAAACTTCACGGGAAACACGCTGTAGGGTTACGACGACCATAAGTATAAAGGTGGTGATTAAAACTTAAGTATTATATATTTTCAAGTAAATAAAGTAACATATATTGCATTGTAATAAAGTATAAAAACTTAAAGAAAAAATAAAAGAAAAGCAAGAAGAAAAATCGAAACAAAGACTTTTTTTTGTAACGGAACTTTGGACGACTACTGAGCATTACCCCGGCAGTAGAAAACGTCGTTACAGTGGCGCCCGAGCAGGGACTATATCGTCAGAGAAAACCATACTCATCACCAGAGAAAGCAAACCAACCTTATCAACTAACTTTACAACCATCGCCATCCCAGAAAACTAATCATCACGCCAGAAAAGGAATATTTCAACACAGAGGAACACCGGTTACCACTGCTGCTACGCTGCCAAAATGAAGACCACCTGGATTTATTTTCTGCGCAAAGAGGACCTAATCTCATACGCCAAAGAATTTGGGTTCGATGAGACGGGAACAGTGGAGGAACTCCGTAAACGGTTCGCAAATCTAGCCAACGATGGAGAACTCGAACCCGAGGTAGAAGAACGACAACTTACGCTAGAAACCCTACACACAAGGAGCACTTGCCCGCACCCCCAGCAATAACCATCACGACAGCCGGGAAACTCCCCGACAAAAGCACAAACAACAACATCACTACCAATACGGCGACCCCTACGACACTACATCCAAACAATGGACCTTCATACCCTGCCGTCATCGACCAAGTCAGAAAATGGTCGGTGAAGTTCGATGGGATCCACGACCCACTGGCGTTCGTGGAGCGCGTCGAAGAATTATCAGAAGTTTACGGCCTCTGCAAAGATTTTTTGCCCAGGACTATGCCCGAATTACTGAAGGACAAAGCCCTTATCTGGTATCGCAACAACAATAGTTCTTGGCAGAGATGGGAACCATTCAAAAGCGATTTCCTGAAGTTCTTCCTTCCACCGAGGTTTTTCGAACATCTAGATGACGACATTCGCCAGCGGGTACAACGCCCAAACGAGGTGTTCAAGGACTTCGTGATAACTCTACAAAACTTAATGCGTCATGCTCAATACTCGGAGGAACAAAAACTCGAGCGGATCTTCCGAAACAGCCGGCAGGAGTATCAGCTGTACATCAGGCGAAAGGACTTCCGAAATCTAGGAGAACTACTGAGTTTGGCGGAAGATTTCGAGTGCCTAAACTGTGGTCACAGAAGCAACGAACCTCAACTCCAGCGCAGAAGCAACGAACCCCCACTCCAACGTAGAAGGGACGAACAACACAGGCAGCTTACGCAAGTAGCAAAAGGATACGTCAACCCACGCACAGCATGTAGACGTTGTAGCCAACCCGGACACTTCACCCATGAATGCCGCAACCCCAGAGTACTGTTCTGCTGGGATTGTGGAAAGATAGGCCCTAGAACCATCGAATGCTGCCGCCAAACCTCGGGAAACGCCAACGGGTTCCACCGAGACCAAAAGATGGTGGGACCCCAACAAAACACACCCCACAAATCATGGGAGCTATAGAGCAAGAAAGTGATCGCATAGCGGCCACTATAGATATGGGAGGAGAGTCAGTAATAGCGACAATTGACACTGGCGCAACGAGAAGTTTTATCAGCAAAACTTATGCACACAAGGTGCGACATACAGGACATATAACACATACAAAGGCATCCGTACGAATGGCAAATGGGACCAAGAGACAGGTAAAACAGGCGTTCGAGACGAAGATCCACTTTGGAAGCAGAAGTTGCACAATACAACTACTCATACTCCCCGAAGCCATCGACAAAGTCATACTAGGCCTAGACTTTCTCAGCCATATGCAAGCGCAAATTTATGTGGGAGGCCACAAGCTAACCCTCGGTCAACAAAGAACACCCAAAAACCCAGAAGAGCCTCAGGTACGAACACTACAAAACGAAGCCCCAGCCGACGATGAAAACCGAATAAAATCCTTCCTAGAAGTGGAGCTAAAGAAATTTGAAACCATGCACGGGGTATCACACATCACCGTCCATCGAATTATGATGCAGGATGACCGCCCAATAAAGCAAAGGTATTTCCCAAAGAACCCTGCCATGCAAAAAATCATCAACGTCGAAATTAATGATCTACTCCAGAAGGGCTGCATTGAACCATCAAGTAGCCCATATAGTGCGCCAATCGTCCTGGTCAAAAAGAAAAACGGGACTTGGAGACTGTGTGTAGACTATCGACAACTAAACGCAAAATCAATCCCCGATGCCTATCCGCTCCCCCGGATCCATCATATTCTGGACCGTCTCAGGAATGCCAAGTATATAAGCAGTTTAGACCTCAAAAACGGGTACTGGCAAATCCCCATGGAAAACAGTAGCAAGAAGTACACCGCATTTACAGTCCCAGGGCGCGGACTCTTCCAGTGGCGGGTTATGCCCTAAGGCCTACACTCAGCCCCCGCAACCTTTCAGCGAGCTCTGGACCAAGTCATCGGTCCCGAGATGGAGCCCCATGCTTTTGCCTACCTCGATGATGTCGTGGTGACCGGAGAAAACTTGGAGGAACACATGAGACACCTAAAGGAGGTATTACGTCGACTACACAAAGCCAACCTTAAAATCAATGCAGAAAAATGCAAATTTTTCCAGAAGGAAATCAAATATTTGCGCCATATGGTTAGTGAGCAAGGGATTCACACCGACCCAGACAAAATCGCCGCCATCCAAGAACTCCGACCACCAACCACATTGCGAGAACTCCGTCGATGCCTAGGGATTGCATCATGATACAGAAGATTTGTCCCAGAGTTCGCCAAAGTCGTCCAACCTCTTACCAGCCTCTTAAAGAAGGGAAAACATTGGAGATGGACTGAAACGCAACAATCAGCGTTTGATCAACTGAAGGATCGCCTCACCAAAGCACCCGTCCTAGCCTGTCCTGACTTTGCAAGAAAGTTCACCTTGCAGACCGATGCCAGCGACTATGGATTAGGGGTGGTCCTCACACAAGACATCGACGGACAAGAAAAAGTAATTGCCTACGCCAGCCGCCACCTGAATCCAGCAGAGCGCAATTATTCCCCTACAGAGAAAGAATGCCTGGCCATCGTGTGGGGCATTCGCAAGATGCGACCATACTTAGAAGGATACCACTTTACCATAATCACCGATCACCTAGCACTGAAATGGCTAAATTCAATTGAAAGTCCATCGGGACGAATCGCTCGTTGGGCCCTAGAGCTCCAACAATACACCTATGATATTCAGTACCGCCGAGGTAAATTAAATGTGGTTGCCGACGCCCTATCACGCCAACCTAGAGAGACTCTACGTACCACACTCGTGGACAAAACAAAGACGGAATTATGCAATTGGTGGGAGAAGAAGACAGCAGAGGTCCAGGATAAACCTGAAAAATTCCCAGACTTTATAATAGAAAATGGTGAGCTCTATCGGAATATACCAAGACACACGGCAGACGAAGACTTTTCCCCTTGGAAACTATGCGTCCCAAAATTTCAACGAGAACGAGTCCTAAAAGAAAATCACGACGAACCCACCGCCGGTCACCTAGGAATCCGGAAAACAATAGCACGTATAATAAGACGCTACTATTGGCCGGGCATGTACCGGGACATCAGCCGATACGTACGTCACTGCGAATCCTGCCAAAAATTCAAACCTAGCCAACAGAAACCAGCTGGAACAATGTTAACACAAATAGCAAACGAGCCATGGAGCATCGTATGTGCGGACTTCATCGGACCACTCCCTAGGTCAGCACACGGAAATACAGTAATATTAGTACTGTTTGATAAATTTTCAAAATGGGTAGAGATCGTACCACTCCGAAAGGCCACGGCAGAAGCCCTCCGGCGAGCGTTTCGCGAAAGAATCCTCGCCAGATATGGCGTTCCAAAGATTCTGGTCACCGACAATGGGGTACAGTTCACGAGCCACTTGTTCCGCAAATTCCTACAGCAACTGGGTGTAAAGCACCAATTTACCGCCCCATACACACCACAGGAGAACCCCACAGAACGAGCGAACCGTACCATCAAAACCATGGTAGCCCAATTCGTAGGAGAACAGCATAAAAGATGGGACGAGTTCCTCCCCGAGATATCTCTAGCGCTAAACACCAGCGTGGCAGAATCAACGGGTTTCTCCCCCGCATTTCTTGTCCAAGGTCGGGAACCTCGACTACCAGGGACTCTCTTCGACGAAAAGGCAACCGGAACTGGGAGCATCGAACAGTCACCACAAGACAAAGCAGTGCGGTTACAGGAAATCTTCCAGTTAGTACGCCAAAGACTCGAACAAGCTGCCCAAGACCAGTCCAGATACTATAATCTCCGTAGAAGACCATGGAAGCCTACGGTGGGTCAAGCCGTACTCATAAGACAGCATCACTTATCCAAAGCCGCTGATAACTTCGCCGCAAAGTTAGCCCCCAGATATAATGGCCCCTACAAGGTGACCGGGTTCATATCCCCGGTTATAGTCAAGGTTCGTCAACACGGGAGTTTTAAGGACCGTACCGCGCACGTTAGTGACCTTAAAATATACAACCCGGAAACCATACAAGAAAACACTATCACAACCGAGACACAGCCAGGCTCTCCATCAGCACCAAAGAATCAACCAGCGCCCAAGGGACCCTCCAAATCTCAGGGTCCCGACCCAAAACCACTGCCAGACTGGAAAACCCACATACCACAAGAAAAAAAAATATATAATAAATAATATATTTCAAATAAAATAGAAATGGAAGAAAAAAAAAATGTTTCTATTTTTCTAGACTTAATGGTATACCACTAGCACATGATATAAATAGAAGGACAAATCACAAGAAATGATCAATCGTCGACACCTACCCCACTGACAAAGATAATGGAGACAAAATTTGAACAAACCAAGCATAACTTTAGAAAGAAGTTAGTGATGCTGGACCAACAAAAAAAAATACCACCGGTAATAAACAACCAGACGGAGGTCGAGTGTGATCCAAAGACAGGGGTAATCCGAATTAAGAGGCCTACGAAGACCGACCACACCAAAGCACCACAGTACAAAACTCAGCGACTTCAAAGCATCGTACTGTCCAGCGACGAGGAAGAAGACACAGTCCCCGAAGATTTCCTATGCCAAATTCCCCGTGGGGCAGGAGGCATTAACATCACAATCTCAGACTACCAACGAATCGGAATCGGACGATTCATCAACGACCGCCTCATTGAGGTTTATCTCAAATGGATGGCGAGAAATATCCTATTGGAAGCACGGCAAAAAGAGGTACATATTTTTAATACATTCTTCCTGGAAAAATTAACCAGCATCCAGAGACAAGGAGCCGAGACGCCAGAGGAACTAGAAGGACGACGATTTACTGCCATTCGCCGGTGGACCAGGGGAAAAGACGTCACCACGAAAGCCAATCTCATAATCCCAGGTCATCAAGGCGACCACTGGTTCCTTATCTTGGTGAGGTTAAACCCAGACCACAACCCCAACGGACCACATGGAGACATCCTTACTCTAGATTCACTCCCACGCCCAGCTACCCACTACGCCTGCGAGGTCATTCGGGCATACCTAAACTCGGAGGAACAGGAAAGAAGTAATGAAGAACGCCCAAAGAGGAAATTTACGCCCGACAACCTACCGGAACGAAAGGTACTAGCCCCACGCCAAAATAACGCAACCGACTGCGGTTTATTTGTCCTCCACTACGCGGAGCACATTCTCAAAGATCCCTCGCGAGTTGTTGAAACAACAGCAGGGCCTCAAATATGGTTCAACCTAAAAGAGGTCGAACATGAACGAGTGGAACTAGCCGCCCTGATAGCAAGCTACATCCACATATCCAGGCAGGGCCGAATACCCCGTATCCGATTCCAAAAACCAAATATCGTTCAAGCACTACCAAACAAAGGACCGCCAAAGTTCCCCCAAGAAGTAAACACGAACCCCACAAAACCTCCAGGGAAAAGTTTCTCCCGGGAGAGCAGTAGCAGTAGCAGCGACAGCAACAGCAGCAGTGACAGCAGTAGCGACAGCAGCGATACCAGCAAAATTAACAACAGCAGCAGTCCCAGTGACCTCAACGGCGAGAACACCAACATAAATTTCGCAACAACAACAACAAGCACCATAACCACGGCAACCACCGCAACACCAATACCATCAGAAGCAACAGCACCATCGGGCCACAAAACCACAGAAGACCCCTCAAAAGGCATGATCAACCCCGACAATTGGCCACTGGAGTTACAGCAGGAAATACAAAAGGCCCAACGCACCCGTAAACACAACCGGCAAAAACATTTTTTACACGATGTAAAAGAAAAATGCTTCCGAGTCCAGATCAGCCGCTCAGGACAGGTCCAAGTCTCCATTCCCCCGAAAGTATGAGGGGGGTGTGACGACAAAATTTCCAGCACACAAGAAATTTTCCTACACAGAATAAAAGCACTGAATTATAAAACATTTACATTACAAGAAAACATTGAATTATAAAACATTTACATTACAAGAAAACACTGTATGATAAAACATTTACATTACATAAGAAACTGTATTACACAAACAAAACCACATTATTATTGAATCACCACCGCATTAAATTTAGCCAGTAGAAGATTTAATCACCGTTCTTTTTACCGGTCTCTGCTCTATAGCATCGTACCGGAAAAACAACAACAAAACAAAACACTCGCAGCTGTCACCAAACAAATATAATTGTCTGCTTGGTAGCCACTGACAGAGAACAACAACAATAAAAGAAACATAAACACATAAGAAAAGGACAAAAAAAAAACAACAACAACAACACACAGAGAATATTATGCTTAAACGGCGCGCATGTGCATTAGAGAAATTATGTACTGCACATACGCGCTGATGCAAAAAAATAATCCGTTAGTCGGATATAAAAGGAGGCTGTTGGACAGGCAGCGGTGAGTCGTTCGAAAGCCAGCATAGCGTGCGGACCGGTAAGTACCTCCTGATTCCCACTGTCTACTAGTTTAGTTTTTTTTTACAAGCCGAGAATTTCCCCCGACCCACGGTAAGGAATTCTCTGGCTTAATCATATTTCTCTTTAGGGGTAGAGGTGACGCCTCTCCACCTGTTACATTGGCTTAGACGCGTTCACACACGTTTAGCTGTTACAAGCCGAGAATTTCCCCCGACCCACGGTAAGGAATTCTCTGGCTTAATCATATTTCTCTTTAGGGGTAGAGGTGACGCCTCTCCACCTGTTACATTGGCTTAGCCGCGTTCACACACGTTTAGCTGTTACAAGCCGAGAATTTCCCCCGACCCACGGTAAGGAATTCTCTGGCTTAATCATATTTCTCTTTAGGGGTAGAGGTGACGCCTCTCCAACTGTTACATTGGCTTAGCCGCGTTCACACACGTTTAGCTGTTACAAGCCGAGAATTTCCCCCGACCCATGGTAAGGAATTCTCTGGCTTAATCATATTTCTCTTTAGGGGTAGAGGTGACGCCTCTCCACCTGTTACATTGGCTTAGCCGCGTTCACACACGTTTAGCTGTTACAAGCCGAGAATTTCCCCCGACCCACGGTAAGGAATTCTCTGGCTTAATCATATTTCTCTTTAGGGGTAGAGGTGACGCCTCTCCACCTGTTACATTGGCTTAGCCGCGTTCACACACGTTTAACTGTTACAAGCCGAGAATTTCCCCCGACCCACGGTAAGGAATTCTCTGGCTTAATCATATTTCTCTTTGGGGGTAGAGGTGACGCCTCTCCACCTGTTACATTGGCTTAGCCGCGTTCACACACGTTTAGCTGTTACAAGCCGAGAATTTCCCCCGACCCACGGTAAGGAATTCTCTGGCTTAATCATATTTCTCTTTAGGGGTAGAGATGACGCCTCTCCAACTGTTACATTGGCTTAGCCGCGTTCACACACGTTTAGCTGTTACAAGCCGAGAATTTCCCCCGACCCACGGTAAGGAATTCTCTGGATTAATCATATTTCTCTTTAGGGGTAGAGGTGACGCCTCTCCACCTGTTACATTGGCTTAGCCGCGTTCACACACGTTTAACTGTTACAAGCCGAGAATTTCCCCCGACCCACGGTAAGGAATTCTCTGGCTTAATCATATTTCTCTTTAGGGGTAGAGGTGACGCCTCTCCACCTGTTACATTGGCTTAGACGCGTTCACACACGTTTAGCTGTTACAAGCCGAGAATTTCCCCCGACCCACGGTAAGGAATTCTCTGGCTTAATCATATTTCTCTTTAGGGGTAGAGGTGACGCCTCTCCATCAGATACATTGGCTTAGCCGCGTACATCCACGTTAAGTTTTTTTACCAAGACCCTTTTCCGCGGTAGGGATTCTCTGGTTCAGGTCATATTACACTTGGACTTAAACACAGTTGATATAGGCAGACCCACTTCCCCGTCCTAACCCACTAATCAAACTTCACGGGAAACACGCTGCAGGGTTACGACGACCATAAGTATAAAGGTGGTGATTAAAACTTAAGTATTATATATTTTCAAGTAAATAAAGTAACATATATTGCATTGTAATAAAGTATAAAAACTTAAAGAAAAAATAAAAGAAAAGCAAGAAGAAAAATCGAAACAAAGACTTTTTTCTGTAACGGAACTTTGGACGACTACTGAGCATTACCCCGGCAGTAGAAAACGTCGTTACAATATATTCATTATGGTCTTGAATTTCGGGAACAAATCAATTTCTCAAGCGATTCGCATGAAATTCGGAATGTAGAACTAAGATGCGATTATAAGATTTCTTCCTATGGAAATTCTGGAATATGATCATTATTGTCTGGAATTTCTGGAACAAATCAATTTCTCAAGCGATTCGCATGAAATTCGGAATGTAGAACTAAGATGCGACTATAAGACTTCTTCCTATGGAAATTCTGGAATATGATCATTATTGTCTGGAATTTCTGGAACAAATCAATTTCTCAAGCGATTCGCATGAAATTCGGTATGTAGGACTAAGATGCGACTATAAGACTTCTTCCTATGGAAATTCTGGAATATGATCATTATGGTCTGGAATTTCTGGAACAAATCAATTTCTCAAGCGATTCGCATGAAATTCGGAATGTAGAACTAAGATGCGACTATAAGATTTCTTCCTATGGAAATTCTGGAATATGATCATTATTGTCTGGAATTTCTGGAACAAATCAATTTCTCAAGCGATTCGCATGAAATTCGGAATGTAGAACTAAGATGCGACTATAAGATTTCTTCCTATGGAAATTCTGGAATATGATCATTATTGTCTGGAATTTGTGGAACAAAGCAGTTTTTCAAGCGATTCGCATGAAATTCGGAATGTAGGACTAAGATGCGACTATAAGACTTCTTCCTATGGAAATTCTGGAATATGATCATTATGGTCTGGAATTTCTGCAACAAATCAATTTCTCAAGCGATGCGCATGAAATTCGGAATGTAGAACTAAGATGCGACTATAAGATTTCTTCATATGGAAATTCTGGAATATGATCATTATTGTCTGGAATTTGTGGAACAAAGCAGTTTTTCAAGCGATTCGCACGAAATTCGAACAAAGCTATTTTTCAAGCGATTCGCATGAAATTCGGAATGTAGTACTAAGATGCGATTATAAGACTTCTTCTGATGGAAATTCTGGAATATGATCATTATTGTCTGGAATTTCTGGAACAAGGCAATTTTACAAGCGATTCGCATGAAATTCGGAATGTAGGATTAAGATGCGACTATAAGACTTTATCCTATGGAAATTCTGGAATATGATCATTATGGTCTGGAATTTCTGGAACAAAACAATTTCTCAAGCGACTCGTGCCTTTTAATTTAATCGTAATATTGGCCACAACGTCAAAGAATTTCACTCCAACCGGGCGTAAAGATTACACGCACATATTTTTTAACAGCTCTTACTTCTCCTAGTACTATCGACGCAACTGTATTACTGTGTTTGGGCAGTGATATGCAAATCCAATATGCACCCACCTCACATAAAATTGTTATGAACATTTAGATCAGCTTATAAATTATTTATTCTGTTGTATTTGATGTGATTGATAATGATGTATGTGATTTCAATAACATACAATCAAGGTCACAGCTTGAGCAGAACGAAACAAACATATGCAGTAGTAGGCTGCGGTCAAGAACTCAGCCGTTGCACAGTTTATGCTGCATGTTGGTCAAAAATTAATTTCTCCAGCCAATGCAGTAAAGAAAAATCGACTGCGCAGTTTACGCAGCAACTTTAAATTCCATGCAAATAGCAAAATGTAAATGTTAAATTGTCGCCCTACAAGCAGACTGAAAGTCGGTTTAAAATGTAGCCGCAATTTCGTGCATACCGACTGCCTGCCAATTTTTTTGTGCAGCACAAGCTGCGTAACTCCTTAATTCTTTACCGCAGCCGTAGTGATAGTATAGTCTCTGTTCATTTTCTATCAGTGCTCTGCTGTGCTCGTTCTATCAACATTGCATAAAATGATACAGTGCTCCTGTGTTTGGTCGATTAACAGAAAAAAAAATACTACTATAAGTTACAAAATATTACATAATAAAAAGAGAACCAGATTAAACGAAATTATTGGCGAATATTGTGTCGGTGGGTTTCAAAGCGAAAAACATTTTGATGCATACTTCTATTTCCATGCCATACCACTCAAAACCTTCTCTATAGAAAGCCCAACTGTTCCGATCGTACACAGATCCATGCTTAGATTTAGACCAAACGTATTTGGATTAGTAATCAACTAAAGAGCATAATTCATATAAAATTTTTCTGTTTCCCACTACCTCATCTTACGTTTCTCACTCTTTGTGACTACTTATTTTTTGTACACTGTATTCACATCCTACAAACACACATGCGTTTGGTCTTGTTTTACAGCATTAGTATGCGTAGAGTTGGGCTTTCTATAGAGAAGGTTTTGATACCACTTCCCCAACAACTCAATAACCCTCCCTCTCTCTACGGCTAAGATGTGTATGTATGAAACCAAAACCTTCTCTATAGAAAGCCCAACTGTTCCGATTCTACACAGACCCATGCTTAGATTTATCCCGAACGTATTTGTATTAGTAATCATCTAAAGAGCAAAATCCATATAAAATTTTTAACACTCTGTTCTAACTAACTGGTGGTAGTGAAGAGAAATAGAGCGAGAAACGAAACGAGAAGAAACAGGAAATTTGTATATGGATTTAGCTCTCTTGGTCTCTTTTAAGCATGTATTCTTCTTAAAAAGCAAAACAGTTGGACATTCTGTAGAGAAGGTTATGAGTGACAGTTTCCGTTGGTTCATTGTCTGCTTGTTTTATTTAATCGTATTGCTTAATTATAGACTTAATTTAATCGTATTTAAAAATTATAATATTAATATTTGCCAATAGAATAGAATGAAGCAAACATCCACTGCACATGTGGTAGTATAGTCTCTGTTCATGGTGTTCTATCGGTGCTCTGCTCTGTTTGTTCTATTAAAATTGCAATCAAAACCTTCTCTATAGAAAGCCCAACTCAATGCATACTAATGCTGTAAACCAATCCAAAACGCGTCTGTATTTTGGAATGTGAATACAGTGTACAAAAAAAAGTAGTCGCAAAGAGCGAGAAACGTAAGATGTGTAGTGGGAAACAGACAAATTTTATATGGATTTTGCTCTTTAGTTGATTACTAATACAAATACGTTTTGGATAGTATTTGTGTATGATCGGAACAGTTGGGCTTTCTATAGAGAAGGTTTTTCATAAAATGATACAGTGCTTTGTGAGGGAGGAAAAAAAAAACAAATGTTACAAAAAAGAGGCAAGGCCATTCACAAGTTGCAAGCGACTTTGCTGTTGTTGCTGTTTCCTTTTCTTTTGGCTTATCTTATCCTCATGTATATGTACACAATACTAAAGTGAAGTTCGATTGTTGGTTTGATGTTCGATCGTAAGTTGGATGTCTGTCACTGAACAACGAATCGACTATTGAGTCAACCATCAAACATCATACATGGCATTAAGCATCGGTTCAAAATAACTACTCGATCATTTACAGAAATAAGAGAACAATGCAAAAGAAATTTAATGAGAAATAATTGGCCTGCATGTTTCAAAGCAACATTCTTACCATACCATTTCGAAGCATGGGCAGCACTACTCACTACTTTTCTCTTCTTAATTAATTTAAAACTACTCAAATTTTTTATGAGTTGAAACCAAAAGCTGCATTACTGTGTTTGGGCAGTATGCAGCAACTTCACAGTTAGTTGTTATGAACATTAAAATTCGCCTATAAATAATTTATATATAATGTGATGTGATGATGATGTATGTGAGGAGCTACGGTGCAAGTCGTAGCACTGTCAAATTTTTTTTATAATACGAAAACAGTTTTAGACCTATCTTTGGACGTACCGATCAATTCAAACATTCCTTATTAAGCCGCTCAAAAATTTTGTGGAATGAATTGCCCGACTCTGTATTTCCGCATGTGTATGAAATGTGTCATTTAATATACATGAGATTATGGCTTGGCAAAGTTTATATTGAAATTACCGTGCAATATAATTAGTATTTTACCCCAATTGTTTTTGGCCAATAAATCTGCACACTCTGAAATATACTCGTATGCCGTCTAGACGTATAGACCATGTGAGCCCGTAAACCAAAACCCTCTCTAGAGAAGTAGAAGTGTAGTATAGTCTCTGTTGGTTGGTTCTATGCTCAACTCACATAACATTACTAATTGAATTGCATTAAAAGGTTTAAACTCGGAAATTATTTTATAACAACATAAACTGGAAAACTAGATATACACTTTAATTTAAGTTAAATGTACATACATTAAAATTAAATAAAATTAAATAAAAAAATAAGAAATAAACAGTGCATTATCAGTAAATGTTTGTAACCGTTGTCACGCTCAAAGTCCTCGCGGCCGTGTAGACGACACAGCCTACTCTGCTCTTTTTAACGAATTCTTTTGTCCAATTAAATAAGAATCGAAAGTTTTAGTTTATACATATATTTTAAAATCTATTCATTAAATTATATACACCGAGTTCATAGTATATAGTAGTTTTATTTAATGTTTAGTAACTTAAACTTTAATTTAACAAATTATTTTAAGTTGCACTTCGTTTATGATTTAGTAACCTTTGCTTTAATTAAGAAAATTATTTAGAGTTGTAATTTATTTAAGATTTAGTAACCTTTGCTTTAGTTTAGCAAATTATTTAGAGTTGCACTATATTTAATATTTAGAGTTGTACTTTGTTTAAGATTTAGTTACTTTTGTTTTAATTTAGCAAGTATTTAGAATTGTATTTTATTTAAAATTTAGTAAAAATGTCTATTTAAAATAGACTGATTAAATGACTGATTGATTGACTGACTCCACTGACTTTCCACTGACTGCTGGTACCTTATAAGACTCACTATATTGACTGGCTATACTCTGCCTCGGTTCCAATAACGAAACCTCGGTATTGGAGCTTTTACTAGTAAAGCTACTATCAAAGATTCCTATATGAAAGCTCATAACATCAAACTCAACACATTCGAGCTTTTAATACTGACCTATCTTAATGCGCGAAAGAGGAAATCAAATTCATGTACGCGGTTGTGACCTACATTTGAATCATATTGCAGTGCGGTTGCGCAATATGTAAGTTGGGGTGAATGGATAGAGAAATATGACATCAGCATAGGCATCGTACGGCACCGCATCAGTACAACGACTTGATCGTTTGTACTGTGTACTATATTCTGCGTCGGCATAATGTACATTTGGTTTAATTGCTGTGTGTTATTGGTTTTGTTTATTGGTTGAGGTTTATTGCTCTGGTATTGGGCAATAACGGACATTGATTTAGGGCGTTGTATTAATTGTTGTAATAAATAGTTGCAAGGTTGCATCTATGTAGGATATTGATTTAGGATTGTGAAATAGCGGATGTTGGTTCAACGGATGTGAGTATTGCAAGATTGTTATAGGGCATTGATTTGGGATTGCGACACTGCAACTATGTTGCAGTGCTGTGTAACAAAGTTGTGAAGTGGTCACTTTACAACACCTCCCCCCTTAGGAACGAAACTTGTACTAGGATTGGTGCGAGTTTCGGCTGAAGAAATAGTAATAGGAAGTGAGCGAGTTTCAGTTGGTGGGGTAGTTGTAAGTGCCAATCTAGCACTGAGTGTAGGATAGGAACGAGATGGCGTAATGAATTCAGAACGTGGTCTTGGAATAGGATTTGAAATGGTATGTACCGTTTTCTCGATGGTCTTTTCTTTTTTGTTGTATTTTAATAATATTAAGGAGAGTAGCAGTGTTGTTAGGAATTTTATGATTATTAGTGTGTAGAGAATAGTTATGTGTATGTCGAGAGAGGTATATATGTGTTTGGGTTCTTTAATTTATTCGATGCTCTTGCTTATTGAGTTGAGATCGTTGATTTGATTATGTATTGTAAATGTTTTAGTTTCAGAATGTGGTATTTTTTCTAAATGTGTAAGGTCAAGATCAATTGGTAATTCAGGGGCAAGAGAGATAAAATTGGAATGAAGGTTGGTTTCGTATGTTGCGCTTGAACTAAGACTTTGATATCTCGTATTTACGATGCAATATTTGTTAATTTTTAGAATTCCTGTTGAGTTTATAGTTATTTGGAAGCTCGAGTCTTTGCATTTTATTACGATATTTTCAGGTCTAGGCGATGTGAATATCCACGCGTTTGCTTCTGCTAATTGGAGAAATATTGGGTGATCTATAAAGGTTAATTTAGTGTGGCATATAGTTGATGCGCTAGGTAATGAGGAAAACATATTAACTTCGCAAGCATTACTTGAACGCACGAAAATTGTAGGGGATTTTTGTTCGCATATGTAATGGTTTTAATAGGGGTTAAGGCAATTTTCGACATTCTTTTCGTCATATAATAAAATAACCCATAAAAATGTAAATTTTTCGTGTAAATTCTCTAATCGGGTGATACACAATGTGCAAAGTTTGAATACAATTGTTTAGAAGCCCTCTATTCCATCTCGGGGTACTTTTTTTTAAAAGGTTTGCATGGGTGCCCCCCGACCCCGGGGCCCGATCACTTCCAAATTTTTACAAAAAGTGTTGTCATGGGAGATACACATGTGTGCATGTGTTAAAAATTGATCACAAGATTTGGTGTGCCAGGCAGCCAGCCAGCCGGCCGGCCAGCCACGGGCAAGTGAGTTAATATAGAGAATTTAAAAAGTAAGATTGTTTTTCAGAGTCAATAGCTAGTATAATTTTTTCGGGAATTAGTGAGTACATTTGGTTGTGCATTGGTTTGGGAATTGTTGTCATTTTATGCATGCATTTTAAAGTTTCTGGAAGAGATCAGTGGTACATTTAGTATGAAATGTATTTTATTGTTGCTGTAGTAGACGTGTGTTTCCATTAAGTTGAATAGTATGTCTATGTATTGTTCTTGTAAGGGGAATGGTAATTGACTACCTTCACGTAGGTATGATACGATTTTTCGCATTTCTTTCAGTAATTTAGGAGGATCTATGAGATATGGATGCAATTCACCATGTGATGCAGCGTAGATTGCATCTAATAGATTGTTTTTAGTGAAATAGTAATATTCAGCTAAACAGTAAAAGATATTGAAGAGTTCTGTTAATTGAAGAAAAGCTTCTAGGATTGCGCTGTTTTTGTCTGTAGACTTCTGTATTTGTTTTACTTTGTTATTTATTTCCTCGGATTTTTGTTCAAGAATGTTTAAATGAGTTTTGGTTAAGTTTGAATGTGAAATGTAGTTTTTGAATATTGCGATTTGTTTGTCATAAAGATTCGTTATGTGATTTTGGTCCTTTTGAAGTTCATTTATGTGTTTGTTAATGATTCTAGCATCGTCGTCGTCTAGTGTTCCGAACAATTGTTTGGCAATGGTTCCTATTGCATTTATAAGTCCACGTAAATATTTCTTTATAATTTCATCTTGGTATTCTATACGATCTAAAGTGCTTTTTGAATCGAAGGGTAAAGTTTCGCATTAAGTTAATTTGAAGTTTTCTACTTTTAGTTTTTCGCAAAATTTAATAAGTTTGTTATAAGTTTGTAGGATTTGTTCAGATTGATAAGTAAATTCAGATAAATTGGTATATATTACGAGTTGCCAAGTTTGGTATGATAGGTATAGGTTACCGATGTTTTCGTAGTACAATCCAGCCCTGCTTTCAAATGAAGTTATTTTATATGATTTTGCATACTGGTTATCGCACATGACACTGGGGTTATATATGTTCATAACCATATAAATGATGAAAACGAGCATTTTGTATGGGATTTCTGAAAAGAAACGATGTAGTAAGGATGAGTCGACGAACGGGAATTAAGTAGGTGAATAGCCATTATCAATGAAATGGTTTAAGTCTGTTGTTGTGAACTTTAAGAGTTCGATTCTTATATTTTATTATGGAATTTACTCCGGAAGAAGAAATAATCTCACATGGACCGTTCCATATGGGAAGTAGTTTCTTGTTTTTGTTTTTAGGACAGGTCTCGTTTTTTAGTAGGACAAGATCTCCTTCTTTGAAATTAACTGGATTTTGTTTTTTATCATACTGTATTTTCGAAGATCTTTTGCTTTTAATTAGGTTATTCCTAGCGATTTGATGGGCATGTTGCAGTCTAGATTTTAGTTCATTTGCGTGTAAACCATAGTTGTAACATACTTCTGGGTTTTTGGTTACGCTGGAAGGAAGATCGACTTGTCTTCCGAATACTAGCTCGAAAGTTGTAAAGGAAGTAGAAGTATTAGGAGTGGTATTGTGTACAAATACTGCATATTTAATCCAATAATCCCAATCATCTTGAGATTTGTTAATATAGCATCTGAGATATTCGACAAAATTTTGGTGACTTCTTTCGCAAGATCCATTTGATTGTGGTCGGTACGCATACGTTTGGAGTTTAGTAACTTTTAAAAGTTTACATACGTTTTTAAATATGTCGCTTTAAAAATGTTGACCTTGATCGGATAATACATATTTCGGGATACCGAAGCGAAAGAATATTTCCTTAATAAAAGCTTCAGCAATGGTGTTGGCTTCTTGATTTGGTATTGGTATTGCGTCAGTGTATTTAGTTAAATCATCGATGAAAGTTAGAAGATATTTATTATGGTTTGATGCAGTAGGATATGGGCCAACGATATCAATTGAGATTTTCTCGAAGGGATGTTTGGCTGTTGAAGTTATAACCATAGGTTCCATGGTGTACTTGGTGATTTTGTTTTTCTGACACAGTTCACAATTTTTAATGAAGTTTTTAATATCCTGGAACATATTTTTCCATTTATGGTACATTTTTATTCGTTTGAAGGTCCTATTGACGCCACAGTGTCCTCCGATTGGATTTAGATGAAATTCCTTCAATATAGTACTGATTTCTTCGCGTGTAAGTTCACGATCGGTAGATGAATTAGTTAATAAATTTGCAATTTGAAGGGAATTTGAAACCGAGTTTGGACACGAATTAGGGAAAGAAGTAGGACTGGTGGATGGCTTTGAAGTTGGTTCAATATACGAATTAGTAGACGACGAGTTAGTAGTGGAATTAGTACAAGAATTAGTAAGCGATTTAGTAGATTTGGTACAAGAATTAGTAGACGATTTAGTAGATTTGGTACAAGAATTAGTAGATTTGGTACAAGAATTAGTAGACGATTTAGTAGATTTGGTACTCGATATGGGAGTAGGGGATATAGTAGATGATGTAGTACAAGATATAGGAGACGATATAGTAGATGATGTAGTACAAGATATAGGAGACGATATAGTAGGCGATGTAGTACAAGATATAGGAGACGATATAGTAGATGATGTAGTACAAGATATAGGAGACGATATAGTAGGCGATGTAGTGCAAGATATAGGAGACGATATAGTAGATGATGTAGTACAAGATATAGGAGACGATATAGTAGGTGATGTAGTACACGCGTTTTAACTAAACATGGCGCAGTCGATATAAAATAATGGTAAAAACGCGTTCGCAATCAAAAAATAATAAAACAAAAACTAACGAAAGAATTGTTGAGTTAGGCTCCGATTCGGATTTAAGTGAAATACAATTTGAATCAGTGGAATTAAATTTTAACAACAAAATTATTTCATTATCAAATAACAATTTCTTATATGAAATCGTGAAATCGAATAGTTTCCAGATAAATAAATACAAAATGGAGTTTAAAACACCTGCCCCACTTGTTATGGATGGGAATTTATCAAAAAAAATTAAAAAATTCAAACAAAGGTTTGAAATATTGTTGCTTGCCAGCGAAAACGACTCCAAAGATGAAAAAATTAAAAAAGCAATTTTGCTTAATGTTATTGGTGAAGAAGCGGTCGAAGTATACAATACTTTTGCCGTTAGCAAAAACCTGAAAGCCACGTTACATGATGTGCTAACGGAGTTTGAGACGTATTGTAATCCCAAGAAAGACGAAGTATACGAGCGTTATAAGTTGTACAGTCTCACTCAAAAGGAAGGAGAGACTCTTGACCACTTTCTAACCGACGTCAAACAGTTAGCAGCTACATGTGAGTTTTCGTCAAGCGAGCTTGAAAAGGCTATTCGTGATCGAATCATATTTGGCATCAGCTCTAAGCGCTGCCAAGAAAAACTACTTGGTGTAGGAAATATAACGTTAGAAGAAGCAGTCAAAAAGTGCCGCCTCTTCGAGTTGGACAGACAGAGATTGGAGGAAGTACAATTTCGCAAACATGAAAATACGTGTAATGAGGAGACAGCAATTGATGCCGTTGTCAACAAGTTCCAGAACGTGAATACTAATAATATAAATAAAAAACCAAATTTTAGCAATTTCAGAAAAAATTTACAAACAAATAATAATAGTTATTACTCAAACAAAAAATATGACAACAATTCTAGTTTATTTAATGAAAAACAGAGAGTAAGCTATGGCGGGCAGTGTGTTTTTCATGACATGAACCAGGGTATTGTCCAGCAAAAGGGATATTATGTGTTAGGTGTAAAAAACCTGATCAAAAAATAGAAATAGAAACAAAAAATATCGAAATGTTTCAGTCAATGGGATCTCTAATAAAGCAGGTGATTGTGATTCGAGTAGTGAGGAAAATTTTTTCGTATGTTCTTTAGTGGATAGAGAAAAGTGCTGCTGGACAGAAGAAATGGACGTAGATTGTGTAAAAATTGCATTCAAGTTAGATACCGGAGCTTAAGTAAATGTAATTCCGTTTAAATATTTAACTAGTGCTCAAACTGAGATAGTAGAAAAAGGTATGGGAGTTTTACAGGGTTATGGTGGAAACAAAATTTTCCCGATGGGTTCTGTCAAACTTAGTTGCAGGGTGAAAAACAAAATTTATGCCACTGATTTCCATGTGGTGAAAGAAAATACAACGCCCTTACTTGGAATAAAAAGTTGTGTTCAAATGCAATTGATTAAAAGAATCAATTCTATCAAACATTCCGAGAAATTATTAGTAATTGATAATAAAGATATTTTTACAGGAATAGGTAAATATCCTACGAAATGTGCACTACAGGTAGACTCTTCAATAATCCCCACAATAAAACCCCCACGAAGAATACGCCTCTCCTTACTAGAACCGGTAAAAATAGCGTTGCAAAAATTAGAGAATAATGGCATTATAAAAAAAGTTGAAATTCCAAAAAATTGGGTTAGTAACTTGGTAATTGTTGAAAAACGAAATAAATATATAAGGCTTTGTCTTGATCCAAGAGATCTAAACAAAGCGCTTAAACCCCAACATTTTTTAATACCAAAGTTAGAAGATATTAAACACCAGCTTTGCGGAATGAAATTTTTCTCAGTCTTAGATTTAAAACATGGGTTTTGGCACAAACCAAATTAATGAAAAGTCAAGCGATTTGTGTATCTTTAGCAGTCCTCGCGGAACATGCGTCTATATGGATGATCTTATCGTCTATGGAAAAGACGGCATTGAGCATGATCAAAATCTAAAAAACGTGTTCAAAAAAGCTCGCGAGGTAGGAGTCAAATTTAATTCCGACAAGTTTCAGTACAAGCTCACTTCAGTGAAATATCTAGGCCATATTTTAACCGAAAAAGGCATTAGTCCAGACCCTGACAGGATAAAATCAATTTTGGAAATAAAACCACCAACGAACAAACAAGAACTACAACGCTTTCTTGGCTTAATAAATTATCTCAGAAGTTTTATTCCAAATCTTTCCGAAATTTCGGAAAATTTACGCCTTTTATTAAAGAAAAACACAAATTTCATTTGGTTGGACCAACATTATAAAACTTTCACTAAAGTAAAACAATAATTATGTAGTGCTTCTATACTGAATATGTTTGACATAAACAAAGAAATAATTTTACAGTGCGATGCTTCCAAAGGTGCTTTGGGATGTTGCCTTTTGCAGGCGGATGGACCAGTAAGTTTTGCTTCGAGAGCACTCACCGAGTCTGAAATAAATTATGCGCAAATTGAAAAAGAACTGCTGGCCGTTACCTTTGCATGCGCTAAGTTTCACAACTACATATATGGTCGTACAGTTACAGTTCAAACAGATCACAAACCGTTGGTTACAATTTGTTCCAAAGACTTGGACAAAATATATTGCACACGTCTTCAAAGGATGAAACTTAATCTAATGAAGTACAAATTAAAATTATTATTCGTTCCCGGTAAACATTTACACGTTGCTGATCTTTTATCTCGCTCTTTTCTAAACGAAACAAAGACCAGTAATGAGGACAATTTTGATTAAATGATTCATTCACTTAATATAAGTGATGACATGAAAGTTCAATTACAAAAAGGAATCGGAAAAGATTCCGAACTGCTTAAAGTAAAAAGATTAATTTTGAGTGGTTGGCCAAAACAGGACTTGTCGGTTGAAGACGATATTTTATTTTACATGAATAGAATCGTTGTGCCCAAAAGTTTACAGCATGAATATTTAAGACTTTTGCACGAAGGACATTTGGGAATAAATAAAACCAAACTACGCGCAAAATCCTTATTGTTTTGGAAAAATATGAACAATCAAATTGAAAATTTTATAAATGGTTGTTCGATATGCCAAGAGTTCAAAGTTTCTGAAAGAAAGGAACCAATAATGTCTCAAGATATTCCAAAAACAGCATTTCTGAAATTGGGTCTAGATATTTTTTTTTTTTTTTTGTATTTTTTTTGAGTATTATTTTATAATACTCAAAATGTTATTACCTTGTAGTTGTTGATTACTATTCTAAATGGTTAGAATTACTTCCAATTCAAAATAAGTCAGCCAATGAAATTATAAAAAATTTGAAAAATGTTTTTTTTTTTGTCATGGTATACCTTAAATTATTATAGCCGATAACAATCCATTGAACTGTGCTAACTGCTTGGCTTTTCCAAAGCAAATCGGTACAAAATTTGTTTTCAGTAGCCCTTATTATCCCAAGTCGAATGGGCTAGCAGAAAAATATGTAGCAATCAGCAAAGATTTGCTTCGTAAAAGTCATGCATCTAGGACGGACCTATTTTTACAACTTTTAGAGTACAGAAACACACCAGTTCAAAGCACTGGGTATTCACCCTTAGGACAAAAATACCTGCCCATGATAAAATTCTCATTCCAAAGTTACCCGAAAACCCAATTCAACGTATGCATAACACTAAACAAAAAGCTGAAACATACTATAATAAAAATGCTTCTATTAAGCAATCTTTTCATTTGGGAGATCTTGTTTGGATGCAGTCTTTACATAATAGATGGGTTCCAGGGAAGATTATATCCATACTAGCTGAACCAAGGTCTTATTTGATAGAGCTTGAGAGGGGAGGTATATACAGGCGTAACTCTAAAAATATTCGAAAGAGATTTTCCGAGCAACTTAGTAAAGACAATTATTCAAATAAGACAACCATAAAAAATAAAGTTCACAATACTCTAAGCAAAAGTAATAATCTAATTTTGGAAGAAAGTAACGTTTGATAAATATATGAATTAATGAATTAATGAATTTTGAAATTTAGTCATTATTAACTTTTATTGTTAACACAAGAACGTGTCTCATACGATTATAACCTAAAATTGTTACCTTTGATACAAAATTCATACTTTGTTTAAATTAAGCTATGTATATTATTATTATTTTGTATTCGCATGTAGATTAAAGTTTTCCTTATCTTTAAGGGGGAGATGTACGGTTGATGAGAGATCGAACAACAGTGAAGATCTGTCATCAACCATATCAACAGTCTGTTTCTCACGCTCATGGCGTTCGCATGTAAATAAAATAAATGGTTGGAAAAATACCCAACGCGTTTTAACTAAACAGACGATACCTCATTAATCTTGAACTTATGTCCTTGCAATTGCGGATGTAAATGAGAGGTTTGTGATCGGTATAAAGGACGAATTTTCTTCCATACAGGTAGGGTCGGAAATGCCGGACTGACCAAACAATGGCAAGCAATTCCTTATCTGTAGTAGAATATTTCTTCTCACTTTTATTAAAGGTGCGAGAGGCATAGGCGATAGGTAAATCATTTCCTATCTCACCTTGTGACAAAACACTTCCGATGTCGACATCACTTGCATCTGTTGTTAGAATGAATTTGTTGTTAAAATCAGGATATTGAAGAAGAGGAGGGTTTATAAGTTTTGACTTGAGTTCATGAAAGGCGACAGTACATAATGGAGTCCACAAGAATGGTACGTCTTTTCTTAAGAATGCCGTTAGTGGTTTTGAAATTTTTGCAAAATCTTGAATGAATCGACGATAATAACCTGCGAGCCCCAAGAACATTTTAATTTCTTTAACATTTTTCGGTTGTTTGAATTCCTTAACACATTCTATTTTACTAGGATCTGGTTTGATTCCTGATTCTGTAATTACAAGTGAGCTCTGTTCTTAAGAATTGACATTTTTCTGGCTGTAGTTTTAAATTATGTGATTTCAAACGTTCGAAAATTTCAACTAGTTTAGAGTTTAGAGTTTCTTCTAGAGTTTTTCCATATAACACGATGTCATCCATATATACGAAGGCTTTGATACCCTGTAATCCAGTCAACACGTTATTCATTAACCTTTGGAAGGTAGCTGGTGCACCTTTTAGTCCGTAAGGCATTTTAATGAATTCGTAGTGACCAAATGGAGAAGAAAAGGCTGCCTTTTGAGCTACCCAGTTGATCTAGAATGTCAGTTATATTTGGTAGAGGATAAGCATCTCCAACGGTTTTATCGTTGAGTTTGCGGAAATCTACTACGATCCTCCATTTCTTGTTGCCGTTTTTATCTGGTTTTTTGGGTACCATATTAGTGGGAAATTCCACGGACTATTCGATGGTTGGATAATACTATCTACCATCATCTCGTGAATTTGCTTATTAACCTCCTGGCGTTGAGCTTCTGGTAATCTATATAGTTTTATATAGAGGGGTTTGCGACTGGTGTATGAATGTGATGTTGAAAGACTTCCGTATGCCTTTAAGGTAGAATAAGTCGCTATACAAAAGACATAGATTTAGTATTGAGTCCTTTTCCTTAGCGGTCATGTGGTTAGTTTCTATTAGATTTTTTATGGCTTGTATCCTGTCATAAGAAGAAGGATATTGTTGAATTTTTAGTACGTTATAGTTTGAGACTTTATCGAAGAGTAGTTCGTCTGTATTAAACTCAACATCAGATTCAGAAGAGCTAATAACAGAAATATACATGATCGAACTTTTTGCGGGAGTAATGCTATTACCGATATATAGACCATTTGGTAATTGCTGTGCAAGACATATACTATCTGCATTCATTTCTTTTGGAACAGGAACTATGGTTTCTGTTCTAGCAGGAATAGTGACCAAATTTGAGGAAATTAAATCGTACTCAATGACATATTTTTGTGTAAAAAGTGTTAGGAGATTAGTACCATAGTCTATTGGAGCATGGTGGTCGTTGAGGAAATTATTACCAATTATACCATCTGCATTTATAGGGAAATTTTTATCTACTATGTGAAATGGATAAGAGATTGAGACATGTTAAGGCAAGGTTATTTTAATAAGGACTACACCTCTAGTGTGTATTACTGAATTTGTTATTCCGGATGAAGAGTTAAATTATATTAGAATTTATTGTTGTGTTAGGCTTTAATTTATCCGATTTAATAAGACAAATTTCACTACCACCATCGATAAGAAATTTGGATAAGTTAGGATTCATTGTGGATTCAGAGGATATCATGATTGAGTCTACACGAGAGATTTTATTTTTAAGGTTAGAACTTTTATTTTGAGAATAAGACGAATAGTAGGAATGTGGGGAAAAACTTTTTTCTTCCTGTACTACTGCTTCGACAGCTTCGGTTAAAGTATCAAACCTTGATGCTTTCATAATCAAAATTAATTTCGGAAGGAGCCCCTTTTCGAAACTCCTTAACACGGTTTTACCTTTTATACTTTGTATACATGCTGAATTAGCAATACCTTCACTAGCTATACATGCGTCGTTGAGATTAGCTAATGTTCGTTCAACTCTATTGGCAAAGAGACGCACTGATTCTGTAGGTTTTTGTTTTATTTGTATTAAGTCCATTTGTAATTGGGTAAGAGATTTTGTTTCCAAAAATTGGTTTTGCAATTTGGCTTTTATCTCTTCCCAAGTTCCGAATTCATTGTATTTGATAATGTTGTACGCGGGACCAGATAATTTAGTTTTTATTATTGTGAGGAGAACCGGTAATTCAGTAGGAGACGTTTCTTCTACTATAAGATCACAAGCGTTTATGAATTTGTGTAGTAATGAACGAGTCCCATCGAATTCTGGGATGCGTTGGAGCTTTTAGAAGACATGTATTGAAGAGAAAAAAAATCTTTGAACTAGTTATTTAAGAATCATAAGATTATTGAAATTAGCCAAATTTATAATATTTTGGAATTTATGAGTAAAAGTTTTCTTACGTTGTTGATATATAATATATTATATGGTAAAGATGAACACAATTTTAAGGTAAAAAAAAATTTATACTCTAATGAATTTTTATATATATTTTTATTATATATTTTTATTATATATTTTTATTAAAATGGTTTTTAAATTTTTGATAAAAAAATTACTTGTAATTAAGATGTAGGTGAGTGATCCTTGGTCGATATGAGGAGAGAATGATGATCCTGATTGATGTAAAATGATGATCCTGATTGATGTAAAATCATGATCCTGGTTGATGTATGGTGATGAAGATATGATTATTTGCTGGAACCCCTTTTCTTTTCTGCTGCTTATTTCTTTTTATTGTTCACTATGAATTTTGTTCAAATTTTGTTGTTTCACTTTTCACTTGAATTTATAACTGCACCTTTTACAGGCAATACCCCACATCCGACACCAATTTTTATGTTGTACTCGTATCTTTGAAGATAAGAGGTTCTACAACTGTTAATGGGCTTACCTGTTTTTAACGAATTCTTTTGTCCAATTAAATAAGAATCGAAAGTTTTAGTTTATACATATATTTTAAAATCTATTCATTAGACTGTTTACATCGAGTTCATATTTTTCAGTAGTTTTATTTAATGTTTAGTAACTTAACCTTTAATTTAACAAATTATTTTAAGATGCACTTCATTTATGATTTAGAGTTGCACTATATTTAATATTTAGAGTTGTACTTTGTTTAAGATTTAGTAACTTTTGCTTTAATTTAGCAAGTATTTAGAATTGTATTTTATTTAAGATTTAGTAAAAATGGCTATTTAAAATAGACTGATTAAATGACTGATTGATTGACTGACTCCACTGACTTTCCACTGACTGCTGGTACCTTATAAGACTCACTATATTGACTGGCTATACTCTGACTCAGTTCCAATAACGAAACCTCGGTATTGGAGCTTTTACTAGTTAAGCTACTATCAAAGATTCCTATATGAAAGCTCACAACATCAAACTCAACACATTCGAGCTTTTAATACTGACCTATCTTAATGCGCGAAAGAGGAAATCAAATTCATGTACGCGGTTGTGACCTACATTTGAATCATATTGCAGTGCGGTTGCGCAATATGTAAGTTGGTGAATGGATAGAGAAATATGACATCAGCATAGGCGTCGTACGGCAACGCATCAGTACAACGACTCGATCGTTTGTACTGTGTACTATATTCTGCGTCGGCATAATGTACATTTGGTTTAATTGCTGTGTGTTATTGTGTGAGGGATCGCACCAGCGACCACATAAATACTATGCCTAAAAGCATACAACATTTTAATTGAATTAAGCATACAAAATTTTGACCCTACATCGACTCTAGTGCCTCTCAAAATAAAATACAAAAATCTTAGATATCAGTCATTAATTAATAGCACGCTCGGTGCACGAAAATAAACGCACACACAAACCAATACAACGTATTGGTTAACAGCACACTTGGTGCATGAAAAATAAAAGCAAACAAAACCCACACGTATTGTTTAATAGCACACTCGGTGCATGGGAACAAAAAATATAAAACATCTCCAATAGCATAATTTATGACCAGCGGTCGCTCGCCTATGAAAATAAATATGCAGTCTAAGCATCATGGGCAAATGAGCGCCGACCGCTTAGAACGTTAATTACCCTTTCCATGCAATGTGCTGAGTAAGCGGCGCATGGAAATGGTAATGAAATAATAAGGTCGTTCGCTTGTGGAAACATATATGTCAACACAGCAGAATAGGCGAGCGAACCCAAAAACACTTGACGCGGTCGGTCATAAATTACGTACATACATACATGCACTATGCTGATAAGGCAATATTAGGGAAAATATGAATATCGATGAGTAGGCATTCCAGATCCGATGTATGATCAAAAATCGATCAGTAAATTGGTATAAAAGAAGAAAAAATTATCAAATAAATCCATTCATTTCCAAAAAGTGAACGTTGAAAGTAAAAACCTCGTCGTCTTATTTTTTCCTCGTAAACATATCGTCCTGATACTGACGCCCTAAGGAGCTCCGGCTTTTGGGTTAGTGGTTATACGGCAACACGCCGAACACAGTCAAGAATCAAGGTTGATATAAACTCTAAACCACAAGGTTGGCTTCGAAAAGGGACCAACTTTACATGGCGATCCTGCCAAATTCTGGCTTAATACTAAGATAATTTTTCTAAGTCAAGAAAAATAATTTTTCTAAACACTTATAAATCATCGTACATGTCGTCCAACGAACGACAGCAAGAGAAACTTGCACTTGCGGCCGATTACATCAGGGAAGCACAAGCCCTGCTCCAGCCCGAGGTTCCACTGGAACAGGACCAGGTGGGACCAAAGCCACTGTCAAAAGAGGAGTACAGACGACGACAGAAATTGAAGAAGCCAGTAGTCAAAGACCATACTGCACCATCACCAGGAAAAAAACGAGGAGGCACACGAGTACAGCAAAAGCAGCAACTCGTTGAACTGCGAAGACTGGCAAGCATTCCAAACCAGTCGAAGGAGACGAGGAAAGAATTTTTACAGCAACTGAAGGACTTGAAAAAGGCCATCCGCAACAGAAGGAAGGACAAGAAGAAAAAGAATCTAGCCGAGAAACAGGCGTTCGACAAGCTATTCAACGACACCGTAAGCAGAGCCAGGAGAAACTAAAAATTTCGACACAAATGGACAACGACAGTGACAGAGACACGGACGAATTCATTCTGGAGGACGTCATTCGGCAGTACAAAACAAGACTAATAAATGCAGAAGTGGACCGGTTCCCACATTTAATTGAGATATTCAAACTCATCGACAACTGGAAGATGGACGATGACGAGTAATCGATAATAAATAAGACTAATATCTATGATTATTTTTCAAATATAAATTTTTTTTTTTAAATATAATTCCTAATAATATATAGTAATATAAATAATAATCAAGAAAATAAAATTCTCTATATAATATTTTATAATATTTTTTTAGTAATTACAAATTTTTACGAAAATGGGAAAAACCCAGTCAAAGGTTGAAGAGGTCATTGAAAATAACAATGGACCTCAGACCAATAAGAGTTATGACAATATGAACTATGGCATAGACATAGTCACAATTATATTAATACTAATAATAATTATAGGATTTAACTATATCCGTAAAATACTTAGGAGGAAAGTAAATAAAGTTATAAAAAAAGAAATCATAAAACATAATGTAATAGGAAGAAGGTTATCAGTATAGTAATTATTTGAATTGAATAACACAACTTCTCATGGAAGAGCTCGGTTCTTTGGTAGAAGATCTTTATGCTATCGTAAAAAATCTAAGGACGGACCAAATAGAAAAAAAACGAGGGAATCAGGAGAAAAGAAGTTAGAACAAGTTCATGCAATTTTTAGACAAGCACAAATTATAGCAAAACTCCTAGAAGAAACCATACCGGAAAAAAAAGAACTCAATAAACTATATAAAAAACTATACAGTTATAAGATAGAAGCAATAGATAGAATTGAAAAAAGTATAATACAGGAAGAAGTAACAAAAGAGACAGAACGTGCACCAAATGAAACAATAGCAGACGTAGATAAAATGACGGACGAATTTAGTTTCAGCTTCGCTCAGAAGCTACCAACCCTTACATGTGAGGAAGAGGGTAAAAGACTAGAAAACATCAGGGATTTTTTAAACAGTATTGAGTTTTATTACGATACACTCTCCCCGACCGCAAAACAAACCCTAATAAAATTCTTACTTAAATGCAAAATTCAAGGTAGGGCACTCACCGAGTTGGGAAGTCAGAAACCAGAAGATTTTGCACAATTAAAAAAATACCTAACAGAAAAATGCGGACCTAAAGAAACCATTGAACTAATACAAACAAAACTTAGTAGGACACATCAGGGAAATCGACCTATAAGAGAATTCGTAACGGACATCGAGACATTAGTAACTAAAATGACAGAGCTGGAGGTAGCTTGCCATGGTGAAAGCACCCGAGCAACATTAACCACAGCCAATGATCGTAGGGGATTACCTAAAAAAGGGGGTGAATGACAGACTACGTATTATACTCGACAGCGCCAGACACACGACTTTTCAAGAAGCAGCACAGCACCTGCTGGAAATAGACCAAGGGTCAACAAATTCATCGATTAGCTATCTCAACTACAACCAGAACGTTAGAGGACAGAACTTTAGGGAACAGAGCTTTAGAGACCAGAACTTTAGAGGAAACAACTTTAGAGGACAAAACTTTAGAGGACAAAACTTTAGAGGGCAAAACTTTAGAGGACACAACTTTAGAGGACAAAACTTTAGAGAGCAAAATATTAGAGGGCAAAACTTTAGAGGACGGTACGACAATAACATGACCAACGGTTACAACTACAATAACGATAACAGAGTCATTCCACACAACAATTCTGATAACCGCTATAGAGCGAGCTACCAGAATAACAACTACCGCCAGAATGACGATAATAGAAACTACGTCCCGAATAGAAATATTAATAATAATAATAATAGTAGGGCAACCAATGGTAATCCATCTAACAACCAGAGGGTAAGAGTATTGGGAAACGAACAACCCACCGAGGGGACAGCCGACCCTTCGGAGGGGAGTCTATAAATCCCGACATACCAAGTACCATATATACGACGAGGATAGAAAACGGCCTTTACGTACAATTAAAAACCAACAATAACAAAGTTATACGATGCTTACTAGACACCGGAGCATCCATTTGCGTTATAAAAAGTTCCGTAGTTGAGGGAATTATACCAATAGAAGAAAGCTTTAGTACAAACATTATAGGTATAGCTGGGAATCTACGTTCAAAGGGCACCTGTACTAGCACCTTACATTTCGGGAAAAACAGCATTCCATACGAATTCCATGTAGTACCCGATTCTTTCCCGATACCCGTCGATGGTATTATTGGATCAAACTTCCTAATGGAGTTTGGTGCGGTAATCGATCTAGAAACCTTACATTTAAATTTCAAAATTAATAACAGACAACTTTCGGTACCGATATATGTACAACATAGTTTAAATAACATAACAGTGTCTCCAAGATGTGAAGCTACATATTGGGTGAATACAAAGCATACAGATTCCAGAATATTCTATCCTCAGGAATTGTGCAAAGGTGTTTACATGGCTGGATCCATATCTACAGCCATACAAGGAAAATTCCCAATCAAAATTCTCAACACTCGCGAAACTGCTGTAAACCTTAAATGGGCAGAACCAATATCATTCCCAACATCCGAGCATTTCGTCTTACAGTACAAAAGGGAAGACGCTGTACCAAGCACGAGAATAAAGAAGTTACTAAGCGAAATTAATTTCGATACACTGAATAACGAGGAGAGAACTGAAATCGAGTCAATATGCACAAAATTCCACGATATTTTTCACTTGGAAGGAGACAAGTTAACTTACACTCACATAGGACAAGCAGATATAACACTAAAAGAGGGAGCGACCCCAAAATATACCAAACCCTACCGATTACCACATACACAAAAACAGGATATAAAAAACGAAATCGACAACATGCTAGAAAATGACATAATAGAACCATCCGTATCCGCTTGGAACTCTCCCATACTCGTAGTACCAAAAAAGAGAGATCCCGTTACCAACCAGCAAAAATTCCGAATGGTTATAGATTACAGGAACGTAAATGAGAGAATAGAAGACGACAAATTCCCGTTAACCAATATTAGTGACATTTACGACATGGTAGGAGGAGCAGTATATTTTTCATGTATTGATTTAAATCAAGGATATTACCAAATGGAATTGGAACCAAAAAATAGACCTATGACAGCATTTTCAACGGAGGACGGTCACTATCAGCTAAAACGACTACCAATGGGACTAAAAATCTCACCAAGCAAATTCTCGAGAATGATGTCAATAGCGATGGCCGGACTTACGTACTCACGCTGTTTCGTTTACCTTGATGACTTAATAGTGTTTGGTAAGAACTTGATAGATCATAACAAAAATCTGATAGACGTGTTCAAACGACTTAGGGAAGTAAACCTAAAAATTCATCCAAGAAAGTGTGCATTCCTACGAAAAGAAGTATTGCACATTATTTCCGAAAAGGGAATTCACCCAGATCCGACAAAATCTGCAGCAATAAGCAATTATCCTACCCCAACAAATGCAGACGATGTAAGAAGATTCGTAGCATTTGCTAATTACTACCGTAAATTTATTCCAAACTTTGCTACAATAGCCATCCCACTCAACAAATTACTTAGGAAAAACGTAGAATTCAATTTTGACCAAAACTGTAACAAATCTTTTCAACTTCTTAAAACAATCCTTACTAGTCCCCAAATTTTACAATTCCCAAATTTCGACAAAGAATTCATTTTACGGACAGACGCCTCAGGTTTTGCACTAGGGGCAGTATTGTCCAATTTCGATGACAAACCTATTGCTTATGCGAGGCGATAAAACACTACCGACCATATTTGTTTGGAAGAAAATTCAAAATTATAACAGACCATAGACCATTAGTTTACCTTTTTCCCCTTAAGGAACCCTCAAGTAGATTAACAAAATTCAGACTGCTACTAGAAGAATATAATTTTCACATTGAATATACACCCGGAAAAGATAATTGCACAGCTGACGCTTTAAGTCGCATTAAATGGGAATCTGACCAACTTAAAGAACTACACGTATGTGACATAACAAGATCTAAAACACAAGCAGAGAAATCAATACAGAAAAATATAACCGACAGACAGGAAACCGAAGCAGAAGAAAATAATCGTGTAATTACAGAGCTACTCAAGCCACCAGAGCATGGAAATAAAATAACTGAGCTAAAAATATGTAACAGTTTCGAGGACAAGGAATATCAGATAAAAGATATAGATATAATCCTGGGACCCAACAAAGTTTTGGCATACGTCCCAGTGAAGAATTGTATACTCCTAAGAAGGGACAAGGATGGCACTACAGCCCGATCGACATCATTTTGCGATTTGTTGTCGAGGGACGTGCATCGCATCTGCGGACCATTATCAATTAATAAATTATACATTACAAAAGAAGAAATTAAGAAACTCGAAAACGGCCGTCGAGAATACAATATTCGCGAGTTGCAAAAAATCTTAGGAGATATGTTTAAGAAAAGTAATGTAAAGGTGCACCTAATAGATAAATGTATAGAAATTACAGATCCTCATAAAAAGAAAATATTGCTCAACGATTATCATATATTACCAACAAGTGGACATGCAGGAATAAACCGCATGATGAAAACGATTAAACAGAAATACTTCTGGACAGGAATGCAGAACGACATAGCTACATACGTAAAGCATTGCACAATATGTCAAAAGAATAAACATATTACACCCAAGAAACAACCAATGGAAATAACATCAACTGCAGAATCAAGTTTTGACAAAATATTTTTGGACTTAGTAGGTCCTCTAGACGAATCGGTGAATGGATATAGGTACGTACTGACTTTACAAGACGAACTGACCAAATTCACGGAAGCTATTCCAATCCGAAATAAGGAAGCTGGTACAGTAGCCAAAGGTCTAGTAGAATGTTTCATCCTTAGATATGGAGTTCCAAAAACTGTAGCCTCTGATCAAGGAACAGAATTTATAAACAAAATCTTTAAGGATATGTGCAAATTATTGAAAATAGAACAATTGCAATCTACAGCCTACCATCACGAAAGTATAGGAGCGTTAGAAAATTCCCATAAAGTTCTCGGAGCATACCTCAGGAGCTATGTATCCGATAAACATACAGACTGGTGTACTTGGTTACCGTATTACGTATTTTGCTACAACACCACAGTACATACGGAAACAGGGTAAACACCATTTGAATAAGTATTCGGTCGACGATGTACATTACCTTCAAACTTAACAAGACATGTAGAACCGAGATACAACTACGAAGATTACGTAATTGACTTAAGAGAAAAGTTACAAATAGCTCATAGAGATACAAGAGATACACTTCTAGACAGAAAAAACAATAGGAAAACTGACTACGATAGGAAGGCTAGAATTAAAAACAAACTAGTTTTGAAGTAGGTGGTTTAGTTTTGATAAGAAATGAGAATAGAAGAAAACTGGATCCTATTTACATACATAGCCATATGAAGTGTTATCTGAAGAAGGAGTAAATTGCGTAATAAAATACGAGGGAAAGAAAACGAAGGTCCATAAAAACCGATTGAAGAAATTTTATGTGTATATATTAAAACAGTTCTTATTCAGTTTAGACTAAAATATAATATAAATATATTAGGAATAAGAATAATCCATAGAATAGGATAGAAAAAGGTATTTTCAGAATAAATATTATAAACATTAGAAGTATTAGGAATAAGAATAATTCATAGAATAGGATAGAAATAAGTATTTTCAGAATAAATATTATAAACATTAGAAGTATTAGGAATAAGAATAATCCATAGAATAGGATAGAAAGAAGTATTTTCAGAATAAATATTATAAACATTAGAAGTATTAGGAATAAGAATAATCCATAGAATAGGATAGAAATAAGTATTTTCAGAAAAAATATTATAAACATTAGGAAGTATTAGGAATAAGAATAATCAATAGAACAGAAATAAGTAAACAGAATAGGAATGAGAAACCATAAAGATCAAATTACTTTAAAAATTATAATTATTATTATTACCATTTGCGACATGTCATGATTTCTCCTTTTTCCCCCTGGAAGGGTGGTGTGAGGGATCGCACCAGCGACCACATAAATACTATGCCTAAAAGCATACAACATTTTAATTGAATTAAGCATACAAAATTTTGACCCTACATCGACTCTAGTGCCTCTCAAAATAAAATACAAAAATCTTAGATATCAGTCATTAATTAATAGCACGCTCGGTGCACGAAAATAAACGCACACATAAACCAATACAACGTATTGGTTAACAGCACACTTGGTGCATGAAAAACAAAAGCAAACAAAACCCACACGTATTGTTTAATAGCACACTCGGTGCATGGGAACAAAAAATATAAAACATCTCCAATAGCATAATTTATGACCAGCGGTCGCTCGCCTATGAAAATAAATATGCAGTCTAAGCATCATGGGCAAATGAGCGCCGACCGCTTAGAACGTTAATTACCCTTTCCATGCAATGTGCTGAGTAAGCGGCGCATGGAAATGGTAATGAAATAATAAGGTCGTTCGCTTGTGGAAACATATATGTCAACACAGCAGAATAGGCGAGCGAACCCAAAAACACTTGACGCGGTCGGTCATAAATTACGTACATACATACATGCACTATGCTGATAAGGCAATATTAGGGAAAATATGAATATCGATGAGTAGGCATTCCAGAGTCGATGTATGATCAAAAATCGATCAGTAAATTGGTATAAAAGAAGGAAAAATTATCAAATAAATTCATTCATTTCCAAAAAGTGAACGTTGAAAGTAAAAACCTCGTCGTCTTATTTTTTCCTCGTAAACATATCGTCCTGATACTGACGCCCTAAGGAGCTCCGGCTTTTGGGTTAGTGGTTATACGGCAACACGCCGAACATAGTCAAGAATCAAGGTTGATATAAACTCTAAACCACAAGGTTGGCTTCGAAAAGGGACAAACTTTACAATTGGTTTTGTTTATTGGTTGGGGTTTATTGCTCTGGTATTGGGCAATAACGGACATTGATTTAGGGCGCTGTATTAATTGTTGTAATAAATAGTTGCAAGGTTGCAACTATGTAGGATATTGATTTAGGATTGTGAAATAGCGGATGTTTGTTCAACGGATGTGAGTATTGCAAGATTGTTATAGGGCATTGATTTGGGATTACGACACTGCAACTATGTTGCAGTGCTGTGTAACTAAGTTGTGAAGTGGTCACTTTACAACAATAGTTTCACACGTCCCACGTTTTTCATTTTAAATCTTTTTTTATACTTTTTACTTCGTTTTAAAAACGTGGTTTATTAAAAATTTATTCAAATAAATATTTTCTTCTTTTTAGTCATGTGTGTATGGTGTATTGAACGAACCGCAAATATTCAAAAAGTATTTCCGGGTAGATTTTTTTATATATTAAAACATATTACCAAGGGAAACCTCCCTTCCTCCCTCCCTGATTGACTAAACCCCTTATTAAAATTAAAAAATCGAAGAAATGAGATTTACAATATATCACATTCCTCACGTTTATAGCCGGTTTTAATTTATATTAAAAACCAAATGCTTTAATCAATGGAATAAGGGAAAAGCTATAATAATAATAATAATTGGAAGAGTTGCTTGTATTAGTAATGCCTTTCATTTAAAAAACAAACCACATGTAGTGTGCGCAAGACAGTTTATACCTTGTGATCTATATCTTGATACAGCCTTTCTGCTTTTTGCCATAAATTCGCAGATCATTCGTCATTTAGCAGGTTCGCAGTGATGTGTGGGTAACTGTGATGTGCACACTACACGATAGATACAATGTCATTACTTCGTGCTTATGATATTAATAATGACCGTATAAGTCGAAGTATTGAATAATGATGTTTGAAATGATGTGAATAATATTAAACGCATGTGTTTTGTTTTTTAATGGAAGGGATAACAAATGCAAGCAACTTTTCCAATTATTCTCCATATACTCAAAAATAATTTTTGAACTATTGCGGGTCGTTCAATTCCATACCTGCACAAAACTCCCCATGCTTCACACACACAAGACTAGAAAGAAGAAAATAGTTATTCGAATAAATTTTTTTTTAATAAGCGACGTTTTTTAATCGAAGTAAAAAGTATAAAATACATTATAATTCATGCATGCATCAATTATCGATTGCATGCATCCCATATTTTTAATTTTTAATTATTTCTATTCTTTTGAGTTCGTTTCAAAAACGTGGTATATTAAAAATTTATTTTTATTCAAATAATCTTATAATATAAGAATGAAACTTTGTCTGTATGTCTGTTCGCGCATAACTCGAAGACCGCTCTTCCGATATAGCTAAAATATGGTGGGACGTTGGGCTGGATGGATGTTTGTAGGAGGTTATGTGGTAATGGTGTTGAGGGGGTTAACGTGGCTTAAATCGAAACCCTGCATTGTTTTTTATACATAAACTTATTACCAAGGGAAAACTCACTGAATGACTTGTGCCACGGTAATAAGGTGGGCTATACCCTTTATTAAAATTAAAGTAGACATAATAATAATAATAGTGCTGTTATAAGTGATGAGTGGAGGGGGGAGGTCTATCTTGAGGTAGGTCTTGAGGGGTCTTGGCGGTCAGTTGGTGGGAGGCAAGGCTGGGTATTTCAGCTAGTTATTTATAGATGGTTCTCACCGTTTTCGTCCCAGACTTGTAATTCCTGCAAGAACACTAGAATCATCGAAATCACCAACAATAACATTAAGGGCCATATTTACAGTCGTGGATATAGCCATGGATTAATCCTCTGTATTTGAAAATAAAAATCTAATTATAAATTATCCGCCGATTTATCTCTATCCCCGACTATAAATACGGTCCTAAAGGCCGTAATTAAATCTATTTTTTTTTCAAAGAAAAACCGCATCCGAACAACTGTGTCTTCATCAATATTTTGTAAATTTATTAGTTTCTGGTTTTTTAGATTTAAATAAAAAAATTAAATTTATTTGTGTGTACGCGAGAGAAAATAACTTTTTATTGTTTTGATGTTTAACTTGTTAATTTTGAACTGAGCTGGCTATATTATATTTTAATTTATTAAAAATAATTTGTTGTAGTCAAAAAAAATTGGTATCATTTTGTGTGTCCTAAAAAACTCGGCTACGCTTTGCTCGGTTGAATCTTGCCTCGCCAAAATATTGTATTTTTATTTGTATTTAAATAGCACAATAATCGAAGGTTCTATTAACGCTACAATATGCTATAATGTACTGTTGATGTTTATTTTTGTGTGCAGTTTTCTACTTCTCTCTCTTTAGAATGTACATAAATCGAACTCCTTCATAATTTTCTCAGTTATTATCTGCATTTCTTTCATTCTGTTCTTTCCTTGTTATTTTTTCTAACCTTTTTCTCAATGTAATGCTTGATTTACATTTGAACTTTGCGAGAAAAAATTAGCAGGACGGCTGTTAAATAGAAATGCTATATGTGGAGAACCAGATCTATATTCCACTATTTTATTATCTATCTCGTTCTTTTATTTGCCTCTCACCAAATAAGTCTTGATTTATATTTCATAGAGTTAAGTTCTAAAAAAATATCATTTAGTTTATACCTCATTCGTATTACTACCGAGTTATAACAGTGGCGACGAGGATTTTAAGGAATTTATAAAAAAAAAATTCGAGGTTCACACGTGTATAACCTAAAAATCTCCGACATGGAGAAATTTATAAAGCTTATGCTGCAACAATTGCAGCAACAAGCAGAAGAAGCCATAGCCGCAAGAGAAATTTAAGCCCAGCAACAAGCTCAAACTGCTTAATAATGCAACTTCTGGCAGGTCAACGTTTAGACCAAGCTGGCGAAGTACAACAAGGAGCTGTAATCAATTCGAATCAACGCAAGATCAATGAAGCTGCGAAATGAATGACACAGTTCAAATATAATCCGGAAGAGAACAGAATATTCGAGAAGTGGTTCAGTAGACACGAAACGTACTTGCCAGCTGAGCTAATGCCACAAATGAAGATCCAACTTGTGCTCAGCAAGTTTTCACAAGAAAACTATCATACCCTTGCTGATAACGTACTACCGAAAAAGCCTACGAAGCAGGATATCGACGAATTTATTTTAAAACTATTCGGAACTGCGAAACAAGATTCGCACTCCGACACAAATGCTTCGAATTAAAAAAGGCCGAGTAAGAAGTTTATTCAGTATACGAAACACGAACCAACAAGACCGCTGAAAAGGTTGACATCAAAAACTGCTCACCAGATGACTTGAAATTCTTGTTGTTCATCAGTGGACAGAAGTACAAAAACGATCGAAGAAATGAGATTTACAATATATCACATTCCTCACGCTTATAGCCGGTTTTAATTTATATTAAAAACCAAATGCTTTAATCAATGGAATAAGGGAAAAGCTATAATAATAATAATAATTGGAAGAGTTGCTTGTATTAGTAATGCCTTTCATTTAAAAAACAAACCACATGCGTTTAATAACATGTTATTGCTATAGTAAAATGTTATTGCTATTAAAACTGATGAACGAAGGATGATGAAGGAAATCCCTATTCACATATTCACTGAGCCACGGCGCCCACTATTAATATCATTATCACGAAGTAATGACATTATATTAATCCTGTAGTGTGCGCAAGACAGTTTATACCACACAAAGCACCACGTTGCCCCACCATATAAGTAATGCCTGAAACACAAACACGCTTCAGCTTCGGCTTCGCCTGACGTTTACGAGTTCAGCCATACGATTTCAATGCTTCCTGACACAATGTCGCTTCGGCTTCAACGTTTCGTTTGGCAATCGTAAAGAAAAATCGTAATGTCACGTAACGAAGCTACAAACTCTCTAGTTCAAAAGTGCTGAACATTTGCTTTGCCTGACAGTTCAAAGCAGATAACTGTGGCAGAACTCTCGTTTGAGAAATGCCATATAGAGAAAAGTCATTCAAAGCAAATTCAAAGCGGCTGCATCATAACGCAGCGAAGACGAAGATGAAGCGTGTTTGTGTTTATGCGTGATTATGATGTGGTTTTAGCGAACGATACACAGTATGCTTTTAGGCGTTGGAATTATAATGTTACAATGTAATTAGAATATGTATTGCTATGCATAATGTTAGGTTGTATTTTCGGCAATATGCTTTTAGATGACTTATAATATTAATATTATAAGTTGATATATACTTTTTAGAAATATGGTTTGTAACGTAGGTGATTTAATAGTTGGATTAAATCAACTTTGTTACAAGCTTGAAAGCGTTTAAACAAGGAATTCCGAATAGGTGAATTTCCCCATTGGCTACATAGCACTCAGCGTACTTTTCAACTCCATTCAACTTGATGACACATGGAAAACTTCCAAGCAATGGAACGTTATCTCCGGATGGGCTGCCTGCCGGTTTTAAGATACTCTGGAGGGTTGTTTTTCCAAGGCGGCTCTAGTGTCTTTCCGAGATGATCGTTATGTCTGAAGCTGTGTCGAGTTGTAGCTTCACGTTCGCGCCATTGATCTTTGGTTCAACAAACTTGCGTTGCGCGGCATTGTTGACCTCGCTGACTTGAAAGCTTGCTTCTTGAGCATTTTTGTTGGCTATCTCGACATTTTGCTTTATAAAATCTTTATAATTTTGACAGTGACCAGATTTATGATTCAAGCTCTTGCATTTTTCGCAAGTCTTCGCTTTGTAAGGACAATTGAAAACTCGGTGCTGATCACCGCACGCTGGACAGGTTCGAGCTTTCTTTTGAAAAGGGCTAGTTCTGCCAGATGATGCTTTCTTTTTCTGCTGTACCGCTTTGACCTCGAACACTTCGACGACTTTGGTTTTGTCGCGCTTTAGGCAAACGATTCTATCTGCTTCGTTAACCAGATCCTAAAGCGTAAGTTTTTTGAACACTTCGATTTGCTGAGGATTGGTGAAAGTTGTGCATACTGCGCGTCTTCTTTGGCGAGTAGCTTTTCAGGGATCAACGAATCGTTTTTGTACTTCTGTCCACTGATGAACAACAAGAATTTCAAGTCATCTGGTGAGCAGTTTTTGATGTCAACCTTTTCAGCGGTCTTGTTGGTTCGTGTTTCGTATACTGAATTAACTTCTTACTCGGCCTTTTTTAATTCGAAGCATTTGTGTCGGAGTGCGAATCTTGTTTCGCAGTTCCGAATAGTTTTAAAATAAATTCGTCGATATCCAGCTTCGTAGGCTTTTTCGGTAGTACGTTATCAGCAAGGGTATGATAGTTTTCTTGTGAAAACTTGCTGAGCACAAGTTGGATCTTCATTTGTGGCATTAGCTCAGCTGGCAAGTACGTTTCGTGTCTACTGAACCACTTCTCGAATATTCTGTTCTCTTCCGGATTATATTTTAACTGTGTCATTCATTTCGCAGCTTCATTGATCTTGCGTTGATTCGAATTGATTACAGCTCCTTGTTGTACTTCGCCAGCTTGGTCTAAACGTTGACCTGCCAGAAGTTGCATTATTAAGCAATTTGAGCTTGTTGCTGGGCTTAAATTTCTCTTGCGGCTATGGCTTCATCTGCTTGTTGCTGCAATTGTTGCAACATAAGCTTTATAAATTTCTCCATGTCGGAGATTTTTAGGTTATACACGTGTGAACCTCGAATTTTTTTTTTATAAATTCCTTAAAATCCTCGTCGCCACTGTTATAACTCGGTACTAATACGAATGAGGTATAAACTAAATGATATTTTTTTAGAACTTAACTCTATGAAATATAAATCAAGACTAGAGGTGAGACGAATATATTAGTATTCGTTAAAATATAACTAATATTTGTACATATTACGTATCACTAATACGAATAACAAAGATATTATGATACTTTGATATTCACCAAACGTATTAGATTACACTATTCCAGTAAGAATCCAATCGAGAACTAATATTCATATGCATGTGTAGGTATTCAGTATGCATATGTGTGATACGAAAGCGCAAAGATGAAGTGATTTGGAGTGAGACAGAAAGCATCTCATGGTCTTATAGTACTATTCAGTTTTATAGCTCAAAATACGGACGGACATTGGTCATTTGACTCGGCAATTGATGCTGATCATAAATATAATTTTTCTATGTTACATGTTCAGTCATGTATCAAACTTAAATATCCTATGGGAATCTAAAGAACTTTTATTCTATGTTCTTCTATGTACATAATAGTATTGACAACATAATTTAATATACATATGTAACATAAACAGATATGTATGTATTTTAAAAAAAATAGATGTCTAAATACTGTACTCTCAAATGTAATACCATAGCTTTCTTACTATGAGAGATACCAGTATTAGTGATATTTTCGTATCGGTTAAGGTATTACAATATTAAATAACGAATATATTCATATCAGATGATATCTACAAATATTAGTATTAACCCATGCCTAATCAAGACTGAAGGTCGAGACTTATTTGGTGAGAGGCAAATAAAAGAACGAGATAGATAATAAAATAGTGGAATATAGATCTGGTTCTCCACATATAGCATTTCTATTTAACAGCCGTCCTGCTCATTTTTTCTCGCAAGGTTCAAATGTAAATCAAGCATTACATTGAGAAAAAGGCTAGAAAAAATAACAAGGAAAGAACAGAATGAAAGAAATGCAGAAAATAACTGAGAAAATTATGAAGGAGTTCGATTTATGTACATTCTAAAGAGAGAGAAGTAGAAAACTGCACACAAAAATAAACATCAACAGTACATTATAGCATATTGTAGCGTTAATAGAACCTTCGATTATTGTGCTATTGAAATACAAAGAAAAATACAATATTTTGGCGAGGCAAGATTCAACTGAGCAAAGCGTAGCCGAGTTTTTTAGGACACACAAAATGATACCAATTTTTTTGACTACAACAAATTATTTTTAATAAATTAAAATATAATAGCCAGCTCAGTTCAAAATTAACAAGTTAAACATCAAAACAATAAAAAGTTATTTTCTCTCGCGTACACACAAATAAATTTAATTTTTTTATTTCAATCTAAAAAACCAGAAACTAATAAATTTACAAAATATTGGTGAAGACACAGTTGTTCGGATGCGGTTTTTCTTTGAAAAAAAAATAGATTTAATTACGGCCTTTAGGACTGTATTTATAGTCGGGGATAGAGATAAATCGGCGGATAATTTATAATTAGATTTTTATTTTCAAATACAGAGGATTAATCCATGGCTATATCCACGACTGTAAATATGGCCCTTAATGTTATTGTTGGTGATTTCGATGATTCTAGTGTTCTTGCAGGAATTACAAGTCTGGGACGAAAACGGTGAGACCCATCTATAAATAACTAGCTGAAATACCCAGCCTTGCCTCCCACCAACTGACCGCCAAGACCCCTCAAGACCTACCTCAAGATAGACCTCCCCCCTCCACTCATCACTTATAACAGCACTATTATTATTATTATGTCTACTTTAATTTTAATAAAGGGTATAGTCCACCTTATTACCGTGGCACAAGTCATTCAGTGAGTTTTCCCTTGGTAATTAGTTTATGTATAAAAAACAATGCAGGGTTTCGATTTAAGCCACGTTAACCCCCTCAACACCATTACCACATAAACTCCTACAAACATCCATCCAGCCCAACGTCCCCACCATATTTTAGCTATATCGGAAGAGCGGTCTTCGAGTTATGCGCGAACAGACATACAGACAAAGTTTCATTCTTATATTATAAGATTATTTGAATAAAAATAAATTTTTAATATACCACGTTTTTGAAACGAACTAAAAAGAATAGAAATAATTAAAAATTAAAAATATGGGATGCATGCAATCGATAATTGATGCATGCATGAATTATAATGTATTTTATACTTTTTACTTCGATTAAAAAACGTCGCTTATTAAAAAAAAATTTATTCGAATAATTATTTTCTTCTTTCTAGTCTTGTGTGTGTGAAGCATGGGGAGTTTTGTGCAGGTATGGAATTGAACGACCCGCAATAGTTCAAAAATTATTTTTGAGTATATGGAGAATAATTGGAAGAGTTGCTTGCATTTGTTATCCCTTCCATTAAAACACAAAACACATGCGTTTAATATTATTCACATCATTTCACACATGATTATTCAATACTTCGACTTATACGGTCATTATTAATATCATAAGCACGAAGTAATGACATTGTATCTATCGTGTAGTGTGCAGTTACAGTTACCCACACATCACTGCGAACCTGCTAAATGACGAATGATCTGCGAATTTATGGCAAAAAGCAGAAAGGCTGTGTCAAGATATAGATCACAAGGTATAAACTGTGTTGCGCACACTACAGGATTAATATAATGTCATTACTTCGTGATAATGATATTAATAGTGGGCGCCGTGGCTCAGTGAATATGTGAATAGGGATTTCCTTCATCATCCTTCGTTCATCAGTATTAATAGCAATAACATTTTACTATAGCAATAACATGTTATTAAACGCATGTGGTTTGTTTTTTAAATGAAAGGCATTACTAATACAAGCAACTCTTCCAATTATTATTATTATTATAGCTTTTCCCTTATTCCATTGATTAAAGCATTTGGTTTTTAATATAAATTAAAACCGGCTATAAACGTGAGGAATGTGATATATTGTAAATCTCATTTCTTCGATTTTTTAATTTTAATAAGGGGTTTAGTCAATCAGGGAGGGAGGAAGGGAGGTTTCCCTTGGTAATATGTTTTAATATATAAAAAAATCTACCCGGAAATACTTTTTGAATATTTGCGGTTCGTTCAATACACCATACACACATGACTAAAAAGAAGAAAATATTTATTTGAATAAATTTTTAATATACCACGTTTTTAAAACGAAGTAAAAAGTATAAAATAAGATTTAAAAAAATAAACAAAACCAATAACACACAGCAATTAAACCAAATGTACATTATGCCGACGCAGCATATAGTACACAGTACAAACGATCGAGTCGTTGTACTGATGCGGTGCCGTACGACGCCTATGCTGATGTCATATTTCTCTATCCATTCACCAACTTACATATTGCGCAACCGCACTGCAATATGATTCAAATGTAGGTCACAACCGCGTACATGAATTTGATTTCCTCTTTCGCGCATTAAGATAGGTCAGTATTAAAAGCTCGAATGTGTTGAGTTTGATGTTGTGAGCTTTCTATAGGAATCTTTGATAGTAGCTTAACTAGTAAAAGCTCCAATACCGAGGTTTCGTTATTGGAACTGAGTCAGAGTATAGCCAGTCAATATAGTGAGTCTTATAAGGTACCAGCAGTCAGTGGAAAGTCAGTGGAGTCAGTCAATCAATCAGTCATTTAATCAGTCTATTTTAAATAGCCATTTTTACTAAATCTTAAATAAAATACAATTCTAAATACTTGCTAAATTAAAGCAAAAGTTACTAAATCTTAAACAAAGTACAACTCTAAATATTAAATATAGTGCAACTCTAAATATTTGCTAAACTAAAGCAAAGGTTACTTAATCTTAAATAAATTACAACTCTAAATAATTTGCTTAATTAAAGCAAAGGTTACTAAATCAAAAACGAAGTGCAACTTAAAATAATTTGTTAAATTAAAGGTTAAGTTACTAAACATTAAATAAAACTACTGAAAAATATGAACTCGATGTAAACAGTCTAATGAATAGATTTTAAAATATATGTATAAACTAAAACTTTCGATTCTTATTTAATTGGACAAAAGAATTCGTTAAAAACAGGTAAGCCCATTAACAGTTGTAGAACCTCTTATCTTCAAAGATACGAGTACAACATAAAAATTGGTGTCGGATGTGGGGTATTGCCTGTAAAAGGTGCAGTTATAAATTCAAGTGAAAAGTGAAACAACAAAATTTGAACAAAATTCATAGTGAACAATAAAAAGAAATAAGCAGCAGAAAAGAAAAGGGGTTCCAGCAAATAATCATATCTTCATCACCATACATCAACCAGGATCATGATTTTACATCAATCAGGATCATCATTTTACATCAATCAGGATCATCATTCTCTCCTCATATCGACCAAGGATCACTCACCTACATCTTAATTACAAGTAATTTTTTTATCAAAAATTTAAAAACCATTTTAATAAAAATATATAATAAAAATATATATAAAAATTCATTAGAGTATAAATTTTTTTTTACCTTAAAATTGTGTTCATCTTTACCATATAATATATTATATATCAACAACGTAAGACAACTTTTACTCATAAATTCCAAAATATTATAAATTTGGCTAATTTCAATAATCTTATGATTATAATATTAATATTATAAGTCACCTAAAAGCATATTGCCGAAAATACAACCTAATAATATGCATAGCAATACATATTCTAATTACATTGTAACATTATAATTCCAACGCCTAAAAGCATACTGTGTATCGTTCGCTAAAACCACACAAAGCACCACGTTGCCCCACCATATAAGTAATGCCTAAAACACAAACACAAACCTGACAGTTCAAAGCAGATAACTGTGGCAGAACTCTCGTTTGAGAAATGCCATATAGAGAAAAGTCATTCAAAGCAAATTCAAAGCGGCTGCATCGTAACGCAGCGAAGACGAAGATGAAGCGTGTTTGTGTTTCAGGCATAAAGTACTCAGAAATATGCAAGTGCGACAGTAGCGCAACAGTAACACTACCACTAGGTAATCGCATGATATAGGGATCAAATCCCACGATCGTCCGATGCTAAAACGAAGAATTATCTTTTGGTGCAGAAGCACTTCTGTCGCACCCCATGGCTAAGCAAGTGAATAATATAACTAGTGTGTACCCGTCAAAAATTACGAATTAACTTTTTTTCACTTGAGTCCCAGTATATAATTACTAGTCTAAAAAAATTAAAGTAAAGTAAGTTTTTGTTTTGGATGAAAAAAAGTAGGCATATTTGTTTATTTAGTTCAGGATTTCTTTAATTACACTGTTTTCTGTAAATATTCTCGAGTTCTTAAGCAAATGTCCTTGACAACATGTATTTGTAATAAGGACTTTTAAATTTTTATGATATCTTCCTCGAGTTAAAGTGACCTATAACTGTCCATTAGTGAAAACTGGTCCACTGTTGATGGTCATTGATAAAGCCAACATTAATGGAAACTGGCGACGCTTTATTCTGATTGTCAAACTACTTTCGCTTGGCTCAAAATCAATTCTAGAAATGCAAATTTCTTCCCCATTATTACTTCCTGTGATAATTTCTGCTTTTATAGAGTTTCGATGAAGACTCCTGACTATTAATCGAGTTCCATTCAACAAATCCTTCTTTTGGGCTTAGATTTCAAAGAAGCATGATAAATGCACCAACTTTCAATTTCAGCATATGTGGCGGCATTCCCGAGAGATATTGTGCGTGTAAAAATTCAACAGGAAAATCAATTTTAAGTACGTCTAGGTGAGAACCCGTCAAAAATGACGGAATCTTTTTTCTACCACCTAACCATTTCACCATTTTTCTTCGAAGCACCAAACGAACATATGGTGTGAAAATTAACTAAATCCAACCATAAACACAAATGTTCGTAAATATATCGACACCAGTGCCACCTAACAGGGCCAAAAAAACTTTAACTTATCAGAGCACCACACGAACATATGGTGTAAATATGAGTTAAATCCAACCATAAACACAAATGTTTGTAAATATATCGACTTCAGCGCCACCTAACGGTTAAAAAACGTAAACTTATCAGAGCACCAAACGAACATATGGTGTAACTATGAACCAAATACAACCATAAAAACAAATTTTCGTAAATATGTCGATTCCAGCGCCACCTAGCGGGTCAAGAAAAAAACAACTTATCAGAGCACCAAACGAACATATGGTGTAAATATGAACCAAATACAACCATAAACACAAATGTTCGTAAATATCTCGACTCCAGCGTCAACTAACGGGTAAAAAAAACTTAAACTTATAGGAGCACCAAACGAACATATGGTGTGAATATGGCTTCGATACGTCCAGTGGTTTAGGCGGGATGAGGCGACATAAAAGCGTTATATCCATACAGACAAATAGACAAAGGTAATTATGTTATGAGGCAATAATATTTATAATAATATTAATAAAATAGTTAATTAATAAAAACAACCCATAAAAATTAAAATTTTTCATCTAAATTCTCTAATCGCAGAAATTGATATGGGAGCCCCTCGATTCTGGGCCATTTTTTTTTTATTGTAGGGGAAAATCATCTAAACAAACATTTGACATCAGATGTTAAAATTGAAAAAGCTCAGATCATTTTATTCTGAGCACTTAGAGCACGCTCATACTCTGAGCAAATAAGAAACACGAACATTTATCTTGAGAACTCTTTGACTGCTCTGAACTAATTTATGAAAACGCCAAATGACAGAATATTGTGAAAACTTGTTATTCTATCTGTAAGTTGATATCGACAACAAAAAAAACGACATCAATAAAAATACAATTCAGTATATAATAAAAATGTAAGTTGAAGTAAGCATAAAACATGTATGTCTCGTTTCATTTGCTAGGTTCATTTGTGCGTGCGCTAAGATTTCTCTCTCTCTCTCTCCACCACCACCAAAACCATGCAGCGCAGCCGACTGCGCAGCACACACCGCACACAGTCCATAAAGGGCGACGAATATCTGATGCCAGTATAGATATTTAAAAAATGTATAAGGGCCTTGCGGCCGAACCCGAAAAAGTATTGTTTATTGGGTATACACATGTGTTTAAAATTTGAAGAAAATCGGGTAAATTTTTTAAAATTTTTGTTTGGGAGCCCCCCGACCCCGCAGCCCGAGGGGCCACAAAATTTAATAGAAAGTGTTGTCTCCGGAAATACACATGTGTGCAAAATTTCAATAAAATCGGGCCATGGGAAGTGGGTTAAAAATTGATCGCAAGAATCCACGACAGACGACCGACGACCCACGGGCAAGTGAAGTTAATATAGAGAATTTAAAAAAGAAACCTGTACATATACGATTAAACCACGTATACGAACCATTTCTTATTCCATAGTTGGGGAGATAAAATTCCCAGCAATTTGTAAGAGATAAGCAATGACATGGGGCGCGAAAATCAATATTCACAAGAGAAAAGAAGAATCGTCTACTAATATATTAGACCTTCTTCTAGGAAGATCCGTCTGCTGGTATAGCAGCGTTTCTTCTAGGTGTTTAATACTAAACTCCTGTTCATTCCGAATAAAAAACTTTTGCTGCAAAGCTCGAAAAGTGTTGATATTATCTCACTTTCGATAATTACAGAGGAACCGAGCTGTTCTTTACGAACGCCCCCCGTATATTACACCATACATTAAATTCAGTTTCAAGTAAGCTGCCGGCAGTTGTTGCAACTTTCGGTAGCTGCTTCGAGTCGAGCTGTTCAACCCGAACGCCCTCCGAGTGCTCTATTTCACTTTAGTTTCAAGTAAGCTATCGGCAGTTGTTGATGTTATCGCAACATTCGGTAGCTTCTTAGAGCCGTGCCTTTCAAACGCGAACGCCCTCAGTGTGCTCCTCAAAACCTTAGCATAGTATTATTTAGGTCTTATATTCCATATGTTAAGTATAGTAGGTATTTTCGACTAGCATTGTAAGTATAAAGTCAAAGAAATAGAAATAAAGGAACAAAACTATAAAACTTATAGAAACCAAATACACTTTAATTTGTAACAAGAAGAAAGAGGAGAAAAATGAACTCTGGGTGACCGGAGAGCGTCACAATGAATTACAACATCGCAGTCGAAACTACTTCAGTAGAGCGAATCATTAAATCCTATGCGAACCAGTCGAAGACCCGCTATTCCAAAAACATGTTTAATGAACTGTTAGAAGTACCCGAGTTCGACGACGACATAACAAAAATTGAACCTTTCATCATCAATCAACTTGAACGAATTTGTAGATGCACAGGAAGTAGTTCAAGAGGAACCAGTTCCAAGACGAACCAAACGAGCTAGTGCTAGCATTCCACCACGATATTTGGTTGACTTGGTCAGATTTTAAGGGGGGAAAGTGTGGAGAAGCAGTTTTATATTCCTCTCTTTTATTTTCAATCTCTTTCTTTTATATGTCTCGACCTTCAGTCTTGATTTATATTACATCGAGTTAAGTTCTAATAAAAAATCATTTAGTTTGTACCTCATTCGTATTACTACCGAATTACAACACTATAGATAATAGTTCCCCTGCAGATATAAAAGCCGTATTTTATTTGCCGAGGAATAAGGAATTAGAATTTTAAAACCAGCAAAACAGCAGATTTTCTCATTCCAAATTAGGAATAAGATAGTGCAATTGTTGTTTTAGTTCCTTATTCCTCGGCAAATAAAATACAGCTAAAATAACTATAGCATTCTCGTAGTGTCAATCTCCTCTGGTTAACCACAATTTCAATTTAACTATAGTCGTTCTAATCATTTTTTGTCGTGCAGTTCAAATGTAAAACAATAAACAAGTATAAATAACGCATTGAAAAAAATCATCTCTGTTCGTGTATTTTGTGTTTCATGTGTTAATAGTTCTGTTTGGCGTAATGCAGCCGCTGCAACAAATTACAAATTTTGTGAAATCTTCGCGTTTTTTGTCAAAAAAAATAAACTGGTTGTTACTAAACTACATTTCTTTCTCGCTTCTCAAACACTTAATTTTTACGTATAGACTGATATAACATTCAGAATATAAGCAGCAGCTAAAAGGAGATGCGAGCTCTGTAACTTCTCCTCCAGAAGAAAAGCCAAAGAAGAGAAATTTTCGTATACAACTACAAATAAAATCACACAAAATCTGTTAGCTGCAAAAACAAGCATCCTCTGATATATCTGTTAACACGAAACAGAACTTATAATAAAAAAAACGTTGCGTGTGTACAGAGTACACGTGTCAGAAGTAAAACTTCTTTGGCAATATAAACTTTAAATCTTAACGATTTGTAGGTATTGTTACCAAATTTCGGGCTTTCGAGTTCGTAAAGGATTTTGCAAATAAAACACAACACAAGTTTATTAATTTACAAATAACAACTTTAATAATCAATCAGTAAAATTAACACAAGTTCACAATTTGATACTGGACAACTTTTAAATGCACATAAAAACACTTATAATACTTGAACTTTTACAATATTTCTGCAAGCAATAGCTTTTCCACTAAACTGGTTAAATTCCAAACAACTAATTTACTTCGGCCTAACGTCTCTATTTAAACTCAATCAAAAGCTTCCAGAAACATCCAATCTTATAGACAGAAATTATTCCCTTATTTACGACTAACGATACCTATATGTATTGAGTCATCTTCTAAAAATAGACTACATGTTCATCATGTTCTTTTACAAAAACCTGGCAAACCGCACAAACCGGTTTGACTACTTGTTTGACCAGTACACAATGATTCATTTACATTATATTACATTAGATTTCAAATATTCTAGTCTTACAGCCTAAAAGTATGCTTCATAAAAGTGCTTATTTTTAGTATGCAGTATTTACATTGCGATTTATTTTCGGATTCGAATTCTGTTATACTCGTATGCGCTACTAACTACTTTTCGTAACATTACCCCCACCTTAATTCTGTTCGTCACGAACAGATTCAGCACTCCCTCTAATGTAGTACCTTGTCAATCTGTCAATGTGAACAACTTTCATTTAACATCTGGGGTTTTGTTGAATCTGATATACTGCGTCGTTGTTCCTTTTGTAGGGATCTTCCCAACTTTGTTGCGGTTTCTGTAGTTACCCTTGTCTTGTCTTGGAATTGTATAGCCAAACGAAATCATCCCTAAATTTTTCATAATTCGCACGCAGGTGATTCCGTGTTTTTATTCCTTCGTTACCAATCACGACGTTGTTCTTTACTGATCTATGAACATTGATCACCATTGGTCTTCGATCGGAATCCTCATATTCCATATGTTAAGTATAGTAGGTATTTTCGACCAGCATTGTAAGTATAAAGTCAAATATGTAAATAGAAACGAAGGAAAAAAAACGATAAAACATATAGAAACCAAATACACTTTTATTTGTAACAAGAAGAAAGTGGAGAAAAAAGAACATTCGTTGACCAGCGAGCGTCACCCGAGCAAGTCCGTGAACAGCATCAATCACGACGATAACTTGACAAGCAAAATAAGAAAAGCTTTTCCTGAAGTTTTCTCGGAAGGTATTGGATGCTGCACAAAAGACAAAGCTTCCATGACACTGAAGCCAAAAGCGAAACCAGTCTTCCCCAACCTCAACCAGTCCCTCATGCCGTAGCTCCGGCAGTGCAAGTGCAAGAACTTGAACGCTTGTACTTGTTTCAAAGTCGAAAACGATAAATAAGCGAAACAACTAATGACCATCAATACTCACATTTGCCTATTCAGCGTCAACCGACTGCAGCAAGGTGTTAAGACAGCTCCTGGCATTTTTCAGAAAATAGTCAACACAATGCTCGCTGGCATCACGGTTTCATCGACGAAATTATCTCATTTCTGGAGTCGGCGAACAATATCACGAGCAGCAGGTCTTAAAAGCCATGGAGCGCAACAGAGAATACGCTTTCAAGCTACAGTTGGAAAAATGTGAGTTCGGTAAGTAAAGTATTGAGTTTTGTGGTCACATATCGATAAGAATGGAATAAAACCACATCCGGACAAGCTGGCAGCCATCAAAGAACTTCCGAATCAAAAAGATCAATAACAGCTCCGATCGTTCCTAGGAGCAGTCAATTACTAGGGAAAATTAATCAAAGTCATGAAAGAGCGACGAGGAATCCTTGACGAGTTGCTGAAGAAAGATGTAAAATTAGTATGGACAGATCAACACGAGAAGGCTTTCATCGACCTCAAGAACATTTTGAGCAACGAACTAAGTTTGGTACACTGCAATCCTATGAAGAAAATTGTTTTGGCAACCGACGCATTAGATTACGATATGGGAGCAGTGGTGATGCACGAATTTGACGATGGTACTTTGCATCCTATCATGCACTATTCAGCGACACTCAACTCTGCAGAAAGAAATTATCCTCAAATACAGAAGGAAGCTCGCGCTCTTGTGATCGGTCAAAAAAATAACACACAACTACATTTACGGCATAAAATTCGAGATCCAGATTGACAACAAGCCCTTAATGGCTATATTTGGGAAGAAAGACGGAATTCCAGCATATACGGCAAATCGGCTCCAACGTTACGCTCTCACAGTTATGGGCTACGTTTTCACAATCAAATGCGTGAAACTGACGAATTCGGTTACGCAGAAGTCTTGTCAAGACTCATCAAAAGCCAGCTATAACCAAGTGAGGAAATCGTAGTTGCTTCAATTATGACCGACGATATATACTCAACATGACAAAAATTATTAGTACAAATGATTGTCCATCTCAAGCAAAACATATAAAAATAAACGAACAAGTCTAGAAACTATCGTCGAACACCACCATATAACAAAAGCATGAAGTCACCATCAGTTGCTATTTTGCTTTCAACAAAATGAGTTAGGTATTTTTTGTGGTTAACGGCTGATAAAAGCAACAGCAAAAACTAACCAAATTTTGGTAAATTTTTTGTTTCATGTTTCTTACAGACCTCAGCCGAATGGTGTTGCCGAGGTATTCATTGATCTAGTTAAAACAGGTCTAAAGAAGGAAAAACGAAACGTCGTCTAGAAGCTGTGATGGTTCCTGGGCAACTATCTTCGAACACCACCATATAACTTAGCGTTGCTAAACAATCAGAAGATGAAAATATCCTTGGATTTTCTCATGTCCAAAGAAATCAAAACAAGTCCGAGCACCGAAAAAAAAGCATAATGGTGCGAAATGGAGAGAATTTGAAGCCAATGATGAAGTCTTGTACAAGTAACAAGAATTAAACGACAAATGGAACTGGGCTCCAGAAAAAATCGTTGAAAGAATTGGAAGAGTGAATTACAACATCGCAGTCGAAACTACTTCAGTAGAGCGAATCATTAAAGCCTATGCGAACCAGTCGAAGACCCGCTATTCCAAAAACATGTTTAATGAACTGTTAGAAGTACCCGAGTTCGACGACGACATAACAAAAATTTAACCTTTCATCATCAATCAACTTGAACGAATTTGTAGATGCACAGGAAGTAGTTCAAGAGGAACCAGTTCCAAGACGAACCAAACGAGCTAGTGCTAGCATTCCACCACGATATTTGGTTGACTTGGTCAGATTTTAAGGGGGGGAAAGTGTGGAGAAGCAGTTTTATATTCCTCTCTTTTATTTTCAATCTCTTTCTTTTATATGTCTCGACCTTCAATCTTGATTTATATTACATCGAGTTAAGTTCTAATAAAAAATCATTTAGTTTGTACCTCATTCGTATTACTACCGAATTACAACACTATAGATAATAGTTCCCCTGCAGATATAAAAGCCGTATTTTATTTGCCGAGGAATAAGGAATTAGAATTTTAAAACCAGCAAAACAGCAGATTTTCTCATTCCAAATAAGGAATAAGATAGTGCAATTGTTGTTTTAGTTCCTTATTTCTCGGCAAATAAAATACAGCTAAAATAACTACAGCATTCTCGTAGTGTCAATCTCCTCTGGTTAACCACAATTCCAATTTAACTATAGTCGTTCTAATCATTTTTTGTCGTGCAGTTCAAATGTGAAACAATAAACAAGTATAAATAACGCACTGAAAAAAATCATCTCTGTTCGTGTATTTTGTGTTTCATGTCTTAATAGTTCTGTTTGGCGTAACGCAGCCGCTGCAACAAATTACAAATTTTGTGAAATCTTCGCGTTTTTTGTCAAAAGAAAACTGGTTGTTACTAAACTACATTTCTTTCTCGCTTCTCAAACACTTAATTTTTACGTATAGACTGATATAACATTCAGAATATAAGCAGCAGCTAAAAGGAGATGCGAGCCCTGTAACTTCTCCTCCAGAAGAAAAGCCAAAGAAGAGAAATTTTCGTATACAACTACAAATAAAATCACACAAAATCTGTTAGCTGCAAAAACAAGCATCCTCTGATATATCTGTTAACACGAAACAGAACTTATAATAAAAAAAACGTTGCGTGTGTACAGAGTACACGTGTCAGAAGTAAAACTTCTTTGGCAATATAAACTTTAAATCTTAACGATTTGTAGGTATTGTTACCAAATTTCGGGCTTGCGAGTTCGTAAAGGATTTTGCAAATAAAACACAACACAAGTTTATTAATTTACAAATAACAACTTTAATAATCAATCAGTAAAATTAACACAAGTTCACAATTTGATACTGGACAACTTTTAAATGCACATAAAAACACTTATAATACTTGAACTTTTACAATATTTCTGCAAGCAATAGCTTTTCCACTAAACTGGTTATATTCCAAACAACTAATTTACTTCGGCCTAACGTCTCTATTTAAACTCAATCAAAAGCTTCCAGAAACATCCAATCTTATAGACAGAAATTATTCCCTTATTTACAACTAACGATACTTATATGTATTGAGTCATCTTCTAGACTAGACTACATGTTCATCATGTTCTTTTACAAAAACCGGGCAAACCGCACAAACCGGTTTGACTACTTGTTTGACCAGTACACAATGATTCATTTACATTATATTACATTAGATTTCAAATATTCTAGTCTTACAGCCTAAAAGTATGCTTCATAAAAGTGCTTATTTTTAGTATGCAGTATTTACATTGCGATTTATTTTCGGATTCGAATTCTGTTATACTCGTATGCGCTTCTAACTGCTTTTCGTAACATTACCCCCACCTTAATTCTGTTCGTCACGAACAGATTCAGCACTCCCTCTAATGTTGTACCTTGTCAATCTGTCAATGTGAACAACTTTCATTTAACATCTGGGGTTTTGTTGAATTTGATATACTGCGTCGTTGTTCCTCTTGTAGGGATCTTCCCAACTTTGTTGCGGTTTCTGTAGTAACCCTTGTCTTGTCTTGGAATTGTATAGCCAAACGAAATCTTCCCGAAATTTTTCATATTTCGCACGCAGGTGATTCCGTGTTTTTATTCCTTCGTTACCAATCACGACATTGTTCTTTACTGATCTATGAACATTGAGCGAGCGTCACCCGAGCAAGTCCGTGAACAGCATCAATCACGACGATAACTTGACAAGCAAAATAAGAAAAGCTTTTTCTGAAGTTTTCTCGAAAGGTATTGGATGCTGCACAAAAGACAAAGCTTCCATGACACTGAAGTCAAAAGCGAAACCAGTCTTCCCCAATTCCTAAACCAGTCCCTCATGCCGTAGCTCCGGCAGTGCAAGTGCAAGAACTTGAACGCTTGTACTTGTTTCAAAGTCGAAAACGATAAATAAGCGAAACAACTAATGACCATCAATACTCACATTTGCCTATTCAGCGTCAACCGACTGCAGCAAGGTGTTACGACAGCTCCTGGTATTTTTCAGAAAATAGTCAACACAATGCTCGCTGGCATCACGGTTTCATCGACGAAATTATCTCATTTCTGGAGTCGGCGAACAATATCACGAGCAGCAGGTCTTAAAAGCCATGGAGCGCAACAGAGAATACGCTTTCAAGCTACAGTTGGAAAAATGTGAGTTCGGTAAGTAAAGTATTGAGTTTTGTGGTCACATATCGATAAGAATGGAATAAAACCACATCCGGACAAGCTGGCAACCATCAAAGAACTTCCGAATCAAGAAGACCAATAACAGCCCCGATTGTTCCTAGGAGCAGTCAATTACTAGGGAAAATGAATCAAAGGCATGAAAGAGCGACGAGGAATCCTTGACGAGTTGCTGAAGAAAGATGTAAAATTAGTATGGACAGATCAACACGAGAAGGCTTTCATCGACCTCAAGAACATTTTGAGCAACGAACTAAGTTTGGTACACTGCAATCCTATGAAGAAAATTGTTTTGGCAACCGACGCATTAGATTACGATATGGGAGCAGTGGTGATGCACGAATTTGACGATGGTACTTTGCATCCTATCATGCACTATTCAGCGACACTCAACTCTGCAGAAAGAAATTATCCTCAAATACAGAAGGAAGCTCGCGCTCTTGTGATCGGTCAAAAAAATAACACACAGCTACATTTACGGCAGAAAATTCGAGATCCAGATTGACAACAAGCCCTTAATGGCTATATTTGGGAAGAAAGACGGAATTCCAGCATATACGGCAAATCGGCTCCAACGTTACGCTCTCACAGTTATGGGCTACGTTTTCACAATCAAATGCGTGAAACTGACGAATTCGGTTACGCAGAAGTCTTGTCAAGACTCATCAAAAGCCAGCTATAACCAAGTGAGGAAATCGTAATTACTTCAATTAAGACCGACGATATATACTCAACATGCTGACAAAAATTATTAGTACAAATGATTGTCCATCTCAAGCAAAACATATAAAAATAAACGAACAAGTCTAGAAACTATCGTCGAACACCACCATATAACTTAAGCATGAAGTCACCATCAGTTGCTATATTGCTTTCAACAAAATTAGTTAGGTATTTTTTGTGGTTAACGGCTGATTAAAGCAACAGCAAAATCTAACCAAATTTTGGTAAATTTTTTGTTTCATGTTTCTTACAGACCTCAGCCGAATGGTTTTGCCGAGGTATTCGTTGATCTAGTTAAAACAGGTCTAAAGAAGGAAAAACGAAACGTCGTCTAGAAGCTGTGATGGTTCCTGGTCAACTATCGTCGAACACCACCATATAACTTAGCGTTGCTAAACAATCAGAAGATGAAAACATCCTTGGATTTTCTCATGTCCAAAGAAATCAAATCAAGTCCGAGCACCGAAAAAAAAGCATAATGGTGTGAAATGGAGAGAATTTGAAGCCAATGATGAAATCATGTACAAGTCACAAGAATTAAACGACAAATGGAACTGGGTTCCAGCAAAAATCGTTGAAAGAATTGGAAGAGTGAATTACAACATCGCAGTCGAAACTACTTCAGGAGAGCGAATCATTAAAGCCTATGCGAACCAGTCGAAGACCCGCTATTCCAAAAACATGTTTAATGAACTGTTAGAAGTACCCGAGTTCGACGACGACATAACAATAATTGAACCTTTCATCATCAATCAACTTGAACGAATTTGTAGATGCACAGGAAGTAGTTCAAGAGAAACCAGATCCAAGACGAACCGAACGAGCAACACTATAGATAATAGTTCCCCTGCAGATATAAAAGCCGTATTTTATTTGCCGAGGAATAAGGAATTAGAATTTTAAAACCAGCAAAACAGCAGATTTTCTCATTCCAAATAAGGAATAAGATAGTGCAATTGTTGTTTTAGTTCCTTATTCCTCGGCAAATAAAATACAGCTAAAATAACTATAGCATTCTCGTAGTGTCAATCTCCTCTGGTTAACCACAATTTCAATTTAACTATAGTCGTTCTAATCATTTTTTGTCGTGCAGTTCAAATGTAATACAATAAACAAGTATAAATAACGCATTGAAAAAAATCATCTCTGTTCGGTATTTTGTGTTTCATGTGTTAATAGTTCTGTTTGGCGTAACGCAGCCGCTGCAACAAACTACAAATTTTGTGAAATCTTCGCGTTTTTTGTCAAAAAAAAACTGGTTGTTACTAAACTACATTTCTTTCTCGCTTCTCAAACACTTAATTTTTACGTATAGACTGATATAACATTCAGAAAATAAGCAGCAGCTAAAAGGAGATGCGAGCTCTGTAACTTCTCCTCCAGAAGAAAAGCCAAAGAAGAGAAATTTTCGTATACAACTACAAATAAATCACAAAATCTGTTAGCTGCAAAAACAAGCATCCTCTGATATATCTGTTAACACGAAACAGAACTTATAATAAAAAAAACGTTGCGTGTGTACAGAGTACACGTGTCAGAAGTAAAACTTCTTTGGCAATATAAACTTTAAATCTTAACGATTTGTAGGTATTGTTACCAAATTTCGGGCTTTCGAGTTCGTAAAGGATTTTGCAAATAAAACACAACACAAGTTTATTAATTTACAAATAACAACTTTAATAATCAATCAGTAAAATTAACACAAGTTCACAATTTTATACTGGACAACTTTTAAATGCACACAAAAACACTTATAATACTTGAACTTTTACAATATTTCTGCAAGCAATAGCTTTTCCACTAAACTGGTTAAATTCCAAACAACTAATTTACTTCGGCCTATTCCCTTATTTACAACTAACGATACTTATATGTATTGAGTCATCTTCTATTTAAAAATAGACTACATGTTCATCATGTTCTTTTACAAAAACCGGGCAAACCGCACAAACCGGTTTGACTACTTGTTTGACCAGTACACAATGATTCATTTACATTATATTACATTACATTTCAAATATTCTAGTCTTACAGCCTAAAAGTATGCTTCATAAAAGTGCTTATTTTTAGTATGCAGTATTTACATTGCGATTGATTCCCAACTTTGTTGCGGTTTCTGTAGTTACCCTTGTCTTGTCTTGGAATTGTATAGCCAAATGAAATCTTCCCGAAATTTTTCATAATTCGCACGCAGGTGATTCCGTGTTTTTATTCCTTCGTTACCAATCACGACGTTGTTCTTTACTGATCTATGAACATTGATCACCAGGCGGTCAGGCCCCCAAAGTTGAAAGGTTGGTTGCATTCCTTAATTGCAGCGCAAAACTAAGAAAGTTAAAAGAGCCACATTACATTACATAATTGCTACGAATCAATAATTAAACATTCAAGCTTCTTCTCTTATCTTTCAAAAATATAAACAAAACATTGATCACCATTGGTCTTCGATCGGAATCCTCATATTCCATATGTTAAGTATAGTAGGTATTTTCGACCAGCATTGTAAGTATAAAGTCAAATATGTAAATAGAAACGAAGGAAAAAAAGCAATAAAACATATAGAAACCAAATACACTTTTATTTGTAACAAGAAGAAAGTGGAGAAAAAAGAACCTTCGTTGACCAGCGAGCGTCACCCGAGCAAGTCCGTGAACAGCATCAATCACGACGATAACTTGACAAGCAAAATAAGAAAAGCTTTTTCTGAAGTTTTCTCGAAAGGTATTGGATGCTGCACAAAAGACAAAGCTTCCATGACACTGAAGTCAAAAGCGAAACCAGTCTTCCCCAATTCCTAAACCAGTCCCTCATGCCGTAGCTCCGGCAGTGCAAGTGCAAGAACTTGAACGCTTGTACTTGTTTCAAAGTCGAAAACGATAAATAAGCGAAACAACTAATGACCATCAATACTCACATTTGCCTATTCAGCGTCAACCGACTGCAGCAAGGTGTTACGACAGCTCCTGGTATTTTTCAGAAAATAGTCAACACAATGCTCGCTGGCATCACGGTTTCATCGACGAAATTATCTCATTTCTGGAGTCGGCGAACAATATCACGAGCAGCAGGTCTTAAAAGCCATGGAGCGCAACAGAGAATACGCTTTCAAGCTACAGTTGGAAAAATGTGAGTTCGGTAAGTAAAGTATTGAGTTTTGTGGTCACATATCGATAAGAATGGAATAAAACCACATCCGGACAAGCTGGCAACCATCACAGAACTTCCGAATCAAAAAGACCAATAACAGCCCCGATTGTTCCTAGGAGCAGTCAATTACTAGGGAAAATTAATCAAAGGCATGAAAGAGCGACGAGGAATCCTTGACGAGTTGCTGAAGAAAGATGTAAAATTAGTATGGACAGATCAACACGAGAAGGCTTTCATCGACCTCAAGAACATTTTGAGCAACGAACTAAGTTTGGTACACTGCAATCCTATGAAGAAAATTGTTTTGGCAACCGACGCATTAGATTACGATATGGGAGCAGTGGTGATGCACGAATTTGACGATGGTACTTTGCATCCTATCATGCACTATTCAGCGACACTCAACTCTGCAGAAAGAAATTATCCTCAAATACAGAAGGAAGCTCGCGCTCTTGTGATCGGTCAAAAAAATAACACACAGCTACATTTACGGCAGAAAATTCGAGATCCAGATTGACAACAAGCCCTTAATGGCTATATTTGGGAAGAAAGACGGAATTCCAGCATATACGGCAAATCGGCTCCAACGTTACGCTCTCACAGTTATGGCCTACGTTTTCACAATCAAATGCGTGAAACTGACGAATTCGGTTACGCAGAAGTCTTGTCAAGACTCATCAAAAGCCAGCTATAACCAAGTGAGGAAATCGTAATTACTTCAATTAAGACCGACGATATATACTCAACATGCTGACAAAAATTATTAGTACAAATGATTGTCCATCTCAAGCAAAACATATAAAAATAAACGAACAAGTCTAGAAACTATCGTCGAACACCACCATATAACTTAAGCATGAAGTCACCATCAGTTGCTATATTGCTTTCAACAAAATTAGTTAGGTATTTTTTGTGGTTAACGGCTGATTAAAGCAACAGCAAAATCTAACCAAATTTTGGTAAATTTTTTGTTTCATGTTTCTTACAGACCTCAGCCGAATGGTTTTGCCGAGGTATTCATTGATCTCGTTAAAACAGGTCTAAAGAAGGAAAAACGAAACGTCGTCTAGAAGCTGTGATGGTTCCTGGTCAACTATCGTCGAACACCACCATATAACTTAGCGTTGCTAAACAATCAGAAGATGAAAACATCCTTGGATTTTCTCATGTCCAAAGAAATCAAATCAAGTCCGAGCACCGAAAAAAAAGCATAATGGTGTGAAATGGAGAGAATTTGAAGCCAATGATGAAGTCATGTACAAGTCACAAGAATTAAACGACAAATGGAACTGGGCTCCAGCAAAAATCGTTGAAAGAATTGGAAGAGTGAATTACAACATCGCAGTCGAAACTACTTCAGGAGAGCGAATCATTAAAGCCTATGCGAACCAGTCGAAGACCCGCTATTCCAAAAACATGTTTAATGAACTGTTAGAAGTACCCGAGTTCGACGACGACATAACAATAATTGAACCTTTCATCATCAATCAACTTGAACGAATTTGTAGATGCACAGGAAGTAGTTCAAGAGAAACCAGATCCAAGACGAACCGAACGAGCAACACTATAGATAATAGTTCCTCTGCAGATATAAAAGCCGTATTTTATTTGCCGAGGAATAAGGAATTAGAATTTTAAAACCAGCAAAACAGCAGATTTTCTCATTCCAAATAAGGAATAAGTGCAATTGTTGTTTTAGTTCCTTATTCCTCGGCAATAAAATACAGCTAAAATAACTATAGCATTCTCGTAGTGTCAATCTCCTCTGGTTAACCACAATTTCAATTTAACTATAGTCGTTCTAATCATTTTTTGTCGTGCAGTTCAAATGTAAAACAATAAACAAGTATAAATAACGCATTGAAAAAAATCATCTCTGTTCGGTATTTTGTGTTTCATGTGTTAATAGTTCTGTTTGGCGTAACGCAGCCGCTGCAACAAACTACAAATTTTGTGAAATCTTCGCGTTTTTTGTCAAAAAAAAAAAACTGGTTGTTACTAAACTACATTTCTTTCTCGCTTCTCAAACACTTAATTTTTACGTATAGACTGATATAACATTCAGAAAATAAGCAGCAGCTAAAAGGAGATGCGAGCTCTGTAACTTCTCCTCCAGAAGAAAAGCCAAAGAAGAGAAATTTTCGTATACAACTACAAATAAATCACAAAATCTGTTAGCTGCAAAAACAAGCATCCTCTGATATATCTGTTAACACGAAACAGAACTTATAATAAAAAAAACGTTGCGTGTGTACAGAGTACACGTGTCAGAAGTAAAACTTCTTTGGCAATATAAACTTTAAATCTTAACGATTTGTAGGTATTGTTACCAAATTTCGGGCTTTCGAGTTCGTAAAGGATTTTGCAAATAAAACACAACACAAGTTTATTAATTTACAAATAACAACTTTAATAATCAATCAGTAAAATTAACACAAGTTCACAATTTTATACTGGACAACTTTTAAATGCACACAAAAACACTTATAATACTTGAACTTTTACAATATTTCTGCAAGCAATAGCTTTTCCACTAAACTGGTTAAATTCCAAACAACTAATTTACTTCGGCCTAACGTCTCTATTTAAACTCAATCAAAAGCTTCCAGAAACATCCAATCTTATAGACAGAAATTATTCCCTTATTTACAACTAACGATACTTATATGTATTGAGTCATCTTCTAAAAATAGACTACATGTTCATCATGTTCTTTTACAAAAACCGGGCAAACCGCACAAACCGGTTTGACTACTTGTTTGACCAGTACACAATGATTCATTTACATTATATTACATTACATTTCAAATATTCTAGTCTTACAGCCTAAAAGTATGCTTCATAAAAGTGCTTATTTTTAGTATGCAGTATTTACATTGCGATTGATTCCCAACTTTGTTGCGGTTTCTGTAGTTACCCTTGTCTTGTCTTGGAATTGTATAACCAAACGAAATCTTCCCGAAATTTTTCATAATTCGCACGCAGGTGATTCCGTGTTTTTATTCCTTCGTTACCAATCACGACGTTGTTCTTTACTGATCTAGGAACATTGATCACCAGGCGGTCAGGCCCCCAAAGTTGAAAGGTTGGTTGCATTCCTTAATTGCAGCGCAAAACTAAGAAAGTTAAAAGAGCCACATTACATTACATAATTGCTACGAATCAATAATTAAACATTCAAGCTTCTTCTCTTATCTTTCAAAAATATAAACAAAACATTGATCACCATTGGTCTTCGATCGGAATCCTCATATTCCATATGTTAAGTATAGTAGGTATTTTCGACCAGCATTGTAAGTATAAAGTCAAATATGTAAATAGAAACGAAGGAAAAAAAGCAATAAAACATATAGAAACCAAATACACTTTTATTTGTAACAAGAAGAAAGTGGAGAAAAAAGAACCTTCGTTGACCAGCGAGCGTCACCCGAGCAAGTCCGTGAACAGCATCAATCACGACGATAACTTGACAAGCAAAATAAGAAAAGCTTTTTCTGAAGTTTTCTCGAAAGGTATTGGATGCTGCACAAAAGACAAAGCTTCCATGACACTGAAGCCAAAAGCGAAACCAGTCTTCCCCAAACCTCAACCAGTCCCTCATGCCGTAGCTCCGGCAGTGCAAGTGCAAGAACTTGAACGCTTGTACTTGTTTCAAAGTCGAAAACGATAAATAAGCGAAACAACTAATGACCATCAATACTCACATTTGCCTATTCAGTCAACCGACTGCAGCAAGGTGTTACGACAGCTCCTGGTATTTTTCAGAAAATAGTCAACACAATGCTCGCTGGCATCACGGTTTCATCGACGAAATTATCTCATTTCTGGAGTCGGCGAACAATATCACGAGCAGCAGGTCTTAAAAGCCATGGAGCGCAACAGAGAATACGCTTTCAAGCTACAGTTGGAAAAATGTGAGTTCGGTAAGTAAAGTATTGAGTTTTGTGGTCACATATCGATAAGAATGGAATAAAACCACATCCGGACAAGCTGGCAACCATCAAAGAACTTCCGAATCAAAAAGACCAATAACAGCCCCGATTGTTCCTAGCAGCAGTCAATTACTAGGGAAAATTAATCAAAGGCATGAAAGAGCGACGAGGAATCCTTGACGAGTTGCTGAAGAAAGATGTAAAATTAGTATGGACAGATCAACACGAGAAGGCTTTCATCGACCTCAAGAACATTTTGAGCAACGAACTAAGTTTGGTACACTGCAATCCTATGAAGAAAATTGTTTTGGCAACCGACGCATTAGATTACGATATGGGAGCAGTGGTGATGCACGAATTTGACGATGGTACTTTGCATCCTATCATGCACTATTCAGCGACACTCAACTCTGCAGAAAGAAATTATCCTCAAATACAGAAGGAAGCTCGCGCTCTTGTGATCGGTCAAAAAAATAACACACAGCTACATTTACGGCAGAAAATTCGAGATCCAGATTGACAACAAGCCCTTAATGGCTATATTTGGGAAGAAAGACGGAATTCCAGCATATACGGCAAATCGGCTCCAACGTTACGCTCTCACAGTTATGGCCTACGTTTTCACAATCAAATGCGTGAAACTGACGAATTCGGTTACGCAGAAGTCTTGTCAAGACTCATCAAAAGCCAGCTATAACCAAGTGAGGAAATCGTAGTTGCTTCAATTATGACCGACGATATATACTCAACATGCTGACAAAAATTATTAGTACAAATGATTGTCCATCTCAAGCAAAACATATAAAAATAAACGAACAAGTCTAGAAACTATCGTCGAACACCACCATATAACTTAAGCATGAAGTCACCATCAGTTGCTATTTTGCTTTCAACAAAATGAGTTAGGTATTTTTTGTGGTTAACGGCTGATTAAAGCAACAGCAAAAACTAACCAAATTTTGGTAAATTTTTTGTTTCATGTTTCTTACAGACCTCAGCCGAATGGTGTTGCCGAGGTATTCATTGATCTAGTTAAAACAGGTCTAAAGAAGGAAAAACGAAACGTCGTCTAGAAGCTGTGATGGTTCCTGGGCAACTATCTTCGAACACCACCATATAACTTAGCGTTGCTAAACAATCAGAAGATGAAAACATCCTTGGATTTTCTCATGTCCAAAGAAATCAAATCAAGTCCGAGCACCGAAAAAAAAGCATAATGGTGTGAAATGGAGAGAATTTGAAGCCAATGATGAAGTCATGTTCAAGTAACAAGAATTAAACGACAAATGGAACTGGGCTCCAGCAAAAATCGTTGAAAGAATTGGAAGAGTGAATTACAACATCGCAGTCGAAACTACTTCAGGAGAGCGAATCATTAAAGCCTATGCGAACCAGTCGAAGACCCGCTATTCCAAAAACATGTTTAATGAACTGTTAGAAGTACCCGAGTTCGACGACGACATAACAATAATTGAACCTTTCATCATCAATCAACTTGAACGAATTTGTAGATGCACAGGAGGTAGTTCAAGAGAAACCAGATCCAAGACGAACCGAACGAGCAACACTATAGATAATAGTTCCCCTGCAGATATAAAAGCCGTATTTTATTTGCCGAGGAATAAGGAATTAGAATTTTAAAACCAGCAAAACAGCAGATTTTCTCATTCCAAATAAGGAATAAGATAGTGCAATTGTTGTTTTAGTTCCTTATTCCTCGGCAAATAAAATACAGCTAAAATAACTATAGCATTCTCGTAGTGTCAATCTCCTCTGGTTAACCACAATTTCAATTTAACTATAGTCGTTCAAACCATTTTTTGTCGTGCAGTTCAAATGTAAAACAATAAACAAGTATAAATAACGCATTGAAAAAAATCATCTCTGTTCGGTATTTTGTGTTTCATGTGTTAATAGTTCTGTTTGGCGTAACGCAGCCGCTGCAACAAACTACAAATTTTGTGAAATCTTCGCGTTTTTTGTCAAAAAAAAAAGTGGTTGTTACTTAACTACATTCCTTTCTCGCTTCTCAAACACTTAATTTTTACGTATAGACTGATATAACATTCAGAAAATAAGCAGCAGCTAAAAGGAGATGCGAGCTCTGTAACTTCTCCTCCAGAAGAAAAGCCAAAGAAGAGAAATTTTCGTATACAACTACAAATAAATCACAAAATCTGTTAGCTGCAAAAACAAGCATCCTCTGATATATCTGTTAACACGAAACAGAACTTATAATAAAAAAAACGTTGCGTGTGTACAGAGTACACGTGTCAGAAGTAAAACTTCTTTGGCAATATAAACTTTAAATCGTAACGATTTGTAGGTATTGTTACCAAATTTCGGGCTTTCGAGTTCGTAAAGGATTTTGCAAATAAAACACAACACAAGTTTATTAATTTACAAATAACAACTTTAATAATCAATCAGTAAAATTAACACAAGTTCACAATTTTATACTGGACAACTTTTAAATGCACACAAAAACACTTATAATACTTGAACTTTTACAATATTTCTGCAAGCAATAGCTTTTCCACTAAACTGGTTAAATTCCAAACAACTAATTTACTTCGGCCTAACGTCTCTATTTAAACTCAATCAAAAGCTTCCAGAAACATCCAATCTTATAGACAGAAATTATTCCCTTATTTACAACTAACGATACTTATATGTATTGAGTCATCTTCTAAAAATAGACTACATGTTCATCATGTTCTTTTACAAAAACCGGGCAAACCGCACAAACCGGTTTGACTACTTGTTTGACCAGTACACAATGATTCATTTACATTATATTACATTACATTTCAAATATTCTAGTCTTACAGCCTAAAAGTATGCTTCATAAAAGTGCTTATTTTTAGTATGCAGTATTTACATTGCGATTGATTCCCAACTTTGTTGCGGTTTCTGTAGTTACCCTTGTCTTGTCTTGGAATTGCATAGCCAAACGAAATCTTCCCGAAATTTTTCATAATTCGCACGCAGGTGATTTCGTGTTTTTATTCCTTCGTTACCAATCACGACGTTGTTCTTTACTGATCTATGAACATTGATCACCAGGCGGTCAGGCCCCCAAAGTTGAAAGGTTGGTTGCATTCCTTAATTGCAGCGCAAAACTAAGAAAGTTAAAAGAGCCACATTACATTACATAATTGCTACGAATCAATAATTAAACATTCAAGCTTCTTCTCTTATCTTTCAAAAATATAAACAAAACATTGATCACCATTGGTCTTCGATCGGAATCCTCATATTCCATATGTTAAGTATAGTAGGTATTTTCGACCAGCATTGTAAATATAAAGTCAAATATGTAAATAGAAACGAAGGAAAAAAAGCAATAAAACATATAGAAACCAAATACACTTTTATTTGTAACAAGAAGAAAGTGGAGAAAAAAGAACCTTCGTTGACCAGCGAGCGTCACCCGAGCAAGTCCGTGAACAGCATCAATCACGACGATAACTTGACAAGCAAAATAAGAAAAGCTTTTTCTGAAGTTTTCTCGAAAGGTATTGGATGCTGCACAAAAGACAAAGCTTCCATGACACTGAAGCCAAAAGCGAAACCAGTCTTCCCCAATTCCTAAACCAGTCCCTCATGCCGTAGCTCCGGCAGTGCAAGTGCAAGAACTTGAACGCTTGTACTTGTTTCAAAGTCGAAAACGATAAATAAGCGAAACAACTAATGACCATCAATACTCACATTTGCCTATTCAGCGTCAACCGACTGCAGCAAGGTTTTAAGACAGCTCCTGGCATTTTTCAGAAAATAGTCAACACAATGCTCGCTGGCATCACGGTTTCATCGACGAAATTATCTCATTTCTGGAGTCGGCGAACAAGATCACGAGCAGCAGGTCTTAGAAGCCATGGAGCGCAACAGAGAATACGCTTTCAAGCTACAGTTGAAAAAATGTGAGTTCGGTAAGTAAAGTATTGAGTTTTGTGGTCACATATCGATAAGAGTGGAATAAAACCACATCCGGACAAGCTGGCAGCCATCAAAGAACTTCCGAATCAAAAAGACCAACAACAACTCTGATCGTTCCTAGGAGCAGTCAATTACTAGGGAAAATTAATCAAAGGCATGAAAGAGCGACGAGGAATCCTTGACGAGTTGCTGAAGAAAGATGTAAAATTAGTATGGACAGATCAACACGTGAAGGCTTTCATCGACCTCAAGAACATTTTGAGCAACGAACTAAGTTTGGAAGTACCCGAGTTCGACGACGACATAACAAAAATTTAACCTTTCATCATCAATCAACTTGAACGAATTTGTAGATGCACAGGAAGTAGTTCAAGAGGAACCAGTTCCAAGACGAACCAAACGAGCTAGTGCTAGCATTCCACCACGATATTTGGTTGACTTGGTCAGATTTTAAGGGGGGGAAAGTATGGAGAAGCAGTTCTATATTCCTCTCTTTTATTTTCAATCTCTTTCTTTTATATGTCTCGACCTTCAGTCTTGATTTATATTACATCGAGTTAAGTTCTAATAAAAAATCATTTAGTTTGTACCTCATTCGTATTACTACCGAATTACAACACTATAGATAATAGTTCCCCTGCAGATATAAAAGCCGTATTTTATTTGCCGAGGAATAAGGAATTAGAATTTTAAAACCAGCAAAACAGCAGATTTTCTCATTCCAAATTAGGAATAAGATAGTGCAATTGTTGTTTTAGTTCCTTATTCCTCGGCAAATAAAATACAGCTAAAATAACTATAGCATTCTCGTAGTGTCAATCTCCTCTGGTTAACCACAATTTCAATTTAACTATAGTCGTTCTAATCATTTTTTGTCGTGCAGTTCAAATGTAAAACAATAAACAAGTATAAATAACGCATTGAAAAAAATCATCTCTGTTCGGTATTTTGTGTTTCATGTGTTAATAGTTCTGTTTGGCGTAACGCAGCCGCTGCAACAAACTACAAATTTTGTGAAATCTTCGCGTTTTTTGTCAAAAAAAAACTGGTTGTTACTAAACTACATTCCTTTCTCGCTTCTCAAACACTTAATTTTTACGTATAGACTGATAAAACATTCAGAAAATAAGCAGCAGCTAAAAGGAGATGCGAGCTCTGTAACTTCTCCTCCAGAAGAAAAGCCAAAGAAGAGAAATTTTCGTATACAACTACAAATAAATCACAAAATCTGTTAGCTGCAAAAACAAGCATCCTCTGATATATCTGTTAACACGAAACAGAACTTATAATAAAAAAAACGTTGCGTGTGTACAGAGTACACGTGTCAAAAGTAAAACTTCTTTGGCAATATAAACTTTAAATCGTAACGATTTGTAGGTATTGTTACCAAATTTCGGGCTTTCGAGTTCGTAAAGGATTTTGCAAATAAAACACAACACAAGTTTATTAATTTACAAATAACAACTTTAATAATCAATCAGTAAAATTAACACAAGTTCACAATTTTATACTGGACAACTTTTAAATGCACACAAAAACACTTATAATACTTGAACTTTTACAATATTTCTGCAAGCAATAGCTTTTCCACTAAACTGGTTAAATTCCAAACAACTAATTTACTTCGGCCTAACGTCTCTATTTAAACTCAATCAAAAGCTTCCAGAAACATCCAATCTTATAGACAGAAATTATTCCCTTATTTACAACTAACGATACTTATATGTATTGAGTCATCTTCTAAAAATAGACTACATGTTCATCATGTTCTTTTACAAAAACCGGGCAAACCGCACAAACCGGTTTGACTACTTGTTTGACCAGTACACAATGATTCATTTACATTATATTACATTACATTTCAAATATTCTAGTCTTACAGCCTAAAAGTATGCTTCATAAAGGTGCTTATTTTTAGTATGCAGTATTTACATTGCGATTGATTCCCAACTTTTTTGCGGTTTCTGTAGTTACCCTTGTCTTGTCTTGGAATTGTATAGCCAAACGAAATCTTCCCGAAATTTTTCATAATTCGCACGCAGGTGATTCCGTGTTTTTATTCCTTCGTTACCAATCACGACGTTGTTCTTTACTGATCTATGAACATTGATCACCAGGCGGTCAGGCCCCCAAAGTTGAAAGGTTGGTTGCATTCCTTAATTGCAGCGCAAAACTAAGAAAGTTAAAAGAGCCACATTACATTACATAATTGCTACGAATCAATAATTAAACATTCAAGCTTCTTCTCTTATCTTTCAAAAATATAAAGAAAACATTGATCACCATTGGTCTTCGATCGGAATCCTCATATTCCATATGTTAAGTATAGTAGGTATTTTCGACCAGCATTGTAAGTATAAAGTCAAATATGTAAATAGAAACGAAGGAAAAAAAGCAATAAAACATATAGAAACCAAATACACTTTTATTTGTAACAAGAAGAAAGTGGAGAAAAAAGAACCTTCGTTGACCAGCGAGCGTCACCCGAGCAAGTCCGTGAACAGCATCAATCACGACGATAACTTGACAAGCAAAATAAGAAAAGCTTTTTCTGAAGTTTTCTCGAAAGGTATTGGATGCTGCACAAAAGACAAAGCTTCCATGACACTGAAGCCAAAAGCGAAACCAGTCTTCCCCAATTCCTAAACCAGTCCCTCATGCCGTAGCTCCGGCAGTGCAAGTGCAAGAACTTGAACGCTTGTACTTGTTTCAAAGTCGAAAACGATAAATAAGCGAAACAACTAATGACCATCAATACTCACATTTGCCTATTCAGCGTCAACCGACTGCAGCAAGGTTTTAAGACAGCTCCTGGCATTTTTCAGAAAATAGTCAACACAATGCTCGCTGGCATCACGGTTTCATCGACGAAATTATCTCATTTCTGGAGTCGGCGAACAAGATCACGAGCAGCAGGTCTTAGAAGCCATGGAGCGCAACAGAGAATACGCTTTCAAGCTACAGTTGGAAAAATGTGAGTTTGGTAAGTAAAGTATTAAGTTTTGTGGTCACATATCGATAAGAGTGGAATAAAACCACATCCGGACAAGCTGGCAGCCATCAAAGAACTTCCGAATCAAAAAGACCAATAACAGCCCCGATTGTTCCTAGGAGCAGTCAATTACTAGGGAAAATTAATCAAAGGCATGAAAGAGCGACGAGGAATCCTTGACGAGTTGCTGAAGAAAGATGTAAAATTAGTATGGACAGATCAACACGAGAAGGCTTTCATCGACCTCAAGAACATTTTGAGCAACGAACTAAGTTTGGTACACTGCAATCCTATGAAGAAAATTGTTTTGGCAACCGACGCATTAGATTACGATATGGGAGCAGTGGTGATGCACGAATTTGACGATGGTACTTTGCATCCTATCATGCACTATTCAGCGACACTCAACTCTGCAGAAAGAAATTATCCTCAAATACAGAAGGAAGCTCGCGCTCTTGTGATCGGTCAAAAAAATAACACACAGCTACATTTACGGCAGAAAATTCGAGATCCAGATTGACAACAAGCCCTTAATGGCTATATTTGGGAAGAAAGACGGAATTCCAGCATATACGGCAAATCGGCTCCAACGTTACGCTCTCACAGTTATGGGCTACGTTTTCACAATCAAATGCGTGAAACTGACGAATTCGGTTACGCAGAAGTCTTGTCAAGACTCATCAAAAGCCAGCTATAACCAAGTGAGGAAATCGTAATTACTTCAATTAAGACCGACGATATATACTCAACATGCTGACAAAAATTATTAGTACAAATGATTGTCCATCTCAAGCAAAACATATAAAAATAAACGAACAAGTCTAGAAACTATCGTCGAACACCACCATATAACTTAAGCATGAAGTCACCATCAGTTGCTATTTTGCTTTCAACAAAATGAGTTAGGTATTTTTTGTGGTTAACGGCTGATTAAAGCAACAGCAAAAACTAACCAAATTTTGGTAAATTTTTTGTTTCATGTTTCTTACAGACCTCAGCCGAATGGTGTTGCCGAGGTATTCATTGATCTAGTTAAAACAGGTCTAAAGAAGGAAAAACGAAACGTCGTCTAGAAGCTGTGATGGTTCCTGGGCAACTATCTTCGAACACCACCATATAACTTAGCGTTGCTAAACAATCAGAAGATGAAAACATCCTTGGATTTTCTCATGTCCAAAGAAATCAAATCAAGTCCGAGCACCGAAAAAAAAGCATAATGGTGTGAAATGGAGAGAATTTGAAGCCAATGATGAAGTCATGTACAAGTAACAAGAATTAAACGACAAATGGAACTGGGCTCCAGCAAAAATCGTTGAAAGAATTGGAAGAGTGAATTACAACATCGCAGTCGAAACTACTTCAGGAGAGCGAATCATTAAAGCCTATGCGAACCAGTCGAAGACCCGCTATTCCAAAAACATGTTTAATGAACTGTTAGAAGTACCCGAGTTCGACGACGACATAACAATAATTGAACCTTTCATCATCAATCAACTTGAACGAATTTGTAGATGCACAGGAAGTAGTTCAAGAGAAACCAGATCCAAGACGAACCGAACGAGCAACACTATAGATAATAGTTCCCCTGCAGATATAAAAGCCGTATTTTATTTGCCGAGGAATAAGGAATTAGAATTTTAAAACCAGCAAAACAGCAGATTTTCTCATTCCAAATAAGGAATAAGATAGTGCAATTGTTGTTTTAGTTCCTTATTCCTCGGCAAATAAAATACAGCTAAAATAACTATAGCATTCTCGTAGTGTCAATCTCCTCTGGTTAACCACAATTTCAATTTAACTATAGTCGTTCAAACCATTTTTTGTCGTGCAGTTCAAATGTAAAACAATAAACAAGTATAAATAACGCATTGAAAAAAATCATCTCTGTTCGGTATTTTGTGTTTCATGTGTTAATAGTTCTGTTTGGCGTAACGCAGCCGCTGCAACAAACTACAAATTTTGTGAAATCTTCGCGTTTTTTGTCAAAAAAAAAAGTGGTTGTTACTTAACTACATTCCTTTCTCGCTTCTCAAACACTTAATTTTTACGTATAGACTGATATAACATTCAGAAAATAAGCAGCAGCTAAAAGGAGATGCGAGCTCTGTAACTTCTCCTCCAGAAGAAAAGCCAAAGAAGAGAAATTTTCGTATACAACTACAAATAAATCACAAAATCTGTTAGCTGCAAAAACAAGCATCCTCTGATATATCTGTTAACACGAAACAGAACTTATAATAAAAAAAACGTTGCGTGTGTACAGAGTACACGTGTCAGAAGTAAAACTTCTTTGGCAATATAAACTTTAAATCGTAACGATTTGTAGGTATTGTTACCAAATTTCGGGCTTTCGAGTTCGTAAAGGATTTTGCAAATAAAACACAACACAAGTTTATTAATTTACAAATAACAACTTTAATAATCAATCAGTAAAATTAACACAAGTTCACAATTTTATACTGGACAACTTTTAAATGCACACAAAAACACTTATAATACTTGAACTTTTACAATATTTCTGCAAGCAATAGCTTTTCCACTAAACTGGTTAAATTCCAAACAACTAATTTACTTCGGCCTAACGTCTCTATTTAAACTCAATCAAAAGCTTCCAGAAACATCCAATCTTATAGACAGAAATTATTCCCTTATTTACAACTAACGATACTTATATGTATTGAGTCATCTTCTAAAAATAGACTACATGTTCATCATGTTCTTTTACAAAAACCGGGCAAACCGCACAAACCGGTTTGACTACTTGTTTGACCAGTACACAATGATTCATTTACATTATATTACATTACATTTCAAATATTCTAGTCTTACAGCCTAAAAGTATGCTTCATAAAGGTGCTTATTTTTAGTATGCAGTATTTACATTGCGATTGATTCCCAACTTTTTTGCGGTTTCTGTAGTTACCCTTGTCTTGTCTTGGAATTGTATAGCCAAACGAAATCTTCCCGAAATTTTTCATAATTCGCACGCAGGTGATTTCGTGTTTTTATTCCTTCGTTACCAATCACGACGTTGTTCTTTACTGATCTATGAACATTGATCACCAGGCGGTCAGGCCCCCAAAGTTGAAAGGTTGGTTGCATTCCTTAATTGCAGCGCAAAACTAAGAAAGTTAAAAGAGCCACATTACATTACATAATTGCTACGAATCAATAATTAAACATTCAAGCTTCTTCTCTTATCTTTCAAAAATATAAACAAAACATTGATCACCATTGGTCTTCGATCGGAATCCTCATATTCCATATGTTAAGTATAGTAGGTATTTTCGACCAGCATTGTAAGTATAAAGTCAAATATGTAAATAGAAACGAAGGAAAAAAAGCAATAAAACATATAGAAACCAAATACACTTTTATTTGTAACAAGAAGAAAGTGGAGAAAAAAGAACCTTCGTTGACCAGCGAGCGTCACCCGAGCAAGTCCGTGAACAGCATCAATCACGACGATAACTTGACAAGCAAAATAAGAAAAGCTTTTTCTGAAGTTTTCTCGAAAGGTATTGGATGCTGCACAAAAGACAAAGCTTCCATGACACTGAAGCCAAAAGCGAAACCAGTCTTCCCCAATTCCTAAACCAGTCCCTCATGCCGTAGCTCCGGCAGTGCAAGTGCAAGAACTTGAACGCTTGTACTTGTTTCAAAGTCGAAAACGATAAATAAGCGAAACAACTAATGACCATCAATACTCACATTTGCCTATTCAGCGTCAACCGACTGCAGCAAGGTTTTAAGACAGCTCCTGGCATTTTTCAGAAAATAGTCAACACAATGCTCGCTGGCATCACGGTTTCATCGACGAAATTATCTCATTTCTGGAGTCGGCGAACAAGATCACGAGCAGCAGGTCTTAGAAGCCATGGAGCGCAACAGAAAATACGCTTTCAAGCTACAGTTGGAAAAATGTGAGTTCGGTAAGTAAAGTATTGAGTTTTGTGGTCACATATCGATAAGAGTGGAATAAAACCACATCCGGACAAGCTGGCAGCCATCAAAGAACTTCCGAATCAAAAAGACCAACAACAACTCTGATCGTTCCTAGGAGCAGTCAATTACTAGGGAAAATTAATCAAAGGCATGAAAGAGCGACGAGGAATCCTTGACGAGTTGCTGAAGAAAGATGTAAAATTAGTATGGACAGATCAACACGTGAAGGCTTTCATCGACCTCAAGAACATTTTGAGCAACGAACTAAGTTTGGAAGTACCCGAGTTCGACGACGACATAACAAAAATTTAACCTTTCATCATCAATCAACTTGAACGAATTTGTAGATGCACAGGAAGTAGTTCAAGAGGAACCAGTTCCAAGACGAACCAAACGAGCTAGTGCTAGCATTCCACCACGATATTTGGTTGACTTGGTCAGATTTTAAGGGGGGGAAAGTATGGAGAAGCAGTTTTATATTCCTCTCTTTTATTTTCAATCTCTTTCTTTTATATGTCTCGACCTTCAGTCTTGATTTATATTACATCGAGTTAAGTTCTAATAAAAAATCATTTAGTTTGTACCTCATTCGTATTACTACCGAATTACAACACTATAGATAATAGTTCCCCTGCAGATATAAAAGCCGTATTTTATTTGCCGAGGAATAAGGAATTAGAATTTTAAAACCAGCAAAACAGCAGATTTTCTCATTCCAAATTAGGAATAAGATAGTGCAATTGTTGTTTTAGTTCCTTATTCCTCGGCAAATAAAATACAGCTAAAATAACTATAGCATTCTCGTAGTGTCAATCTCCTCTGGTTAACCACAATTTCAATTTAACTATAGTCGTTCTAATCATTTTTTGTCGTGCAGTTCAAATGTAAAACAATAAACAAGTATAAATAACGCATTGAAAAAAATCATCTCTGTTCGGTATTTTGTGTTTCATGTGTTAATAGTTCTGTTTGGCGTAACGCAGCCGCTGCAACAAACTACAAATTTTGTGAAATCTTCGCGTTTTTTGTCAAAAAAAAAACTGGTTGTTACTAAACTACATTCCTTTCTCGCTTCTCAAACACTTAATTTTTACGTATAGACTGATATAACATTCAGAAAATAAGCAGCAGCTAAAAGGAGATGCGAGCTCTGTAACTTCTCCTCCAGAAGAAAAGCCAAAGAAGAGAAATTTTCGTATACAACTACAAATAAATCACAAAATCTGTTAGCTGCAAAAACAAGCATCCTCTGATATATCTGTTAACACGAAACAGAACTTATAATAAAAAAAACGTTGCGTGTGTACAGAGTACACGTGTCAGAAGTAAAACTTCTTTGGCAATATAAACTTTAAATCGTAACGATTTGTAGGTATTGTTACCAAATTTCGGGCTTTCGAGTTCGTAAAGGATTTTGCAAATAAAACACAACACAAGTTTATTAATTTACAAATAACAACTTTAATAATCAATCAGTAAAATTAACACAAGTTCACAATTTTATACTGGACAACTTTTAAATGCACACAAAAACACTTATAATACTTGAACTTTTACAATATTTCTGCAAGCAATAGCTTTTCCACTAAACTGGTTAAATTCCAAACAACTAATTTACTTCGGCCTAACGTCTCTATTTAAACTCAATCAAAAGCTTCCAGAAACATCCAATCTTATAGACAGAAATTATTCCCTTATTTACAACTAACGATACTTATATGTATTGAGTCATCTTCTAAAAATAGACTACATGTTCATCATGTTCTTTTACAAAAACCGGGCAAACCGCACAAACCGGTTTGACTACTTGTTTGACCAGTACACAATGATTCATTTACATTATATTACATTACATTTCAAATATTCTAGTCTTACAGCCTAAAAGTATGCTTCATAAAGGTGCTTATTTTTAGTATGCAGTATTTACATTGCGATTGATTCCCAACTTTTTTGCGGTTTCTGTAGTTACCCTTGTCTTGTCTTGGAATTGTATAGCCAAACGAAATCTTCCCGAAATTTTTCATAATTCGCACGCAGGTGATTCCGTGTTTTTATTCCTTCGTTACCAATCACGACGTTGTTCTTTACTGATCTATGAACATTGATCACCAGGCGGTCAGGCCCCCAAAGTTGAAAGGTTGGTTGCATTCCTTAATTGCAGCGCAAAACTAAGAAAGTTAAAAGAGCCACATTACATAATTGCTACGAATCAATAATTAAACATTCAAGCTTCTTCTCTTATCTTTCAAAAATATAAACAAAACATTGATCACCATTGGTCTTCGATCGGAATCCTCATATTCCATATGTTAAGTATAGTAGGTATTTTCGACCAGCATTGTAAGTATAAAGTCAAATATGTAAATAGAAACGAAGGAAAAAAAGCAATAAAACATATAGAAACCAAATACACTTTTATTTGTAACAAGAAGAAAGTGGAGAAAAAAGAACCTTCGTTGACCAGCGAGCGTCACCCGAGCAAGTCCGTGAACAGCATCAATCACGACGATAACTTGACAAGCAAAATAAGAAAAGCTTTTTCTGAAGTTTTCTCGAAAGGTATTGGATGCTGCACAAAAGACAAAGCTTCCATGACACTGAAGCCAAAAGCGAAACCAGTCTTCCCCAATTCCTAAACCAGTCCCTCATGCCGTAGCTCCGGCAGTGCAAGTGCAAGAACTTGAACGCTTGTACTTGTTTCAAAGTCGAAAACGATAAATAAGCGAAACAACTAATGACCATCAATACTCACATTTGCCTATTCAGCGTCAACCGACTGCAGCAAGGTTTTAAGACAGCTCCTGGCATTTTTCAGAAAATAGTCAACACAATGCTCGCTGGCATCACGGTTTCATCGACGAAATTATCTCATTTCTGGAGTCGGCGAACAAGATCACGAGCAGCAGGTCTTAGAAGCCATGGAGCGCAACAGAGAATACGCTTTCAAGCTACAGTTGGAAAAATGTGAGTTCGGTAAGTAAAGTATTGAGTTTTGTGGTCACATATCGATAAGAGTGGAATAAAACCACATCCGGACAAGCTGGCAGCCATCAAAGAACTTCCGAATCAAAAAGACCAACAACAACTCTGATCGTTCCTAGGAGCAGTCAATTACTAGGGAAAATTAATCAAAGGCATGAAAGAGCGACGAGGAATCCTTGACGAGTTGCTGAAGAAAGATGTAAAATTAGTATGGACAGATCAACACGTGAAGGCTTTCATCGACCTCAAGAACATTTTGAGCAACGAACTAAGTTTGGAAGTACCCGAGTTCGACGACGACATAACAAAAATTTAACCTTTCATCATCAATCAACTTGAACGAATTTGTAGATGCACAGGAAGTAGTTCAAGAGGAACCAGTTCCAAGACGAACCAAACGAGCTAGTGCTAGCATTCCACCACGATATTTGGTTGACTTGGTCAGATTTTAAGGGGGGGGGAAGTATGGAGAAGCAGTTTTATATTCCTCTCTTTTATTTTCAATCTCTTTCTTTTATATGTCTCGACCTTCAGTCTTGATTTATATTACATCGAGTTAAGTTCTAATAAAAAATCATTTAGTTTGTACCTCATTCGTATTACTACCGAATTACAACACTATAGATAATAGTTCCCCTGCAGATATAAAAGCCGTATTTTATTTGCCGAGGAATAAGGAATTAGAATTTTAAAACCAGCAAAACAGCAGATTTTCTCATTCCAAATTAGGAATAAGATAGTGCAATTGTTGTTTTAGTTCCTTATTCCTCGGCAAATAAAATACAGCTAAAATAACTATAGCATTCTCGTAGTGTCAATCTCCTCTGGTTAACCACAATTTCAATTTAACTATAGTCGTTCTAATCATTTTTTGTCGTGCAGTTCAAATGTAAAACAATAAACAAGTATAAATAACGCATTGAAAAAAATCATCTCTGTTCGGTATTTTGTGTTTCATGTGTTAATAGTTCTGTTTGGCGTAACGCAGCCGCTGCAACAAACTACAAATTTTGTGAAATCTTCGCGTTTTTTGTCAAAAAAAAAACTGGTTGTTACTAAACTACATTCTGTAATGAATCAGACAGTGGTTTGTTGACGATTCCTGTTTATCAACTCGTCCGCTGGAAGACATGGTCGAACCGGGCGCACGCGTTCAATCCAGCCATGCTCGTCGGCAACCGGGGGGGGGGATCTTGGTTGTCCCATGACTTCCTCCATTATCAAAAATAATTCGCGTGCTACAAAACAAAAAAAAAACCCAAAAACTAGAGAATTACAACGAGATAGAGGGAGAGAGAGATAGAGACGGAAACTTGGCCCTGATGACTTGACGCCTGGGGAGAGGCTGTGGGAGACGTATCCGATAACGACACCCACCCACTTTCTTAACCCACCCTACCATGGGTCCCGATGTCCTTGGGACCCCCTTGTTTTCTTAAGCCACCGTTGACCTAGGGACTACCTGCGCCGGGAGGACAAAAGATAATGAAGTACTATACACACATTTCAACCTTTAACAATTTTTTTTATTTCCGTAGATTTCAAGGAAGATATTCCAATGCCTCGTAAGTCAAAGCAAAAAAAAAAAAAAACATATTATCGGTTTGAAATTTTACCATCCTTAAGGGGAATATTTAAATTTACTATCGTAATCGATATGCTAATTTAAATTTACTATTACGGAACAAGCCAAATCAAATTTATCGAATATTTAATCGATGTGTAATTTAAATATAATAATATTAATAAGTAACGTAAATCGATATAAAAGGTTAAAACGATTAATAGGAATATATAATCTATACAAGATTCAAATTTACTATCGTAATCGATATGCTAATTTAAATTTACTATTACGGAACAAGTCAAATCAAATTTATCGAATATTTAATCGATGTGTAATTTAAATATAATAATATTAATAAGTAACGTAAATCGATAAAAAAGGTTAAAACGATTAATAGGAATATATAATCTATACAAGATTCAAATTTGCTATCGTAATCGATATGCTAATTTAAATTTACTATTACGGAACAAGTCAAATCAAATTTATCGAATATTTAATCGATGTGTAATTTAAATATAATAATATTAATAAGTAACGTAAATCGATAAAAAAGGTTAAAACGATTAATAGGAATATATAATCTATACAAGATTCAAATTTGCTATCGTAATCGATATGCTAATTTAAATTTACTATTACGGAACAAGTCAAATCAAATTTATCGAATATTTAATCGATGTGTAATTTAAATATAATAATATTAATAAGTAACGTAAATCGATAAAAAAGGTTAAAACGATTAATAGGAATATATAATCTATACAAGATTCAAATTTGCTATCGTAATCGATATGCGAATTCAAATTTCATATTACGGAACAGAATAAACCGATAGAAAATTTACATCAAATACATCGAACATTTAATCGATTTAAATTTAAATATAAACTATTAATAAGTAGCGAAACCGATATGAAAGTTTACATTAAATCCATCGAATATTTAATCGATTCAAATTTAAATATAAACTATTAATAAGTAGCGAAACCGATATGAAAATTTACATTAAATCCATCGAATATTTAATCGATTTAAATTTAAATATAAACTATTAATAAGTAGCGAAACCGATATGAAAGTTTACATTAAATCCATCGAATATTTAATCGATTCAAATGTAAATTTAAACTATTAATAAGTAGCAAAACCGTTATGAAAATTTACATTAAATCCATCGAATATTTAATCGATTTAAATTTAAATATAAACTATTAATAAGTAGCGAAACCGATATGAAAGTTTACATTAAATCCATCGAATATTTAATCGATTCAAATGTAAATTTAAACTATTAATAAGTAGCAAAACCGATATGAAAATTTACATTAAATCCATCGAATATTTAATCGATTTAAATTTAAATATAGACTATTAATAAGTAGCGAAACCGATATGAAAGTTTCAAAACGATTAATAGGAATATATATATAATCGGGATAAGATTTGAATTTAATAATGTTAATAAGCAACGTAAAACGATACAAAAAAAAGTCAAACGAGTAACCAGCCGAATTGATTTCGGTGTCCCAAACACTAACATCCTGAAGTAAGCAGACACACATTCGAATAGGCCGACCAGCATTGGGTCGGTAGTAGAAGTAGTACTAAGTATGTAACTATTACGAAAAGAAAACCACAAAGGAGAATCTGAAAATACACTTACTTGTATACGCGTAGATCCGTGCTTCATCGCCAGCGCTGTCGAGTTGGGCAGAATCCAGGCTGTATTGAAAGAATGTTAATTTGAAAATAAAATTTTCCTATATTACTTTAAGGCGACCTGCTCCGCGCGCCCACCTCAGGCTACCAATGTTTGGGGACCGTTACAACATGTATAATAAATTCTTTTGTTATTTCCTTTTTTTTTTCAAATCACGTAAAAGAACCATATAAGAACGAGGTTACGGGATCTGCCGATGAGGTAGTGAGATCGACTGCTGCTGTTGCCCTTTTAAAGCTGTTGATGGTAGCCAAAGATGCTGGTCATCAGGGATACTGAGGATAATTTCAAGGTGATCTTGGGACGATTTCATCCAGCTTTGACGAATTCAGGTTCTTCTATGCCTCCCCGTTACGTAGTCAACGCAATACCGTTAATGCTTACGACCAAAGGGTGTCTACCAGACAACCAACGGCGTGCCATAGGCGATAGGAGGTGCTATTGGAAACGGGTATTTTCAGCTCACGCCGTCACTAACGAGGGGTTGTGGGGCGCAAGGCTGCCAACTCGTAACTTCCGAACGGTCGGCGCTGCTGTATTCCCCGTTCCGCAGAACAAAATTTCTTCTGATGCCGCTGCCGCTGGACACTTTACCGTCAATTTTTCCTTTTTTTTTTCTTTTTTTTTGTGCCCGATAAAGAGCCACGCAATTGAACCGATATGGGCCACACGTTAGGTGGAATTCAATTAACTCAACTTTGCGTACTTTGCGTACGTTGCACGCACTCACAGTATATTTCCGACTATTCACTAGAATTTCTCTAGGAATTCGCTTTATATCTAGAAATTTTATTTTTTTTTTTTCTTTCGGAATTCTTTGCACTTTGCGAAGTCAGGGAATTAATTTTCTGATTGCACGCGGCAATTATTAAAAAAAAATCAATTTTTTCTTTTTTTTTTTTCTTTTTTTGTGCCAGATAAAGAGCCACGCAATTGAACCGATATGGGCCACACGTTAGGTGGAATTCAATTAACTCAACTTTGCGTACTTTGCGTACGTTGCACGCACTCACAGTATATTTCCGACTATTCACTAGAATTTCTCTAGGAATTCGCTTTATATCTAGAAATTTTATTTTTTTTTTTTTCTTTCGGAATTCTTTGCACTTTGCGAAGTCAGGGAATTAATTTTCTGATTGCACGCGGCAATTATTATAAAGAAAAAATTCAATTTTCCCTTTTTCAGTTTCACCAACTACTGGACGAAATTCTTTTGCGACCGCTTGGTTCAAATAACTCAGAGACACTCTCCTTTTGCTTTTTCCATTTTCGCCTCGTAGGTCACAGCAGTGCCAGTACGGGTAAAGGTAGATGACGCTATTCTCTCATCATGCGGAGCCAATCAAAATAGGTCTTTTAAATTGCTTGTTCGACTTTTGGGATGACTACTACATTGACATAATTATGCCGATGCAGGAGCCTGTAAGTCTACGTGGCATACCAGCTATGGCTGTTAGAAAGAAATCATGCGATTTCTGGGCCAATCAAAAGGAGTCCTTTAAATTTCTCGACCAGCATTTTTATAACTACTACATTGACGTATTTATGTCGATGCAAGTACGTTAAGTCGCATTAACAGCAGCGGTTATTTTTGTTGCAATGCCAAGGGAATTCCACTGAACGCATCTAATCGTACCGGGTGACTCATATTATTCGGATAACGTTTGAAAAAGAAAAATTCCCTTTCTTGTCTCTAGACAAAAAAAAAAAATCTCCCATTACACAACAAATAATAGGACCCGCTTTCTTTTTCGAAGAGTAAGGGTACTATTCTTTGAAAGAGTGGGACACCCAAGCTTAAGTCATTGCCGAATGTCTTTGGCGTGGTAAGTACCCAACAGCTTCCCGGATCTATCTTCTAGAACGTAATAAGTATTACCTTTCTTCTCCCGAATTCGGGCGGGAAGAAATAAGGGGGCAATTTGGCACAGAACCCTTTCGCGAAATTGCTTTGGGCGAAGTTCCGCCTAAAAATCTCTTGACCTACCCTGAAATCTACATTGCGGCTTCGAGTGTTGTAAGTGCGAGTATTGTTATCGTGGGCCTGTTGTAACCTTTCCTGAACCTTCTCCCGAATGTTTCCAAGTTTGTCGTTCAATGGAATATTCACTTGGTGATCCTCCAACAAATTCAGGCTACGCAGCAAACGATAGTCGGAGGCGTGGTGAATCATATTCAATCCGAACAGGACATAGTATGGCGCAAAACCGATGGACGCATGATAAGAACTACGCAATGAACAGCTGATGCCACTAAGACATTTGTCCCAGTCCTTCTGATCGTTCTTAATATATGCGCGTATGGCAGCTATGATAGAGCGATTCACACGTTCGGATGCGTTAGACTGCGGCGAGTACAGGGCCGTGTACACATGTTTTATACCGTACTTAGTAAGAAGTGAATTAAAGATGACTGATTTGAATTGAACGCCGTTATCCGTCACGATTGTCTCGGGAACTCCGAAGGTGTGGAATATGTAATTTTCCAAATAACAACAGATAGACGTTGCACAAAACTTTTTAAGGGGTTTCAGAAAGTTGTACTTTGAGAGATGGTCGACTATTATCAAGATCCCAATAGCACCGGATTTAGATCTAGGATATGGACCTAACAAATCCATAAACAGTCGTTGAAATGGTCGGGCTGATTGTACCAGCTGACCCATAGGTGGACGCAAGACAACGTTGGATGGCTTAGTGCATTTACATGTTTCACACTTAGCGATATGTTCCTTGACTTGTTTCGACATATGTGGCCAGAAGAAGTGTCGCTTAATTCGCTCGGTGGTCTTTCCTATACCTCCATGAGCACCAGTTAGACGACAGTGGGCTTGCCGAATGACCCCGTTGGTCAACGATTGGGGAACCCAGAGTTTCCAAGAGTCATTTTCTTGTACGTCACTTCCAGTTGCGAATTCGGTACGCTTGTACAGATATTTCCCTACGACTTTAAGATCGGGCAACTTGCCCTGATGAACTAAAACCCTGGTCTTTAAGGTGCTGTATTCCGTACTATCGAACTCAGCGGAGTCCAAGTCGATTTCGGGACCTACTTCGCTGAATTCGCATAATTCATCAGTATACACTCTGGATAGGGTATCTGGAACAACATTCTCAGACCCCTTTCGATGTTTAATCGAAAATTGGAAACCCTGTAGTTTCAAAGCCCACCGCGCCAACCTGCCACTGAGATCAGTCTGTCGCATCAACCACTGCAAGCTTGCGTGGTCTGTTACCACTGTGAACTCCTGTCCCTCAATGTACGCGCGAAATTTCTTTATACCTAGGACAACGGCCAGACATTCCTGCTCAGTAACGCTGTAGTTCCTTTGTGCCTTATTCAACTTTTGTGACATAAAAGCCACAGGAACCTCATCGCCACTACTGTTTACTTGGGCAAGAACGCTGCCAATTCCGTCCTGGCTTGCGTCGCATTGCAGGACAAAGGGTCGAGTAAAATCTGGATTGCCCAGTACAGGTGCAGAAGTCAGTCTTTTTTTCAGCTCGTTAAAAGCTTTTTCGGCTTCGTCCGACCAATTGAAGGATTTAGACTTCCTGAGTAATTCTGTGAGAGGATGAGATACTACCGAGAAGTTGCTTATGAAGCGACGATACCAGCCAGCCATACCGAGAAAACGTCTCAATTGTCGAACCGACCCGGGCCTAGGAAACTCAGTTATCGCCACGAGTTTGTCTGGATCTACCTTAAGCACTCCGTTTCCGACTACGTATCCCAGATACTTGACTTCTCTCAAACAGAATTTACTTTTACTTACATTGATCGTGAGACCAGCCTTCCGCAAATGTAAAGCGACCTCCTCCAGAACCAACATATGCTTGTCGAAAGTATCTGTGATGACCAGCAGGTCGTCAAGATACACGAACACAAAATCCCTAAGTTGGGGTGGAATAACTTGGTCCATCAATCTACAAAGTGTCTGCGGTGCATTGCATAGTCCGAATGGCATCACTCGATATTGATACAAGGGCCTGTTAGAAACAGTGAAAGCGGTTTTGTCACGAGAATCTAATTCCAACGGAATTTGGTGGAAAGCCTTTTTCAAATCTAGACTCGAAATAACCTCCGCAGGCGGTAATCGACTTAAAATCCCATTGATATGAGGTAGGGGATAAGCGTCCTTGACCGTCACTGCGTTGACTTTCCTCGAGTCCAGACAGAGTCGAACCTTCCCTGGTTGACGTACCAACACGACAGGCGAGCTCCAGGAACTTTTAGATTCCTCGATGATCCCTTGAGCTAGCATTTCATCCAGTTCCGCAAAAATCAATCTCTCGATGGCCGGAGATACTGGATAATGCCGCTGCTTTATTGGCTTTGCATCCTGAACATCGATAACGTGTTCAACCAGGGTCGTTTTTCCCAATCCATCTTTATCGAAAGAAGGAAAACGTGACTTAACCACTTCCAATCTATTCAATTGACCAGTCGTTAAAACGAGTGATTTGGTGTTATCACCTTTGCCCACCTCGACATTCAAACTATGTTGCACTTCGCTAATGATTCCAGGCGCTAACTTAAATGCTCTCCAGAAATCAATACCCAGGTACAGATCTTGGGAAAGGTTAGGAATTAGATACAATTCGATTTCTCGAATCTGTCCTCGAAATTCAATGTCGACCTTTACCTTTCCTTTCACAGGTTGGCGATTTCCATCAGCCGTTTTAATACTGCTAACAAACGTGATCACGTCGCGACCATCACTCAAAATACTCTCTGCAACTCTTGAACCAACACAACTTATGGTAGCACCACTATCGAGCAGTCCTAGCATAGTACGATCTAAAAATGTCACCTCCGCATATGAACGAACGTCATCTCCCCTGTTGACAATTGCATCTATAAATCTCCGACGGCTTTGTAACACAGACTTCCAGAAGGTTCGCAACCTAAGCGTCGAACGCTTACTCTTTTGCTTCACCGTGGGAGTGTCTTCACCAAAAATTCGAGCTCGTGCTCTCTGATAAGCATCAAAACGATCGTGATATGGCCTAATTGGATACAGGGTCGGTCTTCTGCTATTGGATTCGCCGGTCGTTTTGTCTTCATTGTTTAAAAGTAAGGCAGTGGAAGCGTGAACTTCACCACCTATGGCACCAAAACTAGTGTCGATAGGTGGGGTCAGATCCAAGATTGATTTTACATGGGGTGCGGGTCTCGCTGTCGAAGCTGGGCCACACCCGGTCGGAAGTTTCCCGACGCCCTACACTTAGCGCAATTGGGTTTGAAGACATTAACAGCGCCACATCCATAGCAGAAGATCCGCCGTTCCTTTAAACACTCGATATACCTGTGACCAGGCTCGTCACAGTTCCAACAAATGAGAGCCTTACCCTCGCCTAGCGCACAAATTCCCCTCTCGTTACTTGGTGTCAGACTTCCCTCCTTTGGTAATTCAAAATCGACGTCAACCTCGGAGATGTTACGACGAAGGGCCGGGTTTCGTAATCCCGTAAAACCGCGGTTAACCTCAGCAAAGAAACGTTCACGTTTCCGGCAGATATCACGGAGTTGCGCTACAGAGCCAATGGTCAGATATAAGATCTCATGTCGAATATCCGGTCTAAGGTTGCGTGCTATGATCTCAGCGAGTTCCTTTTCGCTTATTTGAGAGTTTAGTCGGTTTGTTAAAACAGAAATTGAATCAAAATACTCGTCGAAAGTTTCTCGATCTCTCTGCTTCCTTGACCGAATACTCTCAAGGAGATCGTAATCTGTGCGACAATCCTTGTATTGCGTGCGCAATGCTTCGCAGAGGTCAAACCAATTGCAATTGAGCACGCCCCTGTGATAACGCCAAAACCATTCGCGCGCCTTACCGTGAAGTAACATGTGAAAGTTGTTACAGATCAACGAAAAATCTCCGTACAAAGTCTGGTTCGTCAGAACCTGTATGCGGTACAAAAACTCGTCAACCGTGAGTCCGTCTACCGAGCCGTCAAATCGTATTTGCCATTTCTGTATCAGGCTGGTGATACGATCGAACTTGCTTAAATCGATTGAACGATCATTGATCATTGAGTGATCAGGTGCGAACGAAACGCTGCGTGGATTGGATGAAAACCCCTGCTCCATATTTGCATTAGGACCGGTTGTTGGAGGATAACGAGAGAATTCCCCAGGACCCTTTTGTGGAATGCCCGGTGGACTAGAACGAACTTCAGTGGATCGAAGATTAAAATTTTCGAAACACCGCTGGACGTTAGAGGCAACAACATCAGACATTTTGCTGGTCAAACAATCGACCATCTCCGTCTTCTGCTGTTTCCAAGCTACGTCAATCAGGGCCTTAACTTCCTCGGTCGTGAGACCTTTATCTGTGCTTGAAATCGCCCGAATACCAGAAATTCGTTGACTATCCTCAAAAAGATTATCTTCATCCAGGAGTCCTCTGTCCGGATTTCGATTAGGCTCTCCAGCCCGTAAGTTTTCGTTCCTCGTCCAGTCCAACTGGTTTCGCCCCTTGGCCTTGGCTTTTCGCCCAGTGTTCGTACTTCGTGTCTGCATAGTTTTCGGTATTGCTCCCTTGGTTGCTGGTGTCCTTTTAATAGATTGGTTTCTACCCGACGTGACAGTATTAGCAGGCGCAACCGTAACTTCTATCGGCTTCAAATCTTCCACCAAGCACGGCTCTTTGCAGGTTGGACAATTGTTCGAAGTCTTCAAATACTCTGTTATACACGATTGGTGAAAAACATGTTTACACAGGGTAACCAAACTTGCGACCTCAGGAACCAGTTCAGCCTTGCATACCTGACAAACTATGCTGGGGTTGAGGCGACTCAAGTCCTCGTTACTACGAACGGTGAACATGTCTACTCAAATTCAAGAAAAATGATCCCTACCCCAAGATTCAATAATCTTCACAACACTCGAAGCGCAAATCGATAATCAAAACCCAGATTCAGAGCAGCAACCGCCCATAAAACAAACAATAAATCGAATTTCGAGAAATTTAACCAAACGAAATTATCCTGAATAGTCGAAATCTGAAATGTCTTAACCGGAAATTTACGATATGGAATTTTCCTCAATTTCGATAGTCAATACTAAAGGTGATTGTTGATACTAAAACCCACAAGATAATACTCCAAAATTCACAATAAAAAAAAATGACAGGTTCTAAAACCTAGCAAAATGTGTACAAACAACTAACTTTCTTCGTCCTCCAGCCAGGCAATACCTTCGGTCGTTTGGTGGTTTTGCCTCCCCCCTCACCTCAAGGCATCAGTTCAAAAAAAAACTTTCAGTAAAATAACAGTATATCCGTTTAGTCCATGTATAAAGTCAACAATGACTCGGCCGGCATATCGTCGACGTTGCCAATTACAGACAGACATGTGCAGAATTGAGAAGCGAGTAAGAATTCCCTCAGGGGAGATACATAAAACGATCTAAAATTCCAGCTATTGGAAGTAATGCCATCAGAGCTCTGGTCTAGCATTCGTGGGATGACAACTGACTAGTAATTCCACAAGATGATGGATTTAATTAGTAATTGAAAAGCATTCCGGTCCAAGGTTCGCGCAATACAATCCCTGGTTATTCCAGAACGCTGCCATATAAGGTTATCGAACTAAGTAACATTAACGTTGAAGCGGACGGGTTCTGCTGCAAATTCGGCTGAACCGCTGGTTTTCTGGCCAGATCGACCACCCAGGCAAGACGCCTGAAAATCCAATGAAAAGCACATCCAATTCGCCCTTACTTGCAACAAAAAAAAAACGCCGAAAAGAGAAGGGTTCTGTAGTGAGGTAGCCTTTAACGTCAGCTATGCGGTCAGGAACCAAAAAAAAAATCAGAACCCGAAATTCCGCAAGACCTACCTCCAGGGCCTCACCCAGAACAAGAAAAGGGATCGTCCTTAAGACGAACAATAATCTACCAAGTGATTAAATCGAGCCAGAGAAATTTAATAGGGGAAATTATGAACAATCAGCTTTCAAGGGACCCGCGGATTCTTTGGTCAGCTCTTCCGCTTCTAACAAAAGGTCTGCGATTCCAAAAGGAAGAGAGGGGCCTTCTTGATCAGACGACTGAGGTCCAGATAGAAAGAAGAAAAGAATCCTGGTGTGGGACAATCCTAGTACCATCGAAGGGTCCTAAGGGTTTTAGCCAGACAAGTTTTTTGGTCAGGAACACGGCCAAAGGTGCCAAGTTACCTGCGATTCCTAAGGAGCATGTCTAGCTGCCCACACTCAGTTGCAAAATGAAGTCCTAAAGACAACTATATATTAAACTATAAGGGAAAATTTAAAGCGAAAATAGTTTGTGGAACCAAAAGGCATTAGCGTGATGCCAATATCCTTCGGGCCCCACGTTGGTATTGACCAACGAGGTTTCTACCAAAAGTGTGTGACTCAAGAAAGTCTTGGAACAAACCCAAAACTTCTTCGGGCCCCACGTTGGGCGCCAATTTATGTAATGAATCAGACAGTGGTTTGTTGACGATTCCTGTTTATCAACTCGTCCGCTGGAAGACATGGTCGAACCGGGCGCACGCGTTCAATCCAGCCATGCTCGTCGGCAACCGGGGGGGGGATCTTGGTTGTCCCATGACTTCCTCCATTATCAAAAATAATTCGCGTGCTACAAAACAAAAAAAAAACCCAAAAACTAGAGAATTACAACGAGATAGAGGGAGAGAGAGATAGAGACGGAAACTTGGCCCTGATGACTTGACGCCTGGGGAGAGGCTGTGGGAGGCGTATCCGATAACGACACCCACCCACTTTCTTAACCCACCCTACCATGGGTCCCGATGTCCTTGGGACCCCCTTGTTTTCTTAAGCCACCGTTGACCTAGGGACTACCTGCGCCGGGAGGACAAAAGATAATGAAGTACTATACACACATTTCAACCTTTAACAATTTTTTTTATTTCCGTAGATTTCAAGGAAGATATTCCAATGCCTCGTAAGTCAAAGCAAAAAAAAAAAAAACATATTATCGGTTTGAAATTTTACCATCCTTAAGGGGAATATTTAAATTTACTATCGTAATCGATATGCTAATTTAAATTTACTATTACGGAACAAGCCAAATCAAATTTATCGAATATTTAATCGATGTGTAATTTAAATATAATAATATTAATAAGTAACGTAAATCGATATAAAAGGTTAAAACGATTAATAGGAATATATAATCTATACAAGATTCAAATTTACTATCGTAATCGATATGCTAATTTAAATTTACTATTACGGAACAAGTCAAATCAAATTTATCGAATATTTAATCGATGTGTAATTTAAATATAATAATATTAATAAGTAACGTAAATCGATAAAAAAGGTTAAAACGATTAATAGGAATATATAATCTATACAAGATTCAAATTTGCTATCGTAATCGATATGCTAATTTAAATTTACTATTACGGAACAAGTCAAATCAAATTTATCGAATATTTAATCGATGTGTAATTTAAATATAATAATATTAATAAGTAACGTAAATCGATAAAAAAGGTTAAAACGATTAATAGGAATATATAATCTATACAAGATTCAAATTTGCTATCGTAATCGATATGCTAATTTAAATTTACTATTACGGAACAAGTCAAATCAAATTTATCGAATATTTAATCGATGTGTAATTTAAATATAATAATATTAATAAGTAACGTAAATCGATAAAAAAGGTTAAAACGATTAATAGGAATATATAATCTATACAAGATTCAAATTTGCTATCGTAATCGATATGCGAATTCAAATTTCATATTACGGAACAGAATAAACCGATAGAAAATTTATATCAAATACATCGAACATTTAATCGATTTAAATTTAAATATAAACTATTAATAAGTAGCGAAACCGATATGAAAGTTTACATTAAATCCATCGAATATTTAATCGATTCAAATTTAAATATAAACTATTAATAAGTAGCGAAACCGATATGAAAATTTACATTAAATCCATCGAATATTTAATCGATTTAAATTTAAATATAAACTATTAATAAGTAGCGAAACCGATATGAAAGTTTACATTAAATCCATCGAATATTTAATCGATTCAAATGTAAATTTAAACTATTAATAAGTAGCAAAACCGATATGAAAATTTACATTAAATCCATCGAATATTTAATCGATTTAAATTTAAATATAAACTATTAATAAGTAGCGAAACCGATATGAAAGTTTACATTAAATCCATCGAATATTTAATCGATTCAAATGTAAATTTAAACTATTAATAAGTAGCAAAACCGATATGAAAATTTACATTAAATCCATCGAATATTTAATCGATTTAAATTTAAATATAGACTATTAATAAGTAGCGAAACCGATATGAAAGTTTCAAAACGATTAATAGGAATATATATATAATCGGGATAAGATTTGAATTTAATAATGTTAATAAGCAACGTAAAACGATACAAAAAAAAGTCAAACGAGTAACCAGCCGAATTGATTTCGGTGTCCCAAACACTAACATCCTGAAGTAAGCAGACACACATTCGAATAGGCCGACCAGCATTGGGTCGGTAGTAGAAGTAGTACTAAGTATGTAACTATTACGAAAAGAAAACCACAAAGGAGAATCTGAAAATACACTTACTTGTATACGCGTAGATCCGTGCTTCATCGCCAGCGCTGTCGAGTTGGGCAGAATCCAGGCTGTATTGAAAGAATGTTAATTTGAAAATAAAATTTTCCTATATTACTTTAAGGCGACCTGCTCCGCGCGCCCACCTCAGGCTACCAATGTTTGGGGACCGTTACAACATGTATAATAAATTCTTTTGTTATTTCCTTTTTTTTTTTTCAAATCACGTAAAAGAACCATATAAGAACGAGGTTACGGGATCTGCCGATGAGGTAGTGAGATCGACTGCTGCTGTTGCCCTTTTAAAGCTGTTGATGGTAGCCAAAGATGCTGGTCATCAGGGATACTGAGGATAATTTCAAGGTGATCTTGGGACGATTTCATCCAGCTTTGACGAATTCAGGTTCTTCTATGCCTCCCCGTTACGTAGTCAACGCAATACCGTTAATGCTTACGACCAAAGGGTGTCTACCAGACAACCAACGGCGTGCCATAGGCGATAGGAGGTGCTATTGGAAACGGGTATTTTCAGCTCACGCCGTCACTAACGAGGGGTTGTGGGGCGCAAGGCTGCCAACTCGTAACTTCCGAACGGTCGGCGCTGCTGTATTCCCCGTTCCGCAGAACAAAATTTCTTCTGATGCCGCTGCCGCTGGACACTTTACCGTCAATTTTTCCTTTTTTTTTTCTTTTTTTTTGTGCCCGATAAAGAGCCACGCAATTGAACCGATATGGGCCACACGTTAGGTGGAATTCAATTAACTCAACTTTGCGTACTTTGCGTACGTTGCACGCACTCACAGTATATTTCCGACTATTCACTAGAATTTCTCTAGGAATTCGCTTTATATCTAGAAATTTTATTTTTTTTTTTTCTTTCGGAATTCTTTGCACTTTGCGAAGTCAGGGAATTAATTTTCTGATTGCACGCGGCAATTATTAAAAAAAAATCAATTTTTTCTTTTTTTTTTTTCTTTTTTTGTGCCAGATAAAGAGCCACGCAATTGAACCGATATGGGCCACACGTTAGGTGGAATTCAATTAACTCAACTTTGCGTACTTTGCGTACGTTGCACGCACTCACAGTATATTTCCGACTATTCACTAGAATTTCTCTAGGAATTCGCTTTATATCTAGAAATTTTATTTTTTTTTTTTCTTTCGGAATTCTTTGCACTTTGCGAAGTCAGGGAATTAATTTTCTGATTGCACGCGGCAATTATTATAAAGAAAAAATTCAATTTTCCCTTTTTCAGTTTCACCAACTACTGGACGAAATTCTTTTGCGACCGCTTGGTTCAAATAACTCAGAGACACTCTCCTTTTGCTTTTTCCATTTTCGCCTCGTAGGTCACAGCAGTGCCAGTACGGGTAAAGGTAGATGACGCTATTCTCTCATCATGCGGAGCCAATCAAAATAGGTCTTTTAAATTGCTTGTTCGACTTTTGGGATGACTACTACATTGACATAATTATGCCGATGCAGGAGCCTGTAAGTCTACGTGGCATACCAGCTATGGCTGTTAGAAAGAAATCATGCGATTTCTGGGCCAATCAAAAGGAGTCCTTTAAATTTCTCGACCAGCATTTTTATAACTACTACATTGACGTATTTATGTCGATGCAAGTACGTTAAGTCGCATTAACAGCAGCGGTTATTTTTGTTGCAATGCCAAGGGAATTCCACTGAACGCATCTAATCGTACCGGGTGACTCATATTATTCGGATAACGTTTGACAAAGAAAAATTCCCTTTCTTGTCTCTAGACAAAAAAAAAAAATCTCCCATTACAATTCCTTTCTCGCTTCTCAAACACCTTATTTTTACGTATAGACTGATATAACATTCAGAAAATAAGCAGCAGCTAAAAGGAGATGCGAGCTCTGTAACTTCTCCTCCAGAAGAAAAGCCAAAGAAGAGAAATTTTCGTATACAACTACAAATAAATCACAAAATCTGTTAGCTGCAAAAACAAGCATCCTCTGATATATCTGTTAACACGAAACAGAACTTATAATAAAAAAAAACGTTGCGTGTGTACAGAGTACACGTGTCAGAAGTAAAACTTCTTTGGCAATATAAACTTTAAATCGTAACGATTTGTAGGTATTGTTACCAAATTTCGGGCTTTCGAGTTCGTAAAGGATTTTGCAAATAAAACACAACACAAGTTTATTAATTTACAAATAACAACTTTAATAATCAATCAGTAAAATTAACACAAGTTCACAATTTTATACTGGACAACTTTTAAATGCACACAAAAACACTTATAATACTTGAACTTTTACAATATTTCTGCAAGCAATAGCTTTTCCACTAAACTGGTTAAATTCCAAACAACTAATTTACTTCGGCCTAACGTCTCTATTTAAACTCAATCAAAAGCTTCCAGAAACATCCAATCTTATAGACAGAAATTATTCCCTTATTTACAACTAACGATACTTATATGTATTGAGTCATCTTCTAAAAATAGACTACATGTTCATCATGTTCTTTTACAAAAACCGGGCAAACCGCACAAACCGGTTTGACTACTTGTTTGACCAGTACACAATGATTCATTTACATTATATTACATTACATTTCAAATATTCTAGTCTTACAGCCTAAAAGTATGCTTCATAAAGGTGCTTATTTTTAGTATGCAGTATTTACATTGCGATTGATTCCCAACTTTTTTGCGGTTTCTGTAGTTACCCTTGTCTTGTCTTGGAATTGTATAGCCAAACGAAATCTTCCCTAAATTTTTCATAATTCGCACGCAGGTGATTCCGTGTTTTTATTCCTTCGTTACCAATCACGACGTTGTTCTTTACTGATCTATGAACATTGATCACCAGGCGGTCAGGCCCCCAAAGTTGAAAGGTTGGTTGCATTCCTTAATTGCAGCGCAAAACTAAGAAAGTTAAAAGAGCCACATTACATTACATAATTGCTACGAATCAATAATTAAACATTCAAGCTTCTTCTCTTATCTTTCAAAAATATAAACAAAACATTGATCACCATTGGTCTTCGATCGGAATCCTCATATTCCATATGTTAAGTATAGTAGGTATTTTCGACCAGCATTGTAAGTATAAAGTCAAATATGTAAATAGAAACGAAGGAAAAAAAGCAATAAAACATATAGAAACCAAATACACTTTTATTTGTAACAAGAAGAAAGTGGAGAAAAAAGAACCTTCGTTGACCAGCGAGCGTCACCCGAGCAAGTCCGTGAACAGCATCAATCACGACGATAACTTGACAAGCAAAATAAGAAAAGCTTTTTCTGAAGTTTTCTCGAAAGGTATTGGATGCTGCACAAAAGACAAAGCTTCCATGACACTGAAGCCAAAAGCGAAACCAGTCTTCCCCAATTCCTAAACCAGTCCCTCATGCCGTAGCTCCGGCAGTGCAAGTGCAAGAACTTGAACGCTTGTACTTGTTTCAAAGTCGAAAACGATAAATAAGCGAAACAACTAATGACCATCAATACTCACATTTGCCTATTCAGCGTCAACCGACTGCAGCAAGGTTTTAAGACAGCTCCTGGCATTTTTCAGAAAATAGTCAACACAATGCTCGCTGGCATCACGGTTTCATCGACGAAATTATCTCATTTCTGGAGTCGGCGAACAAGATCACGAGCAGCAGGTCTTAGAAGCCATGGAGCGCAACAGAGAATACGCTTTCAAGCTACAGTTGGAAAAATGTGAGTTCGGTAAGTAAAGTATTGAGTTTTGTGGTCACATATCGATAAGAGTGGAATAAAACCACATCCGGACAAGCTGGCAGCCATCAAAGAACTTCCGAATCAAAAAGACCAACAACAACTCTGATCGTTCCTAGGAGCAGTCAATTACTAGGGAAAATTAATCAAAGGCATGAAAGAGCGACGAGGAATCCTTGACGAGTTGCTGAAGAAAGATGTAAAATTAGTATGGACAGATCAACACGTGAAGGCTTTCATCGACCTCAAGAACATTTTGAGCAACGAACTAAGTTTGGAAGTACCCGAGTTCGACGACGACATAACAAAAATTTAACCTTTCATCATCAATCAACTTGAACGAATTTGTAGATGCACAGGAAGTAGTTCAAGAGGAACCAGTTCCAAGACGAACCAAACGAGCTAGTGCTAGCATTCCACCACGATATTTGGTTGACTTGGTCAGATTTTAAGGGGGGGAAAGTATGGAGAAGCAGTTTTATATTCCTCTCTTTTATTTTCAATCTCTTTCTTTTATATGTCTCGACCTTCAGTCTTGATTTATATTACATCGAGTTAAGTTCTAATAAAAAATCATTTAGTTTGTACCTCATTCGTATTACTACCGAATTACAACACTATAGATAATAGTTCCCCTGCAGATATAAAAGCCGTATTTTATTTGCCGAGGAATAAGGAATTAGAATTTTAAAACCAGCAAAACAGCAGATTTTCTCATTCCAAATTAGGAATAAGATAGTGCAATTGTTGTTTTAGTTCCTTATTCCTCGGCAAATAAAATACAGCTAAAATAACTATAGCATTCTCGTAGTGTCAATCTCCTCTGGTTAACCACAATTTCAATTTAACTATAGTCGTTCTAATCATTTTTTGTCGTGCAGTTCAAATGTAAAACAATAAACAAGTATAAATAACGCATTGAAAAAAATCATTTCTGTTCGGTATTTTGTGTTTCATGTGTTAATAGTTCTGTTTGGCGTAACGCAGCCGCTGCAACAAACTACAAATTTTGTGAAATCTTCGCGTTTTTTGTCAAAAAAAAAACTGGTTGTTACTAAACTACATTCCTTTCTCGCTTCTCAAACACTTAATTTTTACGTATAGACTGATATAACATTCAGAAAATAAGCAGCAGCTAAAAGGAGATGCGAGCTCTGTAACTTCTCCTCCAGAAGAAAAGCCAAAGAAGAGAAATTTTCGTATACAACTACAAATAAATCACAAAATCTGTTAGCTGCAAAAACAAGCATCCTCTGATATATCTGTTAACACGAAACAGAACTTATAATAAAAAAAACGTTGCGTGTGTACAGAGTACACGTGTCAGAAGTAAAACTTCTTTGGCAATATAAACTTGAAATCGTAACGATTTGTAGGTATTGTTACCAAATTTCGGGCTTTCGAGTTCGTAAAGGATTTTGCAAATAAAACACAACACAAGTTTATTAATTTACAAATAACAACTTTAATAATCAATCAGTAAAATTAACACAAGTTCACAATTTTATACTGGACAACTTTTAAATGCACACAAAAACACTTATAATACTTGAACTTTTGCAATATTTCTGCAAGCAATAGCTTTTCCACTAAACTGGTTAAATTCCAAACAACTAATTTACTTCGGCCTAACGTCTCTATTTAAACTCAATCAAAAGCTTCCAGAAACATCCAATCTTATAGACAGAAATTATTCCCTTATTTACAACTAACGATACTTATATGTATTGAGTCATCTTCTAAAAATAGACTACATGTTCATCATGTTCTTTTACAAAAACCGGGCAAACCGCACAAACCGGTTTGACTACTTGTTTGACCAGTACACAATGATTCATTTACATTATATTACATTACATTTCAAATATTCTAGTCTTACAGCCTAAAAGTATGCTTCATAAAGGTGCTTATTTTTAGTATGCAGTATTTACATTGCGATTGATTCCCAACTTTTTTGCGGTTTCTGTAGTTACCCTTGTCTTGTCTTGGAATTGTATAGCCAAACGAAATCTTCCCGAAATTTTTCATAATTCGCACGCAGGTGATTCCGTGTTTTTATTCCTTCGTTACCAATCACGACGTTGTTCTTTACTGATCTATGAACATTGATCACCAGGCGGTCAGGCCCCCAAAGTTGAAAGGTTGGTTGCATTCCTTAATTGCAGCGCAAAACTAAGAAAGTTAAAAGAGCCACATTACATTACATAATTGCTACGAATCAATAATTAAACATTCAAGCTTCTTCTCTTATCTTTCAAAAATATAAACAAAACATTGATCACCATTGGTCTTCGATCGGAATCCTCATATTCCATATGTTAAGTATAGTAGGTATTTTCGACCAGCATTGTAAGTATAAAGTCAAATATGTAAATAGAAACGAAGGAAAAAAAGCAATAAAACATATAGAAACCAAATACACTTTTATTTGTAACAAGAAGAAAGTGGAGAAAAAAGAACCTTCGTTGACCAGCGAGCGTCACCCGAGCAAGTCCGTGAACAGCATCAATCACGACGATAACTTGACAAGCAAAATAAGAAAAGCTTTTTCTGAAGTTTTCTCGAAAGGTATTGGATGCTGCACAAAAGACAAAGCTTCCATGACACTGAAGCCAAAAGCGAAACCAGTCTTCCCCAATTCCTAAACCAGTCCCTCATGCCGTAGCTCCGGCAGTGCAAGTGCAAGAACTTGAACGCTTGTACTTGTTTCAAAGTCGAAAACGATAAATAAGCGAAACAACTAATGACCATCAATACTCACATTTGCCTATTCAGCGTCAACCGACTGCAGCAAGGTTTTAAGACAGCTCCTGGCATTTTTCAGAAAATAGTCAACACAATGCTCGCTGGCATCACGGTTTCATCGACGAAATTATCTCATTTCTGGAGTCGGCGAACAAGATCACGAGCAGCAGGTCTTAGAAGCCATGGAGCGCAACAGAGAATACGCTTTCAAGCTACAGTTGGAAAAATGTGAGTTCGGTAAGTAAAGTATTGAGTTTTGTGGTCACATATCGATAAGAGTGGAATAAAACCACATCCGGACAAGTTGGCAGCCATCAAAGAACTTCTGAATCAAAAAGACCAACAACAACTCTGATCGTTCCTAGGAGCAGTCAATTACTAGGGAAAATTAATCAAAGGCATGAAAGAGCGACGAGGAATCCTTGACGAGTTGCTGAAGAAAGATGTAAAATTAGTATGGACAGATCAACACGTGAAGGCTTTCATCGACCTCAAGAACATTTTGAGCAACGAACTAAGTTTGGAAGTACCCGAGTTCGACGACGACATAACAAAAATTTAACCTTTCATCATCAATCAACTTGAACGAATTTGTAGATGCACAGGAAGTAGTTCAAGAGGAACCAGTTCCAAGACGAACCAAACGAGCTAGTGCTAGCATTCCACCACGATATTTGGTTGACTTGGTCAGATTTTAAGGGGGGGAAAGTATGGAGAAGCAGTTTTATATTCCTCTCTTTTATTTTCAATCTCTTTCTTTTATATGTCTCGACCTTCAGTCTTGATTTATATTACATCGAGTTAAGTTCTAATAAAAAATCATTTAGTTTGTACCTCATTCGTATTACTACCGAATTACAACACTATAGATAATAGTTCCCCTGCAGATATAAAAGCCGTATTTTATTTGCCGAGGAATAAGGAATTAGAATTTTAAAACCAGCAAAACAGCAGATTTTCTCATTCCAAATTAGGAATAAGATAGTGCAATTGTTGTTTTAGTTCCTTATTCCTCGGCAAATAAAATACAGCTAAAATAACTATAGCATTCTCGTAGTGTCAATCTCCTCTGGTTAACCACAATTTCAATTTAACTATAGTCGTTCTAATCATTTTTTGTCGTGCAGTTCAAATGTAAAACAATAAACAAGTATAAATAACGCATTGAAAAAAATCATCTCTGTTCGGTATTTTGTGTTTCATGTGTTAATAGTTCTGTTTGGCGTAACGCAGCCGCTGCAACAAACTACAAATTTTGTGAAATCTTCGCGTTTTTTGTCAAAAAAAAAACTGGTTGTTACTAAACTACATTCCTTTCTCGCTTCTCAAACACTTAATTTTTACGTATAGACTGATATAACATTCAGAAAATAAGCAGCAGCTAAAAGGAGATGCGAGCTCTGTAACTTCTCCTCCAGAAGAAAAGCCAAAGAAGAGAAATTTTCGTATACAACTACAAATAAATCACAAAATCTGTTAGCTGCAAAAACAAGCATCCTCTGATATATCTGTTAACACGAAACAGAACTTATAATAAAAAAAACGTTGCGTGTGTACAGAGTACACGTGTCAGAAGTAAAACTTCTTTGGCAATATAAACTTTAAATCGTAACGATTTGTAGGTATTGTTACCAAATTTCGGGCTTTCGAGTTCGTAAAGGATTTTGCAAATAAAACACAACACAAGTTTATTAATTTACAAATAACAACTTTAATAATCAATCAGTAAAATTAACACAAGTTCACAATTTTATACTGGACAACTTTTAAATGCACACAAAAACACTTATAATACTTGAACTTTTACAATATTTCTGCAAGCAATAGCTTTTCCACTAAACTGGTTAAATTCCAAACAACTAATTTACTTCGGCCTAACGTCTCTATTTAAACTCAATCAAAAGCTTCCAGAAACATCCAATCTTATAGACAGAAATTATTCCCTTATTTACAACTAACGATACTTATATGCATTGAGTCATCTTCTAAAAATAGACTACATGTTCATCATGTTCTTTTACAAAAACCGGGCAAACCGCACAAACCGGTTTGACTACTTGTTTGACCAGTACACAATGATTCATTTACATTATATTACATTACATTTCAAATATTCTAGTCTTACAGCCTAAAAGTATGCTTCATAAAGGTGCTTATTTTTAGTATGCAGTATTTACATTGCGATTGATTCCCAACTTTTTTGCGGTTTCTGTAGTTACCCTTGTCTTGTCTTGGAATTGTATAGCCAAACGAAATCTTCCCGAAATTTTTCATAATTCGCACGCAGGTGATTCCGTGTTTTTATTCCTTCGTTACCAATCACGACGTTGTTCTTTACTGATCTATGAACATTGATCACCAGGCGGTCAGGCCCCCAAAGTTGAAAGGTTGGTTGCATTCCTTAATTGCAGCGCAAAACTAAGAAAGTTAAAAGAGCCACATTACATTACATAATTGCTACGAATCAATAATTAAACATTCAAGCTTCTTCTCTTATCTTTCAAAAATATAAACAAAACATTGATCACCATTGGTCTTCGATCGGAATCCTCATATTCCATATGTTAAGTATAGTAGGTATTTTCGACCAGCATTGTAAGTATAAAGTCAAATATGTAAATAGAAACGAAGGAAAAAAAGCAATAAAACATATAGAAACCAAATACACTTTTATTTGTAACAAGAAGAAAGTGGAGAAAAAAGAACCTTCGTTGACCAGCGAGCGTCACCCGAGCAAGTCCGTGAACAGCATCAATCACGACGATAACTTGACAAGCAAAATAAGAAAAGCTTTTTCTGAAGTTTTCTCGAAAGGTATTGGATGCTGCACAAAAGACAAAGCTTCCATGACACTGAAGCCAAAAGCGAAACCAGTCTTCCCCAATTCCTAAACCAGTCCCTCATGCCGTAGCTCCAGCAGTGCAAGTGCAAGAACTTGAACGCTTGTACTTGTTTCAAAGTCGAAAACGATAAATAAGCGAAACAACTAATAACCATCAATACTCACATTTGCCTATTCAGCGTCAACCGACTGCAGCAAGGTTTTAAGACAGCTCCTGGCATTTTTCAGAAAATAGTCAACACAATGCTCGCTGGCATCACGGTTTCATCGACGAAATTATCTCATTTCTGGAGTCGGCGAACAAGATCACGAGCAGCAGGTCTTAGAAGCCATGGAGCGCAACTGAGAATACGCTTTCAAGATACAGTTGGAAAAATGTTAGTTCGGTAAGTAAAGTATTGAGTTTTGTGGTCACATATCGATAAGAGTGGAATAAAACCACATCCGGACAAGCTGGCAGCCATCAAAGAACTTCCGAATCAAAAAGACCAACAACAACTCTGATCGTTCCTAGGAGCAGTCAATTACTAGGGAAAATTAATCAAAGGCATGAAAGAGCGACGAGGAATCCTTGACGAGTTGCTGAAGAAAGATGTAAAATTAGTATGGACAGATCAACACGTGAAGGCTTTCATCGACCTCAAGAACATTTTGAGCAACGAACTAAGTTTGGAAGTACCCGAGTTCGACGACGACATAACAAAAATTTAACCTTTCATCATCAATCAACTTGAACGAATTTGTAGATGCAAAGGAAGTAGTTCAAGAGGAACCAGTTCCAAGACGAACCAAACGAGCTAGTGCTAGCATCCTCTGATATATCTGTTAACACGAAACAGAACTTATAATAAAAAAAACGTTGCGTGTGTACAGAGTACACGTGTCAGAAGTAAAACTTCTTTGGCAATATAAACTTTAAATCGTAACGATTTGTAGGTATTGTTACCAAATTTCGGGCTTTCGAGTTCGTAAAGGATTTTGCAAATAAAACACAACACAAGTTTATTAATTTACAAATAACAACTTTAATAATCAATCAGTAAAATTAACACAAGTTCACAATTTTATACTGGACAACTTTTAAATGCACACAAAAACACTTATAATACTTGAACTTTTACAATATTTGTGCAAGCAATAGCTTTTCCACTAAACTGGTTAAATTCCAAACAACTAATTTACTTCGGCCTAACGTCTCTATTTAAACTCAATCAAAAGCTTCCAGAAACATCCAATCTTATAGACAGAAATTATTCCCTTATTTACAACTAACGATACTTATATGTATTGAGTCATCTTCTAAAAATAGACTACATGTTCATCATGTTCTTTTACAAAAACCGGGCAAACCGCACAAACCGGTTTGACTACTTGTATGACCAGTACACAATGATTCATTTACATTATATTACATTACATTTCAAATATTCTAGTCTTACAGCCTAAAAGTATGCTTCATAAAGGTGCTTATTTTTAGTATGCAGTATTTACATTGCGATTGATTCCCAACTTTTTTGCGGTTTCTGTAGTTACCCTTGTCTTGTCTTGGAATTGTATAGCCAAACGAAATCTTCCCGAAATTTTTCATAATTCGCACGCAGGTGATTCCGTGTTTTTATTCCTTCGTTACCAATCACGACGTTGTTCTTTACTGATCTATGAACATTGATCACCAGGCGGTCAGGCCCCCAAAGTTGAAAGGTTGGTTGCATTCCTTAATTGCAGCGCAAAACTAAGAAAGTTAAAAGAGCCACATTACATTACATAATTGCTACGAATCAATAATTAAACATTCAAGCTTCTTCTCTTATCTTTCAAAAATATAAACAAAACATTGATCACCATTGGTCTTCGATCGGAATCCTCATATTCCATATGTTAAGTATAGTAGGTATTTTCGACCAGCATTGTAAGTATAAAGTCAAATATGTAAATAGAAACGAAGGAAAAAAAGCAATAAAACATATAGAAACCAAATACACTTTTATTTGTAACAAGAAGAAAGTGGAGAAAAAAGAACCTTCGTTGACCAGCGAGCGTCACCCGAGCAAGTCCGTGAACAGCATCAATCACGACGATAACTTGACAAGCAAAATAAGAAAAGCTTTTTCTGAAGTTTTCTCGAAAGGTATTGGATGCTGCACAAAAGACAAAGCTTCCATGACACTGAAGCCAAAAGCGAAACCAGTCTTCCCCAATTCCTAACCCAGTCCCTCATGCCGTAGCTCCGGCAGTGCAAGTGCAAGAACTTGAACGCTTGTACTTGTTTCAAAGTCGAAAACGATAAATAAGCGAAACAACTAATGACCATCAATACTCACATTTGCCTATTCAGCGTCAACCGACTGCAGCAAGGTTTTAAGACAGTTCCTGGCATTTTTCAGAAAATAGTCAACACAATGCTCGCTGGCATCACGGTTTCATCGACGAAATTATGTCATTTCTGGAGTCGGCGAACAAGATCACGAGCAGCAGGTCTTAGAAGCAATGGAGCGCAACAGAGAATACGCTTTCAAGCTACAGTTGAAAAAATGTGAGTTCGGTAAGTAAAGTATTGAGTTTTGTGGTCACATATCGATAAGAGTGGAATAAAACCACATCCGGACAAGCTGGCAGCCATCAAAGAACTTCCGAATCAAAAAGACCAACAACAACTCTGATCGTTCCTAGGAGCAGTCAATTACTAGGGAAAATTAATCAAAGGCATGAAAGAGCGACGAGGAATCCTTGACGAGTTGCTGAAGAAAGATGTAAAATTAGTATGGACAGATCAACACGTGAAGGCTTTCATCGACCTCAAGAACATTTTGAGCAACGAACTAAGTTTGGAAGTACCCGAGTTCGACGACGACATAACAAAAATTTAACCTTTCATCATCAATCAACTTGAACGAATTTGTAGATGCACAGGAAGTAGTTCAAGAGGAACCAGTTCCAAGACGAACCAAACGAGCTAGTGCTAGCATTCCACCACGATATTTGGTTGACTTGGTCAGATTTTAAGGGGGGGAAAGTATGGAGAAGCAGTTTTATATTCCTCTCTTTTATTTTCAATCTCTTTCTTTTATATGTCTCGACCTTCAGTCTTGATTTATATTACATCGAGTTAAGTTCTAATAAAAAATCATTTAGTTTGTACCTCATTCGTATTACTACCGAATTACAACACTATAGATAATAGTTCCCCTGCAGATATAAAAGCCGTATTTTATTTGCCGAGGAATAAGGAATTAGAATTTTAAAACCAGCAAAACAGCAGATTTTCTCATTCCAAATTAGGAATAAGATAGTGCAATTGTTGTTTTAGTTCCTTATTCCTCGGCAAATAAAATACAGCTAAAATAACTATAGCATTCTCGTAGTGTCAATCTCCTCTGGTTAACCACAATTTCAATTTAACTATAGTCGTTCTAATCATTTTTTGTCGTGCAGTTCAAATGTAAAACAATAAACAAGTATAAATAACGCATTGAAAAAAATCATCTCTATTCGGTATTTTGTGTTTCATGTGTTAATAGTTCTGTTTGGCGTAACGCAGCCGCTGCAACAAACTACAAATTTTGTGAAATCTTCGCGTTTTTTGTCAAAAAAAAAAACTGGTTGTTACTAAACTACATTCCTTTCTCGCTTCTCAAACACTTAATTTTTACGTATAGACTGATATAACATTCAGAAAATAAGCAGCAGCTAAAAGGAGATGCGAGCTCTGTAACTTCTCCTCCAGAAGAAAAGCCAAAGAAGAGAAATTTTCGTATACAACTACAAATAAATCACAAAATCTGTTAGCTGCAAAAACAAGCATTCTGAGATATATCTGTTAACACGAAACAGAACTTATAATAAAAAAAATGTTGCGTGTGTACAGAGTACACGTGTCAGAAGTAAAACTTCTTTGGCAATATAAACTTTAAATCGTAACGATTTGTAGGTATTGTTACCAAATTTCGGGCTTTCGAGTTCGTAAAGGATTTTGCAAATAAAACACAACACAAGTTTATTAATTTACAAATAACAACTTTAATAATCAATCAGTAAAATTAACACAAGTTCACAATTTTATACTGGACAACTTTTAAATGCACACAAAAACACTTATAATACTTGAACTTTTACAATATTTCTGCAAGCAATAGCTTTTCCACTAAACTGGTTAAATTCCAAACAACTAATTTACTTCGGCCTAACGTCTCTATTTAAACTCAATCAAAAGCTTCCAGAAACATCCAATCTTATAGACAGAAATTATTCCCTTATTTACAACTAACGATACTTATATGTATTGAGTCATCTTCTAAAAATAGACTACATGTTCATCATGTTCTTTTACAAAAACCGGGCAAACCGCACAAACCGGTTTGACTACTTGTTTGACCAGTACACAATGATTCATTTACATTATATTACATTACATTTCAAATATTCTAGTCTTACAGCCTAAAAGTATGCTTCATAAAGGTGCTTATTTTTAGTATGCAGTATTTACATTGCGATTGATTCCCAACTTTTTTGCGGTTTCTGTAGTTACCCTTGTCTTGTCTTGGAATTGTATAGCCAAACGAAATCTTCCCTAAATTTTTCATAATTCGCACGCAGGTGATTCCGTGTTTTTATTCCTTCGTTACCAATCACGACGTTGTTCTTTACTGATCTATGAACATTGATCACCAGGCGGTCAGGCCCCCAAAGTTGAAAGGTTGGTTGCATTCCTTAATTGCAGCGCAAAACTAAGAAAGTTAAAAGAGCCACATTACATTACATAATTGCTACGAATCAATAATTAAACATTCAAGCTTCTTCTCTTATCTTTCAAAAATATAAACAAAACATTGATCACCATTGGTCTTCGATCGGAATCCTCATATTCCATATGCTAAGTATAGTAGGTATTTTCGACCAGCATTGTAAGTATAAAGTCAAATATGTAAATAGAAACGAAGGAAAAAAAGCAATAAAACATATAGAAACCAAATACACTTTTATTTGTAACAAGAAGAAAGTGGAGAAAAAAGAACCTTCGTTGACCAGCGAGCGAGCGAGAATGCTGCACAAAAGACAAAGCTTCCATGACACTGAAGCCAAAGGCGAAACCAGTCTTCCCCAATTCCTAAACCAGTCCCTCATGCCGTAGCTCCGGCAGTGCAAGTGCAAGAACTTGAACGCTTGTACTTGTTTCAAAGTCGAAAACGATAAATAAGCGAAACAACTAATGACCATCAATACTCACATTTGCCTATTCAGCGTCAACCGACTGCAGAAAGGTTTTAAGACAGCTCCTGGCATTTTTCAGAAAATAGTCAACACAATGCTCGCTGGCATCACGGTTTCATCGACGAAATTATCTCATTTCTGGAGTCGGCGAACAAGATCACGAGCAGCAGGTCTAAGAAGCCATGGAGCGCAACAGAGAATACGCTTTCAAGCTACACTTGGAAAAATGTGAGTTCGGTAAGTAAAGTATTGAGTTTTGTGGTCACATATCGATAAGAGTGGAATAAAACCACATCCGGACAAGTTGGCAGCCATCAAAGAACTTCTGAATCAAAAAGACCAACAACAACTCTGATCGTTCCTAGGAGCAGTCAATTACTAGGGAAAATTAATCAAAGGCATGAAAGAGCGACGAGGAATCCTTGACGAGTTGCTGAAGAAAGATGTAAAATTAGTATGGACAGATCAACACGTGAAGGCTTTCATCGACCTCAAGAACATTTTGAGCAACGAACTAAGTTTGGAAGTACCCGAGTTCGACGACGACATAACAAAAATTTAACCTTTCATCATCAATCAACTTGAACGAATTTGTAGATGCACAGGAAGTAGTTCAAGAGGAACCAGTTCCAAGACGAACCAAACGAGCTAGTGCTAGCATTCCACCACGATATTTGGTTGACTTGGTCAGATTTTAAGGGGGGGAAAGTATGGAGAAGCAGTTTTATATTCCTCTCTTTTATTTTCAATCTCTTTCTTTTATATGTCTCGACCTTCAGTCTTGATTTATATTACATCGAGTTAAGTTCTAATAAAAAATCATTTAGTTTGTACCTCATTCGTATTACTACCGAATTACAACACTATAGATAATAGTTCCCCTGCAGATATAAAAGCCGTATTTTATTTGCCGAGGAATAAGGAATTAGAATTTTAAAACCAGCAAAACAGCAGATTTTCTCATTCCAAATTAGGAATAAGATAGTGCAATTGTTGTTTTAGTTCCTTATTCCTCGGCAAATAAAATACAGCTAAAATAACTATAGCATTCTCGTAGTGTCAATCTCCTCTGGTTAACCACAATTTCAATTTAACTATAGTCGTTCTAATCATTTTTTGTCGTGCAGTTCAAATGTAAAACAATAAACAAGTATAAATAACGCATTGAAAAAAATCATCTCTGTTCGGTATTTTGTGTTTCATGTGTTAATAGTTCTGTTTGGCGTAACGCAGCCGCTGCAACAAACTACAAATTTTGTGAAATCTTCGCGTTTTTTGTCAAAAAAAAAACTGGTTGTTACTAAACTACATTCCTTTCTCGCTTCTCAAACACTTAATTTTTACGTATAGACTGATATAACATTCAGAAAATAAGCAGCAGCTAAAAGGAGATGCGAGCTCTGTAACTTCTCCTCCAGAAGAAAAGCCAAAGAAGAGAAATTTTCGTATACAACTACAAATAAATCACAAAATCTGTTAGCTGCAAAAACAAGCATCCTCTGATATATCTGTTAACACGAAACAGAACTTATAATAAAAAAAACGTTGCGTGTGTACAGAGTACACGTGTCAGAAGTAAAACTTCTTTGGCAATATAAACTTTAAATCGTAACGATTTGTAGGTATTGTTACCAAATTTCGGGCTTTCGAGTTCGTAAAGGATTTTGCAAATAAAACACAACACAAGTTTATTAATTTACAAATAACAACTTTAATAATCAATCAGTAAAATTAACACAAGTTCACAATTTTATACTGGACAACTTTTAAATGCACACAAAAACACTTATAATACTTGAACTTTTACAATATTTCTGCAAGCAATAGCTTTTCCACTAAACTGGTTAAATTCCAAACAACTAATTTACTTCGGCCTAACGTCTCTATTTAAACTCAATCAAAAGCTTCCAGAAACATCCAATCTTATAGACAGAAATTATTCCCTTATTTACAACTAACGATACTTATATGCATTGAGTCATCTTCTAAAAATAGACTACATGTTCATCATGTTCTTTTACAAAAACCGGGCAAACCGCACAAACCGGTTTGACTACTTGTTTGACCAGTACACAATGATTCATTTACATTATATTACATTACATTTCAAATATTCTAGTCTTACAGCCTAAAAGTATGCTTCATAAAGGTGCTTATTTTTAGTATGCAGTATTTACATTGCGATTGATTCCCAACTTTTTTGCGGTTTCTGTAGTTACCCTTGTCTTGTCTTGGAATTGTATAGCCAAACGAAATCTTCCCGAAATTTTTCATAATTCGCACGCAGGTGATTCCGTGTTTTTATTCCTTCGTTACCAATCACGACGTTGTTCTTTACTGATCTATGAACATTGATCACCAGGCGGTCAGGCCCCCAAAGTTGAAAGGTTGGTTGCATTCCTTAATTGCAGCGCAAAACTAAGAAAGTTAAAAGAGCCACATTACATTACATAATTGCTACGAATCAATAATTAAACATTCAAGCTTCTTCTCTTATCTTTCAAAAATATAAACAAAACATTGATCACCATTGGTCTTCGATCGGAATCCTCATATTCCATATGTTAAGTATAGTAGGTATTTTCGACCAGCATTGTAAGTATAAAGTCAAATATGTAAATAGAAACGAAGGAAAAAAAGCAATAAAACATATAGAAACCAAATACACTTTTATTTGTAACAAGAAGAAAGTGGAGAAAAAAGAACCTTCGTTGACCAGCGAGCGTCACCCGAGCAAGTCCGTGAACAGCATCAATCACGACGATAACTTGACAAGCAAAATAAGAAAAGCTTTTTCTGAAGTTTTCTCGAAAGGTATTGGATGCTGCACAAAAGACAAAGCTTCCATGACACTGAAGCCAAAAGCGAAACCAGTCTTCCCCAATTCCTAAACCAGTCCCTCATGCCGTAGCTCCGGCAGTGCAAGTGCAAGAACTTGAACGCTTGTACTTGTTTCAAAGTCGAAAACGATAAATAAGCGAAACAACTAATAACCATCAATACTCACATTTGCCTATTCAGCGTCAACCGACTGCAGCAAGGTTTTAAGACAGCTCCTGGCATTTTTCAGAAAATAGTCAACACAATGCTCGCTGGCATCACGGTTTCATCGACGAAATTATCTCATTTCTGGAGTCGGCGAACAAGATCACGAGCAGCAGGTCTTAGAAGCCATGGAGCGCAACTGAGAATACGCTTTCAAGATACAGTTGGAAAAATGTGAGTTCGGTAAGTAAAGTATTGAGTTTTGTGGTCACATATCGATAAGAGTGGAATAAAACCACATCCGGACAAGCTGGCAGCCATCAAAGAACTTCCGAATCAAAAAGACCAACAACAACTCTGATCGTTCCTAGGAGCAGTCAATTACTAGGGAAAATTAATCAAAGGCATGAAAGAGCGACGAGGAATCCTTGACGAGTTGCTGAAGAAAGATGTAAAATTAGTATGGACAGATCAACACGTGAAGGCTTTCATCGACCTCAAGAACATTTTGAGCAACGAACTAAGTTTGGAAGTACCCGAGTTCGACGACGACATAACAAAAATTTAACCTTTCATCATCAATCAACTTGAACGAATTTGTAGATGCACAGGAAGTAGTTCAAGAGGAACCAGTTCCAAGACGAACCAAACGAGCTAGTGCTAGCATCCTCTGATATATCTGTTAACACGAAACAGAACTTATAATAAAAAAAACGTTGCGTGTGTACAGAGTACACGTGTCAGAAGTAAAACTTCTTTGGCAATATAAACTTTAAATCGTAACGATTTGTAGGTATTGTTACCAAATTTCGGGCTTTCGAGTTCGTAAAGGATTTTGCAAATAAAACACAACACAAGTTTATTAATTTACAAATAACAACTTTAATAATCAATCAGTAAAATTAACACAAGTTCACAATTTTATACTGGACAACTTTTAAATGCACACAAAAACACTTATAATACTTGAACTTTTACAATATTTCTGCAAGCAATAGCTTTTCCACTAAACTGGTTAAATTCCAAACAACTAATTTACTTCGGCCTAACGTCTCTATTTAAACTCAATCAAAAGCTTCCAGAAACATCCAATCTTATAGACAGAAATTATTCCCTTATTTACAACTAACGATACTTATATGTATTGAGTCATCTTCTAAAAATAGACTACATGTTCATCATGTTCTTTTACAAAAACCGGGCAAACCGCACAAACCGGTTTGACTACTTGTTTGACCAGTACACAATGATTCATTTACATTATATTACATTACATTTCAAATATTCTAGTCTTACAGCCTAAAAGTATGCTTCATAAAGGTGCTTATTTTTAGTATGCAGTATTTACATTGCGATTGATTCCCAACTTTTTTGCGGTTTCTGTAGTTACCCTTGTCTTGTCTTGGAATTGTATAGCCAAACGAAATCTTCCCGAAATTTTTCATAATTCGCACGCAGGTGATTCCGTGTTTTTATTCCTTCGTTACCAATCACGACGTTGTTCTTTACTGATCTATGAACATTGATCACCAGGCGGTCAGGCCCCCAAAGTTGAAAGGTTGGTTGCATTCCTTAATTGCAGCGCAAAACTAAGAAAGTTAAAAGAGCCACATTACATTACATAATTGCTACGAATCAATAATTAAACATTCAAGCTTCTTCTCTTATCTTTCAAAAATATAAACAAAACATTGATCACCATTGGTCTTCGATCGGAATCCTCATATTCCATATGTTAAGTATAGTAGGTATTTTCGACCAGCATTGTAAGTATAAAGTCAAATATGTAAATAGAAACGAAGGAAAAAAAGCAATAAAACATATAGAAACCAAATACACTTTTATTTGTAACAAGAAGAAAGTGGAGAAAAAAGAACCTTCGTTGACCAGCGAGCGTCACCCGAGCAAGTCCGTGAACAGCATCAATCACGACGATAACTTGACAAGCAAAATAAGAAAAGCTTTTTCTGAAGTTTTCTCGAAAGGTATTGGATGCTGCACAAAAGACAAAGCTTCCATGACACTGAAGCCAAAAGCGAAACCAGTCTTCCCCAATTCCTAAACCAGTCCCTCATGCCGTAGCTCCGGCAGTGCAAGTGCAAGAACTTGAACGCTTGTACTTGTTTCAAAGTCGAAAACGATAAATAAGCGAAACAACTAATGACCATCAATACTCACATTTGCCTATTCAGCGTCAACCGACTGCAGCAAGGTTTTAAGACAGCTCCTGGCATTTTTCAGAAAATAGTCAACACAATGCTCGCTGGCATCACGGTTTCATCGACGAAATTATCTCATTTCTGGAGTCGGCGAACAAGATCACGAGCAGCAGGTCTTAGAAGCAATGGAGCGCAACAGAGAATACGCTTTCAAGCTACAGTTGAAAAAATGTGAGTTCGGTAAGTAAAGTATTGAGTTTTGTGGTCACATATCGATAAGAGTGGAATAAAACCACATCCGGACAAGCTGGCAGCCATCAAAGAACTTCCGAATCAAAAAGACCAACAACAACTCTGATCGTTCCTAGGAGCAGTCAATTACTAGGGAAAATTAATCAAAGGCATGAAAGAGCGACGAGGAATCCTTGACGAGTTGCTGAAGAAAGATGTAAAATTAGTATGGACAGATCAACACGTGAAGGCTTTCATCGACCTCAAGAACATTTTGAGCAACGAACTAAGTTTGGAAGTACCCGAGTTCGACGACGACATAACAAAAATTTAACCTTTCATCATCAATCAACTTGAACGAATTTGTAGATGCACAAGAAGTAGTTCAAGAGGAACCAGTTCCAAGACGAACCAAACGAGCTAGTGCTAGCATTCCACCACGATATTTGGTTGACTTGGTCAGATTTTAAGGGGGGGAAAGTATGGAGAAGCAGTTTTATATTCCTCTCTTTTATTTTCAATCTCTTTCTTTTATATGTCTCGACCTTCAGTCTTGATTTATATTACATCGAGTTAAGTTCTAATAAAAAATCATTTAGTTTGTACCTCATTCGTATTACTACCGAATTACAACACTATAGATAATAGTTCCCCTGCAGATATAAAAGCCGTATTTTATTTGCCGAGGAATAAGGAATTAGAATTTTAAAACCAGCAAAACAGCAGATTTTCTCATTCCAAATTAGGAATAAGATAGTGCAATTGTTGTTTTAGTTCCTTATTCCTCGGCAAATAAAATACAGCTAAAATAACTATAGCATTCTCGTAGTGTCAATCTCCTCTGGTTAACCACAATTTCAATTTAACTATAGTCGTTCTAATCATTTTTTGTCGTGCAGTTCAAATGTAAAACAATAAACAAGTATAAATAACGCATTGAAAAAAATCATCTCTGTTCGGTATTTTGTGTTTCATGTGTTAATAGTTCTGTTTGGCGTAACGCAGCCGCTGCAACAAACTACAAATTTTGTGAAATCTTCGCGTTTTTTGTCAAAAAAAAAACTGGTTGTTACTAAACTACATTCCTTTCTCGCTTCTCAAACACTTAATTTTTACGTATAGACTGATATAACATTCAGAAAATAAGCAGCAGCTAAAAGGAGATGCGAGCTCTGTAACTTCTCCTCCAGAAGAAAAGCCAAAGAAGAGAAATTTTCGTATACAACTACAAATAAATCACAAAATCTGTTAGCTGCAAAAACAAGCATCCTCTGATATATCTGTTAACACGAAACAGAACTTATAATAAAAAAAACGTTGCGTGTGTACAGAGTACACGTGTCAGAAGTAAAACTTCTTTGGCAATATAAACTTTAAATCGTAACGATTTGTAGGTATTGTTACCAAATTTCGGGCTTTCGAGTTCGTAAAGGATTTTGCAAATAAAACACAACACAAGTTTATTAATTTACAAATAACAACTTTAATAATCAATCAGTAAAATTAACACAAGTTCACAATTTTATACTGGACAACTTTTAAATGCACACAAAAACACTTATAATACTTGAACTTTTACAATATTTCTGCAAGCAATAGCTTTTCCACTAAACTGGTTAAATTCCAAACAACTAATTTACTTCGGCCTAACGTCTCTATTTAAACTCAATCAAAAGCTTCCAGAAACATCCAATCTTATAGACAGAAATTATTCCCTTATTTACAACTAACGATACTTATATGTATTGAGTCATCTTCTTAAAATAGACTACATGTTCATCATGTTCTTTTACAAAAACCGGGCAAACCGCACAAACCGGTTTGACTACTTGTTTGACCAGTACACAATGATTCATTTACATTATATTACATTACATTTCAAATATTCTAGTCTTACAGCCTAAAAGTATGCTTCATAAAGGTGCTTATTTTTAGTATGCAGTATTTACATTGCGATTGATTCCCAACTTTTTTGCGGTTTCTGTAGTTACCCTTGTCTTGTCTTGGAATTGTATAGCCAAACGAAATCTTCCCTAAATTTTTCATAATTCGCACGCAGGTGATTCCGTGTTTTTATTCCTTCGTTACCAATCACGACGTTGTTCTTTACTGATCTATGAACATTGATCACCAGGCGGTCAGGCCCCCAAAGTTGAAAGGTTGGTTGCATTCCTTAATTGCAGCGCAAAACTAAGAAAGTTAAAAGAGCCACATTACATTACATAATTGCTACGAATCAATAATTAAACATTCAAGCTTCTTCTCTTATCTTTCAAAAATATAAACAAAACATTGATCACCATTGGTCTTCGATCGGAATCCTCATATTCCATATGTTAAGTATAGTAGGTATTTTCGACCAGCATTGTAAGTATAAAGTCAAATATGTAAATAGAAACGAAGGAAAAAAAGCAATAAAACATATAGAAACCAAATACACTTTTATTTGTAACAAGAAGAAAGTGGAGAAAAAAGAACCTTCGTTGACCAGCGAGCGAGCGAGAATGCTGCACAAAAGACAAAGCTTCCATGACACTGAAGCCAAAGGCGAAACCAGTCTTCCCCAATTCCTAAACCAGTCCCTCATGCCGTAGCTCCGGCAGTGCAAGTGCAAGAACTTGAACGCTTGTACTTGTTTCAAAGTCGAAAACGATAAATAAGCGAAACAACTAATGACCATCAATACTCACATTTGCCTATTCAGCGTCAACCGACTGCAGAAAGGTTTTAAGACAGCTCCTGGCATTTTTCAGAAAATAGTCAACACAATGCTCGCTGGCATCACGGTTTCATCGACGAAATTATCTCATTTCTGGAGTCGGCGAACAAGATCACGAGCAGCAGGTCTTAGAAGCCATGGAGCGCAACAGAGAATACGCTTTCAAGCTACAGTTGGAAAAATGTGAGTTCGGTAAGTAAAGTATTGAGTTTTGTGGTCACATATCGATAAGAGTGGAATAAAACCACATCCGGACAAGCTGGCAGCCATCAAAGAACTTCCGAATCAAAAAGACCAACAACAACTCTGATCGTTCCTAGGAGCAGTCAATTACTAGGGAAAATTAATCAAAGGCATGAAAGAGCGACGAGGAATCCTTGACGAGTTGCTGAAGAAAGATGTAAAATTAGTATGGACAGATCAACACGTGAAGGCTTTCATCGACCTCAAGAACATTTTGAGCAACGAACTAAGTTTGGTACACTGCAATCCTATGAAGAAAATTGTTCTGGCAACCGACGCATTAGATTACGATATGGGAGCAGTGGTGATGCACGAATTTGACGATGGTACTTTGCATCCTATCATGCACTATTCAGCCACACTCAACTCTGCAGAAAGAAATTATCCTCAAATACAGAAGGAAGCTCGCGCTCTTGTGATCGGTCTGAAAAAAAAACACACAGCTACATTTACGGCAGAAAATTCGAGATCCAGATTTACAACAAGCCCTTAATGGCTATATTTGGGAAGAAAGACGGAATTCCAGCATATACGGCAAATCGGCTCCAACGTTACGCTCTCACAGTTATGGCCTACGTTTTCACAATCAAATGCGTGAAACTGACGAATTCGGTTACGCAGAAGTCTTGTCAAGACTCATCAAAAGCCAGCTATAACCAAGTGAGGAAATCGTAATTACTTCAATTAAGACCGACGATATATACTCAACATGCTGACAAAAATTATTAGTACAAATGATTGTCCATCTCAAGCAAAACATATAAAAATAAAAGAACAAGTCTAGAAACTATCGTCGAACACCACCATATAACTTAAGCATGAAGTCACCATCAGTTGCTATATTGCTTTCAATAAAATGAGTTAGGTATTTTTTGTGGTTAACGGATGATTAAAGCAACAGCAAAAACTAACCAAATTTTGGTACATTTTTTGTTTCATGTGTTTGCCAACTTATCCATATATAATTTTTAAAAGTCGACTCTGGTGGTGAGAATTATAACTAAAAATTTGGTTAAATATTTCGTAACCAAAAATTTTTTTTTGGTTAACGCTAAACCATTTCTGGTCTATCCAATGTGTTTGTTGTTGTAATTTTTATTTTTTTGTTGAAAGCAATATAGCAATTGTATTCCTTTGGTTGTACATTAAACGTCATTCGACGGTAGCACCAACGCATCATTGTGTTTCAGGCATTACAGCTGATTTGTCCAGTTGAGATTTGACGTACACAACACCACGGGACGCAGACACTGTAACAATTTGTTTACATTTTCTTAATTTAAGTGCGGCGTGCATAATTTGCTGGTTGGCTTTGGTTAGGCATTCTCGAAAATGTATAGAGTTGGTTGAATTAAAACCCACATGCTGTAGACAGAGTGCGTGTTTACCTTCTTTACAGAAAACGGCAATCGATCTCAGTTACGCTCATACGATGTGTTAAACTTGATGCGAAGTCCAGAGTCCATTGCATTGTTTTTTGGTTTGGTGCGAAATATGTTTTTTAGAGTTGGTGGCTTAATGTTAATTGATGCACAAAGTAGATTAAAAATTGATTTGAGGTTTTCGTTGTTGGTGTATCTTCTCAAGTTCGACAATGAAATTGTTACATTTCCTGTCGGTCCTCTGAGATTTGAAGGGTTTGACCTCCAGTACAGGGATACCCTCTGCCTTTAATGCATCCTTGACATCATAAGTATCGAAGGAGTGGTGTATGCCTTTTAGAACCAACATTTCTTTTCGGTCCTCCTTAGCAGTGTAAGTGTTGAATTCAGTCTTTCCCGATTGTAGGAAAGACCGAATTCTCTGGTGTCCATCTTTGTTTATGGCCGTAACGACCGACTTACTGCTATTGATGTTGCGAATTCTGCAACTAATGTTGGCACTCTTCGCGAACTTAGATAGTTCAGCAACTTTGAGTCTAAAACAGACTATTGGCGGCATAGCAAATGGTTTCGATGTTGGTCCCGTAATTGGGGCTTTTTTGCTTGCTGAAGGTGGTGCCTTCTTAATAACATTTTGTGCCTCTTTTGCCTTGGCTGTTTTCTCTACAGCAGTGACTTTCGGCGGTTTTCTCACTTCAACAGCAACCACTGCAGGAGAAGATGATGTTGGTGGCGATGATGGTCTGGAATTTCCAGACAACCTCCTTTTTTTTGGCCTTTATTAGCATGGGAGAAGACCTCTGTTTGCGACTGTCTTCATCGCTGCTGCTGGATTCGGACGTATCATTGTCCGCTAACTCGCCAAGGCTCATGTTCTCCTTTCAGAGGAGGCTGAGTCTTCGCACAGCTGGTTGACTTCATCCAGCCTTTCATACAAGGTAGCAAGGAAGTCACCACCATGGGTGGAGACTTCTTGTCTAATTAAGGTTAATACCTCATTAACCTTTTCCTTTCGTTTTTCTTTTTTCCCCATTTTATAGGGCTGAAATTAAACAACTATTAATTTTAAATATGTGCCTGAACTTAAAAAAGTAATTAGTGAAATATGTTAAAATGTTGCATGTAGCGAAATGCTCGCTTTTTGGTGTGAGGGTTTTTTTCCGTAGCCGGTAGCAGGTAGCTGAGTGATCTGGTGCGCGATCTGTATAAGATGTGCTCGTGTTGAGCGCTCGATGCTGACTGTATAAAATTTGTATTGGGGTTTCCCATATAAAATTTGAAGAAAATCGGGTACTTTTTTTATAAAATTTGTGTGGGTGCCCCTGGACTCCTGGGCCCGATCAATTCCAAATTTTTACAAAAAGTGTTGTCCATCGGAGATACACATGCGCATAAAATTTAAAAAAAAAAAAAAACGGAAAATCGGCTATCGGGTATCGGGTAATTTGTATAATTGTCCCTCGACCCCGTGGCCATATCACTTCCAAATATTTACAAAGTGTTGTCCATGTCCAGACGCGTACGCGTATAAAATTTAAAGAAAATCCGAAAATATTTGTATGGGAGCCCGCCGAACCCGAGGCCCGAGGTGCCTTGAGCCTTGAGGTGCTTAAATCTTTTTCGTGTGCGAGCACATATAAACATTATGTGTTCTGGCGATTATTTTGCCTTGTAACAAAAACGGCAGCTGTCCGTCTGGGATTTTCCCATTTTCGCTAAGTGACTATTGAATGGGCCATTTCCCGTTATGTACCAGATTAAAGATCTGAGTGCATTACGGTTCAGTTTGATTGCCTTGCCTATGTGTTTGATGTTATAATTGAGAAGCCTTTTAGTTGGTTTCATCCCTGTCGACAATTTCCATTCAGCTTCGATGGCATTGTTAGCCCATTCCTGTATCTTGTTTTTTAGGTTGCTAAGGGAGTAGGCAATGCTTGGTTCTGGACCTTCTGCGCCTTCTCTTGCGCAAAGATTTGCTGCCTCGTTCTCTACAATGCTCTGGAGACCACATAAGGATGATTTTATTAGTTTTGGCCAATTGTTTTAAGTGGCAGTAGCAGCTCTATGTTGTTCTAGTGTTGAAAATAGGGCCTTTTAGTGCAACTAGTGTGGCCTGGCTATCTGAGATCATGTAAATCTCAGTTCTTCTGTAACTTCTTTTAATGCATTCCAATGTGCAGGCTTCTAATGGTATTGTTTCTGCCTGGAAAACGGTTGGGGAGTTACCTAGGGGTATTCACAGTGTGGTTCCGGGTCCAAATACTCCTGCTCCTGTTCCTGTGTCTGTTTTAGATCCGTCTGTGTACCAGATGGATGCGTGGTGGGGGATGTTATTGATGATATTTGCAACTTGATTACGATCTGTAATTCTTACCAAGAAGTTCCTTTGGAAATCAGTTGTTTATGTCATTGAGTCTGATTGTAGGACAATTCCACATTCCGAGTTTATTTTGGAAATGATGTTTGTATGTCCTGGTCTATTAGATTTGAACTGATTATGTATGTTGAGAGTAGAGAGTCTTAAGCCAGCTTCACTTTTAATGTGTATGTGAAGTGATGTAAGTCCTAGAATCTTTTCGAGGGCTGCCATTGGGCAGGTCTTTATGGCAACTGTTGCACCAAGGCAAATGAGTCTTTGGATCTTATTGAGTTTTGAGCGTGTCTTAGATTGCTCTGTTTTTGGCCACCATTTCAGGGCTGCGTATGTCAGCCTGGGTCTGACAATACTCTCGTATAGCCAAAGAGTCATTTGCGGGTTTATTCCCCACGTTTTGTTAAACATGCGTTGGAATGTGTGAAGTAAGCTTTATTAGCTTTGTTAATAATGTATGTCATATGGGGGTTCCATGTTAGTTTTTGTTCCAACCTAACTCCCAGATATTTAGCTTCCGGCATTATTTGGAGGACCTTGCCTTGGAAATTCAGTGTAGAAAGATTAATTGTTCTTTTCTTTGTGAAGATGGTGCACACTATCTTGTCAGGGTTGACGCTTAGGTTAACCTCTTTACTGCAAACTGCGTATTTGTTCGAATTTGCTGCGAACCATGAGGACGAGGTCATCCGCTTAGGCAATGTTAGTAATACGATTGTTCCTAAGCCTAGCTAGTAGCTGGCCCATCACCAGCAGCCACAAAAGATGTGGCTAGACTCCGCCTTGTGAGCAGCCTCTAGCTGCTGGTACTGTTATAGTTTCATCACCGAACGAGGCCCGAATTCTCCTACCTCTTAGCATACTTATAACCCATCCTATGATTGAGGAGTCAAAACCCTTGTGTCTGGCTTGTGATTGAGTTACTTCGAAGTTAGTGTTATCAAAAGCGCCTTGAATGTCTATGAAGGCGCATATTAACATTTCTTAGCTAACCGTCGTTTACCGTGGAGTCTAGATCAGCAATCGAGCTTATTCGGGTACTAATACCAGTTAAGTTTATTTGCAGAGTGTCTTGAAAGACTTGCCAATTGATATGTTTGGGGGTTCTTATAATGGATTGAACCCCATTTGGGGTTTCTACATTGAATTTTATGTACATGTGGTCTGAGAGCGATGCCTCTCTCATAACGTGCCAGTTTCGAATTGCATTGGCCGTACCCTTATCTGATAGAGTAACGTCCAGAATTTCTCTCCTTGTGGCTTTTATGAAAGTTGCATCACTCCCCACGTTATTTTTAACAATGTTTACAGATAGGCAGTAGTTAAACAGAACAAAACTCACGTCTTGTGTTTGTTTCCCCAGACTACGTGGTGTGCATTTGCTTTGCACCCGATCACAAATTATTTTGTTGCTTATCTGTTTTCGCACTACGGTAGATTGGTTTTTTAGGGGATATCAAAACCTTGACAGACAAAAAAGAAAAACGAAATTAGTTATGTGGCGTTCTGTTGACTAAAAAATGCACTGGTTGTAACAAAATTACATTTATGTTCACAAAATTGCACGAGAGAATATGTTTGTTTCTTTAGGTTACCATTTTAAAATAAAAACTTTTTTTATCATTCTCATCGTCAACATCGACACAGAAACACATACAAAACGACCGAGTACACATGTTTTTCCTTGTGCCAAAAAATGAGTCCAATCTTTCAATAAACGGAAATATCGACCGATCGCCACATTAGTTGTCAATAAAATCTTTTTGATAGTTTGTTCACATTAACTCAGACATTTTTGGAGTAAAAGTTTGCTTAATTCGGAAGAATGTTGAATTAGATTTGACAATTAAACTGGCGCAGATTGTTTTTTGTCTGCCTATTTGTTCTTTTCATAAAAAAAAACCAATCTATGGAACCCAATTTGATCTGTGATCGCCTCTAACAGATCTGGATATTTTGTTAGATCCACCCCTCTTTTTACTAACACCAGCAACTAATATCATTTTGCTTGTTGCGAGTAACAAATGACGTCCAGGAATTAACATTACACAAAAGTGCAATAAAACAACGTTAACAAAAGATTCCTGCTTTTACGTTCGATTTGCTGAATACAACTGACAACTGACAGGCACCGACAAAAAACGACATTTTCTATTTTTACTAATTTTTCGATTGTTGTAAATATCAAAATAATCCTACGTATGAGCCTCACACATGCACTGTGTAAATACAACTCTATCTATGCATACATACTTAAAAGAAATGACGAATGAAATAAACTTCTTATTTGTACATTCAGCTGCGCAGTAAAAACGTCGTTTTATTTCAGTTTATGGGCCCAGTCCCATGCAATATTCGTTTTTCTGTCTCGTTAATTTTTGTCAGGATAATCATCAAGATAGACAATAATTCGGGCGTATCTCCAGTATACGGTTTTCCGGTATTTTGCCACGCCCCATTTGCCACGCCCACCGCCAAACATTTTGTGGGTGGGGTCTTCCGGAAACGCCCCCTTTAGGTAGGAGGTTTATCCAAAGTTTTGAGTTTTTTTCAGAAAAATGCATTTTTCCAAGTACTTTGAAGGAAGTGTTGGGGTTTATTGGTACCAAATGATAGGTAATAAAAATACCTTTCATTTAAAAAAATCTCCATCTCCTCCCCCTTTGACAGAGTTAGAGTCCAAAAACTTACTTTTTATAAAAAGTCGAAGAGGGGGCGTATTCAAAAGTGGGCGGAGTATTTGAAGGAGCTTTAGGGGTTAATTGGTAACAAATGAAAGTTAATATAAATAAGTATCAATAAAAAAAAATTGGGACCAATCGAACTATCCTTGCCAGTAGTAGAGCCAAAAAACTGATTGATAGTGGATGCATTTTTTTCTGATGGTTCTTACCACGTCCATAAAAATGACGTGGCCGTGTAGAGCTTATTTTCACCTTTTATTTGACATCAATACTTAGGACCCTCCCACTTTTAGGAACGCCCCTTTGGTAATTTTATGAAAAAATCAGTTTTTTGGCTCTACTACTGGCAAGGATAGTTCGATTGGTCCCAATTTTTTTTATTGATACTTACCTATATTAACTTTCATTTGTTACCAATTAACCCCTAAAGCTCCTTCAAATAACTCAGAAAAATGCGTTTTTCTGAAAAAAACTCAAAACTTTGGATGCCCCTCCTACCTAAAGGGGGCGTTTCCGGAAAACAAGATGGCGATTTCCAAAATTTGCTCAGTTGGGGCTTTCATGTGATATATGTCTGAAAGCCCAAATCTCGAAAACCGTATACTGGAGTTGGCCATATAACACCTGTTTTTGTATGGGAAAAACTCAATGAAAAACTGATATAGATGTATATATATGCAAGTACAAATTAATCCATATCCAATCTTAACATAAAATTGAGCGCACTTTATTTTTCAGTCTATGCATAATTTACAAAAACGCCTTTTAAAAGGAAAAACTCATTTCTAAATATAAATTAATTGAGCGCACTTTATTTTTCAGTGTGTGCATAATTTACAAAAACACCTTTTAAAAGGAAAAACTCATTTCTAAATATAAATTAATTGAGCGCACTTTATTTTTCAGTGTGTGCATAATTTACAAAAACGCCTTTTATTCTTTTAAAAGGAAAAACTCCTCTCTAAATATAAATTAATTGAGCGCACTTTATTTTTCAGTGTGTGCATAATTTACAAAAACGCCTTTTGAAAGGAAAAACTCGTTTCTAAATATAAACCTATTGAACAATGGAATCCCATCACCTCTTTTTGTATGAAAAAACTCAATCATATGAAATAAGTATATTTTGATGTAACTTCCATTTAAATTGGACCACCCCTTAAAAATGACATGGCCGTGTAGAGCTTATTTTCACCTTTTATTTGACACCAATACTTAGGACCCTCCCACTTTTAGGAACGCTCCTTTTTACACTTTTATGGAAAAGTATGTTTTTACTCTTACTCCGTCGAGGGGGGCTCTATTGGCCCCATTTTTTTAAATGGAAGGTATTTTTATTACCTTTCGTTTGATACATATTAACCCCCATACCTCCCTCTAAGAACTTAGAAAAATGCATTTTTCTGCAAAAAACTCAAAACTTTGGATGCCCCTCCTACCTAAAGGGTTCGTTTCCGGAAAACAAGATGGCGATTTCGTCAGCCATGGCTAGTAGCTCAAGCTATTTGGTTAGCGTGCCTAAGTTAAAGGGTCGCGAAAATTATAGTGATTAGTGTTTCGCCGCAGAGAATTTTCTAGTGTTAGAAGGCATGGTCAAATGTATCAAACCAGAGCCTGGAACTAACCCAGAAGCTGCAGATGATGCGAAAACAAAAGCAAAACTGATTTTGACAATAGACCCGTCTATCTACGTGCATATCAAGAACGTTAGTACATCAAAAGAGTTGTGGGAACAATTAAAAACTCTGTTTGATGAATCAGGGTTTACAAGAAAAATTTGCCTATTAAGAAATTTAATATCCATTCGACTTGAAAACTGCACATCGATGACGTCATATGTAACTCAGATCGTTGAAGCGGGTCAGAAACTGTCTGGAACAGATTTCAATATTAGTGATGAGTTCTATCATGCTGGCTGGATTATCTGAAAAGTATATGCCCATGATAAATGCCATCGAACATTCTGGCATGTGTATCACGACAGACGCCATTAAGTCAAAATTGATTGACATGGATCCGGAGGCTAATGAAGTCAACAATTAGCATGTTTCCGTTACGATCCAACTTACGATCCAATAAGTATATAATTGGAAAAGATGGCGTAGAGAGTGGACAAAAGATGACACCTATCAAAGAGAAACGAAACGTCAAATGTTTTCGATGTAAACAGTATGGCCACTATCGCAATCAATGCGGAAATACAGAAATATCTGCAAAGAATGTGCATGAAAAACAAAAATACACTAATGCATTTAGTGCTGTGGTTTTCAATGGTAACTTTCAAAAAAGTGACTGGTATATCGACTCAGGAGCGAGTTCACATTTAACGACATTGGGTGGTCAACGCGTGTTATTCCGGTTTTACGAAGGAAATTATGATCGCTGATCAAAATAAAATGCCCGTATTGTGTTGTGGAAATGTAAAAATTACTACTTCAACTGGAAAGTGTGAAATTAGGTTATGGTTTAAAACGTGTTATGTGTCCCTAGTCTGACTACGAATCTCTTATCAGTAAGTCAATTAATGTGAAATCATTAACAAGAAGAATATTTTAGTAGCTACTGCTACACTTGTAAATGGAGTGTATAAACTGAATACACCCACTTATTTAATGGCTGCAGTTGTGGACTCTCCAGAAGTCTGGCACCGTAGATTAGGACACGTTAACAGTCATTACATGAATAATATGGAGAATGCTGTGGAAGGAGTCATTTTGGACAAGGAGGCCGATATTAGCAAGATGAATTGTATAGTGTGCTGTGAGGGCAAGCAAAATCGATTGCCGTTTCTTCATGAAGGCAACAGGAGTACAGAGCTGTTGAACATAGTACACAGTGACGTATGCGGGTCGATGGAAAATGTTTCTCTTGGAGGATCCAGGTACTTCCTTCTGTTTGTTGATGATCATAGCCGCATGACCTATGTTTATTTTTAAAAAAATAAGAGTGAGGCTTTTCAGTGTTTTAAAGACTATAAAGCAAAAGTTGAAAATTTAACTTCAAAGAAAATAAAGATTCTGCGAAGTGATAACGGCCGAGAGTATTGTAATAATGATTTCGATAAATATTTAAAAGAAACGGGAATAACTCATCATAAATCGAACCCTTACACTCCCGAACAAAATGGACTTTGTGAACGCATGAACAGAACCATTGTAGAAAAGGCCCGATGTCTTTTGTTTGACAGTAAATTAGAGAAGCAATTTTGGGCTGAGGCCGTTAACACTGCCGTTTATTTACAAAATCGTATTGTGAAAGGTGGATTGAACAATCGCACCCCATATGAGCTGTGGACTAACAAAAAGCCCAATCTAAGTCACATCAGAGTATTTGGCAGTATAGTCATGAAGCACATCCCCAAAGAGAAAAGACACAAATTAGACAAGAAATCTGAAAAATGTATTCTGATAGGTTATTCTGAGGATATCAAAGGATACAGATTATACAACCCAGCCACTCAGACGATTGCAACCAGTCGAGATGTCATTATTTTTGAAGAAAATACATCACATCAGGATAGTGCGATTGTAGACATAAATATCAAGCCAGAAAAGACTTCAGAAGTGTGTCTGGACCCAGTGGAGGATGCTACAGCGAATGCAAGTGAGTTAATTGATTCCTTTGCTTCTGAAGAGAGTGAAGATCTAAACGATGAAACTTATGTGCCAAATGAGAAATCAGTGACAGCTGATGAAAGTTTTGAAATTGCAAACAATCCAATATCTTTACCACCGAGAGAAAGAAGAATGCCAGATAGGTATGGACTTATGTGCACTGAAAGTAATAAAGTTGAGATCGAAGAGCTGACAATAGAAGAAGCTCTACAAGGACCCGAGAAGGAGCATTGGGAGCAAGCTGTAAAAGAAAAACTACAAAGTTTTGAAGACAATGGTGCCTGGGAGATTGTGGATTCCCCTAGTAGTGTCAATGCTGTGAAGTGCAAACGGGTTCTCAAAAAGAAACTTGAAAGTGATAATGGTGTGCGTTATCGGGCTAGACTGGTGGCTAAAGGTTGCTCTCAAAAATATGGTGTAGACTATGATGAGACATTAACTCCGCCTTGTTTCCGTCGTGTGGGAGAGGGGGTGGTTTCAGAGATGGTTACAAATTACGTCTGTTCCCTCTTTAGAGATGAGTAGGCGTTTTTTTGCAAGAGGACGGTGCGACCACCTCTCCTAGCACGTAGGCAGCATGCCGGTCCCAAGCCCGGGTAAAGGAGGAGGGTGTGGGGTGTAACGGAGTTTTCCCAGCCGGGGTAAACTCAGCGTGACCAGGGTTCTGAGGCAAGGGGTCGTTACAATAAAATTTATATTTTTGGGACTTTTCGAAGTATTTTCTTTATTTTCTACTTTTCTTATATCCTATAATTTATAAATTTAATGATGCGTTAGCCTTTGGCAAGCGTAAATCCTGGGCGATGCGTTAGTCTTTGACAAGCTTAAATCCGGGGCGATGCGTTAGCCTAGCCTTTGACAAGCGTAAATCCTGCGCGAGGCGTTAGCCTTTGACGAGCGCAAGTCCTGAGCGATGCGTAAGCTTTTGGCGAGTGTAAATCCTGAGTGATGAGTTAGCCTTTGACGAGCGTAAATCCTGAGCGATGAGTTAGCCTTTGACAAGCGTAAATCCTGAGCGATGCGTAAGCCTTTGAAGAGTGTAAATCCTGAGCGATTAGTTAGCCTTTAAAGAGCGTAAATCTTGAGCGAGGCGTTAGCCTTTGACGAGCGTAAATCCTGAGCGATGCGTTAGACTTTGACCAGCGTAAATCCTGAGCGATGAGTTAGCCTTTAGCGAGCGTAAATCCTGAGCGACGAGTTAGCCTTTGGCGAGCGTAAATCCTGAGCGATGCGTTAGCCTTTGATGAGCATAACTCCTGAGCGATGCGTTAGCCTTTGACGGGTGTGAATCCTGAGCGATGTGTGAGCGTGATACAGTCTCCTAAGCTATGTGTGAGCGTAGGACAGTCGAGACTCCTGAGCGATGTGTGAGCGTGATACAGTCGAGACTCCTAAGCTATGTGCGAGCGTAGGACAGTCGTGACTCCTGAGCGATGTGTGAGCGTGTGAAGGTCGAGACTCCTAAGCTATGTGTGAGCGTAGGACAGTCGAGACTCCTGAGCGATGTGTAAGCGTGAGACAGTCGAGACTCCTAAGCTATGTGTGAGCGTAGGACAGTCGAGACTCCTGAGCGATGTGTGAGCGTGTGACGGTCGAGACTCCTAAGCTATGTGTGAGCGTAGGACAGTCGAGACTCCTGAGCGATGCGTGAGCGTTAGACAGAGATGAGTGTGACTCCTGAGCGATGCTTGAGCGTTAGCGTAAGACGAGCGTGCAACCTGGGTGATGCGTGAGCGTTAGTCTGAGATGAGCGAGACTCCTGAGCGATGCGTGGGCGTGAGTCTGACGATCGCGACTCCTGAGCGATGCGTGGGCGTGAGGCGGTCGAGACTCCTAACCTATGCGTGAGCGTAGGACAGTCGAGACTCCTGAGCGATGTGTAAGCGTAAGACAGTCGAGACTCCTAAGCTATGTGTGAGCGTAGGACAGTCGATGGTGACGAGCTTTGACATTAGTGACGACAAGCGACATTAGTAACGTGAGTGACGTGAACAATGCGAGACGTCAGGACAGTAGCGAATGCAGAGAAAGTCGTCCGCAGCGATTATGCTGGAGGTACCAACGTAACAACCCTAGGGAATCCACGCAGCGATGTTACGTCGTACGAATGACGGAAGCAGAGGAAGACGTCGATAGCGACATGCTGGACGTACCGGCGTAACAACCCGTAGGGAATCCACACAGCGATGTTACGTCGTACGAATGACGGAAGCAGAGAAAAACGTCGGCAGCGATATGCTGGATGTACCGGCGCAACAACCCGTAGGGAATCCACACAGCGAAGTTGCGTCGTACGAATGATGGAAGCAGAGGAAGACGTCGCCAGCGATATGCTGGATGTACCGGCGTAACAACCCGGCGAGACTCCTGAGCGATGCGTGGGCGTGAGTCTGACGATCGCGACTCCTGAGCGATGCGTGGGCGTGAGGCGGTCGAGACTCCTAACCTATGCGTGAGCGTAGGACAGTCGAGACTCCTGAGCGATGTGTAAGCGTAAGACAGTCGAGACTCCTAAGCTATGTGTGAGCGTAGGACAGTCGATGGTGACGAGCTTTGACATTAGTGACGACAAGCGACATTAGTAACGTGAGTGACGTGAACAATGCGAGACGTCAGGACAGTAGCGAATGCAGAGAAAGTCGTCCGAAGCGATTATGCTGGAGGTACCAACGTAACAACCCTAGGGAATCCACACAGCGATGTTACGTCGTACGAATGACGGAAGCAGAGGAAGACGTCGATAGCGACATGCTGGACGTACTGGCGTAACAACCCGTAGGGAATCCACACAGCGATGTTACGTCGTACGAATGACGGAAGCAGAGAAAAACGTCGGCAGCGATGTGCTGGATGTACCGGCGCAACAACCCGTAGGGAATCCACACAGCGAAGTTGCGTCGTACGAATGACGGAAGCAGAGGAAGACGTCGCCAGCGATATGCTGGATGTACCGGTGTAACAACCCGTAGGGAATCCACACAGCGATGTTACGTCGCACGAATGACGGAAGCAGAGGAAGACGTCGACAGCGATATGCTGGATGTACCGGCGCAACAACCCGTAGGGAATCCACACAGCGAAGTTGCGTCGAACGAATGACGGAAGCAGAGGATGACGTCGACAGCGATAGTCGGTGAAATGATTTTATTAATAATGACTTACCACCACGTGATCCCAACAGCACAAAAAGAAGACTAAACGAGCGACTGACTGCATGCTCGCCCTTTTATACATTTTTGCGCAGCAAAATTCTTAAAAGCGTGATGTGCTGTGATTGGTCAATCAGGTGGCGTGATGTTGTTTTGGCTGTTTTATTTTCTTATGTGTTTGTTGGCTGCACTGCGTGGGTACAGGGTGTACCAGGAAATAAATACAAACTTGATTTTTTTTTATTTATTTAATTTTTATTTAAATGTTTTGTATTTATTCAATTTTTCCATTTAAATGTTTTGTATGTGTCTTTAATGTTGTGGGAGAATTCGGTCGCCCGATACCTGGCAACCTCCGATTTTAACCGGTCTTCTCATGGTATACCGGGCCCTACCATGGGTGACATATTTACCCGGATACTCGTGGGAATTATTGATTATCCTAAAAATACTTATGAAACCGATGCATCTCCAATCGCATCAACCTCGGTACCTGCGTTAGAGCGGCCCGTTGTTGTGTCAGAGACTTCTGTGCCCCTGACAGTCATCCCAGTGGTGACACCAACATCGAGATGTGCTTCTGTGTCACTCGAAACCTCGTCAGGAACTGATTCTCTTCCGGCGGTCAATCAAGTGTTGACTTCAAACACGGATCCTGCTCATAGGCAGACCGTTGTTTTGGCGGTGGGGGATGAGCTCTCGAAGGTCAACCCCGTGTTGACCACAACTTCACTTTTAGATGTTGGCAACAAGGGTGTGGATTCGAATACATCTGAGTCTGACACACCCGAAGTTGTCGACACCATTAGCGTCATTTCGGAGAAATCCGGTTGTTCCTCTGTTGGGATCGCATTAGGGGGAATGCAGATCCAACAACAGGCTTATGTTTAGCTAACTTCGAGGGAAAAAAGGCGTTTTAAGCATGCTTTACGCATAGGGAAAGACAGAGACAGTGCTATTGTTTTTGCCAAAGCAGCGCCTCCCATTAAGAGCGTTGTTAAACGCGTCAGGTCGGAAGACCAGACACCACCAACATCGGCCGCCAAAAAGGCCAGAGCAGGGCCCTCACCTGACATTCCCACTTTTAGTCAAGTGACCAGTGCTGTCAGACTGGGGGTTGTCCCGATCGACCTGTCGAAGAAACCGCTGACAAAGGAGCAAATTTCTCACCTTCAAGAAGCGGTTATCAACATCTCGATTGAGTTGATCGGCTGCGGTGTTTGGCCGCGTTTCACCGGATCGTATCCGAAATCGGGATGGATGATCTTCATCTGTCAAGATAGCTCTACTGCCGGGTGGATGCGCTCCAATTTCGACAAAATAAGAGCCAAGAGTGGACTGGACGTGATGTTAGTGGAAGAGGGATCTTTCCCGAAGACACATATCGTCCGTGGGTTCTTTCCACAAAGTATTGAGCTCCCTTCAGAGAAGGTTCTGGCCACAATCGAAACCTAGAACGAAGGTTTAAATGGCATTTCATGGAAGGTGGTGCAGAGAAAGTAGGAAGGTTCGCTCCTTCATCTCGTAATGGCAGTTGATGACGCCTCCATGACTAGGCTTATCGCCTACAAAGGCGTTATAGGGTACCGCTTTGGTCAGATTAAGCTGATTCTTAAGAGCACCGATAAGAACTCAGCATCTGACCAAAGTACCCCTAATACAGACAGCTCCACTCGAAATACCACTGAGCCAGCTAGTCTGAGTGGCTCCAACCCAGCGCCCGCGGTACAAAAGGCTGCCTCTTCGGTCACCAGCTCTTCCGGGCAGGTTGATCACAGCGGGTCCGGAACCGAAACTTCTAAGCTGGTAGTACGACCAGTTCCATCGTCCAGCAAGGCTACCAAGCCATCTGGATCTAATCTTTCCAGAAATGGATAAAACACAGCAAGAGCTGCACTTGCTCCAAAGAGTAAGTTATGCAATAGTAGACCAACGGGGGTAAGGGTAAGGCGCCCAAGGGCCCCAAGAAAGCGGTTCTAATCCGGCAGGCCCTTTCTCAGAAGGAGGAAGGATGAGCACCATAAAGGTGCTACAGGCGAATCTGCTTCATGCTAAGGGGGCGTCCGCTACACTTAGCAAAAGATTCGTCGAGGAGAACATAGCACTTGACCTCAGGAGCTTTGGGCTATTAGCGGACAGGTGAAGGGTCTAAAGGACGGGAAAGGTAAGTTGATAGTAAAATGTGGGGAGGCAGTGCCAAGAGCGGCCTGCCTTATCAGATCTAATATTAAGTTTCTTCCCATTCCAGAATTTATAACAAAAGACCTTGTTGCCGTTCTAGTGGAGGTTCCGACCGAGAGGGGGAAACATAATATATATATATTGTAACGTTCACCATTTAAAATGGTGGCGTTAGCAGATTGCGATGTGCAGAGGTTCGGGCGGTCAGATTCTCCGGCTAAGCACTCAGGGATACGGGCGGGGTTTACAAACTTGCACAAAGCCTGTTTTAGACCGCAGGATGAGGAAGGGACAGGGACAAAAGGGATCGGTAACACCTTAGCGTTGACATTCCAGCTCCTCCTCACTAAAACCAAGCTATACTTACGGGAGCATTTTAAACTAAAATCCTAAAACCAGTAGAGAAACCAAGGAAGAAAAGTGCCATCAACAATAACATATGGTAAGCGAAAACAGTTTTATTTAATGAAATTCACCTCTTTTGTATGACGTACTCATTATAAAAATATCGATAGTAATAATAATAATGATAAATTTTATAATAATATGGTAATAATGATAGTAGTAATAATAATAATGATTAATTTTAAGATTGGTAATAATAATGATAGTAATAGTAATAATAATTAATTTTAGGAATAGTAATGATACTTATAATAGTAGTAATAATAATAATGATTAATTTTAAGATTGGTAATAATAATGATAGTAATAGTAATAATAATTACTTTTAGGAATAGTAATGATACTTATAATAGTAGTAATAATAATAATGATTAATGATGAGGATAAAATAACAACAAAAAAAAAACCTGGTACCAGGGCGACGAAGTCGTTGAAATCCCACGATGAAAGCAGCTACAGGGGCCTTATTATATTAGTGGCCATGCGCATAATCGATGTCATTATAGTCCAGCAAAAAAAAAACCAAACCGTATTATATTTATATATGTATTAGTTTTATAACCAACAACAAAAGTCACTTATGCCAACGCTTAGGCAAGCGGGAATTTCTCCTCTTACTGCATACAGTTATGTTTTGTCTGTTATTATTCAATTGTTTAATCGTATTATGTGCTGAGGACACATGAAATTTAAAACCGAAGAAAAAAGAAGATTGACTTTTGTAACATAAATTATTTTCATCATCTTATTTCTTAACGCTTCGCCCGAGTAAAGCTTGATTTTACAGTTTCTACTTTACGATGTATTTATTGCACCCGCTGTTTCATTAACGTACCTTACATCGTTTTATTTTTGTTTAGTTTTTTTTTAATTGCTCATCATCAGCAGTTGAAAAAAAAGGATTATGGACGCAATTTATACGTTATTTATAATTTTGCTTTTGTGCTAAGCATTTTCAAAGAATACAAGATTATTTGTCTTTCTTATTTATTTACTTAAAATAAAATACGAGCTGTTGTTGGTTGATTGTTAACATTTTCTTTTTCCTTTAACAGACAAAAATATTCATACGCAGAACTTATGTTAAGATAGTAAAGTTTTGTTCGCCGTGTCTTCACTTATTTCAATTTGATGTTAATTTCTTGCTTAATTGTATTACATATTTTGTTTTAATGTTGCATCTCACAAAAACGGAGGTATGAACTAATACGTTTTATTATTTTTTTATGAAGAAAAAACTGTAAATTTTTGGTACAGAAATGTTGAAAATTTAAATCCAATTTGAATCCAAAAAAAAAACTACGCAGGTATAATCCACTTATCTTGTTTTCCAAAATGTCGGATGATAAACGTCACAGCTAGAAATCACACCACAATGTCTGTATGTAGTAGTAGAGTAGGATGTAGAGTTTGGCGAAATTAAATCGCCCACAAAATATAATTGTATATTTAAACCGTGGTTATTCAATTCTCACAATAAATTCAATTCTTTAATTTTTTTCCACAGTGAAATTTTACTAAACAAAATACGTTAAAGCGTACGCACCACACAATAACAACCTCCCTTATCGAATGAAATTGAACAACTTGTTGAGCACCACAAATACACGCGTTCGATGCTGGAAATAATTCGATTTCCTTCTGGAACCTTTTTAATGTTTCGTTTTCTTCTTCTTAGTAATGGGTGTTTTTTTAGGAGGTTTGTTTTTCCGATAGATGTCGTTTTATTTTATGACAGTTGTTTTGACAGCTCAAAGTGGCATTTCTACTCAGTATTGTTTGGCAAATCATTATGAATAGGTTAACTCCAGAACAACGTTTTCAAATCGTGGAAATTTATTTTCAAAATCAGTGTTCAATTAAAAATGTTTATAGAGCACTTCGTGAATTTTATGGTGCACATAATCGTCCGTCAGAGACCACCATAAAGAACGTAATTACCAAATTTCGGTCTACATTCACTCTTTTGGATGCCAAGCCACCGACAAGAATGAGAAGAGTTCGTACAGAAGAAAATATTGCTGTCGTTGAGGCCAGTGTCGAAGAAAACGACAATTTATCGATTCGTCGTCGTGCTCAGCAAATTGGACTTTGTCCATCGACTTTATGGAAAATTTTACGTAAAGATTTGGGTTTGGTGCCATACAAAATTCAATTGGTGCAAGAATTAAAGCCACACGACCATCGTTTGCGCCGTGAATTCAGTGATTGGTCGTTAAATCAATTGAACGAAGATCCATTTTTTTACCGTAAAATTCTCTTCAGTGATGAGGCGCATTTTTTGTTAAATGGATACGTCAACAAACAAAATTGTCGCATTTGGAGCAAAGATAATCCACACGCCGTTCAAGAATTACCAATGCATCCTGATAAATGTACTGTTTGGTGCGGTCTATGGGCTGGTGGGATCATCGGTCCATATTTCTTTAAAAATGAGGAAGGACGACGCGTTACCGTGAATGGAAATCGATACAGAACCATGTTAAATGAGTTTTTGTTGTCAAATCTTGAAGATATGGATATGGATGAAATGTGGTTTCAACAAGATGGTGCCACTTGCCATACAGCACGTGAAACAATCGACTTATTGAAAGAAACTTTCAACGACAACATTATTTCGAGAAATGGTCCGGTGAATTGGCCTCCGCGTTCGTGCGATTTGACGCCACTCGATTACTTTTTGTGGGGATACGTGAAGTCATTGGTTTATGTGGATAAACCTCAATCGATTGACGCTTTGGAAACCAATATTCAACGTGTCATTGCTGACATACGCCCTCAAATGCTTGAAAAAGTGCTGGAAAATTGGACCTCCAGAATGACATTTGTGAAAAATAGTCGTGGTAGCCATATGCCAGAAATTGTGTTTAAATGTTAAATGCCAAAAAATTATCTACCAAATAAAAAAAAATTTTGGTCATTTCATAATTTTATATGTGTTTTATTCAAAAAAAAAATCGGCAACCTCTTAAAAAAACACCCGTTAGAAGACCGCACGAATACGTACTTTTTAGGTAAAACTCACTGTCCGTCACGAGAAATACGCGATAAAACGAGTGCTATCGGACACTTTGGAATAAAAACGAAATCGTTCCTTTGCGTTTTAGTATTAATGACTAATTTACTGCAGTGGGTCATAGCAAGTTAAAAAAAAAATATATTCTTTTCCGCCTCGAGTCTGCCACTCCTATTCTCGACGTCCGTACTCCTTAGCTGCGCTATACCCACTGCCGAAGTTCACTCTCTCTTTCGAGCAACACGTTCTTGTTGAGTGAAGTATAACGCGATAGTTGATCAAGAGTGCTCCTTTCGCTCTTACAATACTGCTTAGGTGCTTAAGAGTAACTTTATAACAGGCATTATATTGTTATAATATTATAGTACAACAAGATAATATAAGTAATAAAAATATTAATAGCAATGACAATAACAATATTCTTATAATATTATTATCAGGGACAGGAAATAAAATATGAAAAGGAAATATGAATGAGTGCAACTGACGATGACAGCCTTTCTTCCTGGATTTACTCTTATCGCAAAAAAGCAACTAGCAACTTAATTCACCTATAGGCATATACTCAAATCAAACGACACTCTCTTTCGCCCATTGCTCTAAGAAGAAACGGAAAATAACAACAAATCGTTGAGACTGTTGAGAAGAAACGGAAAATAACAACAAATCGTTGAGACTGTCGTCACAAATCGTGGGGCAGTCCCATGATCCCATGAGAAATGTCTCTAAGCCGGGCATTATTAATATATGTATATAGAGTATGTCTGAAATACGGACTTTCAGGTGCATCCTTATATTGCTTCAAAGAAACTGCCGATATAGCGTAGAACATGCTAATTAAGTTTTAATATCCTTCATATGATATGTACCAATATAAGTGCCGTCCTTGTCTACTAGTTTGAACGCAACATTTCCTACTGGTTCTTTAATGAATGCCATTTTGAATTTTGGTGCAAGTTTTGCAGAAAACCTCTGGATGGCTGAACTTTGACAGAAGTTCCTTACAAAAACCTGCTGGCCTACAAACAATTTGCGGTGACGACTACGTAGGTTGTACCTATCTGAATGGCTCTTATGTGCTTTCCGAAGGTTTTCCAGTACCGTTTTTTGTGCTAAGGTCAATTTATCTACATTGCAAATATGTACCTCGTTGTCATCCAAACTATTTAGCTCACGAAGCAAAGTATATTCAGACCCATTAGAAATGTAATGCTGACCAAAAACCATGAAATAGGGCGAACGATCTGTACTTTCATGGGTTACATTCCGCAACGCAGATGCAATGGCATGAACATGCGCATCCCATGTTGTGTGATCTTCCTGAATGTATGATCTAATGGCAGACAAGATGCTTCTGTTTACGCGTTCCGAGGCGTTCGCTTGCGGAGAGTACTTCGGAGTCAACATGTGCTTGATGCCATGTTTGCTCAGAAATTCCCGAAATGATTTGGAAGTAAATTGTCTACCATTGTCACTCAAGATTCTTTCAGGGGCCGAATAAACGTTAATAACTCGATTTTCTAAAAATGTAATTACGTTTATAGTAGTAGCATCCCGCATCGGTTCGAGCAGAACAAAGCGACTAAATTGGTCTAAAACAACAAAAAGATAGGTATTGCCTTGTTTTGAACGTGGATACGGACCCATAAAGTCTATGTATAAGTGCTGAAAAACTCTACTGACTTCGATGTATTTCCACATCGGTGGGCGAGTTATGATATTTGGTGGTTTGCTAGCCTTACATATCGGACAATTCATTATGAATTTATGCACGTGTACAGCCATTTTAGGCCAATGATAGTACCGGCGTAAAACTTCTAAAGTTTTACGGATTCCCAAATGTGAAGCTTTAGGCGGAGAGTGAACTCTTTCAAGTAGAATTGGGATAAGTGGTTTTGGGACATAAACTTTCCAAGAAGGAATATCGGAAGATAAATCAGAATCAGGTGTCGTCCGAATCAAGATCTTATCGTTAACTATTCTAAGATTTGATTTAATCTCGCCTTTTGATTGAATAAGTTCCTTTTGGGTTAGGTATTCAGGGTCTTGAAAATAAATAGCATCCGAATCTGGATGTAACGGTATAACCTCCTCGCCAACATCCCAGGACAATACCTCAACTCGCCTTGAAAGGGCATCTGCTACAACATTGTCTTTCCCCTTGCGGTATTCGATCGAGAAGTTGAAACCCTGAAGTTTGAGACTCCACCGCGCGAGCCGTCCAGAAAGCTCCTTCTGTTCCATTAGCCATTTCAAGCTTGCGTGGTCGGTAATGATTGTAAAAGGGTAACCCTCCACGTATTGCCGAAATTTCCCGACACTTAGTACAGCCGCATAACACTCCAGCTCTGTAACGCTATAATTTCGCTGCACTGCGTTAAGTTTCTGGGAGACAAAAGCGATAGGGCGTTCCTCGCCACTGACAGATCGTTGAACAAAACGGCCCCTATACCAGTCATGGACGCGTCGCACTGAATGAAGAACGCCTGAGTCCAATCGGGATTACACAGGACGGGAGCTGAGGTAAGTGCTACTTTTAACTTCTCGAAAGCTTCCTGGGCCCTGTCATTCCATTCAAACTTACGGTTCTTCTTTAGAAGATTGGTAAGGGGCGTTGTCAAATCTGCGTAACATCGGATAAAGCGTCTGTACCACCCAGACATGCCCAAAAACCTTCGTAATTGGCGAACGGAAGTAGGGACAGGGAAAGATGTTATTGCAGATATTTTTGAGTCATCCAGTTTTAATACCCCATCGCCGACAATGTAACCCAAGTAACGAATCTCTTTAAGAAGAAATTTGCTCTTATCTATATTTATGGTAAGACCAGCTCTCTTCAATAGGTCAGCCACCTTACTCAACAACTCAAGGTGTTCTTCAAATGTCTCAGCGGCTATCAGGAGATCATCTAGATAAACGAAAACCTGTGTGTGCAACTCGTGAGGAATCACTCTATGCATTAACCGACACATTGTCTGTGGAGCATTGCAAAGACCGAAAGGCATAACGGTGAATTGGTATAGTGGGCGTCCCGGAACGGTGAAAGCTGTCTTATCCCTTGACCCCTCATCTAACGGAATCTGCCAAAAGGCGTCCTTCAAGTCCAGACTCGATATAAATCGGGTCTTATTAAGACGTCCTAGCAAACCGTCTATGAGAGGCAAAGGGTAAGCATCCTTCACCGTAACCGCATTCACCTTCCTTGCATCCAAACACAGTCGAACTCTACCATCCGCCTTGCGTACCTTTGTGATCGGTGAGCTCCATGAACTTGCACTTTCCTCAATGACCCCTAAAGAGAGCATCCGATCTAGCTCCTTCCCAATCTCGGCTTCAACAGCCGGGGACACAGCATAAAACCGTTGTTTGATGGGTTTGGCATCGCCCACGTCAATAACGTGTTTTACAAATTTGGTTCGCCCTAATCCAAGAACAGCTGACGACGGAAAACGTTGCTTGACTCTATACAACTGTTCCTGCTGAAACGGAGTTAGCTTATGCAAATGAACATCAACGTCGAAATTAGCGCTATTTGAAATGGTAAGAGAAGAACAAATTCGCGAAGGAGTAGACAAGACGAAATTAGCCGAATCACGAACAATTTTCAGGTGAAATAATTTCCAAAAGTCAATACCCAGGTACAATGACTGTGTCAGATTCGGAGCTAAATGCAAGGTAACAATGGTAGTTTGACCCGCGAACATCATGGGTACTTTAATGTTGCCTATGATTTGTTCAGCATTGCCGTTTGCCGTTCTAATTGTGCACGGAAAATGCCGGAAATTAACGGTTGGATTCTTTAAAAACTCTTCGCAGTTTTTACCCAAAATTGAAACGTTGGCCCCACTGTCCAATAACCCACAAACTTTTTTGCCTAAAATTTCCACTTCGGCATACGGACGACCATCGGATGAATCAGTTAATAATGATTCAGCAATTTGAGATTTAAGCGCTTTCCTGCGCTGGAAATAACGAATGGAACGTAAATTACGTTGAACCCTGTTAATAACTTTTGGATAAATTGTTTTGGATTTTGTATATTTAGAGGAACGATTGCTTTTAGTACTATTTATTTCGGATTCAAAGGATACCTTCCGTTCCTGTTTTGGTTCGATCGGTGCCTGTTGTCTGTTCGTTGTGGTTGGTGATTGGGGGTAAACTTCCGTGCTGAATTGCCGGCGCTTACCCCCTCCTTCAAGTTTCCCTGATCTAGACAGCAATGGGGACATGATGACTTCAAGACTTCAGGAGTACCACATCCGAAACAAAATGTACGTAGCATACGATGGTTGCAGTCTTTATAATAGTGACCGTTTTGAAGGCAGTTCCAACAATGCTTCACGTTTAAATGAAAGGCACTTGGGGAAGACGACACTTTACGAACTACCTTATTCTGATGCGACGGCGTAAATTTACCTACACCATATGGGTCCCGATAGTTTATGCCATTATGTGAGTTGGAATAAAAACTCGAAGGATCATGAGACTGTACCCCCACAGGATTAACATTAGAAGGACCCTGGTCTGAAACGTAACTTGCTATTGTGTTACCCGGTTGAAATCTATGATAATTGGTATGATGACTAACGTCCGTCAAATTCGGGTCCGCCAAAACCTGTAACTCGTGAGCATATTTTCGAGACTCTACAATCACTTCTGGTAAGATTCGATTACGAGCCCAAGTGTCCTCGTATGCCATGCATTGCCGCAGCAATTCGTCGAGTGTTACGAACTGTGTAACTGCAAGTCGGTCCTGTAGCCCTGGTCGCATATTTTGAGTAAGGATAAAAATGAGTTCCGAGTCTGGCATAGGAGTTTCCATTTGCAGGGCCATTGATAGAACTGAATTATAAAACTCAATAAATTTTTCATTCGGTCGCTGTTTCTTCGATTCTATCACACGACGTATTTCCAAATCGGTTCGTCTATCAGCGAACCTTTTTGTCAGCTCATTTTTCAAAAATGACCATTCAACGTTGCCATAACGTTGGATAAAATCCCAGTACCAATCTGCTGCGGTGTCACGGAGGAAGTAACTCATATCATTGGCAATTTGCTGCAGATGGATTTGGTTCGTCAACGCTTGATGCTCCAACATGCGAATAAATTTTTTAACCGGCGTGCCCGTCAATGAACCGTCAAATGATATCGGCCATTTAGTTGGGTCACGCTGGAGAGGATTAAAGATTGGTGGACGGTACAACTGATCTGGATTCGACACTGAACAGTTGCCAGACTGTTTATTATTTGACAAGGAACTACCCATCGTTGGGAACAACAAATTATATTGGGTCTGGTGTACGCTAGGTTGTTTTACCATCACCGGAACAGTCTTCGACCTCGTGACGACAGGATCGACTCTCTGCGAAGAAACTCCCTGAACTACACCGTCCAAGTTATTAGACATTATAGGCTCATTGCTATAATTAGGAGAGCTAGTCTGATGCTCTAATTGTCGTACTTGTGACTGTTCTGTCTGATCTGTATCAGAACTGTCGGACACTTCCCTGTCGTCCTGTTCAATGCCGTCACCAGGATAAGTATGCCCTTCAGTACCAATATCCAAAGACTTAAACTGAGTGATAGACTCATTTAAGTCCTTGTTGTCCTGATTGGCATTAGTGATAAATTCAATCATTTGATCGCATTTGTCGTTGAGTTCAGTGACCACAGTTTCCACTGCCTTTGAATACCTAATCCTTTGCAATCGCCCGCGGATGTGTAACAACCGTGAATGAAATATATCAAACTGTATAGATGCCTTATCGCTACGTAAGACTAATAAATTTTGAATTTCAGCGTAGATGGAACGAAACTTCAACGAAATCTTACTGACTTCACCTCTAGGGTTTTTCTGGGCAGAATGCACAGGCCTATTTGGTGCTAAAACTGGGTGTTCTTTTTCGTTTTCTAGCCGCTTTATGAGCTCATTAAGCTTAGTTAACGGATCGCCAGAAATGTCGCGAACCGAACATTCCAACTCAAACTCGTCGTTCGACAGGTGATCCGGATTCATTTTGGGATTTTGTCAGTAACTCGAAAAAGAAAAGATATTTAATACTAATATCAAATTAGAAATGGTTATCAACGCGTCTTACACCGAGAGACTGAGCCACCCATGCAATTGTTCAATTACGCCGACCTAGTGAATTCTTTTAACAAAAAGAAATTCGTTCAATTTATATAAAGTAGTGTATTAGTAGTTAATAATTTCTTAATTCCACATCCAAAGATGCCAACGGTTCTCAATAACCACTTCTGATTATGAGTAGCAAGCTATAACGAACAACGGATAACAATTAATATTGTAGACAACTTGGTAAGCAGTGAGGAAGAGCCGGGACGCCAGATTTAGGAAACGTGCTTGTGTTCACACTTATTGTATTGGACCATCGGGGATAAAATTTAATAACAGACCGGAAGCTCATGGAAATCAAACCATTAGACTAATCCCATAGGAAATTCATGACTCCAATCTGTTATTGGTACTAAGATTAAAGCATTTCCCGGACAATCACCCACGACACCTATTCAAACCCATAATAGCGGGGATAAGATGCGTACTCAATAATCAAACCAGTAATGCAGAGTGCCAACGATCAACAGAGAATAAAAACCGTATATTTAATTCAAACGAACTACCGTGCTAAACTTTTGGCCAAGTGTCCGAATATTGGTCCAGCCCTGGTGATCGTTAACATTATCAAAGGAAGAAATGAATGGGGAAATGTAAAAAGAAATAACCAAACAACTTATGTTCAACCGAAAATCAACAAAACTATTCAGCAGTCGACTAGAAATCAACCGAGGCTCAGTTAAAATCAAATAAAATATTCGGAAATAAACCGAAACTCAATTGAAAGTCTAACAATCATATTCGGAAATCAAACGAGAAATCAATTTGAAATCAATCGGGACGTAGTCGAAAGTCAACTGAAGAACCCCCATGTCAACGTTTTATTTTGTTTTCTCTTTTATTTTGTAGAAACAATCTAACAACCGATCTTTCTCAGTCAAACTCCAACAACATCTATTGATTTATTAATAGGTTTAACATACTAGAATGGGATGAAAATATAAAGATGGAGAGTCAAATTGTAGAGTAACTTGACAAAAAAAAAGAAACTAGCCTACTACCAGAAAAAAGAGTTTTGGGCGCCACTGTAACGTAAATTATTTTCATCATCTTATTTCTTAACGCTTCGCCCGAGTTAAGCTTGATTTTACAGTTTCTACTTTACGATGTATTTATTGCACCCGCTGTTTCATTAACGTACCTTACATCGTTTTATTTTTGTTTAGTTTTTTTTTAATTGCTCATCATCAGCAGTTGAAAAAAAAAGGATTATGGACGCAATTTATACGTTATTTATAATTTTGCTTTTGTGCTAAGCATTTTCAAAGAATACAAGATTATTTGTCTTTCTTATTTATTTACTTAAAATAAAATACGAGCTGTTGTTGGTTGATTGTTAACATTTTCTTTTTCCTTTAACAGACAAAAATATTCATACGCAGAACTTATGTTAAGATAGTAAAGTTTTGTTCGCCGTGTCTTCACTTATTTCAATTTGATGTTAATTTCTTGCTTAATTGTATTACATATTTTGTTTTAATGTTGCATCTCACAAAAACGGAGGTATGAACTAATACGTTTTATTATTTTTTTATGAAGAAAAAACTGTAAATTTTTGGTACAGAAATGTTGAAAATTTAAATCCAATTTGAATCCAAAAAAAAAACTACGCAGGTATAATCCACTTATCTTGTTTTCCAAAATGTCGGATGATAAACGTCACAGCTAGAAATCACACCACAATGTCTGTATGTAGTAGTAGAGTAGGATGTAGAGTTTGGCGAAATTAAATCGCCCACAAAATATAATTGTATATTTAAACCGCGTTATATAGTAATAATTTAATGTGGTTATTCAATTCTCACAATAAATTCAATTCTTTAATTTTTTTCCACAGTGAAATTTTACTAAACATAATACGTTAAAGCGTACGCACCACACAATAACAACCTCACTTATCGAATGAAATTGAACAACTTGTTGAGCACCACAAATACACGCGTTCGATGCTGGAAATAAATAATTCGATTTCCTTCTGGAACCTTTTTAATGTTTCGTTTTCTTCTTCTTAGTAGAAGACCGCACGAATACGTACTTTTTAGGTAAAACTCACTGTCCGTCACGAGAAATACGCGATAAAACGAGTGCTATCGGACACTTTGGAATAAAAACGAAATCGTTCCTTTGCGTTTTAGTATTAATGACTAATTTACTGCAGTAGCAAGTTAAAAAAAAAATATATTCTTTTCCGCCTCGAGTCTGCCACTCCTATTCTCGACGTCCGTACTCCTTAGCTGCGCTATACCCACTGCCGAAGTTCACTCTCTCTTTCGAGCAACACGTTCTTGTTGAGTGAAGTATAACGCGATAGTTGATCAAGAGTGCTCCTTTCGCTCTTACAATACTGCTTAGGTGCTTAAGAGTAACTTTATAACAGGCATTATATTGTTATAATATTATAGTACAACAAGATAATATAAGTAATAAAAATATTAATAGCAATGACAATAACAATATTCTTATAATATTATTATCAGGGACAGGAAATAAAATATGAAAAGGAAATATGAATGAGTGCAACTGACGATGACAGCCTTTCTTCCTGGATTTACTCTTATCGCAAAAAAGCAACTAGCAACTTAATTCACCTATAGGCATATACTCAAATCAAACGACACTCTCTTTCGTCCATTGCTCTAAGAAGAAACGGAAAATAACAACAAATCGTTGAGACTGTTGAGAAGAAACGGAAAATAACAACAAATCGTTGAGACTGTCGTCACAAATCGAAGACTGTTCCGGTGATGGTAAAACAACCTAGCGTACACCAGACCCAATATAATTTGTTGTTCCCAACGATGGGTAGTTCCTTGTCAAATAATAAACAGTCTGGCAACTGTTCAGTGTCGAATCCAGATCAGTTGTACCATCCACCAATCTTTAATCCTCTCCAGCGTGACCCAACTAAATGGCCGATATCATTTGACGGTTCATTGACGGGCACGCCGACGTACTCATTATAAAAATATCGATAGTAATAATAATAATGATAAATTTTATAATAATATGGTAATAATGATAGTAGTAATAATAATAATGATTAATTTTAAGATTGGTAATAATAATGATAGTAATAGTAATAATAATTAATTTTAGGAATAGTAATGATACTTATAATAGTAGTAATAATAATAATGATTAATTTTAAGATTGGTAATAATAATGATAGTAATAGTAATAATAATTAATTTTAGGAATAGTAATGATACTTATAATAGTAGTAATAATAATAATGATTAATGATGAGGATAAAATAACAACAAAAAAAAAACCTGGTACCAGGGCGACAAAGTCGTTGAAATCCCACGATGAAAGCAGCTACAGGGGCCTTATTATATTAGTGGCCATGCGCATAATCGATGTCATTATAGTCCAGCAAAAAAAAAACCAAACCGTATTATATTTATATATGTATTAGTTTTATAACCAACAACAAAAGTCACTTATGCCAACGCTTAGGCAAGCGGGAATTTCTCCTCTTACTGCATACAGTTATGTTTTGTCTGTTATTATTCAATTGTTTAATCGTATTATGTGCTGAGGACACATGAAATTTAAAACCGAAGAAAAAAGAAGATTGACTTTTGTAACATAAATTATTTTCATCATCTTATTTCTTAACGCTTCGCCCGAGTTAAGCTTGATTTTACAGTTTCTACTTTACGATGTATTTATTGCACCCGCTGTTTCATTAACGTACCTTACATCGTTTTATTTTTGTTTAGTTTTTTTTTAATTGCTCATCATCAGCAGTTGAAAAAAAAAGGATTATGGACGCAATTTATACGTTATTTATAATTTTGCTTTTGTGCTAAGCATTTTCAAAGAATACAAGATTATTTGTCTTTCTTATTTATTTACTTAAAATAAAATACGAGCTGTTGTTGGTTGATTGTTAACATTTTCTTTTTCCTTTAACAGACAAAAATATTCATACGCAGAACTTATGTTAAGATAGTAAAGTTTTGTTCGCCGTGTCTTCACTTATTTCAATTTGATGTTAATTTCTTGCTTAATTGTATTACATATTTTGTTTTAATGTTGCATCTCACAAAAACGGAGGTATGAACTAATACGTTTTATTATTTTTTTATGAAGAAAAAACTGTAAATTTTTGGTACAGAAATGTTGAAAATTTAAATCCAATTTGAATCCAAAAAAAAACTACGCAGGTATAATCCACTTATCTTGTTTTCCAAAATGTCGGATGATAAACGTCACAGCTAGAAATCACACCACAATGTCTGTATGTAGTAGTAGAGTAGGATGTAGAGTTTGGCGAAATTAAATCGCCCACAAAATATAATTGTATATTTAAACCGCGTTATATAGTAATAATTTAATGTGGTTATTCAATTCTCACAATAAATTCAATTCTTTAATTTTTTTCCACAGTGAAATTTTACTAAACAAAATACGTTAAAGCGTACGCACCACACAATAACAACCTCCCTTATCGAATGAAATTGAACAACTTGTTGAGCACCACAAATACACGCGTTCGATGCTGGAAATAATTCGATTTCCTTCTGGAACCTTTTTAATGTTTCGTTTTCTTCTTCTTAGTAGAAGACCGCACGAATACGTACTTTTTAGGTAAAACTCACTGTCCGTCACGAGAAATACGCGATAAAACGAGTGCTATCGGACACTTTGGAATAAAAACGAAATCGTTCCTTTGCGTTTTAGTATTAATGACTAATTTACTGCAGTGGGTCATAGCAAGTTAAAAAAAAAATATATTCTTTTCCGCCTCGAGTCTGCCACTCCTATTCTCGACGTCCGTACTCCTTAGCTGCGCTATACCCACTGCCGAAGTTCACTCTCTCTTTCGAGCAACACGTTCTTGTTGAGTGAAGTATAACGCGATAGTTGATCAAGAGTGCTCCTTTCGCTCTTACAATACTGCTTAGGTGCTTAAGAGTAACTTTATAACAGGCATTATATTGTTATAATATTATAGTACAACAAGATAATATAAGTAATAAAAATATTAATAGCAATGACAATAACAATATTCTTATAATATTATTATCGGGGACAGGAAATAAAATATGAAAAGGAAATATGAATGAGTGCAACTGACGATGACAGCCTTTCTTCCTGGATTTACTCTTATCGCAAAAAAGCAACTAGCAACTTAATTCACCTATAGGCATATATTCAAATCAAACGACACTCTCTTTCGCCCATTGCTCTAAGAAGAAACGGAAAATAACAACAAATCGTTGAGACTGTTGAGAAGAAACGGAAAATAACAACAAATCGTTGAGACTGTCGTCACAATATACAGCATACTTCCCCGGCGATGAAGATAACATTCCGCCAAAAGAGGTGCAAGACCTGATTACGCACTGCAAAGCTCGGAACATCCAATTCATTATAGGATGTGATGCCAATGCACACCATGAGGTTTGGGGCAGCAGCGGTATCAATCGAAGGGGTGAGTGTCTTTTAGATTATCTTATTAGCAATAATGTAGGTATTGTAAACAAGGGCTCTAACCAACCTTCGTAAATGCGATTCGATTTCAAATTCTATTGTTAATAAGCATGAGTCCGATGAGGCCTCGCTGTCAGACCATCAACACATCAGGTTTGACATTCCAGGCACGTTGGAACATGCCTCTCCCAGATATGATCCTAAGTCAACGGACTGGAATCTTTATCGAGGACTAGTCCTCTCCAAATTAGATTTGCTTGTCTTACCTATTGACTCCATAGAGGTACTAGACGAGGCAGCTTACCAAGTAAATGATTTACTGCTTACTTCCTATCATGGCAGTTGTGTCGTCAAAACTAACCTTTGTAAACGCAAAGTTCCTTGGTGGAATGACATACTGGCCAAGCTTAGGAGGAAAGTTAGAAAGCTCTTCAACTCTGCTAAACGCACGAAGAGTTGGGACGAATATAAGTCCGCCCTCACAGAATATAACTCTGAATTAAGACGATCTAAGCGGGCCACGTGGAGGAAGTGTTGCGAGAATATCGCTGAAATGCCAGCAGCTGCACGAATCCACAAGGAAATTGTATGGGATCAGACAAATAGTGTGGGTCTGTTGAAAAAGACTGATGGCACCTACACGACGGAACGTGATGATACACTGAGAACACCTCTGCATGTTCATTTCCCCGGCTCGTACAACAGTGTACCACACACAAATTCGAACACACTTGACCGAAGGGTTAGTATCGCTAGTATAACTAATAGTTTATCTGGTAAGATCTTCACCCCAGATAAGGTAAGATGGGCAGTAGGCTCTTTCAAACCATTCAAAGTCCATGGGGGGGGGATGGCATCTTTCCTGCTCTTCTACAGAAGGCGATCGATGCAATCCTTCCAAGTTTAATTTTATTATATTTTTGTCTGGAGACAGGTAAACGTGATTTTTATCCCCAAACCTGGCAATAGGCCTAGTGAGCCTTCGATAACACTGGCTATGACTCTATAGAGAGAGCTATTAGTAACAAGGGTATCGAAACCTCGACCAATCTATGGATTAGGGCTATGCTCGAGAGTCGAGATATTACTTCTTCCTCAGGAGGAATGTCAGTGTCTGTGACCGCAGTAAAGGGATGCCCCCAAGGAGGAGTCCTCTCTCCCCTTATGTGGTCACTGGTCATAGACGATCTCTTGGCCAATCTATACAGATCAGGCTACATCGCCATTGGCTATGCTGATGACCTAGCGATCATTATTAGAGGCAAACACTGCACGACTATTTCTGCTGTCATGCAATGTGCGCTTTTAAAAGTTTTAGACTGGTGTAGCAGGGAAGGGTTATCCATCAATCCTTGCAAAACGGTTCTAGTGCATTTCACTAAAAGAAGGTTGATTGACTTAAATCCAATCACCATTAGGGGCACCACTCTAATGTACTCCAGCGAGGTCAAATACCTCGGTGTAATCCTTGGGGCCTCAATCCTAAGATGATACATTGGATTTACAGGATGATGGTGAGCCCATAATCACGTATGCAGCCATAGTATGGTGGCCCAAGGTACTCGAGCGGACAACGGCAAACGAGCTTCAGAAGCTCCAAAGAATTGCCTGTCTAGGTATTACAGGTGCTATACGTACCTGCCCAACGACAGCATTAGAAGCTATCGTAGGTCTTTCGCCCCTTCAAATCTTCATTAGGAAGACGGCCGCTAGATGCGCTATAAAGCTGCAACTAGAATATAAGTATAAACCAGGCGACCTTGTGGGACACCTGAGAATTCTCAACTCAATTCCCGAAAGAGACATGTTCTGCACAATACCGGACGTTATGGTCAGGGAGTACTGTTTCGGAAGGTTATTTGAGGTAGAGATCTCAGACCGCGCAAGCTGGTCTAATGGTGCTCCGACACTAGACGCTAATGGTCTGGTTTGGTTAACTGATGGATCAAAGATGGAATCTGGAGTTGGTGCCGGTGTCTACGGACCAAATACAAAGGTCTCGATACCAATGGGAGACAGTCCAACGGTCTTCCAAGCTCCATTCCATAGAGATCTGCGCCAGGTTAAACCTTAGTAAAGGAGTTAAAGGCGTTAGAATATATATCTATTCAGATAGCCAGGTAGCACCCAAAGCTCTGTCGTCCAAGTCAATGGACTCATTAACAGTCAAAAACTGCTACGATGCATTGCAATCTCTGGCCAGACGCTCGGTTGGGTACCAGGTCATCGAGGTATCGCAGGCAACGAAGCCGCAGATGAACTAGCTAGGGCTGGTTCGGAAACTGCATTCATAGGACCTGAACCATTTTGTAGCGTCAATTGGTGTGTCGCCACAAAGGTGATAAACTGTTGGGAGGGCAAACTTCGCCTGGCTCATTGGGTTTATTCCCCAGGGCTAAGGCAATCCAAACAACTGATCACTGTGAACTGTGGCCTAAGATATCATCTTAGCAAAATGGGTGTATGACAGAATGTAGATTCTGTGCGGAGGATGAGGAGTCATCCGAACATATTCTCTGCGATTGCCCAGCACTTATTTGGGTAAGAAAACGCATATTCCATAAGGAAATATGCTCAACAGCGGAGTTGAAAAACTCTGCTATTAAGGACATATTACCTTTTATTAGGAAAGTTGTATGTCTATTAGATAATTAATGCCCTATTGATACAATAGTTCTTTTAGGTCGCGGTGTCAGTCACTTGGACTAGGGTTTTTAAAAAAAAAAAAAAAAAAAATTATGAGACATTTTCTCCGGTAGTGAGACATACTACAATGAGGTTATTGTTTTCATTGTCAGATCAATTGAACTTGGATGTGGTTCATCTTGATATCAAGATAGAGACAATATACATGCAAAAGCCTATTGGGTTTGTTTGTTCTGATGATAAAAAGATTCTAAAACTAAAAGAGGCTATATATGGACTCAAACAGGCATCCAGATCTTGGCACAAAAAGGTAGATAATTGTATCTGCATGTTCATTTCCCCGGCTCGTACAACAGTGTACCACACACAAATTCGAACACACTTGACCGACGGGTTAGTATCGCTAGTATAACTAATAGTTTATCTGGTAAGATCTTCACCCCAGATAAGGTAAGATGGGCAGTAGGCTCCTTCAAACCATTCAAAGTCCATGGGGGGGGATGGCATCTTTCCTGCTCTTCTACAGAAGGCGATCGATGCAATCCTTCCAAGTTTAATTTTATTATATTTTTGTCTGGAGACAGGTAAACGTGACCAGGTCATCGAGGTATCACAGGCAACGAAGCCGCAGATGAACTAGCTAGGGCTGGTTCGGAAACTGCATTCATAGGACCTGAACCATTTTGTAGCGTCAATTGGTGTGTCGCCACAAAGGTGATAAACTGTTGGGAGGGCAAACTTCGCCTGGCTCATTGGGTTTATTCCCCAGGGCTAAGGCAATCCAAACAACTGATCACTGTGAACTGTGGCCTAAGATATCATCTTAGCAAAATGGGTGTATGACAGAATGTAGATTCTGTGCGGAGGATGAGGAGTCATCCGAACATATTCTCTGCGATTGCCCAGCACTTATTTGGGTAAGAAAACGCATATTCCATAAGGAAATATGCTCAACAGCGGAGTTGAAAAACTCTGCTATTAAGGACATATTACCTTTTATTAGGAAAGTTGTATGTCTATTAGATAATTAATGCCCTATTGATACAATAGATCTTTTAGGTCGAGGTGTCAGTCACTTGGACTAGGGTTTTTCAAAAAAAAAAAGAAAATTATGAGACATTTTCTCCGGTAGTGAGACATACTACAATGAGGTTATTGTTTTCAGTGTCAGTTCAATTGAACTTGGATGTGCAAATCGCAGAGAATATGTTCGGATGACTCCTCATCCTCCGCACAGAATCTACATTCTGTCACAGAGCCCACACCCATTTTGCTAAGATGATATCTTAGGCCACAGTGGCCAGTTAGAAAACTCACTAGTTTCCTAATGCTACCTTTATCTAAGTGCAGGATTTCTTTATATGAATAGGGTCTGATCAGTTGTTTGGATTGCCTTAGCCCTGGGGAATTAACCCAATGAGCCAGGCGAAGTTTGCCCTCCCAACAGTTTATCACCTTTGTGGCGACACACCAATTGACGCTACAAAATGGTTCAGGTCCTATGAATGCAGTTTCCGAACCAGCCATAGCTAGTTCATCTGCGGCTTCGTTGCCTGCGATACCTCGATGACCTGGTACCCAACTGAGCTTAACCCTGTTGTGTCTGGCCAGAGATTGCAATGCATCGTAGCAGTTTTTGACTGTTAATGAGTCCATTGACTTGGACGACAGAGCTTTGAGTGCTGCCTGGCTATCTGAATAGATATATATTCTAACGCCTTTAACTCCTTTACTAAGGTTTAACCTCGCGCAGATCTCTATGTAATGGAGCTTGGAAGACCGTTGGACTGTCTCCCATTGGTATCGAGACCTTTGTATTTGGTCCGTAGACACCGGCACCAACTCCAGAATCCATCTTTGATCCATCAGTGAACCTAACCAGACCATTAGCGTCTAGTGTCGGAGCACCATTAGAACAGCTTGCACGGTCTGAGATCTCTACCTCAAATAACCTTCCGAAACAGTACTCCCTGACCATAACGTCCGGTATTGTGCAGAACATGTCTCTTTCGGGAATTGAGTTGAGAATTCTCAGGTGTCCCACAAGGTCGCCTGGTTTATACTTATATTCTAGTTGCAGCTTTATAGCGCATCTAGCGGCCGTCTTCCTAATGAAGATTTGAAGGGGCGAAAGACCTACGATAGCTTCTAATGCTGTCGTTGGGCAGGTACGCATAGCACCTGTAATACCTAGACAGGCAATTCTTTGGAGCTTCTGAAGCTCGTTTGCCGTTGTCCGCTCGAGTACCTTGGGACACCATACTATGGCCGCATACGTGATTATGGGTCTCACCATCATCCTGTAAATCCAATGTATCATCTTAGGATTGTGGCCCCAAGTACTGCCGTAAAGTCTTCTGCAGGCCCATAGCGCGTTTAGTAGCAGACTTGATATGAGCATTCCAGTTAAGTCTTTTATCAAGAGTTGTCTCAGTTGTCTCCCAAACGCCGCTGCGCACGGTCGTGCTGCACTCCAGCACACGCGAAGTAAAAAAAAAACAACATCGTGTATTGTGCTTGCGCAAAAACAAAAAAAAAAACAAAAAAAAAAACCAAAGTTAAAGTGCTCGCAAAACAACCAACGGTTCGCGTGATCGGCGCCGATCAACAAGTGCAAAGTGCAGTGTGAGTGTCCGTGTTCCCCATCCCCATCATCGCAGCTAAAGAAATTGGTGAAATATAACTGTCGTGTATTTTGTATGCGGCAGTCTGTTGATGATCTATTTCTTTAGCTATTAGAATAACGGATTGTGAGTGTTTGTTTCTTCTGGTGATTTAACTCATTTTGTCGTGAAGGCATAACACTGGCGACAAATTGTGTTGATAATCCATTTTGAGACATTCTCTTCTCAATTCGGTAAAAAGAAGCGGTAAGTTGTGTTTTGTGTGTTTGTTTGTTGTAGTTATGTGTGTTTTCAGAGTGGATCTCAGCAACATACGTGGGCTGAGAACGAATTCGTTCGCTGTGTTTAACCATGTACATGTCCACAGGCCAGCAATTCTGGCACTGAGTGAAACTCAGGTATTTGATAATTCTGATGCATCGGAATTTAATCTACCTGGGTATAGCTTGGTGCCATTATTTTTCCCTCGACGCGGACTCGCAATCTATGTTCGTAGAGATGTTGCGTTTCAGCTTTTGCCTCAATTTAGCCAAAGTTCCAATCCGGAATTCAATTTCATTTGGCTCAAAGTAAAGGTACATGAGCGCAACATCTACTACTGTTTCCTTTACAGAAGCCCCCACTTAGACAGTGTTTCAACTCAGAGCGAGTTTGATGCACTGTCTGATTCCATCTTAAGAATTGGAAATCGTAAAAATGAAATCGTTATTGCGGGCGATTTCAATGTACACAATTCTGGGTGGCTTCGCCATTCTGGCCAGACAACACTCGAAGGAAGATGTGTTGAGTTATTCGCTGAGTTTAATCACCTTACTCAGCTTGTAAATGAGCCTACACGAATACCTGACATTGCAAATCATTCCGCAAACACCCTAGACTTGTTCCTTACCTCTCGTCCTGATAAATACTCCGTCAATGTATCATCGCCCCTAGGCTCATCAGACCATTGTGTAGTATCAGCTAATTTCTCGTTAATAAACCACGTAGTTAGAGAAAAAACTCCCAAAAAAATAGTATGGCAATACGAGAAAGCCAATTGGGACGGCCTTAACAACTTCTTTGGGAGTTATAACTGGTCGCTATTGTTTCGCGATAGCAACGTGGATGCCGCCGCTGATGCAATAACAAACATCATTCTTATTGGTATGAAAAAGTTTATCCCTTTTAGGAATAAATCTATCAAATCAAAGGAAGATGGATGGTATGACTTGAGCTGTAAAGAGGCTTCTAGGATTAGAGAGGTATGCTTTCGGTTTTACAAAGCAAACCCTTCCGAGGAAAACCGAAAAAAGTTTAAACGAGCAAGAAATGATTGCAATGCCCATCTTCGACGAGTCAAATTCGCCTACGACCGAAAATTAAGGCAAAAAATACTACAATGTCCCATAGGTAGTAAAAATTTTTGGTCTTTCGTGAAAAGAATCAAAAATTCAGCCGCGTCGTCGATTCCAACGCTCATTTATAATGACATTCCAGTTGTCAGCTCTATGGACAAGGCCAATCTGTTTGCTGCGCATTTCGCAGCTAGCTCTACGCTTCCAGATTGTGCATTGCCGCCTCCTGCACCTCAGAGTATTGAACACTCTATGGGACAGATATTTTTTCGTACTCGTGCAGTTGCTAGAGTTTTAAATGATCTTAACACATACAAATCCGCTGGTCCAGATGGTATTTCTCCATTAGTTCTGAAGAGGTGTTCTTCCAAGCTGGCATTACCATTGCGTAAGCTTTTCCATCTATCCTATTCTTCTGGACTCTTCCCGAGAAGTTGGAAAACAGCATTTGTCCAGCCCATACCCAAAAAAGGCGAACCGTCGTCTCCTTCTTCGTACCGACCCATAGCACTTACATCCATTCTTTCCAAGGTCATGGAAACGCTGATCAATTATCAGCTTAAGAAATATCTTGAAACCAACGTAATCCTTAGTGACCGGCAGTATGGGTTTCGTGGGCAACGTTCTACTGGTGATTTGATGGTTTATCTCACCGAACAGTGGAACCGATCTTTGCATCATTTTGGAGAAAGCAAAGCTGTTGCACTCGATATTTCAAAGGCATTTGACAGAGTTTGGCATCAAGCTCTTTTGTCTAAAATGCGTGCTTATGGTGTCGATGATAAACTGCTTCAATGGATTAGAAGCTATCTTTTGGACCGCTCAATTCAAGTTGTTTTAGACGGTTTCAAATCTGAATTACACCACATAAATGCTGGCGTTCCCCAGGGCTCTGTTCTGTCCCCGACACTCTTTCTCATTTTTATTAATGATCTCTTATCTGTGACTTCTAATCCAATTCACTCTTTCGCTGACGACAGCACTCTCAGCTTCTCATATAAGTTTGAGGAACGTCCCTCCACCTCTGATGTGGAACTCAAACAACTTCGTATGCTAAGCACGTTAAATTCTGACCTTGACAGCATAATACAATGGGGAGAAAACAATCGAGTAGAATTTAACGCTTCCAAAACCCAATGCTGTCTCCTGTCGTCCAAGCGAATCCTAAACCCCATGCCATTATCCATGAATGGCACTTGCATCGAGGAAACTGAAAATCTCGTAATTCTCGGTATGTGCGTTAACGACAAGCTTCGTTGGAATGACCACATATTTACCGTTGCTAAAAATGCTGCGAAATGTTTAGGTTTTCTAGCCCGGTGCAAGAAATATTTCACTCCCTCTGATCTGGCTACCATTTACAAGGCTTTTATTCGCCCAAAACTTGAGTACAATTGCCATATCTGGTCTGGTGCGCCTAAGACTACTTTGCATCAGCTAGATAGAATACAAAACCGCGCGATAAAACTTATCGGTGACGAAAATATAGCGAAATCGATTGATTCGCTTGAACACCGCAGGAACGTTTCTTGCTTGTCACTGTTTTATCGCTTCTTCTACCAGCGGTGCTCAAGAGAAATAGCCAGCTGCATGCCACCTCTCCTTGAATTCAACCGCAATACTCGTGGCGCTCTAAATGCTCATCAGTTTACCCTTAAGCCCATCTTCGGACGTACAGTTAAATTCAGGGATTCGTTCTTCAGCCGTACAACTCGTATGTGGAATGCTCTGCCAAGCTCTGTCTTCCCACATCACTATGATCCACAGGCATTCAAAACACAAGCTCATAGACATCTCCTCTTTTCTCCTCCTCTTCCTTAACGCCCACGCTGTGCCAAGCATATAGCCGAGCATTATAAGGGTGCGAACCCCTTGAAGCGTGCGCGAATTATAAAAAAAAAAAAAAAAAAAAAGGATAACACCGAGGTATTTGACCTCGCTGGAGTACATTTAATGGTGATTGGATTTAAGTCAATCAACCTTAGTGAAAGTCACTAGATCCATTTTGCAAGGATTGATGGATAACCCTTCCCTGCTACACCAGTCTAAAACTTTTAAAAGCGCACATTGCATGACAGCAGAAATAGTCGTACAGTGTTTGCCTCTAATAATGATCGCTAGGTCATCAGCATAGCCAATGGCGATGTAGCCTGATCTGTATAGATTGGCCAAGAGATCGTCTATGACCAGTGACCACAGAAGGGGAGAGAGGACTCCTCCTTGGGGGCATCCCTTTACTGCGGTCACAGACACTGACATTCCTCCTGAGGAAAAAGTAATATCAGCTAGTTTTAGAGATACAATCGGGCCCCATTGCAAATGGTTTGGCTGTGCACCTTTCATTTGATACCAATATTTAGACCCACCCACTTTTAAACACGCCCCCTGATGAACATTCATAAGAAAGACTATGTCGAGGGGTTGGATTGAATCCAATTTATTATAAGATGAAAGGTATTTTTATTACCTTTTATATGAAACGAAGCCGAGGATTATGGAACTAGAAAACAGCAGGTTTTCTTATTCCAAAGAAGGAATATGATAGTGCAATTGTTGTTGTAATTCCTTATCCCTCGGCAATAAAATACAGCTTAAAATAGTTTGTATTAGCCAACTTATCTAATACCTTATCTTTCCGAATTACGCGACATCTACATTATAGTAGAAAACTTAAATAAAAATATTATTGTGAGCGAATTGCAAATCATTTTATTTCATTTAATAATTTTTATTAAATAACTTGCGATTTACGCGACATCTACATAAAATAAGAAAACTTAATTGAAAATGAAAATGCGATTGAATTCACGAAAATATGACAATACCCGATGTGAATGGTTTAGTTAAATCGACAGCCACCAAAATGTTTGCTAAACAGGCGCTTTTTTAATAAACTTTTGAGGTAGATAAGCTAATTCTTTATCAAAGTTATTGAAGAATAACAAATGGGAAAATAAATTCTAAAACGTAATTGATTTTACTTTCTGCTCATTTTTATTTTTATTTATTTTTTTAATTATTTTATTTTATGATTTTAATAACGCTTTTTATTTTCGATACTCAATTTCTGAGACAATATTTATCTGGCAATAGGATCTGGAATTTTGGAAACAGCTATTTCTCAAGCGATTTGTATGAAATTCGGTATGTAGGATTAAGATGCGACTATAAGAGTTTCTCATATGGAAATTATGGGATCTGGTGGCCATTAGGCTCCAGAATGTTGGGAACTAAACCATTTCTCAAGCGATTTGTATGAAATTCGGCATGTAGGACTAAGATGCGACTATAAGACTTGTTCCTATGGTAATTCTGGGATCTCGTCAATAGGGTATGGAATTTTGAGAACTAGGGCATTTCTTAAGCGATTTTTATGAAATTCGGTGTGTAGGACAAAGATGCGACTATAAGACTTGTTCATTTGGAAATTATGGGATCTGGGCAATAGGGTCCAGAATTTTGGGAACTAACATTTCTCAAGCGATTTGTATGAAATTCGGCATGTACGACTAAGATGCGACTATAAAACTTGTTTCTATGGAAATTCTGGAATCTCGTCAATAGGGTATGGAATTTTGAGAACTAGGGCGATTTTAATGAAATTCGGTGTGTAGGACAAACATGGGACTTTAAGACTTGTTCCTATAGAAATTGTGGGATCTGGATAATGGGGTCTGGAATTTTGGGAACTAAGCCATTTCTCAAGCGATTTGTATGAAATTCGGCATGTAGGACTAAGATGCGACTATAAGACTTGTTCCTATGAAAATTCTGGGATCTCGTCAATAGGGTATGGAATTTTGAGAACTAGGGCATTTCTTAAGCGATTTTTATGAAATTCGGTGTGTAGGACAAAGATGCGACTATAAGACTTGTTCCTATAGAAATTCTGGGATCTGGATAATGTGGTCTGGAATTTTGGGAACTAAACCATTTCTCAAGCGATTTGTATGAAATTCGGCATGTAGGACTAAGATGCGACTATAAGACTTGTTCCTATGAAAATTCTGGGATCTCGTCAATAGGGTATGGAATTTTGAGAACTAGGGCATTTCTTAAGCGATTTTTATGAAATTCGGTGTGTAGGACAAAGATGCGACTATAAGACTTGTTCCTATGGAAATTCTGGGATCTGGATAATGTGGTCTGGAATTTTGGGAACTAATGCATTTCTAAAGCGGTTCGTATGAAATTCGGAATGTAGGATAAATTTAATCGTAATATCGCCTATAGGTATTGAATTTCTATAGGAACAAGTCTTAAAGTCCCATCTTAGTTCTACATACCAAACTTCATAAAAATCGCTTGAGAATTATATTATTTCCTTAAATTCCAGACCCTATTGGCTACTCAAGATCCCAGAATTTCCATAGGAACAAGTCTTATAGTCGCATCTTTGTCCTACACACCGAATTTCATAAAAATCGCTTAATAAATGCCCTAGTTCTCAAAATTCCATACCCTATTGACGAGATACCAGAATTTTCATAGGAACAAGTCTTATAGTCGCATCTTAGTCCTACATGCCGAATTTCATACAAATCTCTTGAGAAATGGTTTAGTTCCCAAAATTCCAGATCCTATTGCTAGATAAATATTGTCTCAGAAATTGAGTATCGAAAATAACATGCGTTATTAAAATCATAACATAAAATAATTAAAAAAATAAATAAAAATAAAAATGAACAGAAATTAAAATCAATTACGTTTTAGAATTTATTTTCCCATTTGTTATTCTTCAATAACTTCGATAAAGAATTAACTTATCTACCTCAAAAGTTTATTAAAAAAGCGCCAATTTAGCAAACATTTTGGCGGCCGTCGATTTAACTAAACTATCACATCAGGTATTGTCATATTTTCGTGAATTCGCTCGCATTTTCATTTTCAATTAAGTTTTCTTATTTTATGTATATGTCGCGTAAATCGCAAGTTATTTAATAAAAATTATTAAATGAAATAAAATGATTTGCAATTCGCTCACAATTATTTTTTTAATTAAGTTTTCTACTATAATGTAGATGTCGCGTAATTCGGAAAGATAAGGTAGTAGATAAGTTGGCTAATACAAACTATTTTAAGCTGTATTTTATTGCCGAGGAATAAGGAATTACAACACAATTGCACTATCATATTCCTTCTTTGGAATAAGAAAACCTGCTGTTTTCTAGTTCCATAATCCTCGGCTTCGTTTCATATAAAAGGTAATAAAAATACCTTTCATCTTATAATAAATTGGATTCAATCCAACCCCACCTCGACAGAGTTAGAGCCAAAAAATGACTTTCTTATGAAAGTTCATCAGGGGGCGTGTTTAAAAGTGGGTGGGTCTAAATATTGGTATCAAATGAAAGGTGGAAATTACTTCTGCACAGCCAAACCATTTGCAATGGGGCCCGATTTTATCTCTAAAACTAGCTGACCCGACAGACGTTGTCCTGTCCCACTTTCAATAAATTTGTTTGTGAACTTATGAAAAGATATTTGAAATAAAATAATAATAATTTTGAGTCACAGTATATTGATCACATTATTGTGCTACATTTTTAAATTTTGGGAACTAAATAATTTCTCTACCGATTTGTATGAAATTCGGTATGGTCTTTTGAGGGTCCTCTGGGGGGTCTTTTGGGGGTCTTTTTAGGGTCTCTTGATGGTCTTCTGAGGGTCTTTTGAGGTTTTTTAGAGGGTCTTTTGAGGGTCTTTTGAAGATCTTTTGTGGGTCTTTTGGAGGTAGTTTTTGGGTGTCTTTTTAGGGTTTTATGGTATTTTTTGGAGTATTTTGGAATCCTTTCAGGGTATTTTCGGGGTCTTAGGGGCCTTTTGATGGTGGTCTTTTGGGGTCTTTTGGAGATCTTTTTGCCCACAACATCAAATAAGTTTCACTCCAATTACGCGTTAAACACACGAACAGTTTTTTTTTTATGACTTGCGCGTAAGCAAACGACCCTGATAGTTTGGATTTTCAATTGTTGTAATTGCGAATGCAAACCGCAGCCGAAACTGGAAGTGCTTAAAGTCGTTTTTCCTAGGACTATAACGAACAAAACCAAAAAAGAATTACGCAAATCCATCGTTCGAATCGTGCACTTTCAGTTTTTTCCGAATTTTACAATTTTCCGGGCAAGTTTTCTATTTTTTTTCGCATATACCTTATTCGGACTATGGCGAATTTATAAAATAAAAGTTAGCCAAATCGGTCCAGTCGTTCTCAAATTTTTTTTTTTTCCACCTAGCGGTTTGAAATATAATTTACGACCGGAGATATTAAAATTAAAGGTTATGTAGATGCCGACTGGGCTAACGATCTTAATGATAGAAGATCATATACAGGATTTTGTTTTATGTTATCAAAATCTGTAATATCTTGGAGTTATAGTAAACAAAAATGTATTGCCCTTTCAAGCACAGAGGCTGAATATGTAGCTATTTCAGAGGCTTGCAAAGAAGCAGTGTATTTAAAAAATTTACAGTTTGAAATCACTAAGAATATTTATGAAATAACTTTATAAAATGATAATCAAAGTGCTTATAAATTATTAGTAAATCCTGTATTTCATAATAGAACAAAACATATTGAAGTCAGAGACATGATAAATAATAAAATTGTTCTTGTTAAATATTTATGTACGGCAGATATTGCTAACAAAAAGCTTAAACTCTGTAAAACATTATAAGTTCATGAACACATTAGGTATTGTTAAAGTTTTGTGATGTGTTTGCATATTGAAGGGATAATTTTGAGTGGTGTTGTTGTAAATATCAAAGTAATCCTACGTATGAGCCTCACACATGCACTGTGTAAATACAACTCTATTTATGCATACATACTTAAAAGAAATGACGAATGAAATAAACTTCTGTCTTGTACATTCAGCTGCGTAGTAAACACGTCGTTTTATTTCATCGATTATGGCAAATTTTTTTTTATAAATTCGTTAAAACGAGTAAACATTTTTACGCTTTTTTCGGTACGGGAACTTAACTATATGCGTTTAACTTTTACGCGCGGTTGAAGTGAAACTTTTTTGACGTTGTTGGCGATATTACGATTAAATTTATCCTACATTCCGAATTTCATACGAACCGCTTTAGAAATGGATTAGTTCCCAAAATTCCAGACACCATTATCCAGATCCCAGAATTTCTATAGGAACAAGTCTTAAAGTCCCATCTTTGTACTACACACCGAATTTCATAAAAATCGCCCTAGTTCTCAAAATTCCATACCCCATTGACGAGATTCCAGAATTTCCATAGGAACAAGTCTTATAGTCGCATCTTAGTCCTACATGCCGAATTTCATACAAATCGCTTGAGAAATGGCTTAGTTCCCAAAATTTTGAACCCTATTGGCTAGATCCCATAATTTCCAAATGAACAAGTCTTAGTCGCATCTTAGTCCTACATACCGAATTTCACACAAATCGCTTGAGAAATAGCTGTTTCCAAAATTCCAGATCCTATTGCCAGATAAATATTGTCTCAGAAATTGAGTATCGTAAATAAAAAGCGTTATTAAAATCATAAAATAAAATAATTAAAAAAATAAATAAAAATAAATATGAGCAGAAAGTAAAATCAATTACGTTTTAGAATTTATTTTCCCATTTGTTATTCTTCAATAACTTTGATAAAGAATTAGCTTATCTACCTCAAAAGTTTATTAAAAAAGCGCCTGTTTAGCAAACATTTTGGTGGCTGTCGATTTAACTAAACCATTCACATCGGGTATTGTCATATTTTCGTGAATTCAATCGCATTTTCATTTTCAATTAAGTTTTCTTATTTTATGTAGATGTCGCGTAAATCGCAAGTTATTTAATAAAAATTATTAAATGAAATAAAATGATTTGCAATTCGCTCACAATTATATTTTTATTTAAGTTTTCTACTATAATGTAGATGTCGCGTAATTCGGAAAGATAAGGTATTAGATAAGTTGGCTAATACAAACTATTTTAAGCTGTATTTTATTGCCGAGGGATAAGGAATTACAACAACAATTGCACTATCATATTCCTTCTTTGGAATAAGAAAACCTGCTGTTTTCTAGTTCCATAATCCTCGGCTTCGTTTCATATAAAAGGTAATAAAAATACCTTTCATCTTATAATAAATTGGATTCAATCCAACCCCTCGACATAGTCTTTCTTATGAATGTTCATCAGGGGGCGTGTTTAAAAGTGGGTGGGTCTAAATATTGGTATCAAATGAAAGGTTGAAATTACTTCTGCACAGCCAAACCATTTGCAATGGGGCCCGATTTTATCTCTAAAACTAGCTGATATTACTTCTTCCTCAGGAGGAATGTCAGTGTCTGTGACCGCAGTAAAGGGATGCCCCCAAGGAGGAGTCCTCTCTCCCCTTCTGTGGTCACTGGTCATAGACGATCTCTTGGCCAATCTATACAGATCAGGCTACATCGCCATTGGCTATGCTGATGACCTAGCGATCATTATTAGAGGCAAACACTGCACGACTATTTCTGCTGTCATGCAATGTGCGCTTTTAAAAGTTTTAGACTGGTGTAGCAGGGAAGGGTTATCCATCAATCCTTGCAAAATGGTTCTAGTGCCTTTCACTAAAAGTAGGTTGATTGACTTAAATCCAATCACCATTAAATGTAGTCCAGCGAGGTCAAATACCTCGGTGTTATCCTTGATAAAAGACTTAACTGGAATGCTCATATCAAGTCTGCTACTAAACGCGCTATGGGCCTGCAGAAGACTTTACGGCAGTACTTGGGGCCTCAATCCTAAGATGATACATTGGATTTACAGGATGATGGTGAGACCCATAATCACGTATGCGGCCATAGTATGGTGTCCCAAGGTACTCGAGCGGACAACGGCAAACGAGCTTCAGAAGCTCCAAAGAATTGCCTGTCTAGGTATTACAGGTGCTATGCGTACCTGCCCAACGACAGCATTAGAAGCTATCGTAGGTCTTTCGCCCCTTCAAATCTTCATTAGGAAGACGGCCGCTAGATGCGCTATAAAGCTGCAACTAGAATATAAGTATAAACCAGGCGACCTTGTGGGACACCTGAGAATTCTCAACTCAATTCCCGAAAGAGACATGTTCTGCACAATACCGGACGTTATGGTCAGGGAGTACTGTTTCGGAAGGTTATTTGAGGTAGAGATCTCAGACCGTGCAAGCTGGTCTAATGGTGCTCCGACACTAGACGCTAATGGTCTGTTTAGGTTCACTGATGGATTGTTAAAGTTTTGTGATGTGTTTGCATATTGAAGGGATAATTTTGAGTGGGGTTGTTGTAAATATCAAAGTAATCCTACGTATGAGCCTCACACATGCACTGTGTAAATACAACTCTATCTATGCATACATACTTAAAAGAAAAGACGAATGAAATAAACTTCTGTCTTGTACATTCAGCTGCGTAGTAAACACGTCGTTTTATATCATCGATTATGGCAAATTTTTTTTTTATAAATTCGTTAAAACGAGTAAAAATTTTTACGCATTTTGCGGTACGGGAACTTAACTATAAGCGTTTAACTTTTACGCGCGGTTGAAGTGAAACTTTTTTGACGTTGTTGGCGATATTACGATTAAATTTATCCTACATTCCGAATTTCATACGAACCGCTTTAGAAATGGATTAGTTCCCAAAATTCCAGACACCATTATCCAGATCCCAGAATTTCTATAGGAACAAGTCTTAAAGTCCCATCTTAGTTCTACATACCAAACTTCATAAAAATCGCTTGAGAATTATATTATTTCCTTAAATTCCATACACTATTGGCTACTCCAGATCCCAGAATTTCCTTAGGAACAAGTCTTATAGTCGCATCTTTGTCCTACACACCGAATTTCATAAAAATCGCTTAATAAATGCCCTAGTTCTCAAAATTCCATACCCTATTGACGAGATACCAGAATTTTCATAGGAACAAGTCTTATAGTCGCATCTTAGTCCTACATGCCGAATTTCATACAAATCGCTTGAGAAATGGTTTAGTTCCCAAAATTCCAGATCCTATTGCTAGATAAATATTGTCTCAGAAATTGAGTATCGAAAATAACATGCGTTATTAAAATCATAACATAAAATAATTAAAAAAATAAATAAAAATAAAAATGAACAGAAATTAAAATCAATTACGTTTTAGAATTTATTTTCCCATTTGTTATTCTTCAATAACTTCGATAAAAAATTAACTTATCTACCTCAAAAACTTAACTTATCTATTAAAAAAGCGCCTGTTTAGCAAACATTTTGGCGGCCGTCGATTTAACTAAACTATCACATCAGGTATTGTCATATTTTCGTGAATTCGCTCGCATTTTCATTTTCAATTAAGTTTTCTTATTTTATGTATATGTCGCGTAAGTCGCAAGTTATTTAATAAAAATTATTAAATGAAATAAAATGATTTGCAATTCGCTCACAATTATTTTTTTAATTAAGTTTTCTACTATAATGTAGATGTCGCGTAATTCGGAAAGATAAGGTAGTAGATAAGTTGGCTAATACAAACTATTTTAAGCTGTATTTTATTGCCGAGGAATAAGGAATTACAACACAATTGCACTATCATATTCCTTCTTTGGAATAAGAAAACCTGCTGTTTTCTAGTTCCATAATCCTCGGCTTCGTTTCATATAAAAGGTAATAAAAATACCTTTCATCTTATAATAAATTGGATTCAACCAACCCCACCTCGACAGAGTTAGAGCCAAAAAATGACTTTCTTATGAAAGTTCATCAGGGGGCGTGTTTAAAAGTGGGTGGGTCTAAATATTGGTATCAAATAAAAAGGTGGAAATTACTTCTGCACAGCCAAACCATTTGCAATGGGGCCCGATTTTATCTCTAAAACTAGCTGACCCGACAGACGTTGTCCTGTCCCACTTTCAATAAATTTGTTTGTGAACTTATGAAAAGATATTTGAAATAAAATAATAATAATTTTGAGTCACAGTATATTGATCACATTATTGTGCTATATTTTTAAATTTTGGGAACTAAATAATTTCTCTACCGATTTGTATGAAATTCGGTATGGTCTTTTGAGGGTCCTCTGGGGGGTCTTTTGGGGGTCTTTTTAGGGTCTCTTGATGGTCTTCTGAGGGTCTTTTGAGGTTTTTTAGAGGGTCTTTTGAGGGTCTTTTGAGGGTCTTTTGAAGGTCTTTTGTGGGTCTTTTGGAGGTCGTTTGAGGGTTTTTGGGTGTCTTTTTAGGGTTTTATGGTATTTTTTGGAGTATTTTGGAATCCTTTGAGGGTATTTTCGGGGTCTTAGGGGCCTTTTGATGGTGGTCTTTTGGGGTCTTTTGGAGATCTTTTTTGACGTTGTTGGCGATATTACGATTAAATTTATCCTACATTCCGAATTTCATACGAACCGCTTTAGAAATGGATTAGTTCCCAAAATTCCAGACACCATTATCCAGATCCCAGAATTTCTATAGGAACAAGTCTTAAAGTCCCATCTTTGTACTACACACCGAATTTCATAAAAATCGCCCTAGTTCTCAAAATTCCATACCCCATTGACGAGATTCCAGAATTTCCATAGGAACAAGTCTTATAGTCGCATCTTAGTCCTACATGCCGAATTTCATACAAATCGCTTGAGAAATGGCTTAGTTCCCAAAATTTTGAACCCTATTGGCTAGATCCCATAATTTCCAAATGAACAAGTCTTAGTCGCATCTTAGTCCTACATACCGAATTTCACACAAATCGCTTGAGAAATAGCTGTTTCCAAAATTCCAGATCCTATTGCCAGATAAATATTGTCTCAGAAATTGAGTATCGTAAATAAAAAGCGTTATTAAAATCATAAAATAAAATAATTAAAAAAATAAATAAAAATAAATATGAGCAGAAAGTAAAATCAATTACGTTTTAGAATTTATTTTCCCATTTGTTATTCTTCAATAACTTTGATAAAGAATTAGCTTATCTACCTCAAAAGTTTATTAAAAAAGCGCCTGTTTAGCAAACATTTTGGTGGCTGTCGATTTAACTAAACCATTCACATCGGGTATTGTCATATTTTCGTGAATTCAATCGCATTTTCATTTTCAATTAAGTTTTCTTATTTTATGTAGATGTCGCGTAAATCGCAAGTTATTTAATAAAAATTATTAAATGAAATAAAATGATTTGCAATTCGCTCACAATTATATTTTTATTTAAGTTTTCTACTATAATGTAGATGTCGCGTAATTCGGAAAGATAAGGTATTAGATAAGTTGGCTAATACAAACTATTTTAAGCTGTATTTTATTGCCGAGGGATAAGGAATTACAACAACAATTGCACTATCATATTCCTTCTTTGGAATAAGAAAACCTGCTGTTTTCTAGTTCCATAATCCTCGGCTTCGTTTCATATAAAAGGTAATAAAAATATCTTTCATCTTATAATAAATTGGATTCAATCCAACCCCTCGACATAGTCTTTCTTATGAATGTTCATCAGGGGGCGTGTTTAAAAGTGGGTGGGTCTAAATATTGGTATCAAATGAAAGGTTGAAATTACTTCTGCACAGCCAAACCATTTGCAATGGGGCCCGATTTTATCTCTAAAACTAGCTGATATTACTTCTTCCTCAGGAGGAATGTCAGTGTCTGTGACCGCAGTAAAGGGATGCCCCCAAGGAGGAGTCCTCTCTCCCCTTCTGTGGTCACTGGTCATAGACGATCTCTTGGCCAATCTATACAGATCAGGCTACATCGCCATTGGCTATGCTGATGACCTAGCGATCATTATTAGAGGCAAACACTGCACGACTATTTCTGCTGTCATGCAATGTGCGCTTTTAAAAGTTTTAGACTGGTGTAGCAGGGAAGGGTTATCCATCAATCCTTGCAAAATGGTTCTAGTGCCTTTCACTAAAAGTAGGTTGATTGACTTAAATCCAATCACCATTAAATGTAGTCCAGCGAGGTCAAATACCTCGGTGTTATCCTTGATAAAAGACTTAACTGGAATGCTCATATCAAGTCTGCTACTAAACGCGCTATGGGCCTGCAGAAGACTTTACGGCAGTACTTGGGGCCTCAATCCTAAGATGATACATTGGATTTACAGGATGATGGTGAGACCCATAATCACGTATGCGGCCATAGTATGGTGTCCCAAGGTACTCGAGCGGACAACGGCAAACGAGCTTCAGAAGCTCCAAAGAATTGCCTGTCTAGGTATTACAGGTGCTATGCGTACCTGCCCAACGACAGCATTAGAAGCTATCGTAGGTCTTTCGCCCCTTCAAATCTTCATTAGGAAGACGGCCGCTAGATGCGCTATAAAGCTGCAACTAGAATATAAGTATAAACCAGGCGACCTTGTGGGACACCTGAGAATTCTCAACTCAATTCCCGAAAGAGACATGTTCTGCACAATACCGGACGTTATGGTCAGGGAGTACTGTTTCGGAAGGTTATTTGAGGTAGAGATCTCAGACCGTGCAAGCTGGTCTAATGGTGCTCCGACACTAGACGCTAATGGTCTGTTTAGGTTCACTGATGGATTGTTAAAGTTTTGTGATGTGTTTGCATATTGAAGGGATAATTTTGAGTGGGGTTGTTGTAAATATCAAAGTAATCCTACGTATGAGCCTCACACATGCACTGTGTAAATACAACTCTATCTATGCATACATACTTAAAAGAAAAGACGAATGAAATAAACTTCTGTCTTGTACATTCAGCTGCGTAGTAAACACGTCGTTTTATATCATCGATTATGGCAAATTTTTTTTTTATAAATTCGTTAAAACGAGTAAAAATTTTTACGCATTTTGCGGTACGGGAACTTAACTATAAGCGTTTAACTTTTACGCGCGGTTCAAGTGAAACTTTTTTGACGTTGTTGGCGATATTACGATTAAATTTATCCTACATTCCGAATTTCATACGAACCGCTTTAGAAATGGATTAGTTCCCAAAATTCCAGACACCATTATCCAGATCCCAGAATTTCTATAGGAACAAGTCTTAAAGTCCCATCTTAGTTCTACATACCAAACTTCATAAAAATCGCTTGAGAATTATATTATTTCCTTAAATTCCAGACACTATTGGCTACTCCAGATCCCAGAATTTCCTTAGGAACAAGTCTTATAGTCGCATCTTTGTCCTACACACCGAATTTCACAAAAATCGCTTAATAAATGCCCTAGTTCTCAAAATTCCATACCCTATTGACGAGATACCAGAATTTTCATAGGAACAAGTCTTATAGTCGCATCTTAGTCCTACATGCCGAATTTCATACAAATCGCTTGAGAAATGGTTTAGTTCCCAAAATTCCAGATCCTATTGCTAGATAAATATTGTCTCAGAAATTGAGTATCGAAAATAACATGCGTTATTAAAATCATAACATAAAATAATTAAAAAAATAAATAAAAATAAAAATGAACAGAAATTAAAATCAATTACGTTTTAGAATTTATTTTCCCATTTGTTATTCTTCAATAACTTCGATAAAAAATTAACTTATCTACCTCAAAAACTTAACTTATCTATTAAAAAAGCGCCTGTTTAGCAAACATTTTGGCGGCCGTCGATTTAACTAAACTATCACATCAGGTATTGTCATATTTTCGTGAATTCGCTCGCATTTTCATTTTCAATTAAGTTTTCTTATTTTATGTATATGTCGCGTAAGTCGCAAGTTATTTAATAAAAATTATTAAATGAAATAAAATGATTTGCAATTCGCTCACAATTATTTTTTTAATTAAGTTTTCTACTATAATGTAGATGTCGCGTAATTCGGAAAGATAAGGTAGTAGATAAGTTGGCTAATACAAACTATTTTAAGCTGTATTTTATTGCCGAGGAATAAGGAATTACAACACAATTGCACTATCATATTCCTTCTTTGGAATAAGAAAACCTGCTGTTTTCTAGTTCCATAATCCTCGGCTTCGTTTCATATAAAAGGTAATAAAAATACCTTTCATCTTATAATAAATTGGATTCAACCAACCCCACCTCGACAGAGTTAGAGCCAAAAAATGACTTTCTTATGAAAGTTCATCAGGGGGCGTGTTTAAAAGTGGGTGGGTCTAAATATTGGTATCAAATAAAAAGGTGGAAATTACTTCTGCACAGCCAAACCATTTGCAATGGGGCCCGATTTTATCTCTAAAACTAGCTGACCCGACAGACGTTGTCCTGTCCCACTTTCAATAAATTTGTTTGTGAACTTATGAAAAGATATTTGAAATAAAATAATAATAATTTTGAGTCACAGTATATTGATCACATTATTGTGCTATATTTTTAAATTTTGGGAACTAAATAATTTCTCTACCGATTTGTATGAAATTCGGTATGGTCTTTTGAGGGTCCTCTGGGGGGTCTTTTGGGGGTCTTTTTAGGGTCTCTTGATGGTCTTCTGAGGGTCTTTTGAGGTTTTTTAGAGGGTCTTTTGAGGGTCTTTTGAGGGTCTTTTGAAGGTCTTTTGTGGGTCTTTTGGAAGTCGTTTGAGGGTTTTTGGGTGTCTTTTTAGGGTTTTATGGTATTTTTTGGAGTATTTTGGAATCCTTTGAGGGTATTTTCGGGGTCTTAGGGGCCTTTTGATGGTGGTCTTTTGGGGTCTTTTGGAGATCTTTTTGCCCACAACATCAAATAAGTTTCACTCCAGTTGCGCGTTAAACACACGAACAGTTTTTTTTTTGTTAACTTGCGCGTAAGCAAACGACCCTGATAGTTTGGATTTTCAATTGTTGTAATTGCAAATGCAAACCGCAGCCGAAACTGTAAGTGCTTAAAGTCGTTTTTCCTAGGACTATAACGAACAAAACCAAAAAAGAATTACGCAAATCCATCGTTCGAATCGTGAGTTATGGTTGCGAGTTCATACTATATCCTAGGGAAAACAGCACTTTCAGTTTTTTCCGTATTTTACAATTTTCCGGGCAAGTTTTCTATTTTTTTCCGCATAAACCTTATTCGGACTATGGCGAATTTATAAAATAAAAGTTAGCCAAATCGGTCCAGTCGTTCTCAAATTTTTTTTTTTTCCACCTAGCGGTATGAAATATAATTTACGACCGGAGATATTAAAATTAAAGGTTATGTAGATGCCGACTGGGCTAACGATCTTAATGATAGAAGATCATATACAGGATTTTGTTTTATGTTATCAAAATCTGTAATATCTTGGAGTTGTAGTAAACAAAAATGTATTGCCCTTTCAAGCACAGAGGCTGAATATGTAGCTATTTCAGAGGCTTGCAAAGAAGCAGTGTATTTAAAAAATTTACAGTTTGAAATCACTAAGAATATTTATGAAATAACTTTATATAATGATAATCAAAGTGCTTATAAATTATTAGTAAATCCTGTATTTCATAATAGAACAAAACATATTGAAGTCAGAGACATGATAAATAATAAAATTGTTCTTGTTAAATATTTATGTACGGCAGATATTGCTAACAAAAAGCTTAAACTCTGTAAAACATTATAAGTTCATGAACACATTAGGTATTGTTAAAGTTTTGTGATGTGTTTGCATATCGAAGGGATAATTTTGAGTGGGGTTGTTGTAAATATCAAAGTAATCCTACGTATGAGCCTTATACATGCACTGTGTAAATACAACTCTATTTATGCATACATACTTAAAAGAAATGACGAATGAAATAAACTTCTGTCTTGTACATTCAGCTGCGTAGTAAACACGTCGTTTTATTTAATCGATTATGGCAAATTTTTTTTTATAAATTCGTTAAAACGAGTAAACAGTTTTACGCTTTTTTCGGTATGGGAACTTAACTATAAGCGTTTAACTTTTACGCGCGGTTGAAGTGAAACTTTTTTGACGTCGTTGGCGATATTACGATTAAATTTATCCTACATTCCGAATTTCATACGAACCGCTTTAGAAATGGATTAGTTCCCAAAATTCCAGACACCATTATCCAGATCCCAGAATTTCTATAGGAACAAGTCTTAAAGTCCCATCTTTGTACTACACACCGAATTTCATAAAAATCGCTTAAGAAATGCCCTAGTTCTCAAAATTCCATACCCTATTGACGAGATCCCAGAATTTTCATAGGAACAAGTCTTATAGTCGCATCTTAGTCCTACACGCCGAATTTCATAAAAATCGCTTGAGAAATGGTTTAGTTCCCAAAATTCCAGACCACATTATCCAGATCCCAGAATTTCTATAGGAACAAGTCTTATAGTCGCATTTTTGTCCTACATACCGTTATTAAAATCATTACATAAAATAATTAAAAAAATAATTAAAAATAAAAATGAAGAGAAATTAAAATTAATTACGTGTTAGAATTTATTTTCCCATTTGTTATTCTTCAATAACTTCGATAAAGAATTAACTTATCTACCTCAAAAGTTTATTAAAAAAGCGCCAATTTAGCAAACATTTTGGCGGCCGTCGATTTAACTAAACTATCACATCAGGTATTGTCATATTTTCGTGAATTCGCTCGCATTTTCATTTTCAATTAAGTTTTCTTATTTTATGTAGATGTCGCGTAAATCGCAAGTTATTTAATAAAAATTATTAACTGAAATAAAATGATTTGCAATTCGCTCACAATTATATTTTTAATTAAGTTTTCTACTATAATGTAGATGTCGCGTAATTCGGAAAGATAAGGTATTAGATAAGTTGGCTAATACAAACTATTTTAAGCTGTATTTTATTGCCGAGGAATAAGGAATTACAACAACAATTGCACTATCATATTCCTTCTTTGGAATAAGAAAATCTGCTGTTTTCTAGTTCCATAATCCTCGGCTTCGTTTCATATAAAAGGTAATAAAAATACCTTTCATCTTATAATAAATTGTGTAAGGAGTCAATTTGGCAACAAATTCACCCCACACATTTCTATATAAATATATATATCTACACATTATTATTTCTATCAATATTCAAAAACTGAAAACACCGACGGCATCTCTGCTCAGATCGACTGCACTTCTTCAATGCATAAATGCGATCAGTAGGCCACACCTCCATTTTTGGGACACCGATCGAAATCAATACATTGAGTATCGAGTAGCCGCACCTCCACTGCAACCACCATAATAGAGCAATAGAGGAGGGAGAGAGAGACAGCACATACTGCATACCAAATTCGGTGTACAGCCAGGAGCACAGGAGAGTAGGCAGAAAAACCCACAAATAACAAACGCATACACAATATCGACAGCACAAGCGAATGAGCAAAAACCCGACACTGAGGTCAACGACCAAGAAGCGCAGACCAAATGCAACACACACAACGACACCACAATTCTATGCACAAAAGAATCATCACAACGGAATTCCCTACAACAACAAAACGTACAGGAAACTCCGCCAACGCTTTTTGCAAGCAACGATGACGTTGACAATAGACAAAATTAGAAGGAGAAAATACAACAACAAAATATATAGGCAATTTTGTCAACATTTTTCTGAACAACAGTAGACAACTCAATTGGCAAAAATGCAACAACAAAATACACAGGGGATTCCGTCAACATTTTGCAGCGTACATACACGAACAACAACAACGAATAACGCATACGCACTGCAGTTCCGAGGAAATTAAAACCAATTGGCATAGCAACAACGGTAATTTACCGTACGTATTCATGGAAACGGAACAGCCCGGTTCGACGTTTAAACCGGTTCAGATGATATAAAAGGGGACACAAGCCCAGCATACGGCCTCTTCTTCTTACTCTCTTCGTCATCTGACCGACTCTTGGACATCTGACCGACTCCTGACAGTGAATCAAGCGTAGCATCCTTCTTTCACTGATCAAGCTACCTAGACACAAAGACTCTTTGGCAACGAATCGAGCGTAGCATCCTCTTTTCGCCGGTCAACTCACGAAAACGCAACAACTCTTTGGCAACGAATTGAGCGTAGCATCCTCTTTTCGCTGGTCAACTCACGGAAACGTACCAACTCTTTGGCAACGAATCGAGCGTAGCATCCTCTTTTCGCTGGTCAACTCACGAAAACGCAGCAACTCTTTGGCAACGAATCGAGCGTAGCATCCTCTTTTCGCTGGTCAACTCGCGAAAACGTATCAACTCTTTGGCAACGAATCGAGCGTAGCATCCTCTTTTCGCTGGTCAACTCACGAGAACGCAGCAACTCTTTGGCAACGAATCGAGCGTAGCATCCTCTTTTCGCTGGTCAACTAACGAAAACGCAACAACTCTTTGGCAACGAATCGAGCGTAGCATCCTCTTTTCGCTGGTCAACTCACGAAAACGTATCAACTCTTTGGCAACGAATTGAGCGTAGCATCCTCTTTTCGCTGGTCAACACTTGGACGAAACACAGACGATTTACTTCGATCCCGCTGGACCAAGGCATCAAAACCGCAGGACACACAGGACACATCTAAGACCTAAGTCAAATTAATTAATTTTCCAAAATCAATTGTCATCTTTTTTAAAACGAAAGGAAAATAAAACATCGAATTCAGAGTTCCTAACAAAATAAATCTTTTATTGTAACGACCCTTTAAATCAACGAACCCTGGTCACACTGAGGATACCCCGGCTGGGAAAACCTCGTTACAATTGGCGCCCGAGCAGGGACTCTGGAAAAACAAATAACAAACGAAGAAAACCAAATTAGCCAAGATGGTAAAGACTAGTTGGGTCTATAATCTTACGAAGGACAACCTACAAAGTTATATGGCAGAATTTAGGCTGGACGTTAACGGCGGAGTAGATGAGTTGAGGAAGCGTTTCACGACGTTCATCACGGGACGAGATGTGACCTCAGACGACGAACTTCGCCTGGCGGAACTGGAGGCAAGACACCACCGCAACCCTTCACCAACGCCCACACCACAATTAAATCTATATGACACGATAGAAGGCGAGAAAGTCAAAACACCGGGGTTAACAATCCCACCATCAACGCACACTTCAGCGGTCACGGACCGAGCATCGAACCGAGGAACAACGGTACCACCTGGTATATCATACGCGATGGTGATCGACCAAGTCAGAAAATGGTCAGTTCGTTACGACGGAGGCAAAGACCCATTGTCATTTGTCGAAAGACTTGAGGAGCTGGCCGACGCATACTCTTTAGACAAGGATCTGCTCCCGAGAACTATGCCCGAACTGCTTCGCGACCGTGGATTGATGTGGTTCCGGAGTAACAACCAGAGATGGCAGAGCTGGAGAGCGTTTAAGGGAGACTTCCTCAAATTCTTTTTGCCCACAAGGTATTGGGAACATTTGGACGATGAAATCCGCCAACGACGCCAGACAGGGAATGAAAGTTTTAAAGATTTCGTCATAGCAATGCAAAACTTGATGAGGCACGCCGACCACACAGCGGTACAGCAGGTAGAAAGGATATTCAGAAATTGTCGCCAGGAATATCAATACTACATTAAGCGAAAAGATTTCAATTCACCGAACGACCTCATCGAACTAGCAGAAGATTTTGAGAGTATAGCTGCAATGGCAGGACCAAACAGACCCACCCACCGACCGAAACCGATGGAGAGAAACGGTATGATAGCACGCGACGGCGAGAGGCGCATAAACGTGAGGACAGCCTGCATGCGTTGCGGCCAGGACGGGCACAGAAGACGAGATTGTCAGAATCAACAAATTCTCTTCTGCTGGGAATGCGGCCGCCGAGACATAAGGACGACAGAATGTTGTCGGAGACAAGCGGGAAACGACCGCGGGGACCGCCGGAACAGAGGTGTGGCGGGACCCCAGACGATGACACCTCAAACCCAGTAGACTGTCTACACTTCGACGCAACTCGAGTCTACGCCACCATCAGCCTAGGGAACGAAATTGTCACCGCTACGATCGACACGGGTGCGACAAAGAGTTTCATTAGCGAGCAGTATGCGGAAGACAGAAGGAACGCGTCAAATAGCGTACCCGTCAACATGACGGTCAGGATGGCTGAGGGCACACCCCGAGTTATCCGAGAAGCCCTAACCTTTGACGTACGAATTGGAAGAGAACACACCCGACTCAACTTTTTGGTACTCCCGGAAGCTGTGGACAGTATCGTCCTCGGACTAGACTTTCTTTTAAAAGTGAAAGCCAAAGTGAGTTGTGGCGGCCAAACACTACAGCTTCACGAAAAGGCGGAACAGCAGTCTGAAACTCTGCGCGGTATAAGAGTCCAACCGGAACTAAAAACGGATCACGAGAGACTCGCAGTTTTTCTCCAAGAGGAATTCCAAAAGTTTGACAAGTTACCAGCGGTGTCTAACATCACAGAACATAAGATCCTGATGCATGATGAGCGACCAATCAAGCAGCGATATTTCCCCCGAAACCCGGCAATGCAGGAAATCATCAACTCGGAGATCAACGAACTGCTAGCAAAAGGCTGTATCGAACCCTCGCGCAGCCCTCACAGCGCACCTATCGTGCTCGTCAAGAAGAAGACGGGAAAATGGAGGCTTTGCGTAGACTATCGTGAACTCAATGCACGGTCAACACCCGACGCATACCCATTGCCCCGAATCCAGCACATTCTGGAACGACTACGAGGCGCTCAATTTATAAGCAGCCTGGACTTACGGAACGGGTACTGGCAAATACCCATGGAAGCAAACAGCAAGAAATATACTGCCTTCACAGTACCAGGGCGTGGCCTATTTCAGTGGCGAGTGATGCCCTTCGGGTTGCATTCCGCACCGGCCACTTTTCAGCGGGCACTCGACCGGGTTATCGGGCCAGAGATGGAGCCACACGCATTTGCATACCTCGATGACATCATCATCATCGGGAGGACTTTCGAGGAACATTTGTCAAATCTACGCAAGGTGTTCAGACGACTACAAGCGGCGAACCTAAAGATCAACCCAGAAAAATGCGAGTTCTGCAAGACGGAACTGAAGTACCTGGGACACGTAGTCAAAAGAGAAGGAATTCATACCGATCCAGAAAAGGTCGCAGCTATCAGGGAACTACAACCACCACGCAACGTACGAGAGGTACGACGATACTTGGGGATTGCGTCTTGGTATCGTCGTTTCGTCCCTGACTTCTCGGAGACCACGCGACCACTGACCGCCCTATTGAAGAAAGGAAAACACTGGAAGTGGACAGAGGAACAACAAACAGCGTTCGATAAGTTAAAAACCAGATTAACTGAAGCCCCAATCCTCGCATGTCCGGACTTCTCACAAAAGTTTTCACTCCAGACAGACGCCAGCGACTATGGGCTAGGAGCAGTGCTGACGCAGGAGCTAGACGGCAACGAACGCGTAATAGCATACGCCAGCCGACATCTCAACCAAGCCGAGAAGAACTATTCCCCCACCGAGAAGGAGTGCCTAGCGATAGTCTGGGGAATCAGGAAAATGCGGCCATACCTAGAAGGGTACCGCTTCACGGTAATCACTGACCATCTTTCTCTCAAATGGTTAAATTCCATTACGAGCCCCTCCGGACGAATCGCCCGTTGGGCACTCGAACTTCAACAGTACACGTTCGACGTTCAGTACAGACGTGGGAAACTGAACGTCGTAGCGGATGCATTATCACGCCAACCACACGACTTACTGATGGCAAGTTCCGATGACAACACACTAAGTCCCAAGTGTAAATGGCTGGAGAGAAAGGTAAACCAGATCAAAGAAGACCCCAAGAAGTATCCCGACTACGTGATAGAATCAGGGCAGTTATATCGCCACATAGAACAGCGAGCTGGAGACGAAGACACAACGCCTTGGAAACTGTGTGTCCCGATCGCACTCCGTGACCAAGTTCTCAGGGAGAATCACGATAACCCATCGGCAGGACATCTAGGCATCCGGAAGACAACTGCGCGGATATGTGCCCGTTATTACTGGCCAGGGATGTTCCGCGATATCCACAAGCATGTCAAACGTTGCGAGAATTGTCAACGCTACAAGCCGAATCAGCAGCAGGCAGCAGGGAAAATGCTCACGCAGGTGGCAGAAGAACCATGGGCCATGCTATGTGCCGACTTCGTAGGGCCACTACCACGATCGAAACATGGGAACACCATGTTATTGGTATTCTTCGACCGTTTTTCTAAATGGGTCGAACTAGTGCCGATGAGACGGGCAACCACCGACGGACTACAAAAAGCGTTTCGCGAACGCATACTGGCACGATATGGGGTACCCAAAGTCCTCATCACCGACAACGGCGCCCAGTTCACAAGTAGGGCATTTCGACGGTTTCTCCAGAGCATGGGAGTCCGACACCAGTACACCGCCCCATACACCCCGCAAGAAAACCCGACCGAAAGGGCAAACCGAACCGTCAAAACAATCATCGCGCAACTGTCCGGCACGCAACAGCGTACATGGGACGAGAAACTACCGGAGATCATGTTGGCGATCAATTCAAGCCAGCAAGACTCAACGGGGTACAGCCCAATCTTCCTAACGCAGGGTCGAGAACCACGCCTCCCACACGCGCTTTTCGACGAAGTCACCACTGGAACCGGCACACTGCCCAAGACACCAGATGACAGAGCGAAACAATTGTCGGAAGTGTTCGTAATAGTTCGACGCAATATGGAACGAGCAGCAGGAGAACAGGCGCGACATTACAATCTTCGACGACGCCCCTGGAAACCAGAGGTCGGACAACTTGTCCTGGTCAAACAGCATCATCTGTCCAACGCACTTGAAGGATTTGCCAGCAAGCTCGCGCCAAAGTACGACGGACCATATCAAGTAGTAGATTTCGTCTCGCCGGTCATTGCTAAACTAAGGCTATGCGGTCAGACCAAGGAACGTACCGCCCACGTGGGAGAACTGAAACAGTTCCACCAAAACCCCCAAATCGACACAAGCAAAGGTGCCTATCATAGGGAACAGCATCCGCACAGGAATCCACCGACAACAGTCCAGAAACATGCTCAAATCCATAGAAAAACACAGACCAGGCACCATTTTGTTAACGGACCTCGTAACCAAGACCGGAAGATTCCGCTTCGTCCGACGTGACCGGGAAGTGTAAGGAGTCAATTTGGCAACAAATTCACCCCACACATTTCTATATAAATATATATATCTACACATTATTATTTCTATCAATATTCAAAAACTGAAAACACCGACGGCATCTCTGCTCAGATCGACTGCACTTCTTCAATGCATAAATGCGATCAGTAGGCCACACCTCCATTTTTGGGACACCGATCGAAATCAATACATTGAGTATCGAGTAGCCGCACCTCCACTGCAACCACCATAATAGAGCAATAGAGGAGGGAGAGAGAGACAGCACATACTGCATACCAAATTCGGTGTACAGCCAGGAGCACAGGAGAGTAGGCAGAAAAACCCACAAATAACAAACGCATACACAATATCGACAGCACAAGCGAATGAGCAAAAACCCGACACTGAGGTCAACGACCAAGAAGCGCAGACCAAATGCAACACACACAACGACACCACAATTCTATGCACAAAAGAATCATCACAACGGAATTCCCTACAACAACAAAACGTACAGGAAACTCCGCCAACGCTTTTTGCAAGCAACGATGACGTTGACAATAGACAAAATTAGAAGGAGAAAATACAACAACAAAATATATAGGCAATTTTGTCAACATTTTTCTGAACAACAGTAGACAACTCAATTGGCAAAAATGCAACAACAAAATACACAGGGGATTCCGTCAACATTTTGCAGCGTACATACACGAACAACAACAACGAATAACGCATACGCACTGCAGTTCCGAGGAAATTAAAACCAATTGGCATAGCAACAACGGTAATTTACCGTACGTATTCATGGAAACGGAACAGCCCGGTTCGACGTTTAAACCGGTTCGGATGATATAAAAGGGGACACAAGCCCAGCATACGGCCTCTTCTTCTTACTCTCTTCGTCATCTGACCGACTCTTGGACATCTGACCGACTCCTGACAGTGAATCAAGCGTAGCATCCTTCTTTCACTGATCAAGCTACCTAGACACAAAGACTCTTTGGCAACGAATCGAGCGTAGCATCCTCTTTTCGCCGGTCAACTCACGAAAACGCAACAACTCTTTGGCAACGAATTGAGCGTAGCATCCTCTTTTCGCTGGTCAACTCACGGAAACGTACCAACTCTTTGGCAACGAATCGAGCGTAGCATCCTCTTTTCGCTGGTCAACTCACGAAAACGCAGCAACTCTTTGGCAACGAATCGAGCGTAGCATCCTCTTTTCGCTGGTCAACTCGCGAAAACGTATCAACTCTTTGGCAACGAATCGAGCGTAGCATCCTCTTTTCGCTGGTCAACTCACGAGAACGCAGCAACTCTTTGGCAACGAATCGAGCGTAGCATCCTCTTTTCGCTGGTCAACTAACGAAAACGCAACAACTCTTTGGCAACGAATCGAGCGTAGCATCCTCTTTTCGCTGGTCAACTCACGAAAACGTATCAACTCTTTGGCAACGAATTGAGCGTAGCATCCTCTTTTCGCTGGTCAACACTTGGACGAAACACAGACGATTTACTTCGATCCCGCTGGACCAAGGCATCAAAACCGCAGGACACACAGGACACATCTAAGACCTAAGTCAAATTAATTAATTTTCCAAAATCAATTGTCATCTTTTTTAAAACGAAAGGAAAATAAAACATCGAATTCAGAGTTCCTAACAAAATAAATCTTTTATTGTAACGACCCTTTAAATCAACGAACCCTGGTCACACTGAGGATACCCCGGCTGGGAAAACCTCGTTACAATTGGATTCAATCCAACCCCTCGACAGAGTCTTTCTTATGAAAGTTCATCAGGGGGCGTGTTTAAAAGTGGGTGGGTCTAAATATTGGTATCAAATGAAAGGTGGAAATTACTTCTGCACAGCCAAACCATTTGCAATGGGGCCCGATTTTATCTCTAAAACTAGCTGATATTACTTCTTCCTCAGGAGGAATGTCAGTGTCTGTGACCGCAGTAAAGGGATGCCCCCAAGGAGGAGTCCTCTCTCCCCTTCTGTGGTCACTGGTCATAGACGATCTCTTGGCCAATCTATACAGATCATGCTACATCGCCATTGGCTATGCTGATGACCTAGCGATCATTATTAGAGGCAAACACTGCACGACTATTTCTGCTGTCATGCAATGTGCGCTTTTAAAAGTTTTAGACTGGTGTAGCAGGGAAGTGTTATCCATCAATCCTTGCAAAATGGTTCTAGTGCCTTTCACTAAAAGTAGGTTGATTGACTTAAATCCAATCACCATTAAATGTACTCCAGCGAGGTCAAATACCTCGGTGTTATTCTTGATAAAAGACTTAACTGGAATGCTCATATCAAGTCTGCTACTAAACGCGCTATGGGCCTGCAGAAGACTTTACGGCAGTACTTGGGGCCTCAATCCTAAGATGATACATTGGATTTACAGGATGATGGTGAGACCCATAATCACGTATGCGGCCATAGTATGGTGTCCCAAGGTACTCGAGCGGACAACGGCAAACGAGCTTCAGAAGCTCCAAAGAATTGCCTGTCTAGGTATTACAGGTGCTATGCGTACCTGCCAAACCCTGAGAATTCTCAAGTCAATTCCCGAAAGAGACATGTTCTGCACAATACCGGACGTTATGGTCAGGGAGTACTGTTTCGGAAGGTTATTTGAGGTAGAGATCTCAGACCGCGCAAGCTGGTCTAATGGTGCTCCGACACTAGACGCTAATGGTCTGGTTTGGTTCACTGATGGATCAAAGATGGGTTCTGGAGTTGGTGCCGGTGTCTACGGACCAAATACAAAGGTCTCGATACCAATGGGAGACAGTCCAACGGTCTTCCAAGCTCCATTCCATAGAGATCTGCGCCAGGTTAAACCTTAGTAAAGGAGTTAAAGGCGTTAGAATATATATCTATTCAGATAGCCAGGCAGCACTCAAAGCTCTGTCGTCCAAGTCAATGGACTCATTAACAGTCAAAAACTGCTACGATGCATTGCAATCTCTGGCCAGACACAACAGGGTTAAGCTCGGTTGGGTACCAGGTCATCGAGGTATCGCAGGCAACGAAGCCGCAGATGAACTAGCTAGGGCTGGTTCGGAAACTGCATTCATAGGACCTGAACCATTTTGTAGCGTCAATTGGTGTGTCGCCACAAAGGTGATAAACTGTTGGGAGGGCAAACTTCGCCTGGCTCATTGGGTTAATTCCACAGGGCTAAGGCAATCCAAACAACTGATCAGACCCTATTCATATAAAGAAATCCTGCACTTTGATAAAGGTAGCATTAGGAAACTAGTGAGTTTTCTAACTGGCCACTGTGGCCTAAGATATCATCTTAGCAAAATGGGTGTGGGCTCTGTGACAGAATGTAGATTCTGTGCGGAGGATGAGGAAACATCCGAACATATTCTCTGCGATTGCCCAGCACTTATTTGGTTAAGGAAACGCAGATTCCATAAAGAAATATGCTCAACAGCGGAGTTGAAAAACTCTGCTACTAAGGACATATTATCTTTTATTAGGAAAGTTGTATGTCTATTAGATAATTAATGCCCTATTGATACAATAGATCTTTTAGGTCGCGGTGTCAGTCAGTTGGACTAGGGTTTTTCAAAAAAAAAAAAAAAATTATGAGACATTTTCTCCGGTAGTGAGACATACTAAAATGAGGTTATTGTTTTCATTGTCAGTTCAATTGAACTTGGATGTGGTTCATCTTGATATCAAGACAGAGACAATATACATGCAAAAGCCTATTGGTTTTGTTTGTTTTGATGATAAAAAGATTCTAAAACTAAAAGAGGCTATATATGGACTCAAACAGGCATCCAGATCTTGGCACAAAAAGGTAGATAATTGTATGTTGGCAGATGGCTATAATAAATCTAAATTATTGGTAGTAAGCGAACTATAGTAACATTGTATGTAGATGATTTTTTTTCTATTTTCAAATGATAAAATTGAGATCACACATCTAAAAGAAATGTAAAATAATAATTTTAAAATTAAAGACTTAGGATGTGTAAAGCAATGTCTTGGTATGTCAGTTAATTTTGATAAGAAAAACAATGTTGTTACTTTAAGTCAAGAAAAGTATATTGACCAGTTACTAAGTACGTTTAATATGACAGATGGAGACAAAGTTATTTGTCAAGAAAGCATTATTGTCCAGAGATCAAGTTCCATATCAAGAGCTTATGGGTAGTTTAATGTATTTAGCTGTACTTACACGTCCTGACATAGCTTACTCAGTGTCATATCTTAGTCAATTTAATAATTGTCATAAGAAGAACGTTGAATATGTGCAAAAAGAATATTGAAGTATTTAAAGAAAACTAAAACCATAGGTTTGAAATATTGTAAAACCGAAGATATTAAAATTAAAGGTTATGTAGATGCCGACTGAGCTAACGATCTTAATGATAGAAGATCATATAGAGGATTTTGTTTTATGTTATCAAAATCTGTAATATCTTGGAGTTGTAGTAAACAAAAATGTATTGCCCTCTTTCAAGCACAGAGGCTAAATATTTAGCTATTTCAGAGGCTTGCAAAGAAGCAGTGTATTTAAAAAATTTATAGTTTGAAATCACTAAGAATATTTATGAAATAACTTTATATAATGATAATCAAAGTGCTTATAAATTATTAGTAAATCCTGTATTTCATAATAGAACAGCAGATTTGCTAACAAAAAGCTTAAACTCTGTAAAACATTATAAGTTCATGAACACATTAGGTATTGTTAAAGTTTTGTGATGTGTTTGCATATTGAATGGATAATTTTGAGTGTGGTTGTTGTAAATATCAAAGTAATCCTACGTATGAGCCTCACACATGCACTGTGTAAATACAACTCTATCTATGCATACATACTTAAAAGAAATGACGAATGAAATAAACTTCTGTCTTGTACATTCAGCTGCGTAGTAAACACGTCGTTTTATTTCATCGATTATGGCAAATTTTTTTTATAAATTCGTTAAAACGAGTAAAAAATTTTACGTATTTTTCGGTACGGGAACTTAACTATAAGCGTTTAACTTTTACGCGCGGTTGAAGTGAAACTTTTTTGACGTTGTTGGCGATATTACGATTAAATTTATCCTACATTCCGAATTTCATACGAACCGCTTTAGAAATGGATTAGTTCCCAAAATTCCAGACCACATTATCCAGATCCCAGAATTTCTATAGGAACAAGTCTTATAGTCGCATCTTTGTCCTACACACCGAATTTCATAAAAATCGCTTAAGAAATGCCCTAGTTCTCAAAATTCCATACCCTATTGACGAGATCCCAGAATTTTCATAGGAACAAGTCTTATAGTCGCATCTTAGTCCTACATGCCGAATTTCATACAAATCGCTTGAGAAATGGTTTAGTTCCCAAAATTCCAGACCACATTATCCAGATCCCAGAATTTCTATAGGAACAAGTCTTAAAGTCGCATCTTTGTCCTACACACCGAATTTCATAAAAATCGCTTAAGAAATGCCCTAGTTCTCAAAATTCCATACCCTATTGACGAGATCCCAGAATTTTCATAGGAACAAGTCTTATAGTCGCATCTTAGTCCTACATGCCGAATTTCATACAAATCGCTTGAGAAATGGTTTAGTTCCCAAAATTCCAGACCACATTATCCAGATCCCAGAATTTCTATAGGAACAAGTCTTATAGTCGCATCTTTGTCCTACACACCGAATTTCATAAAAATCGCTTAAGAAATGCCCTAGTTCTCAAAATTCCATACCCTATTGACGAGATCCCAGAATTTTCATAGGAACAAGTCTTATAGTCGCATCTTAGTCCTACATGCCGAATTTCATACAAATCGCTTGAGAAATGGTTTAGTTCCCAAAATTCCAGACCAAATTATCCAGATCCCAGAATTTCTATAGGAACAAGTCTTATAGTCGCATCTTTGTCCTACACACCGTATTTCATAAAAATCGCTTAAGAAATGCCCTAGTTCTTAAAATTCCATACCCTATTGACGAGATCCCAGAATTTTCATAGGAACAAGTCTTAAAGTCCCATCTTTGTACTACACACCGAATTTCATAAAATCGCCCTAGTTCTCAAAATGCCATACCCTATTGACGAGATTCCAGAATTTCCATAGGAACAAGTTTTATAGTCGCATCTTAGTCGTACATGCCGAATTTCATACAAATCGCTTGAGAAATGGCTTAGTTCCCAAAATTCTGGACCCTATTGCCCAGATCCCATAATTTCCAAATGAACAAGTCTTATAGTCGCATCTTTGTCCTACACACCGAATTTCATAAAAATCGCCCTAGTTCTCAAAATTCCATACCCTATTGACGAGATCCCAGAATTTCCATAGGAACAAGTCTTATAGTCGCATCTTAGTCCTACATGCCGAATTTCATACAAATCGCTTGAGAAATGGTTTAGTTCCCAACATTCTGGACCCTATTGGCCACCAGATCCCATAATTTCCATATGAGAAAGTCTTATAGTCGCATCTTAGTCCTACATACCGAATTTCATACAAATCGCTTGAGAAATAGCTGTTTCCAAAATTCCAGATCCTATTGCCAGATAAATATTGTCTCAGAAATTGAGTATCGAAAATAAAATGCGTTATTAAAATCATAAAATAAAAAAAAAATAAATAAAAATAAAAATGAAGAGAAATTAAAATCAATTACGTTTTAGAATTTATTTTCCCATTTGTTATTCATCAATAACTTCGATAAAGAATTAACTTATCTACCTCAAAAGTTTATTAAAAAAGCGCCAATTTAGCAAACATTTTGGCGGCCTTCGATTTAACTAAACTATCACATCAGGTATTGTCATATTTTCGTGAATTCGCTCGCATTTTCATTTTCAATTAAGTTTTCTTATTTTATGTAGATGTCGCGTAAATCGCAAGTTATTTAATAAAAATTATTAACTGAAATAAAATGATTTGCAATTCGCTCACAATTATATTTTTAATTAAGTTTTCTACTATAATGTAGATGTCGCGTAATTCGGAAAGATAATGTATTAGATAAGTTAGCTAAAACAAACTATTTTAAGCTGTATTTTATATGCCGAGGAATAAGGAATTACAACAACAATTGCATCATATTTCTTCTTTGGAATAAGAAAACCTGCTGTTTTGCTGTTTTTCAAATTCTAGTTCCATAATCCTCGGCTTCGTTTCATATAAAAGGTAATAAAAATACCTTTCATCTTATAATAAATTGGATTTAATCCAACCCCACCTCGACAGAGTTAGAGCCAAAAAATGACTTTCTTATGAAAGTTCATCAGGGGGCGTGTTCAGTATTTATTGTTGTGTTTAAAATTTTCAAGAATACTTTTTGATATCTAAACGTGATAACTATATTGGACAAGATCGTTAAAGAAAGCAATCCACTTACTTAAAAAGAACAAATTGGTCATTTGTACAATCAAGAATATCAACAAAAGTGGTGTAGATTTACCAACCAAAGCGGAAACAATCGCAGATTTATAATCGCTGTGTCTGGTGCTGTTGGATAATTTAAACGACAAAAACATCACACTGAATCACCAAAAGAAGTCAAATAAATTCCTTGCGACAAAAATTGCTGTACTCGAACAGCGGATACAGGCGTTTTCCGGTGATTGTTCAACCGCAACCAATGATTTCTCACCATCACAGATTCTTTTTCACGGAAATTGTTCATCAAGCGTGGATACTGCTGAAAGCAATACCATCAAAACAAAGTCATCATCTCGTAACGTTACCGAAGATTCGGGCACAAAAAAGCAGTTACGTTAAAAATTATTTTTATTCAAGTTTTTAAATTTTTTAAAAAATTTATTTTATTTGAGTAGTTTTTAGAAGTAAAATTTTTATTGACTTTCTGTCTCAGTAGCTGTGCGTGCCTTTTTCGTTTGTTAGGCCTGGTACTACAAACGAATCAGTAACGTTTTCACTGTTGAGTGGTTGGTTCGTAGAAATTCTTCTTATTATTGTTATTTTTAATATTTTTTTATTTTTTATTTTATTCTTATCTTATTTTACGTATATTTTCATCATCTTGACGGGTTCGGTATTTATACTTTGTTAAATAAACTCTTATTTTGAAATTCATTTCACAAATATTCGCGGCATTAAAAGTAATTTCAACTCGATCGTAGCACATCTTGACGCGAATAAGCCTGCGGTTCTAAGTTTATGTGAAACGCAGGCCTCTTATGTGGGCACCCCAAATGATTTTCATTGTCCGGGGTATTCTCGTGTCGACTGTTTGGTTCCACATCGTGGGGTTATTTTATTTATACGAGAAGACATCAGTTTTAGTGTACCTAATTTTAAAATTCAAACAGTAATCCTATGTTCAATACGATATGGATTGAAATTGTAATTTCAAACCATTCGATGTTTATTTGTTCCCTTTATCGTAGTCCTAATTTGTCACCTGATGACACTAATATTGAGTTTAATTACTTATAAGACACTATAGACAAGATTTACCAATCATCACCAACATCAGAATTGGTAGTCTTTGGTGATTTTAATATCCACAATAATTCATGGTTGACCTATTCGAATGGTAGAAATCGATCTGGTGAAACCGCTGAACTATTTTCAAATGTTAATCTTTTCACCCAACTCGTTGATAAGCCAACTAGGTATCCCGATACTACTGGTCAATCACCTCACCTTTTAGATTTATTTCTTACTACTATGCCAGATAAATATTCAATTGATGTATTTGCTCCATTAGGTCTTTCTGACCATGCTTTGGTAGTAGCTAAAATTTCAATAACATCAGCCCTTATAGAGCCTACAAGTAAAAGGCTACTCTGGCACTGTAAAAATGCTAACTGGGAGCTCCTGAACCAATTTTATAGCTCATTTGATTGGTCAACCTGTTTTTCCAGCAATAATCATATATCAATCAATATCAATAATGAAGCATCACAACTAATCACATCAACCATTTTGCTAGGAATGAAAAATTGCATTCCTTCTTCATTTAAAAAGAAAAATACTCATAAAAATAATTGGTTTAACGAACATTGCAGGTCAGCAGTCGCGTGCAAAAAAGCAGCCCATTTGGACTACGTTAATTGCACTTCTGAAGAAAACCTTGTAAAGTTTCGAATAGGTATAAATTGATCAAACGCTATATTGAAAAGGTCCAAAATAATATGTGACCTTAAGATTCGAGATAACATGCGAAAAATTTTGGATTCTGATTCAAACAGTCGAACCTTTTGGTCGTTTGCTGCATTGGTTAAAAGAAAATTTGCAGATAATACTTCGTCTATTCCTTATTTATTTCATAATTATAATAATAATTAATTATATAATTTCATTATAGAACTGATATTGAGAAAGCTAATCTCTTAGCTTCTCATTTTGCTGGCGCGTCTACTCTTCCTTTAACTAACCAAAGCCCCCCAATTCTCCCGAATCTAGGCCCAGGTATGTCTAAAATCTATTTTCGGAAACGGGTTGTTTCAAAGATTCTGAAAGAACTTGACCCCAATAAAGCGACTGGCCCCGACGGTATTCCGCCATTAGTATTCAGGTGAACTAATGACGTGCATGACTCATTGTTTGGAGCGAAGCATTGAAAACCTAGGTTAATCAATCGTTGTTTCCTTAGATATTGTTAAAGCTTTTGATAGAGTATGGCATGATTGTCTTATTAATAAGATTCGTGCGCTGAACTTACACTCCTCTCTCATTACATGGATTGAGAATTATTTATGGAACCGTAAAATAAAAGTTATATTAAATGGTATATCTTCAGATTGACATGGGATCAATGCTGGCGTACCTCAAGGATCATCATTGTCGCTCACGCTCTTCTTGATATATATCAACGACCTGTTGTCTTTTGCAACCTGTGATATCCATTAATTTGCTGATGATACAACACTATCGGCTTCCATTGAGTTTGTCAGTCAAAAAGAATGCAATTCTCGTTTGAATGGTTCGCGTGAATTAATGAATTTGACTATTTTGTCTAATATTCAAATCATTCTTGATTGGGGCATTTCTAATAGAGTAGAATTTAAACCAAATAAATTTCAGTCTTGTCTTTTTTCTCAGAAGACAACTCAACATTAGGTTCCACCTGTTATTAATGGTACCCCTATATCGAGATCTGATTCACTTAAGTTGTTAGGTTTAAAAGTATCAAGTGATCTTTCCTGGAAAGAACATATCTATGAAATTTCAAAAAGAGCTAGCCAATGTTTGGGTTTCATAAAACGTTGTAACTTCTACTTCACTCCCTCTTAAGTATTAAGATTATATAAATCTTATGTTAGACCAATTTTAGAATTTAATTCATATGTGTGCGGTGGAGCTCCGAGGTCGCATTTGGTTCATCTTGATGGAATTCAGAATAGAGTTATCCGTTTGATAAACGATGTAACCAGTACTTCGTCTCTTGATACTTTGGAGCACAGACGAAATGTAGGAGCTTTATATGTTTTCAAAAATTTTACAACGGTAAATGTTCTTTAGAAACCCGTTCTCTAGTTCCAGGTCCTTTTCTCAGTAACGTAAACACTCGTTTAAGGTCCAATCAACATAGATTTGCCTTAAAACTTTTTTCATGTAGAACCCAACACTTTAAATCCTCTTTTTTTCCGAGAGTCTCTTCGATGTGGAATGAATTGGTCGAGCACGTGTTTCCCGAATCTTATAATCTGCAGGCGTTCAAATAAGCCGTTAACAACTTCTTGAAGGATGATGGATAACGTATTCATAAGTTGTTTATTAATATATATTTTTTACATTATTTTTATAATTTGTAATATTTTCTTGGTCAAGGTTTTTTGTAGTTTTCCCTGACCATGATTCATTGATAAAAGTATTTGGACTCGCGTCGTTCTTAATTCGTGTTCGTTTTTCGTATTGCTTTTTCAATGAATCAGAGAGAATTCTGAGAAAATAAATTGAAACCGGCTACAAACGTGAGGTATGTGATACATTGTAAATCACATTCCTTCGATTTTTATTTTATTTTGAATTTAATAAAGGGCTTAGTCCAACTTATTACCGTGACGCAAGTCATTCAGGGATTCCTCCCTTGGCAATATGTCTCTATTTAAAAAAAAAAAAAAAAAAAAAAAATCTGACCCGACAGACGTTTGTCCTGTCCCACTTTCAATAAATTTGTTGTGATCGTTTGTGAACTTATGAAAAGATATTTGAAATAAAATAATAATAATTAAAAATAATTTTGTTTTGCTATTTTGAGTCACAGTATTGATCACATTATTGTGTTACATTTTTAAATTTTGGGAACTAAGTAATTTCTCTACCGATTTGTATGAAATTCGGTATGGTCTTTTGAGGGTCCTCTGGGGGGTCTTTTGGGGGTCTTTTGATGGTCTTTTTAGGGTTTCTTGATGGTCTTCTGAGGGTCTTTTGAGGTTTTTTAGAGGGTCTTTTGAAGGTCTTTTGAAGGTCTTTAGAGGAGTCTTTTGAGGGTCTTTTGTTGGTCTTTTGGAGGTCGTTTGAGGGTTTTTGGGTGTCTTTTTAGGGTCTTATGGTATTTTTTGGAGTATTTTGGAATCCTTTCAGGGTATTTTCGGGGTCTTAGGGGCCTTTTGATGGTCTTTTGGGGTCTTTTGGAGATCTTTTTGCCTACAACATCAAATAAGTTTCACTCCAATTGCGCGTTAAACACACGAACAGTTTTTTTTTTTTTGTTGACTTGCGCGTAAGCAAACGACCCTGATAGTTTGGATTTTCAAGGTTAATGCCGCGAAAACTGATTTATTTGTTGTAATTGCGAATGCAAACCGGAGCCGAAACTGGAAGTGCTTAAAGTCGTTTTTCCCAAGACTATAACGAACAAAACAAAGAAAAGAATTACGCAAATCCATCGTTCGAATCGTGAGTTACGGTTGCGAGTTCATACAAAAATCCTATGAAAAACAGCACTTTCAGTTTTTTCCGAATTTTACAATTTTCCGGCCAAGTTTTCTATTTTTTCCGCATAAACCTTATTCGGACTATGGCGAATTTATAAAATAAAAGTTAGCCAAATCGATCCAGTCGTTCTCAATTTTTTTTCCCACTTAGCGGTATGAAATATACTTTACGACCGCAGATATTTAAATTAAAGGTTATGTAGATGCCGACTGGGCTAACGAATGATAGAAGATCATATACGGGATTTTGTTTTATGTCATCAAAATCTGTAATATCTTGGAGTTGTAGTAAACAAAAATGTATAGCTTTCAAGCACAGAGGCTGAATATGTAGCTATTTCAGAGGCTTGCAAAGAAGCAGTGTATTTAAAAAATTTACAGTTTGAAATCACTAAGAATATTTTTGAAATAACTTTATATAATGATAATCAAAGTGCTTATAAATTATTAGTAAATCCTGTATTTCATAATAGAACAAAACATATTGAAGTCAGATATCATTATTGCAGAGACATGATAAATAATAAAATTGTTCTTGTTAAATATTTATGTACGGCAGATATGCCAACAGATTTGCTAACAAAAAGCTTAAACTCTGTAAAACATTATAAGTTCATGAATACATTAGGTATTGTTAAAGTTTTGTGATGTGTTTTCATATTGAAGGGATAATTTTGAGTGGGTTGTTTTAATATCAAAATAATCCTACGTATGAGCCTCACACATGTACTGTGTAAATACAACTCTATCTATGCATACATACTTAAAAGAAATGACGAATGAAATAAACTTCTGTCTTGTACATTCAGCTGCGCAGTAAACACGTCGTTTTATTTCATCGATTATGGCAATTTTTTTTATAAATTCGTTAAAACGAGTAAAAATTTTTACGCATTTTTCGGTACGGGAACTTAACTATAAGCGTTTAACTTTTACGCGCGGTTGAAGTGAAACTTTTTTGAAGTTGTTGGCGATATTACGATTAAATTTATCCTACATTCCGAATTTCATACGAACCGCTTGAGAAATGGATTAGTTCCCAAAATTCCAGACCCCATTATCCAGATCCCAGAGTTTCCATAGGAACAAGTCTTAAAGTCCCATCTTAGTTCTACATACCAAACTTCATAAAAATCGCTTGCGCATTATCTTATTTCCTAAAATTCCAGACCCTATTGGCTACTCCAGATCCCAGAATTTCCATAGGAACAAGTCTTATAGTCGCATCTTTGTCCTACACACCGAATTTCATAAAAATCGCTTAAGAAATGCCCTAGTTCTCAAAATTCCATACCCTATTGACGAGATCCCAGAATTTCCATAGGAACAAGTCTTATAGTCGCATCTTAGTCCTACATGCCGAATTTCATACAAATCGCTTGAGAAATGGTTTAGTTCCCAACATTCTGGACCCTATTGTCCACCATATCCCATAATTTCCATATGAGCAAGTCTTATAGTCGCATCTTAGTCCTACATACCGAATTTCATACAAATCGCTTGAGAAATAGCTGTTTCCAAAATTCCAGATCCTATTGCCAGATAAATATTGTCTCAGAAATTGAGTATCGAAAATAACATGCGGTATTAAAATCATAAAATAAAATAATAAAAAAAAAAAAAAAAATAAAAATGAACAGAAACTAAAATCAATTACGTTTAAGAATTTATTTTCCGATTTGTTATTCTTCAATAACTTCGATAAAGACTTAACTTATCTACCTCAAAAGTTTATTTAAAAAGCGCAAATTTAGCAAACATTTTGGCGGCCGTCTATTTAACTAAACCATTCACATCAGGTATTGTCATATTTTCGTGAATTCACTCGCATTTTCATTTTCAATTAAGTTTTCTTATTTTATGTAGATGTCGCGTAAATCACAAGTTATTTAATAAAAATTATTAAATGAAATAAAATGATTTGCAATTCGCTCAAAATTATATTTTATATTAAGTTTTCTACTATAATGTAGATGTCGCGTAATTCGGAAAGATAAGGTAGTAGATAAGTTGGCTAATACAAACTATTTTAAGCTGTATTTTATTGCCGAGGAATAAGGAATTACAACAACAATTGCACTATCATATTCCTTCTTTGGAATAAGAAAAACTGCTGTTTTCTAGTTCAATAATCCTCGGCTTCGTTTCATATAAAAGGTAATAAAAATACCTTTCATCTTATAATAAATTGGATTCAATCCAACCCCACCTCGACAGAGTTAGAGCCAAAAAATGACTTTCTTATGAAAGTTCATCAGGGGGCGTGTTTAAAAGTGGGTGGGTCTAAATATTGGTATCAAATGAATGGTGGAAATTACTTCTGCACAGCCAAACCATTTGCAATGGGGCCCAATTTTATCTCTAAAACTAGCTGACCCTGTCCCACTTTCAATAAATTTGTTTGTGATCGTTTGTGAACTTATGAAAAGATATTTGAAATAAAATAATAATAATTAAAAATAATTTTGTTTTGCGATTTTGAGTCACAGTATTGATCACATTATTGTGTTACATTTTTAAATTTTGGGAACTAAGTAATTTCTCTACCGATTTGTATGAAATTCGGTATGGTCTTTTGAGGGGCCTCTGGGGGGGTCTTTTGGGGGTCTTTTGATGGTCTTTTTAGGGTCTCTTGATGGTTTTCTGAGGGTCTTTTGAGGTTTTTAAAGGGTCTTTTGAGGGTCTTTTGAAGGTCTTTAGAGGAGTCTTTTGAGAGTCTTTTGTGGGTCTTTTGGAGGTAGTTTGAGGTTTTTTGGGTGTTTTTTAGGGTCTTATGGTATTTTTTGGAATCCTTTCAGGGTATTTTCGGGGTCTTAGGGGACTTTTGATGGTCTTTTGGGTCTTTTGGAGATCTTTTTGCCCACAACATCAAATAAGTTTCACTCCAATTGCCCGTTAAACACACGAACTGATTTTTTTTTTTGACTTGCGCGTAAGCAAACGACCCTGATAGTTTGGATTTTCAAGGTTAATGCAGCGAAAACTGATTTATTTGTTGTAATTGCGAATGCAAACCGCAGCCGAAACTGGAAGTGCTTAAAGTCGTTTTTCCCAGGACTATAACGAACAAAACAAAAAAAGAATTACGAAAATCCATTGTTCGAATCGTGTGTTATGGTTGCGAGTTCATACAAAAATCCTATGGAAAACAGCACTTTCAGTTTTTTCCGAATTTTACAATTTTCCGGCCAAGTTTTCTATTTTTTCCGCATAAACCTTATTCGGACTATGGCGAATTTATAAAATAAAAGTTAGCCAAATCGGTCCAGTCGTTCTCAGATTTTTTTTTCACCTAGCGGTATGAAATATACTTAACGACCTATTCTCATGCATACCAAATATACATAAAAAATTTCATAACAATCGGTCGAGCCGTTTCGGAGCAGTTGGAGGACAAAAACCGTGACACGAGATTTTTATATATATATAGATTTATACAATAAGATGCCAAGTGCATTCAAGTACTTGGCAGTATATTATAAATAAAACGGAATTTATATGAATGACCAATAAACATATCTAACATTTCTAAAATTCTAATTTTAATTTATGTTTAGATAGGACCTTTACACAGCCATACCATTTGCAATGGTGTCGCCCAATTTTCTCTTCAAAATTTATATAATAAGATGCCAAGTGCACTTAAGTAATTGTGAGTATATTATTAATAAAACAGAATTTATATGAAAGACAAATAAACATATCTAACATTTCTGAAATTTTTATTTTAATTTATGTTTAGATAGGAGTTTTACACATTCATACCATTCGCAATTGCGTGGCCCAATTTCATCTTTAAAATTTATTTAATAAGATACAAATACGGTGCCAAGTGCAATTAAGTACTTGTGAGAACATAATAAATAAAACGGAAAACTCCTATCTAAATATAAATTAATTAAGCGCACTGTATTTTACAGTGTCCATAATATGCAAAAACGCCTTTTAAAAGGAAAAACTCATTTCTGAATATAAACCATCATATGTAATAGAATTTAAATTAATCCCCCTCCGTTAAAATTGAACCACGCCCATAAAAATTCCCAATTTTTGATAAGATGAAAGGTATTTTTTACCTTTTATATGATACCAATTAACCCCGTAACATCCTTCAAACCACTTAGAAAATTTTATTTTTCAAAAAAGAACTCAACACATGAATCAGGTACAACTTGATCAAACTTCCGTTTGAGCTGGCCCACGCACATAAAAAAGTACCGATGTGTAGAAGTAATTTTCACCTTTCATTTGATATCAATATTTAGGCCCGCACACGTTTAAACACGCCCCTGCTGAACTTTAATGATGTTTTTGTATATGAACAACTCAATCATATGATATTTCACTCAATTATATTAAAAACCTCATGAACCAGGTACAACTTGATAAAACTTCCGTTTAAGCTGGCCCACGGCCATAAAAAAAGTAGGGCTGTGTAGAGATGATTTTAAATACTTCCCCTGCTGAACTTTAATAAAAAAGTCATTTTTTGGCTCTTACTTTGTCGAAGTGGTTGAATTCAACTATTTTTATAGATATGGAAGATATAATTATTACCTTTTATATGATATCAATTAGCCCCCTAACATCCATCAAACCACTTAGAAAAATGCATTTTTCAAAAAAGTGCTCAAAACTTTGGAAGCCCCCCTCTCCTTAAGGGGGCATTTCCGCCAAACAAGATTATATGGTTTTCGAGGTCTGCTCAATAGGGGCTTTCAGAAGGGGCGTGTCCGAAAGCCGTAACCTCTTGGCCCCTAAAAGGCACTTTAGCCCAATTTACAAATACTCTAATATTTCCATTTATTTAACTTTCGCATTTTTCATTTCAAGTTATTTTACTACAGAAACCAACATACCGCCAGTATGTTATGTACTTTTGTTTTGGTTGCTTCCATGCAATGTTCAGCGATGTATTAGATGACTTTGAATATGTTCTGATGTCTTAGACGATTTTAGCTCCAGATGTAAATAAACGGTGAAAGAAATTGGATAATTTTTTAAATAACGTGTCTGTACGAGTTTTGTGTTTCACCAGAATCCTCACGTGCAACTGAAAGAATGCACTATTTGTTAATTGGACGCTTAAGTTCATTGTTTTTATTGTGACTACTCGGACGATTCCATCAGAGCCTGGATGAGTATTAATGATCCTAGCCATAAGCCATTGATTAACGGGCAGGTTACTGTCTTTGATGATGAGGAATTCTTTTGAACCTCCATTTGGAACGCTGTTGTAGAGATATGAGATACTCTATATACCATCTCTTCCAAAAGTGCTGACTCATTTGTTAAATTATTTGCCATCCATTAAGATGTGACATTTTTAATTTTGTGATATCTTTTTCTGGTATTTTGTTTGCGGGATGTCCAATTAAGAAATGGGATGGCGTCGGCGGATTGGCATCGTTTTCATTAACACTACACAATGGTATGGAATCTAATATAATATAGCTTCCACTTCTGCAAAAAGAGTGTGCATTTCCTCTAAGGTTAGAATATTCTTTCCTATCACGCGTTTTAAATGAAACTTGGTAGACTATATCGCAGTCTCCCAAATACCTCCAAATTGTAGTGTATTTGGAGAAATGAAATGCCAGGTAATTCGGTGCTTGGAAAAGAAATATCATTAGAATATTTTATTAATTGGTTAAATACTTCCCTCAATTAAGCCTCGGCACCGACATAATTTTTTCCATTGTCACTGTGTAGCTCTGCGCATATGCCACTTAGAAAATTTTATTTTTCAAAAAAGAACTCAACATTTTGGAAGCCACTCTTTCCTAAGGGGGGGGGGGGCATCCTCCAAACAAGATTGCGTTTTTTGAGGTCTGCTCAATGAAGAAGCTTGATGCTTCTTGAGTGTAGACTCGATTCTGTCCTTTATCCGCCCGAGAATGATGGTTGTCATTAGTTTTGGGAAAACAGACAAAACGGTGATACCACGCAAATTGTTGCAATTCTTAAGGTCACCTTTCTTTGGCAGCTTAACAATAACACCATCCTTCCAGTCCTTGGAATACCTTTCATTTTCCCAAATAATTTGTATCAACGCATGTAGAATACTAGCCGTTGTTACGGGATCGGCTTTCAGGAATTCAGCTGGTATTCCATCAAGTTCAGCTACTTTGTTGGTTTTGAGGAGATTTATTGAATTTTGGATTTCCGGTTCTGAAGGGGGTTCGCTGTCGATACCCCTATAGGACCTGCGCATCTCGTTAAGTTGGAGCACTTCAGCACTCTGCACAACGGAAACCTCATTTAGCAGGGCACAAAAATGATCCTTCCATCTGCGTAGCTGATCCTCAATTGATACCAAAAGTGTGCCATCCACATCCATTACAGGATGATTGGTGTTGCTTTTTTCCCAATAACATCTTTGGATATTTGGTAAAGTTCACGGACATCTCTTCTTCTTGCAGCGTTTTCCGCATTATCTGCGAGTCCATCTAACCTCACCCACCTGTCACGTCTCACAAAGCGATAGACCATCTTGTGTGCAATGCAATACTCGCTTCGCAAGTCTGCCTTTCGTTAAACATCTGCTTCGGAATTTTTTCGCATTTTCAACTATTTGCGAAACTCGATTTTATCCCAGGAGTGTTGGGTCTCCAACTCTTCTCCGCTTTGGATTCAGCCTCCATAAAAACACTTTTTATTTCACCCCACATCTCATCAATTGTTGAATGCTGAATTCCGTTTAATGACGAAGCTCTGTCATTAAGGGTGGTGACATAGTTACGATGAATGTTGGGATCGTTTAAAGCATTCGTATTGAATTTTTAACTCCTTGCTGCATCTTGCGCTTGTCTTTGTAAGGCAGCGATGCGTAGTTTGAGACTCATCAGAACCAAATTGTGGTCACTTCCTACATCGGCATTTCTTATGCTACGGACATCACACATTGACTTCCTCTATCGCTGCTGAATCATGATATGGTCAATTTGGTTTTCAGTTTGACTATCCGGATGCACCCAGGTGATTTTGTTGCACGTCTTATGCTTAAATACAGTTCCACCTAGCACAAGACGATTCGCGTTACATGCGTCGATAAGCAGATCGCCATTTTCGTTCCGTGACCCCAAGCCATTTTTTTCCATCACGTGTTCCAGACCGTAATTGTCAGATCCGACTTGGTCATTGAGGTCTCCCATGACGATTATGATGTCAGCTCTCGGAACACTCCTGTATACCGAGTTAAGATGAGTGTAGAACGCGGTTTTGTCGTCCTCCGTCGCTTCATTTGTGGGGGCGTACCACTGAATAATTGTTATGTTACGGATTTTTGAACGAAACCTTGCTGTCATTAATCTCGCAGAAATGGGCGCCCAGGACATAAGACTACACCTCGCTTCTTTGTTCATCATAATTCCGACACCATGCAGTCTATGGCCACCCTCTCTTTCATCCTCCCCGGAAAACAAAATTCTAGTTTGTCCAGCGTCAGATCTGTATTCAGCTCTTCCTCTCCACTTAGTTTCGCTAATGCCCAGAATACTGATCTTTAGGCGAAGCATTTCACGCTCAACCTGCTCGTATCTACCTTCGCTGTACAAGGATCGAACGTTCCATGCTCCGATTTTCGTACGTATGCATGCGGTAGCCAAAAGTAACACTTGCGTTTCTTTAAACACTTCTTCTATTTGTTAACGATTCATTTATTATTATGGCGTCTTGATTGACGATCGTACATGAAAGATGCCGCACCCCTAAATCCGATGTGTGGTTTACTGCAGCCGAAGCTGCAGAAGGATTCTCCATAAAAAGGTTACCACTTGGGGACTCATTTCCAGTTGTTGTCATTGTTCATGTATTTGCATATATCCTTCCACCATGGTCTTTTCCGAGATACGATTAATAACATACATAAGCTCAGATTTGACAGGCAAACCCGAACTTTGTATGGTCAAACACATAACTGATCGAGGCCGCTCACTATGGGAAAACAGACATCTTTGTAGCCGCCCAATATGGGATTACAGACGCTACTTGCTGCTGCCGTTGGCCTTTTAAGATAGGCTCCTCCGCCACCAGACTTTCATGCCGTTGACCGCCACCTGCAGTTCTTCCACCTTTTGGGGGCTTTGAACCATCCCAAGGGCAAGTTTGTTCCCTGACCAGTACTTTTAGAGAGAAATGCCAGGCTTGTTACTTATGCATATAAATAAGCATGTATATGATTTGTACGTTTTTTGACCACGGCCTTTCGTTAGATGTATTGTCATGGGACCAGCGTAATCAACTCCGGTTTTTAGAAATGGTCGTACAAGTTCAACTCTTGAACTTGGAAGATTACCCATGAGCCTCTGAGTCTTTGGCCTTCGATTTACCATTTGGTATCCAGAACTGTTGTCTACAGATGGCTAAAAGGAGCGAAAGTCTACGTGCTTGTTGTTTAGATGAGCATCAGTCAGAACTAATGAGGTAAGTTTTGATTTGGGATGCAAAATAATGGGGTGATTGGTAGAATATGAAGCTTCGATGTTTTGTAATCTTCACCCAACATGGATTACTCCCATATTATTCACATAAGGATTCAGCGATTTGAGACTACTGGTTTTGAGTACTACTCCGTTAGCTTAGAGTAATGAAATATCTTCACGATAGTATTGATGCTGGTCATACTGACATAATGTATATAATGCATGAACATCTCCTCGCGGCGAAGATAAATACCGTCGACTCTGGACCCATTGGGTTTAGTAGAATTAGTAATGTTCATACCAACTATTTTGAGGCTTTGTTGTTATGGAAAGTGTGAGTATTTCTCTGGGTTTCTCTTCGACGTTGCTTGGTTCTATTGTTTGTGGTGGCCAAAATTCGGACGATTTTTGTAGCCACTTCGGATCGTTCCACCACAGTCCATGAGATTTTAATTCTTAAGGCGATAGACCTCGCGTTGCGCAATCTGTAGAATTACAGGTACATACCTCCAATGGTTTCGAGGAAATGATGTTAAAATTTCAGCCGTACGATTGCCGAAGAATGTGTTCCAACGTTTAGGATGACTCCCTAGCCAATCGAGAACAATTTTGGAATCGGTCCAAGCGTGTATGTGATTTGTATTGGTGAGAGTTTCTCGCATTATTAGATTTATCAAATTAGCGGAGCTGCAGCACATAATTCTAAGCAAGGAAGACTCTGTTGTTTAATAGGGGCCACCTTGGTCATTGAGGAGACCATGTTGATGAATATGTCGCCATTGGGTGCGATGCCCTTGAAATAAAGAACTGCAGCGTTTGCCATTTGACTCGCGTCACAAAAGCCATTGATGTCGACTTTATTTTTGGAATGCGTCTGACTGAATCTGGGAATGGAAATTAATTAAATTTGGTTTAATTGACTTCTTATTTATTCCCAAACATTTCTTTTATTCACGGGTATCCTACTGAAGATTATCTGCCCAGAGCATTTGTAGGAAGATTTTGGTAGTAACAACTACCGGAGCCAACCAGTCCAGTAGATCAGAAATCCGAGCTATTATTATCGGCGGCTTGTTTTATGGCTCTAGTGGCCAAGAAAGATGAAGATGCAAATCCATATGTCACAACATTCAACCGGAATTGATGGATAGGCTTCTATGGATCTTCTCTCCAAATTTTTTTTTTTTGAAAGTTGATGTCTTCTCGAGACTTTATTACTTGACGGTACATCTTTTGAACATCAGCAGTGAACACATTTTTTGCTCCCTAAACCGTATTTACGGCAAATAACGTTGACTGGATAGTGACGCTGACTGTAAACACTCATTTAGCTATATCCCGCTATTAATTTTTGCGGAACCATCGAAAACGACCCTCAAATTAGTATGTAGTATCCAGTGTCTGTTACTTCTTCAGTAGCAATTTCTTCTCGTAGGAAGTCGTGATATAGCTTTGCAAAACCCGGATAGCGAGCCAATCGTCGTTCTAATCCTCTGAACCGTTGAATAATTGGGACTAAAGAGTGACCCAAATTATTGGAAGATTCTTGAAAGGAAGCCAAACAACAAAACGGCCTTCCAGATTTCACAAAAAATTTCCTCCGGTGATAATATGATCAGTCAGTTGAAAATTAAACTCACACACACAAAATGAGAAGAAAATCCAGAAGAAGTATATTCCGAATGGATTGGTAGATTGCGAGAAGCGTCCCGGGAGTGCGAATTTGAGTGTAAACAAGATGGCTGTACCGATTCTTATGTTGACTGGGCGATACGTGATATGATAGTTACGCATACACACCATGAAGCCGTACGTAATGCTTGTTTGCAGAAGTCAAACCCTACCCTCGAAGAGGTAACAGTGATTGCAACGACGTATGAATCAACTCAAAAATCTATTCAAATAATGGCCGGAGAGACTACTAATAGTTCGCATAAGGTGAAAGTTCTTAACGATCGTTCAAATCGGAGTCGATCGCAAAAAAGATTTAACCAGAATTCGAGTCGGCAACATTCAATAAGCCGGTCTAATTCAAAACCTCTCCGTTCATGTCGTGGCTGTGGGATTAAGCATCTTAGAGAAAATTGCCGTTTTCTTAACCAGAAATGCCATATCTCTCAACGAATCGGGCATATACAATCTGTCTGCATGTCTGCTGAGGCTAGACAAGCCACCCGTTTTAAATCGCATCAACGACCAGAAAAAGAAAGGAAGGAATCCATTCAATCACTTGAAGTCTATCAATTGAATTCACTAGAAACAACTCATTTGCGCACATCAGATGAGACCGCCGTTAAACCGATTCAAGTATTGGAACACTCAACTCAATCCAAGTCATCAGTAGTATGGTCAATTTGCCAAATCGAGGATACGTTCTACCGAGCTGATCGCAAAATATTTACAAGAGTTATTGTCAACGATATCCCAATGGAGTATCAACTCGACACCGGGGCAACAGCTTCGATGGTCGGGATCAACGGTTTTCGGCAGCTTAAAGAACCGAAGTACCAACCTACAACTATGAAGTTATTAGCATACGATGGAATACCAGTGCAGCTGAAAGGAGTTGCAAGTGTAGTTGTCAAACTAAATAATCAGATCCGTGAAGTTCCTTTACTAATCACACACACCGAAGAAGGATCCCACATATTTGGAATGGACTGGGTAGATGCTTTTGATTTGCGTGTTTAGTTGTCGCAATCTGATGTGCCAGTTATCAAGCAATTGCAAATGGAGAGGACCATGGGAAACAATGGAAATGAGAAGTATTTAAATGGTCTCGTTCAAGGTATGTGTCAGACTTATAGTAAAATTTTTGATGGAAAACTCGGATGCTGTATAAATTTTAAAGCTCATCTAATCCTTAAAGAGAATGCAGTTCCAAAATTTTTTAAAAGTCGTCCAGTTCCATATTCACAAATGGCGGCAGTAAAAAGCGAAATCGACCGGTTAGTCGAGATAGGGGTGTTGAAGTCAGTTAAATTCAGTCAGTGGGCAGCTCCGATCGTGGCAGTTACAAAATCAGATTCATCTGTTCGCCTTTGTGGTGACTTCAAAATAACAGTGAATCCACAACTGAAAATACAACAGTTCATAAGCTGAGGAACGGGAAATTTTTTTCCAAAATTGATCTGGCTGAGGCGTATCTCCAAATCCCTATTGATGAGTCGCAGGATTTTGTTGTTATAAACACACCAATAGGTTTATATCAATTTCAAAGAATGCCGTTTGGTATTGCTAGCGCACCAGCAATCTTCCAGAAATTTATGGATCAATTTTTGGTAGATTTGCCTAACACAGCAAGCTACCTAGACGATATCGTAGTTTCAGGTGAGACTTTGGAATTATTATTCAAACGAATAAATAATGCTGGACTAAAATGTAATTTAAAAAAGTGTGAATTCCTTATGACAAAAATAAACTACCTGGGTCATATCATATCACTAGATGGCATACAACCGTCACACGGAGGAGTAGAAGCCATAAATAAATTGCCTCGCCTTAAAAACATAAAGGAAGTGGAATCTTTCCTTGGTAAGGCTAACTATTAGAATAAATTTTTGAAAAATTTTTCTAGCATCTCCATCACCATTAAATGAATTGCGTCGGCGGGACGTAAATTTCAATTGGAATGAATCAAGATAAAGTTCATTCCAAGTCATAAAAAAAGGAATCGTTGAAGCTACTAAACTTGTTCACTTCAGGAACGATTTTCCTCTAGTACTGGCTACGGATGCTTCCAATTATGGAGTGGGAGCTGTGATATCCCACCGGTATCCTAACAGCGAAGAGAAACCAATTACTTTCGCCTCAAAGACGTTAAACGAACATCAGCGACGATATTCGCAGATAGAGAAAGAAGCTTTTCCTAAATTTTTTGGGTGTACAAGGTTTCATCAGTACCTGTATGGGCGTCATTTTGAGCTTTTAACGGACGGATAAACCGTTAGTAAGCCTTTTGCACCCCGAGAAAAAACTTCCAGTGATGACTATTCAGAGGCTGCAACGCTGGGCAATTACTTTAATGGGCTATAACTACACAATCCGGTACAGGCCAACATCAAAACATTGTAATGCAGACGCTCTTTCCCGCCTACCAAATGGTCCGGATCCAGATTTTGACAAAAAAGAGACATGTCTGCAAATCGAACAGGTGTATGAAAAGGAAGTTTGTGGTTTTCCTATAGACTTTGAAACTATACGCCGCGAGACAAAAAGAGATAAGCAACTAAATAAAGTGTCACAATTTATTAAAACAGGATGGCCTGACGTTTTGCAAAAAGAATGGGAAATGCTTCTTCCCTATCAGGTGAGAAAAAATTCATTAAATACTCATCTTGGTGTAATATTGTTACAGACGGATTCATTACGAGTGGTTATCCCAGAATCACTGCAAGAAAAAGTGTTGTCTATGTTACATGAAGGACACTGGGGAATCGTCCGAACAAAACAATTGGCAAGATGCCATTGTTGGTGGCCCGGTATTGATCACACCATCGAGAGAAAAGTTAAAAGTTGCAAGAGTTGTCAGGAGGTGTCAGCATGTACTTCTAGGGAATTTTCAAGTTGGCCCGCACCACAACGTCAGTGGGAGAGAATCCACGTAGGTTTTGCGGGACCATTTCAAAATTGTATGTGGTTATTATGTGTAGATGCGTTTTCGAAATATCCATACGTAGTACGAATGAATTCAATCACAAGTTCGAGCACTATTAAGGCATTACAAGCAATCTTTGCCACGTGATAGTGAGTGACAATGGAACATCATTTGTGTCAGAAGAATTCCACACGTTCTGTACCAAGAACGGCATCGAACATCTCACATCCGCCCCTTTTCATCCATCATCGAATGGGGAAGCAGAGCGATGTGTTCCCACATTTAAAACGTCGATCAAGAAGCTAGTGATGGACGGGTTACAAACGGACGTCGCTCTCCTTACTTTTTTGTTTACGTTTCATACCACTCCGGGTACTAGTGGGAAATCCCCAGCAGAATTGTTACACGGTCGACAACCCAAGACTTCTTTATCATTGATGGCTCCACCAAATAAACATCAGATGCAGAACCAGAAGCCAGTGAAGTTTTCAGTTGATGATTGCGTGTTTGTAAAAAATTATGGTAAAGGTGAGAAATGGTTGCCAGGCAAGATAATCATTAACATTGATAGAATGATGTACTCAATTAAAACGGATCGGGGAGTGGTTCGATGTACAACCTTCGTTTTCTCCACAACAACCAACACCGACTACTTCATCACAATCAAGGAATTCGCCTGCAATGGGCTCGAAAAGAAAGTGTACTTCTCCGCTGACACAACCAGACGAAACTAGAAAACGGACGTTTTTTTCAGAATCAGATGTAGAAGATACAACAGTTCGTCGATCTTACAGGACTCGAAAACCAGTAGTAAGATTCGCCATCGATGACTTTAATTAGCAAAGGAGGAATGTTATATATTCGCATATTATATTATTAACAAGTATGCAACACCAATAAATCAATGTTATGTATTCGCATATTATATTATTAATAAGTATGCAACACCAATAAATCAACGAGCTGAAACCGTCACTGTGGTTGCTCAGTGAATATAGATGTGTCAAAAAGAGGTAACGAGTGTGACTGTTGTTGCGCAGTGAATTCAACCATTGTAATTAGTATTTTAAGTAGAATTAAATAAATGAATGGATTAAATAAAAAGCATAAAAACATAAAAGTGGCGACGAGGATGGGATGAATGGATTAAATAAAAAACATAAAAACATAAAACCCCCTAAACATCCATCAAACCACTTAGAAAAATGCATTTTTCAAAAAAGAGCCAGGATGAGTATTAATGATCCTAGCCATAAGCCATTGATTAACGGCCAGGTTACAGTCTTTGATGATGAGCAATTCTTTTGAATCTCCATTTGGAACGCTGTTGTAGAGATATGAGATACTCTATATACCATCTTTTCCAAAAGTGCTGACTCATTTGTTGAATTATTTTCCACCTATTAAGTTGTGCCATTTTTAATTTTGTGACATCTTTTTCTGGTATTTTGTTTGTCCAATTAAAAATTGGGATGGCGTCAGCGGATTGGCATCGTTTTCATTGACACTACACAATGGTATGGAATCTTATATTGCTTCCACTTCTGCCAAAAGAGTGTGCATTTCCTCTAAGGTTAGAATATATCATTAGAATATTTTATTAATTGGTTAAATACTTTGAGTCTTTGGCCTTCGATTTACCATTTGGTATCCAGAACTGTTGTCTACAGATGGCTAAAAGGAGCGAAAGTCTACGTGCTTGTTGTTTAGATGAGCATCGGTCAGAACTAATGAGGTAAGTTTTGATTTGGGATGGAAAATAATGGGGTGATTGGTAGAATATGAAGCTTCGATGTTTTGTAATCTTCACCCAACATGGATTACTCCCATATTATTCACATAAGGATTCAGCGATTTGAGACTACTGGTTTTGAGTACTACTCCGTTAGCTTAGAGTGATGAAATATCTTCACGATAGTATTGATGCTGGTCATACTGACATAATGTATATAATGCATGGAACATCTCCTCGCGGCGAAGATAAATACCGTCGACTCTGGACCCATTGGGTTTAGTAGAATTTGTAATGTTCATACCAACTATTTTGAGGCTTTGTAGTTATGGAAAGTGTGAGTATTTCTCTGGGTTTCTCTTCGACGTTGCTTGGTTCTATTGTTTGTGGTGGCCAAAATTCGGACGATTTTTGTAGCCACTTCGGATCGTTCCACCACAGTCCATGAGATTTTAATTCTTAAGGCGATAGACCTCGCGTTGCGCAATCTGTAGGATTACAGGTACATACCTCCAATGGTTTCGAGGAAATGATGTTAAAATTTCAGCCGTACGATTGCCGACGAATGTGTTCCAACGTTTAGGATGACTCCCTAGCCAATCGAGAACAATTTTGGAAACGGTCCAAGCGTATATGTGATTTGTATTGGTGAGAGTTTCTCGCATTATTAGATTTATCAAATTAGCAGAGCTGCAGCACATAATTCTAAGCAAGGAAGACTCTGTTGTTTAATAGGGGCCACCTTGGTCATTGAGGAGACCATGTTGATGAATATGTCGCCATTGGGTGCGATGCCCTTGAAGTAAAAAACTGCAGCGTTTGCCATTTGACTCGCGTCACAAAAGCCATGGATGTCGACTTTATTTTTGGAATGCGTCTGACTGAATCTGGGAATGGAAATTAATTAAATTTGGTTTAATTGACTTCTTATTTATTCCCAAACATCTTCCTACTGAAGATTATCTGCCCAGAGCATTTGTAGGAAGATTTTGGTAGTAACAACTACCGGAGCCAACCAGTCCAGTAGATCAGAAATCCGAGCTATTATTATCGGCGGCTTGTTTTATGGCTCTAGTGGCCAAGAAAGATGAAGATGCAAATCCATATGTCACAACATTCAACCGGAATTGACGGATAGGCTTCTATGGATCTTCTCTTCAAATTTTTTTTTTTTTTGAAAGTTGATGTCTTCTCGAGACTTTATTACTTGACGGTACATCTTTTGTACATCAGCAGTGAACACATTTTTTGCTCCCTAAACCGTATTTACGGCAAATAACGTTGACTGGATAGTGACGCTGACTGTAAACACTCATTTAGCTATATCCCGCTATTAATTTTTGCAGAACCATCGAAAACGACCCTCAAACTAGTATGTAGTATCCAGTGTCTGTTTTTTCTTCAGTAGCAATTTCTGTCATGTGGTTAAGATGCTCATATTCTCGTAGGAAGTCGTGATATAGCTTTGCAAAACCTGGATAGCGAGCCAATCGACGTTCTAATCCTCTGAACCGTTGAATAGTTGGGACTAAAGAGTGACCCAAATTATTGGAAGATTCTTGAAAGGAAGCCAAACAACAAAACGGCCTTCCAAATTTCTCTGCAAATTATTTCTGATTTCACAAAAAATTTCCTCCGGTGATAATATGATCAAAAATTTCAAGTCAGCTGAAAATTAAACTCACCGGGCGCGGTCGCCTATCAGCGTCAGTAGGCACTGAGAAAAAAAATGGCATTCTTGGTTCGCGACTTTAAATCAAATTTTTAAAATTTTTTAACTTTAACATAATTAATAAGGATAGGATGAGCCCGAAGGCATCCGTTTCGCCCCTTCGTGTCCTGAACCAGAAAAAATTGAAAAAAATTTTCAAAAAAATTTAATTAAATTTTAAATATATAAATTTTTACCGATAGTGCGATAATCACAAAATGGCCGTTGCTGGTACCACGCCATACTGCAATCTCCTGAAGCATATGAAAAAGAAAGGAAAAATTTGTTAAAGTTAAACCAGAAAGAAAGAATAATAAATTGTTCACCCTCATCGACTTACCAAATCTCTTCAAATATCGATCTGATATTTGATATATATATAAACAAATATATATAAACAAAACAAGTTAATTATTACCTTTTGTTTCGTTATATAAAATCATAAATCTTGTTATATATTTTTTTAATTATTTGATTAGTTAAACTGGAATTTAGTTTCTTAACTCCTGTACTCCTATATAGATATATATATATGTATATATATATATATAACAAAACAAGTTAATTATTACCTTTTGTTTCGTTATATAAAATCATAAATCTTGTTATATATTTTTTTAATTATTTGATTAGTTAAACTGGCATTTAGTTTCTTAACTCCTGTACTCCTATATATATATATATATATATATATATATATATATATATATATATATATATATATATATATATATAAACAAAACAAGGTAATTATTACCTTTCGTTTCGTTATATAAACTCATAAATCTTCTTATATAGTTTTTTTAATTATTTGATTAGTTAAACTGGAATTTAGTTTCTTAACTCCTGTACCGGCGAAAGAAAGCCGCGGGCCAGGGGGGCTAGAGCATTCCTCCCCGGGAGTCGATCTATTTTTTTTTCTCTTTTCGTTATTATATAAAAATAATCATAACTATTGCCTCTACAGCCTCGAATTTCGGACTCGACAGCGCGATGACGACGTTCAGTTCCAAGAATGATAAGGTAAATTTTGATCACATAATTATGTAAAACAAAAAAAAAATTATGCTCCCCTCGTGAATTCCTTCCTGCCCCTCTAGTGTAATTGGGGCACACCCGGACCACATGGCTCTTTGCTTCACTGAACTTTGTCTTGCATTTTTTTTGTTTTATACTAAAATCTCTAATCCTCCTTGTTGAAAAAAAAATTAATATTTTTTTTGGTATTATTTGATAAGATTGTTAACTAGCACTAAATGTCACTATTATGAAAAACCACATGAATCAGGTACAATTTAATCAAACTTCCGTTCCGTGATGTGTAGAAGTAATTTTCCCCTTTCATTTGATATTAATATTTAGGCCCGCACACGTTTAAACACGCCCCCTGCTGAACTTTAATGATAAAGTAATTTTTTGGCTATAACTCTGTCGAGGAGGGTTGGATTAAACCCATTTTTTTTTATAAAATGAAAGGTATTTCTATTACCTTTCATATGATACCAATTAAATGTTGCACATACCTGTTTTTGTATTGGACCAACTCAATCATGATATTTCACTCAATTATATGAAAAACCACATGAACCAGGTACAACTTGATAAAACTTCCGTTTAAGCTGGCACACGGTCATAAAAAAAGTAGAATAGCATCAGATCAGGTTTCTAAATCAGGTTTTAAAGGGTGGCTGTAAATTGTTAAAGATAGAACAATTACAATCTAAAGCGTACCATCATGAAAGTTTAGGGGCACTAGAAAACTCTCATAAGGTTTTAGGAGCATATCTCAGAACTTATGTTTCGGATAAACATACCGATTGGAGCACCTGGTTGCCCTATTATGCTTTTTGTTATTATACTTCTATACACTCAGAGACGGGTTATACACCTTTCGAACTAATATTCGGAAAGCAGTGTATCTTACCATCAAATTTAACGAAACATATAGAACCAGTATACAACTATGTGGACTACGTAATTGACTTGAAGAATAAATTACAAGTTGCTCATAGTGATGCTCGAGAAACTCTAATAAGAAAGAAAAATGCTAGGAAAGAAAGGTATGACATAGATGAGCACACAAAGAGTGCAAATTTCGAAATAGGAAGTTTGGTTTTATTGAAAAATGAGGCTAGAAAAAAACTAGATCCAATATATATAGGACCATATGAAATTTTGTCACAAAATGGTGTGAATTGTGAAATCAAATACGAAAACAAAAGAATGACAGTACACAAAAATAGACTTAAGCCATTTTACATATATTAAAGGTTAATAAACGTATAAAATTGATCTTTTAAAAAAAAAATTATAAATGGTGAGAGAATGTATCAACAAATTGTAAATAAATTATAAAAAAAAAATAATATATAACGGGTGTTTTTTTGGGAGGTTTGTTTTTCCGATAGATGTCGTTTTATTTTATGACAGTTGTTTTGACAGCTCAAAGTGGCATTTCTACTCAGTATTGTTTGGCAAATCATTATGAAAAAAAAAAAAAAAAAAAAAAAAAATAAAATATTGACATTTGTGAAAAATAGTCGTGGTAGCCATATGCCAGAAATTGTGTTTAAATGTTAAATGCCAAAAAATTAGCTACCAAATAAAAAAAAATTTTGGTCATTTCATAATTTTATATGTGTTTTATTCAAAAAAAAAATCGGCAACCTCTTAAAAAATCTAACGGGTGTTTTTTTAAGAGGTTGAGTTATTAAGAGAAAAAAATATTATATCGTTCAAGATTTAAAAATACTACCATTTAAATTAGAAAGAAAAAATAGAACTAAGGTTTAAAAATTAAGAAAAAAAAACTTTATTTAACTCATAAAAATTAGAATTAGAAATAAGATCTAAACATCAATTTTTAGACTTAAAATTATTACTATAATTACAATTATAGTTGAATGATTGAATGAATATATTAAACTAAAATTTAACAATAAGATGTACTTCTCTAAATTAACGTAACCTTTTTACGACAAAACAAAAATTTATTTCGAAAAATTGTAAAACAAAAAAAATCTCAAAACCTAGTAATCAAACCAGAAAATGATACACAAGTGGCGCCTAAAAAGAAGAAATCACGATGTGTCATGATTTCTCCTTTTTCCCCCACGAAGGGTGGTGTGAAGGGAGCATACCAGCGCTAACATTGTATTCAAAGTTAGATCGATTCTTTATTCCTATAGTTGATTGCATTCCTCATATTGCCTTCTGCATATGAACCGCAATTAAAATATTAAAGCATAAACACTCAACGAGTGAACGAACAAAAAAGAGTCTTATTACTTTGTTGACACTCCATGCCTGAGCATGACAGCATACAATGTAATAAGAATACGATCGGCGGTCGTTTGCATATGACAACAAAATTCACAGAAAGCATTATAGGCAAGCGAGTGCTGATCATAAAAAAAGGTAAACAACGTTCGGTCACTTTCCGTTGCTGTGCATGGCGCTGACCGAGCATGCAATAAAATTATTAACAAAAATAGGTCACTTGCCTGCGCTGGTAAATATGTCACATCAGCAATATAGGCAAGCGACCTAAAGCAATAATGTTCGGTATATTGGTATGCAATAATGCCAAAATGCTGACCAGCACAAATCGATCTAAACTACTATGCATGTGTATACATTTTATATATTTTTATTAAATTATGTACTATGTTTTTAAGTCTTTGAACACCTATAAATAAGCAACAAATATACAATAAATATCACTTCGAAATAGAACGTCAAACCTATACCACCGGCATTTTATTAGGCTTGCGAGCCTTAAATTCTACAGGTATCAACAAGATCCACTCTATTTGGAATCCCACCTCAAGTGCAGGAAACTGCCCAAGGTTCAAGTCATAGGCGTAGTAGCCCAAACTAGCGGAAACCAATAAGAGAACATCGGGGCTCGATTAATTATCCATTAAAAGCGTTATCCTTTACAGTCTCGAAGTTACAATCCGTAGACAATCTTCGCAATGCGATCAAAAATTCCTCGCATGTCTCTCCCTCTCTTTGTTTACGTGAATGGAACCGATAGTTTGCCAGTATTTCGTTCGGCGCTGGATCAAAAAGTGCGGTTAGCATGTCGGTTATTTCCCGAAATGTCTTTTTGTAGGCTTCTCCGGCGCTATTTTATCGCACAGTATATTGTATGTCTCCGCACCCATATAGTGCAAAATTAATTTCACCTTTTTTTCTTCGCTATTCTCGAACAAAGACATTGCTGTATCAAACCTCTCGACCAAGCGAGATCATATCGCCTACCACACACCCAGAAGCAAGATCTAAAGGAAGAAATACGAAAAATTTTAGCAGATGACATCATTGAGCCATCCATTTCTGCTTGGAATTCACCAGTACTTATCGTACCCAAAAAGAAAGACCCTGTTACCGGTCTACAGAAATTCCGAATGGTGATAGACTATCGTCACGTTAACGAGCGAATTGAGGATGACAAATTCCCCCTACCCAACATAGCAGACATCTATGACATGGTAGGAGGAGCAGCTTACTTTTCATGCATAGATTTAAGCCAGGGATACTACCAAATGGAGTTAGATGCTAATAGCAGACCAATTACGACGTTTTCAACAGAAGAAGGTCACTACCAACTAAAACGACTACCGATGGGGTTAAAGATTTCACCCAGCAAATTTTCAAGAATGATGTCCATAGCGATGTCAGGACTAACATATTCACGTTGCTTCGTTTATCTTGATGACCTCATAGTTTTCGGTAAAAGTTTAGAGCACCACAATAAAAACCTAATCCATGTTTTTTAGCGTCTCAGCGAAGTAAGTCTCAAGATACATCCAGGAAAATGTTCTTTCTTGCGGAAAGAAGTGTTATACCTAGGACACGTTATCTCTGACAATGGCATCCACCTGATCCCACTTAATCTATTGCTATGAAAAATTATCCAACACCCACCAACGCAGATGAGACCAGAAGATTTGTGGGCTTTGCAAACTATTATCGTAAATTCTTTCCAAATTTTGCTACCATTTTCATTCCACTTAACCGATTACTAAAGAAAGACGTCGAGCTCATTTTCAATAAAGATTGCGAAAAATCATTTAATTTGTTAAAAGAAATCCTCACGAGTCCTAAAATCTTACAATTCCCCAATTTTAATGAAGAATTCATTCTACGTACAGACGCGTCAGGTTTCGCTCTTGGAGCAGTGTTATCCAATTCCGATGCATACGCATACGCAAGCAAGACTCTTAATAAGGCAGAGAAAAACTATAGCACCATTGAGAAAGAATTACTTGCAATAGTGTGGGCAGTCAAACACTATCGACCCTATCTGTTCGGAAGAAGATTTAAGATTTTGACAGACCACAGACCCTTAGTGTACTTGTTCTCACTGAAAGAACCTAGTAGTAGACTAACCAAATTTAGACTATTACTAGAGGAATACAATTTTTACGTAGAATATTCTCCCGGCAAAGATAATTGTACCGCTGACGCATTTAGCCGTATAAAATTAGACTCGGACGATTTAAAACAATTACCTATACATCTTATAACGAAAGCTCAATCGAAAATCAATAGCAATAATCAAAGTCAAACAGGCGATAAAATAGAAAGTAAAGAATCGAAAGAAAATCGTATAATAGAACTACTGAAATTACCAGAAAATGGACTGAAAGTCGTGGAGCTGAAGATCTTTGACAATTTTACGGAAGATTTAGTTAATTACAAGGATATGGACATAATTATAGCCCCAAACAAAGTTTTGGCATATATTCCAAAAGGGAATTGTTTACTCCTAAATAAATCCAAAGAAAACACTACAACCCAAGCGGCAGAATTTGGCAAAATACTGTCAAGGGATGTGCAAAAACTCTGCGGATCAAGATCAATTAAGAAAATATATATTACTAAAAATGAAATGAAGAAACTTGCAGGTGGCCACCGAGAATGCAAAGTAAATGAATAAAAAAAGATATTGGGAGAAATGTTTAAAGAAAGTAACATTAAAGTGCACGTTATAGAAAACCATATCGAAGTAACCGATACTTGTAAGAAGAAATTAATACTAAATGACTACCACATACTTCCAACTAGCGGACATGCCGGAGTAAGCCGTATGTTACAAAAAATTAAGAAAAAATACTTTTGGACAGGAATGCAAAACGATGTGACGACATTTGTTAAGCATTGCCAGAGTTGCCACAGAAACAAATATATCCAGCCTAAAAAACAGCCAATGACTATTACATCGACAGCCGAATCAGGTTTTGAAAAATTATATATAGACTTAGTAGGACCCTTAGAAGAATCAGAAGATGGCTCCAAGTATATTCTGACAATACAAGACGAACTAACAAAATTTATGGAAGCTATACCACTTCCAAATAAAGAAGCAGTCACAGTAGCAAAAGCTTTAGTAGAAGGTTTTATTTTAAGATATGGAGTACCACTCAGAATAGCATCAGATCAGGTTTCTAAATCAGAATTTAAAGGGTTGCTGTAAATTGTTAAAGATAGAACAATTACAATCTAAAGCGTACCATCATGAAAGTTTAGGGGCACTAGAAAACTCTCATAAGGTTTTAGGAGCATATCTCAGAATTTATGTTTCGGATAAACATACCGATTGGAGCACCTGGTTGCCCTATTATGCTTTTTGTTATTATACTTCTATACACTCAGAGACTGGTTATACACCTTTCGAACTAATATTCGGAAAGCAGTGTAACTTACCATCAAATTTAACGAAACATATAGAACCAGTATACAACTATGAGGACTACGTAATTGACTTGAAGAATAAATTACAAGTTGCTCATAGTGATGCTCGAGAAACTCTAATAAGAAAGAAAAATGCTAGGAAAGAAAGGTATGACATAGATGAGCACACAAAGAGTGCAAATTTCGAAATAGGAAGTTTGGTTTTATTGAAAAATGAGGCTAGAAAAAAACTAGATCCAATATATATAGGACCACGTGAAATTTTGTCACAAAATGGTGTGAATTGTGAAATCAAATACGAAAACAAAAGAATGACAATACACAAAAATAGACTTAAGCCATTTTACATATATTAAAGGTTAATAAACGTATAAAATTGATCTCTTAAAAAAAAAATTTATAAATGGTGAGAGAATGTATCAACAAATTGTAAATAAATTATAAAAAAAAAATAATATATATATAAGCAATAATAAGTAAAAACAAAAATGAATACAAACAAAGTAGAAATAAAAATAGAATTAAGTTTGAAATTTAAATAATTTGTGGTAATTAATAAGAAAACTAGATTTAAGTCACTGGATCCATAGTTATTAAGAGAAAAAAATATTATATCGTTCAAGATTTAAAAATACTACCATTTAAATTAGAAAGAAAAAATAGAACTAAGGTTTAAAAATTAAGAAAAAAAACGTTATTTAACTCATAAAAATTAGAATTAGAAATAAGATCTAAACATCAATTTTTAGACTTAAAATTATTACTATAATTACAATTATAGTTGAATGATTGAATGAATATATTAAACTAAAATTTAACAATAAGATGTACTTCTCTAAATTAACGTAACCTTTTTACGACAAAACAAAAATTTATTTCGAAAAATTGTAAAACAAAAAAAATCTCAAAACCTGGTAATCAAACCAGAAAATGATACACAAGTGGCGCCTAAAAAGAAGAAATCACGATGTGTCATGATTTCCCCTTTTTCCCCCACGAAGGGTGGTGTGAAGGGAGCATACCAGCGCTAACATTGTATTCAAGGTTAGATTGATTCTTTATTCCTATAGTTAATTGCATTCCTCATATTGCTTTCTGCATATGAACCGCAATTAAAATATTAAAGCATAAACACTCAACGAGTGAACGAACAAAAAAAGAGTCTTATTACTTTGTTGGCACACTCCATGCCTGAGCATGACAGCATACAATGTAATAAGAATACGATCGCCGGTCGTTTGCCTATGACAACAAAATGCACAGAAAGCATTATAGGCAAGCGAGCGCTGATCATAAAAAAAGGTAAACAACGTAAAAAGCGACCTAAAGCAATTAAGAATGTTCGGTTTATTGGTATGCAATAATGCCAAAATGCTGACCAGCACAAATACCACCGGCATTTTTTTAGGCTTGCGAGCCTTAAATTCTACAGGTATCAACAAGATCCACTCTATTTGGAATCCCACCTTAATTGCAGGAAACTGTCATGTTCAAGTCATAGGCGTAGTAGCCCAGACTAGCGGAAACCAATAAGAGAACATCGGGGCTCGATTAATTATCCAGTAAAAGCGTTATCCTTTACAGTCTCGAAGTTACAATCCGTAGACAATCTTTGCAATGCGATCAAAAATTCCTCGCATGTCTCTCCCTCTCTTTGTTAACGTGAATGGAACCGATAGTTTGCCAGTATTTCGTTCGGCGCTGGATCAAAAAGTGCGGTTAGCGTGTCGGTTATTTCCCGAAATGTCTTCTTGTAGGCTTCTCTGGCGCTATTTTATCGCACAGTATATTGTATGTCTCCGCACCCATATAGTGCAAAATTAATTTCACCTTTTTTTCTTCGCTATTCTCGAACAAAGACATTGCTGTATCAAACCTCTCGACCAAGAGAGATCATTTCATCACTTTTTATTCGAATGATTCTATTGAAAACGGAATTTGCACAATTTGCTGCTATTTGTATTGCAGTTTCGTTTTCAGCCGGCATTTCTGAACTTTATGTTTGTATTATTTTCTATTGACGAAATTTATTTTTATTAATTTTTTAAAACGCGTGCGTTAATCGCCAAATTGTTGTATTTCAGTAATTTTGAAATGTTAATAACTACTGCGTGCACCACACCATCAGAACCGCATTCATCTTCTTCAGCATCAATCATGCCACCACACATCAGTCTTTCCCGCGAAACCGTAATTCTGCGATCTGCTGCTCCACAACCAGAAGCGCAGCCCATACCCACAATTATTCGTCTCGGTACGACATGGACCCTCTCCGAATGGAATCAACTGATTAACAATCTTAACAAAAGCAAATCCGAAGAATAAATAGATTTCATCGTCAACGGCTCTCTTCGACTGGATGACACAATTCTTTTATAGGAAGTACAACATCATCATCAAAGACTGTAAGATAACCTCCCCATCCAACTCCAAAAATTTCAGCTCCTTCAGTTTCAAAATTCCTAAAAAATACGGTTGGCTTTTCGTCAACCCATCTGGCGAAGTCTTTCACCTGAATAAGATGAGGATGAGAAGATTGATCCCGGAAGCTGACAACGTTAGTATTAATTTTAGCACGAAGCCCAAGCGTAAATTTAATTCTAATTCTTCTCAATCCCTTCTTCAACATAAGCCTAGTCCTAACACTTCACACTTTCATTTTCAACGTACACTAAACCCTAATTTGAGCTTCAATAAGGGAATCTTCCCCAACTTTACCCCTCTGTTTCGACCACTCTCCCAATTCCGCAACGAATTTACGAATGTATCCACTAATCCATTAAACACCTCCCTACCTTCCAAGCCTATTCTTCAACGTAATCGCGTCTTCTTCTTCTTCTCATTTAACCCATTTTAGCACTTCTGCCCCTTCCACTTCCACGTATTCTCGCAGTAACTCTACCGCCTTCGCTGAACCCTATTCGGCCGATTTGCCACCTAATGCATCTCCCTCTACTTTCGATCCACTGCTTTCTCCCGGCGTTAAACTCACATCTAAGCTAACGGACCCCACGTCATTGATCAACGACCTCGACTGCCGCTACATATCCATTCTTCGTGATCACCGGCTCCTCGAAAATGTCCGTCTTTATCTTGCCTACTTATATGACAAGCCCGATTCCGTCTGCATAGACGGCAAGACAAAGACGAATGTTATAGTTTTGATTCAAAAAGAGGGCCTCCCAACTGACCCTGCAGCCCTGAAAAATATCTACACTCGTTTTCATGAGAGTTTCAACATTTCTTCTTCCACTGTGGCTACAGATCTTTCAACCTATGCTTCTCATATTGGTTCCAAACGTCTCTCGTATCTTCAAAAATCCCGCAATAACCATAACAATTATTTCGCCCCTAACTCCCATCCAATTGCTCCATCTCTCACAGTCGGCAGTGCACCGCAGTTCCTTTCTATTTACTATCAGAATGTCAGGGGACTTCGAACCAAAACCTCGATGGCGTACCTTCTCTTACAAATACTTCCTTATGACATTTTTGCCCTTACCGAAACCAACCTCTATCCCAACTTTCTTAACGGTGAACTTTTCACTTCTGACTTCGCAGTCTTTCGCGCTGACGGCAAGAATAATATTGGCCTCTCCCTCGGTCGCGGTGTTCTTTTAGCCATACGCAATAATCTCGATGCAACCCTCGTTAAATGCTCAAACGCTCCTTCTTTTGAATTCGTTTGTGCTAAATTATCCTTATCCAAATGGAGCTTATACATGCCCTGCTCAACCAACCCAAGTATACCAACTAGCTGTTGATGCAATTGACTCTCTATTTGATGTCGCTGATCCTGGGGACGATCTTATAATTGTTGGCGATTTCAACCTTCTGCACTTGCATTGGGATCTATCAGAGTACGAATCATCCTTTGTTCCAACTAATTCCTCCTCAGTAACGGAAACCCTCCTTACTGACCGTCTTTTTGACTCCGGCCTTTTTCAGATTAGTGGGATCACCAACAACCTTGGGAGGCAGCTAGATCTCATTTTCTCCTCTGACGCTCATAATTCCATTGTTACCGCGAGTACCCATCTTCTCTCCACCCTTGACCACTATCACCCCCCTCTCGCTCTTACCTTATCGTATGATAACAACAACATTACTGTAGTTTCTGAGAGCTCTCTGTCTTTCAACTTTCGCAAAGCTGACTTCGATAAACTTATCAACCTAGTCAATAACTTAAATTTCAGCCTTTTTCTAAACAATAACACTCCCATTGACATCGCTCTCGATTTCTACACAGCAATTTTTTTTGTCTTCTCCAATCTGTCCCTTATGTGCCACGAAAAAACTGCTCGTCCTCCCCTCCCTGGTATAATAAAGAATTACGTACTCTTCGTAATGCCAGAGAAAAACTATGGAAAACTTACCTGTTATCCAGATCAGACTCAGACTTCTCTTTCTACCAACAAGCTTACTTCCGCTTTTCCACCCTCTGCGAATCTCTCTATCTCGAATACCTGTCCAGAATGCAACATAGCCTTATTACAGATCCTAGACGTTTCTACCAATTTGTTAACGTCAAAAGAAAGTCCGATGGCTTCCCGTCCACTCTAAAACTAATCAACACTTCATCTGCAGACCCTAAAGTAATAGCCAACCTCTTTGCCACCTTTTTCAGCCAATCATTTTGTGACCACCCTCACGAACTGGCACTTGACTATTTAAACTACCTGAATAATGGCCCTCAAACTTCTTTTGTCTCTGTCGACATAAGGACTGATATAGTGCGAGAAAAGATTAATCGTCTCGAGGATGACTTTTCCCCCGGTCCTGATGGTGTGCCCACCATATTCTTAAAAAAACGCTATAAGTCAGCCCCTTACGACATCATTTCGAATCTCACTCTCACAAGCCGTTTTCCCAAAATTATGGAAGGACTCCTTTATTTTCCCTATTCATAAAAAAGGTAGTAAAAGCGAGGTATCAAACTACCGACCCATAGCTAAACTCTCTTCAATCCCCAAACTCTTCGAAAGCATTGTCTACGACTCCCTGTACTTTCACTGCAAATCGATATTTTCTCCACAACAGCACGGTTTCTCAAAGGGCAGGTCTACTACGACTAACCTCACCGAATTTGTCTCTAATACTCTTCAAGCCATAGAGGATAGTAAGGAAGTGGATGTCATCACTACCGACTTCAGCAAGGCTTTTGATAAAATATGCCACCAAACCATTTACCTTAAACTTAAAGCCCTCGGATTTCCACCCTTTTTCATTTCATGGCTGAAATCGTACCTTGAGAAGCGCCAGTACAGGGTTCTCTTCAGATTCTCAATCTCAGACCCCATTAACGCCACTTCAGGTGTTCCTCAAGGCAGTCATCTCGGTCCATTGATCTTTGTCCTAACAATAAACGATGTTGGTCACATCATTAAAAACTCAGATCTGTCCATTTATGCGGATGATATGAAAATAATCAAGGTAATATGTACCCCCAACGATTCTCTATTACTTCAAAACGACCTTAATTCATTCTATACCTGGTGCGACAAGAACTTCTTAGAACTTAATGTCGGTAAATGTCAATCCATTACGTTCTCCCGCAAACGACTTCCCCCACCCCTCAGAACCTATTACTTTCGGAACGATCCAGTTCCTCCAGTCTCTTCAATATGCGATCTGGGTATTATCTGTGACAGGGAGCTCAACTTCCGTTCCCATATCGATCATATTATACAAAAGGCAAATTCTTCTCTTGGTTTCGTTACTAAATCCCTTTACATTACCTTTGTCAGACCACAGCTTGAATACGCCAGCCAAGTCTGGTCTCCATTTCACGACACCTCCCGCACAATTAGAAATGATCTCCCTTCACACTAACCCACGTAGCCTTAGATCTGTTCCGCTCTTTTGTCTCCCTCACCACCACACCAAATACGGCTATTTTGAACCAATGTCTAGAATGCTTCGTCTAGCCAACAAGGCACAGAACACCTTTGATTTCCATTTAAGTATATCCTCCCTTAGAAATTCTCTCCATACCTCCCCTTGACATTCCCCTCTTTAAGTAGTATTAAAGAAGAAAAAAAAATATAAAAAGTCCAGTGCGCCCCTGGGCCCGCCCGATGGAAAAAAATCAATAGGTTAAGTTATAGGCTAGGTTAAGTTATAGGCTAGGTTAAGTTAAGCTTGTATTAAGCAAATAGATAAATAAATAAATAAATATTTATGCATGTGAAAGCGACCGACTGCTACAAGCATCGTGTCGAAGAAGACTGACTTATGCACTCACATTGCCATTTACACATGGCGTGATGTGTAGACATAACAATGCTGTCACCAGCATAGTAATCCCTTGGTTTCGATCTCTTGTTATTGTGCCTATTGATTTGGTTTCTTTGATTTCGGGAAATTTCGTGTCTTAAATCCGCGTTGACTATATCTTTAAAGTCTACTAAATTTTGATAATTGATTCTTTGCGTTCTTCCGAAGTAGGCTTCCTTTTTGTTACGGAGTGAACTGTGTTATTGTATCTGTCTACCGCGATGTTGGCAATTTCTTTTATTGAGTAATCGGGATATTCGTGCTGGAGGCATCTTATCATTTCGATATTGGTGGAATGGACTCTTTCCACAGTTTCGTTAGCCTCGCTTTTCTGTGGTGGGGCAAAGTAGACAGTTACTCCGAGTCCTTCTACATAATTGAGAATAATAGGACTAATATTTTGGGTACAGTAAAATAGTGCAGAAATTTTATTTTTTTGTCCCGAACATGTAGGACTGACTTATTTTTAATATGAAAAAATTTAGTAATTTTAGAAAATTTATCCACACATGTTATAAATTTTCTATAATGTCCATGTGTATTATCTCTGTTGGGAAAGATGGAATCGGGGAAGGCTGTAACTCGGGTTTTATAGGATGTCGATCATACTTGTTAGAGTGACATATGTCACATGAATCTGTATATTTCTTAATTAATTTTGTCATTTGTGGAAAGTAGTCTTTTTACAGAATTTGTTCTTTGTTCTCTTTATGATTCATATTAGCTCGTTTGTGCTCGTATTGGATTATCCTGAGTTTATTTTCTTCGTTGGCGATATCGGTTACTACTCTTTGGGTGATTCTTATCTTGAATCGAATAAATGATCTTTTATAAATTTCCTGCAATAATGAAATGTATTTTTCCGGGATTTTAATACCGTTTAACAAGTTGGGGTAAAGTTTTTCTTTTAGAATTCTTATTAGATTATCTTCATCAAATGCCTGTAGTCTGAAATAGTATCTGTGGTACTTGGGGTGTGGTTCTTCGTAGCAGTTCCTCTCTTTTCCCTCGGACAAGATAATTTGGTTTTTGAAAACGTTAGTGGGAGCCTCACAATGTGGTATAAGGTCAGTGCTCTCTTCCGCAGCGCTGTGCTGGGTGTCAGAGGACGATGTTAAAATATTTACTTGAACTGGTAGTCTTGAGACAGCATCTGCGACCACATTCGTTTTACCAGGTTTATACGTATGTTAATTCATAGTTAAATTCCTCAATTTTTGCCTTCCATCTTTTGAGATTTGCATTATTATTCCTATTGCTCAAGGCGAAGATAAGCGGTTGGTGGTCTGTTAAGCTCTTAATGTCCTTAGCTCCATAAAGATATGTTCCAAGTTTATCGCGAGACCATACAATGGCTAGCATTTCCTTCTCGATAGTTGAGTAATTCTCCTCGGTTTTGCTTAGAGATCTTGATATTTAGGTTTATATGTTAATTTTGTTAAATTTCTCAATTTTTGCCTTCCATCTTTTGAGCTTTGCATTATTATTCCTATTGCTCAAGGCGAAGGTAAGCGGTTAGTGGTCTGTTAGGATCCTAATGTCCTTAGCTCCATAAAGATATGTTCTAAGTTTATCGAGAGACCACACAATGCCTAGCATTTCCTTCTCGATAGTTGAGGAGAATTCGGTTTTGCTTAGAGATCTTGATATTTAGGTAATTGGTCGATCTTTTCAATGTGGCCTATAGTATGATGCCAGGCCTAGAAAACTTTTAAAATCCTTTAGGTTTTTGGGAGGTTGGATTTCTTGTATTGCTGCGATTTTTTTGAATCCGGGCGGATTCCATCTTGTGTGATGCTATAACCTAAAAATTCGACTTCCGTTTTGAAGAATTTTGATGATTTCTTGATATTAACTTTTAAGTTTGCCTTTTCCAATAGTGTAAGAACCTCGTCAAGATTTTCCAAGTGTTTTTTTTGTTTTTTCCAAAGATTATTATATCATCAATATAACGTAACAGGTTTTACCTATTAGTGGTTTCAAAACATCGTTGATCATTCTTTGGAATATAGCTGGAGCATATTTTTAACCAAATGGCAGCCGAGTAAATTAGTACTTTCCGTTTGCGGTTGAAAATGCCGTTTTTTGAATATCACTGGCCTTCATCTTTATCTGGTGAAATATAGATGTTAGGTCGAGCGTTGTAAAGTATCTTCTTTTACCCAAACTGGCTAATGTGTTCGTTATGTCAGGTATGAGATATGCATCTGGTATTGTAACTGCGTTGAGCCGCTTAAAATCAACGACTATATTGTTTCACACGCCCAAAGACGAAAGTGACTGTTTCATACACTATAAACTAGCTTCGAAAGTAGCCCATATGCACTCTAGTTATGTTATCATATAAACATTTTTTGTTATTTACTGCAGTCACAGCGATCAGCGAACACACATTCTCACATTTCTACTTCTCTCTCGATTTAGCAGAAAAACCGGTATGGACGTGTAAAAAATAGCGTACATAACGAGCAACGAAAGTGGAGTTTATCCTGCGAGGTCGAAGCAATCTAACGAGCACGATGAGCACTTTTCTGCTATTCTCGCCGGCTGAATACGATTTCTTTGGTACTTTGGATGCTGCTTGGTTTTTCCAATACAATAGATCATGAAAAACACGTATAATCCAATTAAAATGTTTTGCTAAAAAGCAATATGTCCCAAGACCTTCTGCTATTGTTGTGCGAATCAAGAAAGAATGGCGACGAGAGACAAATAGGTTAGAGTTTCAGATAGATAACTACAACTTTATTAAAATTAAAACCACAAAACCCAAATGATTAATAGGCGCAATTTAAGCTACCAAAAATTCGCATTAATAAAATTAATCAAAATCAATTTAAATTTTTTAACAAAAAATAGGTGAATTTTATCCGATTTAATATTGGCAAAAAATTACTAAGGACCACTCGGCAGGATAATCAAAAAACAAGTGAGTATTTTTCTAAACGGAAATGAAAATGGACAGCAAACAACAAATACTAAATATAATGCCATAAATAGCCTTCCGTATCATTGACATTGACATTATAACTAAAAGCCGTGCGCCGTGTCGATAAACTACAGCGTGTACAATGTTCTAAAAAACGTGTGCTGTCGAAACGCTGTCGGTACGCTACAACACTCCCTCCCCAGCGAAGGCATAGCCGGAGCGAAACAACGAGTCCAAAAGACGCACCGGAGTCTTTATCTGACGCCCGATGCCAGAGCGGAGAGGCAACTGTTCGATTTTTTCGGGCTCGCGGAACGTTACGTGTTTTTTTGCTAACTTAGTTTGTAACTGAGAATAAGTCTGTCTGTGGTTTATCGACGTGTCAGAGTTTTGCGTGGAAACTTGTTGGTCTGATGTCGAAGTTGTCGTGAAACAAGGCTTAAGTCGGTCGATGCTGACGTTGACATGCCTGTTGTTAAACTCGATCATGAAATTTTTGTCACCGCGCTTGATTACACGATGCGGGCCAGTGTACGGAGGTTTTAACGATTTACGAACTGCATCCGTGCGTAAGAACACGTGAGTTCAAGTTGAGTTATTCAGGAATTGGCTAGGTAATCGGATTGTTGTCCCGAAAACTAGTTTGGCACATGAAGGTTGTAATTCATCGCTGAACGATGATCGTAGTCCTAACATGACTGTCGGAAGTATGTTGGTCCAGTCGACTCGCTCGTGGCACATAATTGCAGCCTTGAGAGTGCGGTGCCATCTCTCAACCATGCCGTTACACTTAGGGTTATAAGCATGGTTGTTATTCGTTTGAAACCTAGCAATTTAGAAAACTCGTTGAAAAGTTCGGATTCGAACTAAGTTCCTTGATCTGTAAGAATGGAAACCTGAACGCCAAAACGGGATATCCATGTTAAATAAACGGCAAACGCTACGGTGGCAGCCGATATGTCCGGTACATGAACCGCTTTAGGCCAACGCGTGAAACGATCAATTAGCGTGACGCAATAACGTTGATTATCAGAAATCGGCAAAGGACCAATGATGTCTAGATGTTTCTCTGCAAAACGTTGCGAAGCTAATGTGAAGTTGCTGAGAGGTGACTTGGTGTGCCTTGAAACTTTCGACTTTTGGCAGTGAACACGTTGTTGAGTGAAAACCTTCGAATCTTTTCATAAAGAGGGCCAGATAAAATTTTAGTTAAAATATTGGTTGTGGTTGGATTCCGGGGTGCGACAGGTTGTGAAATGATTCGAAAATTTGTTTCCGGAAATCCAACGGAATAAATGGACGAGGTATGCCAGTCGAAATATCGCAATAAATATGTTTATTGGAATTAAACGTTATTGGAACTTGCTTGAAATTTAGTGACATGTTGTTACTATGCAAGAGTTCTCGGAATTCAGCATCATTGTTTTGTGCATCTGCGATTATTGTATAGTCAATGCTTTCAGGAATAGAAATTTGATCTATACGAGATAAGATATCTGCAACGACGTTGTTAACGCCGGAGATGTGTTGGATATCGGTTGTGAATTGACCGATGAAGTCCAGATGTCGAAATTGACGCGGAGATGCTTTATCCGGATTCTGATAAAATGCTTAAACCAGAGGTTTGTGGTCGGTGAACAGAGTACAACTACTACCTTCGAGAAGATGCCGAAAGTGCTTAATGCTAGAGTATGCTGCAAGCAGCTCTCTATAATAAGCGCTGTAACGTTGCTGCGTCTTGCTAAGACGCACAGAGAAAAAACTGAGCGGCTGAGACAAACTGCTGCACCACTGCTCCGATTGCATGATCGGATGCGTCGACCATAACTGCTAAACGAGCGTCGGGGATTGGGTGTGCAAGTAGTGTCGCTTGACATAGTTTCTCCTTGCAATTATTAAAAGCGTCTATAGAAGTCCATTAGACTGGAGTTTTGCTGTTCTTCTTGTAGCCTTTAAAGAAGTTATTAAGTACAACTTGTCAGGAACTGTAACTCGATTTAGCGAAGGGTAATCACCACATGGTCTCCAGTCCCCATTCTTTTTCAAAACAAGGTGAAGAGGACTTGCCCACGGACTTTTGCTTGCTAGGACGGCAAATGCCTTGTGCTAACATATTATCGAATTCAGCTTTTGCGATAAGGAGTTTATCCGGTGCTAAACGACGTGTTTTCTCGAAAATTGGCTGACCAGTTGTTTCTAATCGATGCGTGACATTATGTTTGATAACGATGTTGCTTAATGAGCGATTTGTTATCTCTGGGAATTGCTTAAGTAGGTCGTGAACTTTTGATGTGACTGTTGTCTGGTTAATATAAGACAAACCTTTCGTTGCCATACGTGTAATTAGCCCTGTAACGGACAGTGAAGTCACCGTTTGCTAATGTCCACTATTATACCCGCATGTCTTAAAAAACAGCGCCATGTATAGGCGTCGCAACGTCTGCGATGACGCGAAATTCGCGACGTAAACCAATGTCGATTTTTAACAATTTGGTACCATACGCTGATACTGGTGTGCCGTTGGCAGCGTAGAGATTAAGCGTGGATGTCGCTTTTGCTGGTTTGAAATGTTCAAAAGGAATGATAGACAAGTCTGCGCCGGTATCGATTAGAAACTTGAGATTGTTTGTAGAATCGAATATAATAAGGCGACTGGAAGTGGTGTCATCAGTGACTGTCGCCAACGTTTAATGACACTTTAAAAATTTTGTTTGGGACGAGCTGGGTCTTGGTTATTACCATTATTGTTTTCCGACTGAAAAGTACATCCTTCGATGCACTTTCGAGCCTTATCACCAAACTTGTAATGATAGTAGCAAGTTTTATATTTGCTTTTAAGTCTCCGTATAGAACTAGACCGACTGTGTGTACCGTACTGGTTAGAACTCGACGGTGAACGTGACCTGAACGTGCTGATTTACTATCGCTAGCCCCAATCAACTGTTTGACTTCGCCGGTAATGCTGTTACGAAAGCGGTCCAGAAAACCTTCGAAATTCAGCGCTTAATTGGCTGCGGAGCTTGTGGATGGCACTTGTGGAGAAATTCCATCGATAGCGTTAATTCGCGAGTGCGAAATTGTCTCAAAAACCGCATCATCACGTTCGTCAGCCAATGTAGCTAGATCAACGTCATTTTCAAACGGTGTGAGTACCATTTGGACATGTTGCGGTAGACGCGACATCCATAGTTGTTGGATCGTCTTATCGGTTTGTCATCCTTGTCCCGTAATATGAGATCCGCAAACGTATTGTGGAGACGCGGGTCGAGTGCGCTAAGAGCATGCGAATATTTTGTACCCTCAGTCGAAATATCCGAAATTTGAAATAGTTGCTCAAGAATATTGAACCATACTGACGGATTTTGTTGAAAGAGAGGCTGTGGTGTTTTGAAAGCTATACGATTAATATGTGTGTCAGCTGTTCGAAAATACGTTAGTACTCGTGTCGTTGTTGTAAGGCAATTTGTTATTGTCCGTTTGGGTCAAACGTGCCGTTTCGAGCATCACGCGTAGTTGCTCCATGAGCTCCGCAGGATTTGGACCCGCTGAAACGCCCAGACCAGGCCCCGTCAGTGGAGGTGTATTATTTCCAGACATTAAAATTTACGAACAAATGTTAAAAACCGAAAGAAACGACGTGGAGAATGACAGCACACAAACGCGATCGCAAAAATTAATTTGGAATGAAAATGCAAAAATTGCTGCTTAAAGTAATGTCGACTATGTCAATGAAAATGAAATAGACACGGAAAACTACTTACAGTTACAAATTAATAGCCGAGCGCCAAACATGATTTGAATAAGTCATAATTACCATTCTAAAATCCTTTATGGAAGTCCGCCAAAAACTGAGATGATGCCGATGATGATGATGTTGATAAAAAAAAACGCCAGTGATGATGATGATGATGATGTTGATAAAAACGTCAGTGATGATGATGTTGATGAAAAAACGCCAGTGATGATGATGTTGATGAAAAATGCCAGTGATGATGATGTTGAAGAAAAACGCCAGTGATGATGATGTTGTTGCTGCACGTCGCTTAACAAATCTTCTAAGCCAAAGGGAAACTTCGTCAGCACCACTCGATATGCCTCGGCGGAAATTCAAAATTGATCCGATCACGTCGGGGTCAACAATTTGGATGCTGCTTGGTTTTTCCAATACAATAGATCATGAAAAACACGTATAATCCAATTAAAATGTTTTGCTAAAAAGCAATAGGTCCCAAGACCTTCTGCTATTGTTGTGCGAATCAAGAAAGAATGGCGACGAGAGACAAATAGGTTAGAGTTTCAGATAGATACCTACAACTCTATTAAACTTAAAACCATAAAACCCAAATGATTAATAGGCGCAATTTCAGCTACCAAAAATTCACATTAATAAACTTAATCAAAATCAATTTCAATTTTTTAACAAAAAATAAGTGGATTTTATCCGATTTAATATTGGCAATAAATTTCTCGACAGGATAATCAAAAAACAAGTGAGTATTTTTCTAAACGGAAATGAAATTGACAGCAAACAACAAGTACTGAATATAATGCCATAAATATCCTTCCGTATCATTGACATTGAAATTATCACTAATAGCCGTGCGCCGTGTCGATAAGCTACAGCGTGTACAATGTTCTAAAAAAAACATGTGCTGTCGAGAACGCTATCGAAACGCTGTCGGTACGCTACAGTACTGTGAATGGATTACACCAGTGATCATTTCCTCATTTGCCCAATTATAACATTTGCATACAAATATATATATCTATATTTATCTACTAACTCCGAACTTCGTTAATTGAATTTTTGCCTAACGCCTAAATTAGCATATCATCCATCCATCCATACATACCTGTATACCGCATTCATTTCCCTTATCAATTAAACAACAAACACACGTATCACACATACGTACGTTGTGCACAATGCATTGCCCTCGTCATTAAACGATGGCAAGCGTAAGGCCAAACATTGTTATTGATGGTTCATGTTACATGCAATCTGTCAGGTGCATGAACTTGAAATAATAATGCTGACACGATGAATGCATATAGGGAATGCAATTGATTGCAAATAATGCTGAATCAAGAAAAATAACGCTGACGCAATAAAGTATGCGAGGTGATTTGGGTTCAATTATCGAAGGTCGGAAAATTGAATGGAAGTTGAATGAAAATTGAATGGAAATTGAAACCATAAAATTTGTATAAGAACCCAATCAATTTCGATAATAAATCAGATCAGTTTTTACCTTAAACCTAACAACTTTGTCTACTTGATTAATCCTCCGATCTACAGTGAGTTTTATTTTTACGAGCAACTCGCTCAATTTGAACTCACTGTATCAGCTCGCTCTATGAATAAAGTGGTTTACCGCTTATAGAGGCAAACGACAGCCTAATGGCTAACGTTTTGAGTCTGAATTAATGAATATTAAAAACATAAGTATTCAGCTAAAGTTAAAGAAACAACGATCATTTAGAACCTTTACACGGCGATCCTGCCAGACTCGAACGTTACCTTTACCAGCATTTCAAAAAAAAATTTTGGAAAAACTTTACAAAAAATTTGGGCAAACTTTGACTCAGTTTTTTAAAAACGGTCTTGAGGTGTTCAAGATGGTCTTCGAAAGACTTGGATGTGACTAGAATATTATCCAAATAGACGAAACAGAATTTGAGGCCGAATAAAACAGAGTGCATTAGTCTTTGAGAAGACTGTGCTGCATTCCTTAGCCCAAAAGTCATTTTGGTAAATTCAAAAAGACCAAAAGGTGTTGAGATTGCTGACTTGGGGACATGGTTCGACCGGGATTTGATGGTACGCTTGAACCAGATCGATAGTCGAGAAAACTGTACAACCCGCGAGTTGATACGAAAAGTCCAATATATAATGAGCGATTTGTTATCTCTGGGAATTGCTTAAGCAGGACGTGAACTTTTGATGCGACTGTTGTCTGGTTAATATAAGACAAACCGTGCGTTGCCATACGTGTAATTAGCCCTGTAGCGACAGTGAAGTCACCGGATCTACTTCCGTTTGCTAATGTCCACTATTACCCGTATGTCTTTAAAAAACAGCGCCAAGCGATGACGCGAAATTCGCGACGTAAACCAATGTCGATTTTGAACAATTTGGTACCATACGCTGATACTGGTGTGCCGTTGGCAACGTAGAGATTAAGCGTGGATGTCGCTTTTGCTGGTTTGAAATTTTCAAAAGGAATGATAGACAAGTCTGCGCCGGTATCGATTAGAAACTTGAGATTGTTTGTAGAATCGAATATAATAAGGCGACTGGAAGTGGTGTCATCAGTGACTGTCGCCAACGTTTGATGACAAATTTTGTTTAGGACGAGCTGGGTCTTGGTTATTACCATTATTGTTTTCCGACTGAAAAGTACATCCTTCGATGCACTTTCGAGCTTTATCACCAAACTTGTAATGATAGTAGCAAGTTTTATATTTGCTATTAAGTCCGCGTATAGAACTAGACCGACTGCGTGTACCGTACTGGTTCGAACTCGACGATGAACGGACCTTGCATTAGCTGATTTACTATCGCTAGCCCCAATCAACCGTTTGACTTCGCCGGTAATGCTGTTACGAAAGCGGTCCAGGAAACTTTCAAAATTCAGCGCTTGATTGGCTGCGGAGCTTGTGGACGGCACTTGTGGAGAAATTCCATCGATAGCGCAAACGTATTGTGGAGACGCGGGTCAAGTGCGCTAAGAGCATGCGAATATTTTGTACCCTCAGTCGAAATATCCGAAATTTGAAATAGTTGCTCAAGAATATTGAACCATACTGACGGATTTTGTTGAAAGAGAGGCTGTGGTGTTTTGAAAGCTATACGATTAATATGTGTGTCAGCTGATTGTCTGGATTTCGAAAATACGTTAGTACTCGTGTCGTTGTTGTCAGGCAATTTGTTATTGTCCGTTTGGGTCAGACGTGCCGTTTCGAGCATCACGCGAAGTTGCTCCATGAAATCCGCAGGATTTGGACCCGCTGAAACGCCCAGACCAGGCCCCGTCAGTGGAGGTGTATTATTTCCAGACATTAAAATTTACGAACAAATGTTAAAAACCGAAAGAAACGACGTGGAGAATGACAAACGCGATAGCAAAAATTAATTTGGAATGAAAATGCAAAAATTGCTGCTTAAAGTAATGTCGACTATGTCAATGAAAATTAAATAGACACGGAAAACTACTTACGGTTACAAATTAATAGCCGAGCGCCACACATGATTTGAATAAGTAATAATTACCATTCTAAAATCCTTTATGGAAGTCCGCCAAAAACTGAGATGATGCCGATGATGATGTTGATAAAAAAAACGCCAGTGATGATGATGATGATGATGTTGATAAAAACGTCAGTGATGATGATGTTGATGAAAAAACGCCAGTGATGATGATGTTGATAAAAAATGCCAGTGATGATGATTTTGAAGAAAAACGCCAGTGATGATGATGTTGTTGCTGCACGTCGCTTAACAAATCATCTAAGCCAAAGGGAAACTTCGTCAGCACCACTCGATATGCCTCGGCGGAAATTCAAAATTGATCCGATCACGTCGAGGTCAACAATTTGGATGCTGCTTGGTTTTTCCAATACAATAGATCATGAAAAACACGAATAATCCAGTTAAAATGTTTTGCTTAAAAGCAATAGGTCCCAAGACATTATGCTATTGTTGTGCGAATCAAGAAAGAATGGCGACGAGAGACAAATAGGTTAGAGTTTCAGATAGATACCTACAACTCTATTAAACTTAAAACCATAAAACCCAAATGATTAATAGGCGCAATTTCAGCTACCAAAAATTCACATTAATAAACTTAATCAAAATCAATTTCAATTTTTTAACAAAATTTTATCCGATTTAATATTGGCAATAAATTACTCGGCAGGATAATCAAAAAACAAGTGAGTATTTTTCTAAACGGAAATGAAAATTGACAGCAAACAACAAGTACTGAATATAATGCCATAAATAGCCTTCCGTATCATTGACATTGACATTATCACTAAAAGCCGTGCGCCGTGTCGATAAGCTACAGCGTGTACAATGTTCTAAAAAAAAACGTGTGCTGTCGAGAACGCTATCGAAACGCTGTCGGTACGCTACAGTACTGTGAAGGGATTACACCAGTGATCATTTCCTCATTTGCCCAATTATAACATCTGCATACAAATATATATATCTATATTTATCTACTAACTCCGAACTTCGTTAATTGAATTTTTGCCTAACGCCTAAATTAGCATATCATCCATCCATCCATACATACCTGTATACCCCATTCATTTCCCTTATCAATTAAACAACAAACACACGTATCACACATACGTACGTTGTGCACAATGCATTGCCCTCGTCATTAAACGATGGCAAGCGTAAGGCCAAACATTGTTATTGATGGTTCATGTTGCATGCGCTCTGTCAGGTGCATGAACTTGAAATAATAATGCTGACACGCTGAATGCATATAGGGAATGCAATTGATTGCAAATAATGCTGAATCAAGAAAAATAACGCTGACGCAATAAAGTATGCGAGGTGATTTGGGTTCAATTATCGAAGGTCGGAAAATTGAATGGAAGTTGAATGAAAATTGAATGGAAATTGAAACCATAAAATTTGTATAAGAACCCAATCAATTTCGATAATAAATCAGATCAGTTTTTACCTTAAACCTAACAACTTTGTCTACTTGATTAATCCTCCGATCTACAGTGAGTTTTATTTTTACGAGCAACTCGCTCAATTTGAACTCACTGTATCAGCTCGCTCTATGAATAAAGCGGTTTACCGCTTATAGAGGCAAACGACAGCCTAATGGCTAACGTTTTGAGTCTGAATTAATGAATATTAAAAACATAAGTATTCAGCTAAAGTTAAAGAAACAACGATCATTTAGAACCTTTACACGGCGATCCTGCCAGACTCGAACGTTACCTTTACCAGCATTTCAAAAAAAAATTTTGGAAAAACTTTACAAAAAATTTGGGCAAACTTTGACTCAGTTTTTTAAAAACGGTCTTGAGGTGTTCAAGATGGTCTTCGAAAGACTTGGATGTGACTAGAATATTATCCAAATAGACGAAACAGAATTTGAGGCCGAATAAAACAGAGTGCATTAGTCTTTGAGAAGACTGTGCTGCATTCCTTAGCCCAAAAGTCATTTTGGTAAATTCAAAAAGACCAAAAGGTGTTGAGATTGCTGACTTGGGGACATGGTTCGACCGGGATTTGATGGTACGCTTGAACCAGATCGATAGTCGAGAAAACTGTACAACCCGCGAGTTGATACGAAAAGTCCAATATATAATGAGCGATTTGTTATCTCTGGGAATTGCTTAAGCAGGACGTGAACTTTTGATGCGACTGTTGTCTGGTTAATATAAGACAAACCGTGCGTTGCCATACGTGTAATTAGCCCTGTAGCGACAGTGAAGTCACCGGATCTACTTCCGTTTGCTAATGTCCACTATTACCCGTATGTCTTTAAAAAACAGCGCCAAGCGATGACGCGAAATTCGCGACGTAAACCAATGTCGATTTTGAACAATTTGGTACCATACGCTGATACTGGTGTGCCGTTGGCAACGTAGAGATTAAGCGTGGATGTCGCTTTTGCTGGTTTGAAATTTTCAAAAGGAATGATAGACAAGTCTGCGCCGGTATCGATTAGAAACTTGAGATTGTTTGTAGAATCGAATATAATAAGGCGACTGGAAGTGGTGTCATCAGTGACTGTCGCCAACGTTTGATGACAAATTTTGTTTAGGACGAGCTGGGTCTTGGTTATTACCATTATTGTTTTCCGACTGAAAAGTACATCCTTCGATGCACTTTCGAGCTTTATCACCAAACTTGTAATGATAGTAGCAAGTTTTATATTTGCTATTAAGTCCGCGTATAGAACTAGACCGACTGCGTGTACCGTACTGGTTCGAACTCGACGATGAACGGACCTTGCATTAGCTGATTTACTATCGCTAGCCCCAATCAACCGTTTGACTTCGCCGGTAATGCTGTTACGAAAGCGGTCCAGGAAACTTTCAAAATTCAGCGCTTGATTGGCTGCGGAGCTTGTGGACGGCACTTGTGGAGAAATTCCATCGATAGCGCAAACGTATTGTGGAGACGCGGGTCAAGTGCGCTAAGAGCATGCGAATATTTTGTACCCTCAGTCGAAATATCCGAAATTTGAAATAGTTGCTCAAGAATATTGAACCATACTGACGGATTTTGTTGAAAGAGAGGCTGTGGTGTTTTGAAAGCTATACGATTAATATGTGTGTCAGCTGATTGTCTGGATTTCGAAAATACGTTAGTACTCGTGTCGTTGTTGTCAGGCAATTTGTTATTGTCCGTTTGGGTCAGACGTGCCGTTTCGAGCATCACGCGAAGTTGCTCCATGAAATCCGCAGGATTTGGACCCGCTGAAACGCCCAGACCAGGCCCCGTCAGTGGAGGTGTATTATTTCCAGACATTAAAATTTACGAACAAATGTTAAAAACCGAAAGAAACGACGTGGAGAATGACAAACGCGATAGCAAAAATTAATTTGGAATGAAAATGCAAAAATTGCTGCTTAAAGTAATGTCGACTATGTCAATGAAAATTAAATAGACACGGAAAACTACTTACGGTTACAAATTAATAGCCGAGCGCCACACATGATTTGAATAAGTAATAATTACCATTCTAAAATCCTTTATGGAAGTCCGCCAAAAACTGAGATGATGCCGATGATGAGGTTGATAAAAAAAACGCCAGTGATGATGATGATGATGATGTTGATAAAAACGTCAGTGATGATGATGTTGATGAAAAAACGCCAGTGATGATGATGTTGATAAAAAATGCCAGTGATGATGATTTTGAAGAAAAACGCCAGTGATGATGATGTTGTTGCTGCACGTCGCTTAACAAATCATCTAAGCCAAAGGGAAACTTCGTCAGCACCACTCGATATGCCTCGGCGGAAATTCAAAATTGATCCGATCACGTCGAGGTCAACAATTTGGATGCTGCTTGGTTTTTCCAATACAATAGATCATGAAAAACACGAATAATCCAGTTAAAATGTTTTGCTTAAAAGCAATAGGTCCCAAGACATTATGCTATTGTTGTGCGAATCAAGAAAGAATGGCGACGAGAGACAAATAGGTTAGAGTTTCAGATAGATACCTACAACTCTATTAAACTTAAAACCATAAAACCCAAATGATTAATAGGCGCAATTTCAGCTACCAAAAATTCACATTAATAAACTTAATCAAAATCAATTTCAATTTTTTAACAAAATTTTATCCGATTTAATATTGGCAATAAATTACTCGGCAGGATAATCAAAAAACAAGTGAGTATTTTTCTAAACGGAAATGAAAATTGACAGCAAACAACAAGTACTGAATATAATGCCATAAATAGCCTTCCGTATCATTGACATTGACATTATCACTAAAAGCCGTGCGCCGTGTCGATAAGCTACAGCGTGTACAATGTTCTAAAAAAAAACGTGTGCTGTCGAGAACGCTATCGAAACGCTGTCGGTACGCTACAGTACTGTGAAGGGATTACACCAGTGATCATTTCCTCATTTGCCCAATTATAACATCTGCATACAAATATATATATCTATATTTATCTACTAACTCCGAACTTCGTTAATTGAATTTTTGCCTAACGCCTAAATTAGCATATCATCCATCCATCCATACATACCTGTATACCCCATTCATTTCCCTTATCAATTAAACAACAAACACACGTATCACACATACGTACGTTGTGCACAATGCATTGCCCTCGTCATTAAACGATGGCAAGCGTAAGGCCAAACATTGTTATTGATGGTTCATGTTGCATGCGCTCTGTCAGGTGCATGAACTTGAAATAATAATGCTGACACGCTGAATGCATATAGGGAATGCAATTGATTGCAAATAATGCTGAATCAAGAAAAATAACGCTGACGCAATAAAGTATGCGAGGTGATTTGGGTTCAATTATCGAAGGTCGGAAAATTGAATGGAAGTTGAATGAAAATTGAATGGAAATTGAAACCATAAAATTTGTATAAGAACCCAATCAATTTCGATAATAAATCAGATCAGTTTTTACCTTAAACCTAACAACTTTGTCTACTTGATTAATCCTCCGATCTACAGTGAGTTTTATTTTTACGAGCAACTCGCTCAATTTGAACTCACTGTATCAGCTCGCTCTATGAATAAAGCGGTTTACCGCTTATAGAGGCAAACGACAGCCTAATGGCTAACGTTTTGAGTCTGAATTAATGAATATTAAAAACATAAGTATTCAGCTAAAGTTAAAGAAACAACGATCATTTAGAACCTTTACACGGCGATCCTGCCAGACTCGAACGTTACCTTTACCAGCATTACCAATACATGGCTAACGTTAACGATACAAAGACGTTAACTTTATTAACTTGAAAAAAAAAATCTTTCAAAAAAATTTTTTGGAAAAACTTTACAAAAAATTTGGGCAAACTTTGCCTCAGTTTTTTAAAAACGGTCTTGAGGTGTTCAAGATGGTCTTCGAAAGACTTGGATGTGACTAGAATATTATCCAAATAGACGAAACAGAATTTGAGGCCGAATAAAACAGAGTGCATTAGTCTTTGAGAAGACTGTGCTGCATTCCTTAGCCCAAAAGTCATTTTGGTAAATTCAAAAAGACCAAAAGGTGTTGAGATTGCTGACTTGGGGACTTGGTTCGACCGGGATTTGATGGTACGCTTGAACCAGGTCGATAGTCGAGAAAACTGTACAACCCGCGAGTTGATACGAAAAGTCCAATAGATTCGGTATCTATCAGGAACTGTAACTCGATTTAGCGAACGGTAATCACCATATGGTCTCCAGTCCTCATTCTTTTTCAAAACAAGGTGAAGAGGACTTGCCCACGGACTTTTGCTAGGACGGCAAACGCCTTGTGCTAACATATTATCGAATTCAGCTTTTGCGATAAGGAGTTTATCCGGTGCTAAACGACGTGTTTTCTCGAAAATTGGCTGACCAGTTGTTTCTAATCGATGCGTGACATTATGTTTGATAACGGTGCTGCGTAATGAGCGATTTGTTATCTCTGGGAATTGCTTAAGCAGGACGTGAACTTTTGATGCGACTGTTGTCTGGTAAATATAAGACAAACCGTGCGTTGCCATACGTGTAATTAGCCCTGTAGCGACAGTGAAGTCACCGGATCTACTTCCGTTTGCTAATGTCCACTATTATACCCGTATGTCTTAAAAAAACAGCGCCAAGCGATGACGCGAAATTCGCGACGTAAACCAATGTCGATTTTTAACAATTTGGTACCATACGCTGATACTGGTGTGCCGTTGGCAACGTAGAGATTAAGCGTGGATGTCGCTTTTGCTGGTTTGAAATTTTCAAAAGGAATGATAGACAAGTCTGCGCCGGTATCGATTAGAAACTTGAGATTGTTTGTAGAATCGAATATAATAAGGCGACTGGAAGTGGTGTCATCAGTGACTGTCGCCAACGTTTGATGACACTTTAAAAATTTTGTTTAGGACGAGCTGGGTCTTGGTTATTACCATTATTGTTTTCCGACTGAAAAGTACATCCTTCGATGCACTTTCGAGCTTTATCACCAAACTTGTAATGATAGTAGCAAGTTTTATATTTGCTATTAAGTCCGCGTATAGAACTAGACCGACTGCGTGTACCGTACTGGTTCGAACTCGACGATGAACGGGACCTTGCATTAGCTGATTTACTATCGCTAGCCCCAATCAACCGTTTGACTTCGCCGGTAATGCTGTTACGAAAGCGGTCCAGGAAACTTTCAAAATTCAGCGCTTGATTGGCTGCGGAGCTTGTGGACGGCACTTGTGGAGAAATTCCATCGATAGCGCAAACGTATTGTGGAGACGCGGGTCAAGTGCGCTAAGAGCATGCGAATATTTTGTACCCTCAGTCGAAATATCCGAAATTTGAAATAGTTGCTCAAGAATATTGAACCATACTGACGGATTTTGTTGAAAGAGAGGCTGTGGTGTTTTGAAAGCTATACGATTAATATGTGTGTCAGCTGATTGTCTGGATTTCGAAAATACGTTAGTACTCGTGTCGTTGTTGTCAGGCAATTTGTTATTGTCCGTTTGGGTCAGACGTGCCGTTTCGAGCATCACGCGTAGTTGCTCCATGAGCTCCGCAGGATTTGGACCCGCTGAAGCGCCCAGACCAGGCCCCGTCAGTGGAGGTGTATTATTTCCCGACATTAAAATTTACGAACAAATGTTAAAAACCGAAAGAAACGACGTGGAGAATGACAAACGCGATAGCAAAAATTAATTTGGAATGAAAATGCAAAAATTGCTGCTTAAAGTAATGTCGACTATGTCAATGAAAATTAAATAGACACGGAAAACTACTTACGGTTACAAATTAATAGCCGAGCGCCACACATGATTTGAATAAGTAATAATTACCATTCTAAAATCCTTTATGGAAGTCCGCCAAAAACTGAGATGATGCCAGTGATGATGATGTTGATAAAAAAATGCCAGTGATGATGATGTTGAAGAAAAACGCCAGTGATGATAATGTTGTTGCTGCACGTCGCTTAACAAATCATCTAAGCCAAAGGGAAACTTCGTCAGCACCACTCGATATGCCTCGGCGGAAATTCAAAATTGATCCGATCACGTCGAGGTCAACAATTTGGATGCTGCTTGGTTTTTCCAATACAATAGATCATGAAAAACACGAATAATCCAGTTAAAATGTTTTGCTTAAAAGCAATAGGTCCCAAGACATTATGCTATTGTTGTGCGAATCAAGAAAGAATGGCGACGAGAGATAAATAGGTTAGAGTTTCAGATAGATACCTACAACTCTATTAAACTTAAAACCATAAAACCCAAATGATTAATAGGCGCAATTTCAGCTACCAAAAATTCACATTAATAAACTTAATCAAAATCAATTTCAATTTTTTAACAAAATTTTATCCGATTTAATATTGGCAATAAATTACTCGGCAGGATAATCAAAAAACAAGTGAGTATTTTTCTAAACGGAAATGAAAATTGACAGCAAACAACAAGTACTGAATATAATGCCATAAATAGCCTTCCGTATCATTGACATTGACATTATCACTAAAAGCCGTGCGCCGTGTCGATAAGCTACAGCGTGTACAATGTTCTAAAAAAAAACGTATGCTGTCGAGAACGCTATCGAAACGCTGCCGGTACGCTACAGTACTGTGAAGGGATTACACCAGTGATCATTTCCTCATTTGTCCAATTATAACATCTGCATACAAATATATATATCTATATTTATCTACTAACTCCGAATTCGTTAATTGAATTTTTGCCTAACGCCTAAATTAGCATATCATCCATCCATCCATACATACCTGTATACCGCATTCATTTCCCTTATCAATTAAACAACAAACACACGTATCACACATACGTACGTTGTGCACAATGCATTGCCCTCGTCATTAAACGATGGCAAGCGTAAGGCCAAACATTGTTATTGATGGTTCATGTTGCATGCGCTCTGTCAGGTGCATGAACTTGAAATAATAATGCTGACACGCTGAATGCATATAGGGAATGCAATTGATTGCAAATAATGCTGAATCAAGAAAAATAACGCTGACGCAATAAAGTATGCGAGGTGATTTGGGTTCAATTGTCGAAGGTCGGAAAATTGAATGGAAGTTGAATGAAAATTGAATGGAAATTGAAACCATAAAATTTGTATAAGAACCCAATCAATTTCGATAATAAATCAGATCAGTTTTTACCTTAAACCTAACAACTTTGTCTACTTGATTAATCCTCCGATCTACAGTGAGTTTTATTTTTACGAGCAACTCGCTCAATTTGAACTCACTGTATCAGCTCGCTCTATGAATAAAGCGGTTTACCGCTTATAGAGGCAAACGACAGCCTAATGGCTAACGTTTTGAGTCTGAATTAATGAATATTAAAAACATAAGTATTCAGCTAAAGTTAAAGAAACAACGATCATTTAGAACCTTTACACGGCGATCCTGCCAGACTCGAACGTTACCTTTACCAGCATTTCAAAAAAAAATTTTGGAAAAACTTTACAAAAAATTTGGGCAAACTTTGACTCAGTTTTTTAAAAACGGTCTTGAGGTGTTCAAGATGGTCTTCGAAAGACTTGGATGTGACTAGAATATTATCCAAATAGACGAAACAGAATTTGAGGCCGAATAAAACAGAGTGCATTAGTCTTTGAGAAGACTGTGCTGCATTCCTTAGCCCAAAAGTCATTTTGGTAAATTCAAAAAGACCAAAAGGTGTTGAGATTGCTGACTTGGGGACTTGGTTCGACCGGGATTTGATGGTACGCTTGAACCAGATCGATAGTCGAGAAAACTGTACAACCCGCGAGTTGATACGAAAAGTCCAATAGATTCGGTATGGGGTATCTGTCAGGAACTGTAACTCGATTTAGCGAACGGTAATCACCATATGGTCTCCAGTCCTCATTCTTTTTCAAAACAAGGTGAAGAGGACTTGCCCACGGACTTTTGCTAGGACGGCAAATGCCTTGTGCTAACATATTATCGAATTCAGCTTTTGCGATAAGGAGTTTATCCGGTGCTAAACGACGTGTTTACTCGAAAATTGGCTGACCAGTTGTTTCTAATCGATGCGTGACATTATGTTTGATAACGGTGCTGCTTAATGAGCGATTTGTTATCTCTGGGAATTGCTTAAGCAGGACGTGAACTTTTGATGCGACTGTTGTCTGGTTAATATAAGACAAACCGTGCGTTGCCATACGTGTAATTAGCCCTGTAGCGACAGTGAAGTCACCGGATCTACTTCCGTTTGCTAATGTCCACTATTATACCCGTATGTCTTTAAAAAACAGCGCCAAGCGATGACGCGAAATTCGCGACGTAAACCAATGTCGATTTTTAACAATTTGGTACCATACGCTGATACTGGTGTGCCGTTGGCAACGTAGAGATTAAGCGTGGATGTCGCTTTTGCTGGTTTGAAATTTTCAAAAGGAATGATAGACAAGTCTGCGCCGGTATCGATTAGAAACTTGAGATTGTTTGTAGAATCGAATATAATAAGGCGACTGGAAGTGGTGTCATCAGTGACTGTCGCCAACGTTTGATGACACTTTAAAAATTTTGTTTAGGACGAGCTGGGTCTTGGTTATTACCATTATTGTTTTCCGACTGAAAAGTACATCCTTCGATGCACTTTCGAGCTTTATCACCAAACTTGTAATGATAGTAGCAAGTTTTATATTTGCTATTAAGTCCGCGTATAGAACTAGACCGACTGCGTGTACCGTACTGGTTCGAACTCGACGATGAACGGGACCTTGCATTAGCTGATTTACTATCGCTAGCCCCAATCAACTGTTTGACTTCGCCGGTAATGCTGTTACGAAAGCGGTCCAGGAAACTTTCAAAATTCAGCGCTTGATTGGCTGCGGAGCTTGTGGACAGCACTTGTGGAGAAATTTCATCGATAGCGCAAACGTATTGTGGAGACGCGGGTCAAGTGCGCTAAGAGCATGCGAATATTTTGTACCCTCAGTCGAAATATCCGAAATTTGAAATAGTTGCTCAAGAATATTGAACCATACTGACGGATTTTGTTGAAAGAGAGGCTGTGGTGTTTTGAAAGCTATACGATTAATATGTGTGTCAGCTGATTGTCTGGATTTCGAAAATACGTTAGTACTCGTGTCGTTGTTGTAAGGCAATTTGTTATTGTCCGTTTGGGTCAAACGTGCCGTTTCGAGCAACACGCGTAGTTGCTCCATGAGCTCCGCAGGATTTGGACCCGCTGAAACGCCCAGACCAGGCCCCGTCAGTGGAGGTGTATTATTTCCAGACATTAAAATTTACGAACAAATGTTAAAAAATTAATTTGGAATGAAAATGCAAAAATTGCTGCTTAAAGTAATGTCGACTATGTCAATGAAAATGAAATAGACACGGAAAACTACTTACAGTTACAAATTAATAGCCGAGCGCCAAACATGATTTGAATAAGTCATAATTACCATTTTAAAATCCTTTATGGAAGTCCGCCAAAAACTGAGATGATGCCGATGATGATGATGTTGATAAAAAAAAACGCCAGTGATGATGATGATGATGATGTTGATAAAAACGTCAGTGATGATGATGTTGATGAAAAAACGCCAGTGATGATGATGTTGATGAAAAATGCCAGTGATGATGATGTTGAAGAAAAACGCCAGTGATGATGATGTTGTTGCTGCACGTCGCTTAACAAATCATCTAAGCCAAAGGGAAACTTCGTCAGCACCACTCGATATACCTCGGCGGAAATTCAAAATTGATCCGATCACGTCGGGGTCAACAATTTGGATGCTGCTTGGTTTTTCCAATACAATAGATCATGAAAAACACGTATAATCCAATTAAAATGTTTTGCTAAAAAGCAATAGGTCCCAAGACCTTCTGCTATTGTTGTGCGAATCAAGAAAGAATGGCGACGAGAGACAAATAGGTTAGAGTTTCAGATAGATAACTACAACTTTATTAAAATTAAAACCATAAAACCCAAATAATTAATAGGCGCAACTTCAGCTACCAAAAATTCACATTAATAAACTTAATCAAAATCAATTTAAATGTTTTAACAAAAAATAAGTGGATTTTATCCGATTTAATATTGGCAATAAATTTCTCGGCAGGATAATCAAAAAACAAGTGAGTATTTTTCTAAACGGAAATGAAATTGACAGCAAACAACAAGTACTGAATATAATGCCATAAATATCCTTCCGTATCATTGACATTGACATTATCACTAAAAGCCGTGCGCCGTGTCGATAAGCTACAGCGTGTACAATGTTCTAAAAAAAACGTGTGCTGTCGAGAACGCTGTCGAAACGCTGTCGGTACGCTACAGTACTGTGAGGGGATTACCCCAGTGATCATTTCCTCATTTACCCATTTATAACATTTGCATACAGATATATATATCCATATTTATCTACTAACTCCGAACTTCGTTAATTGAGTTTTTGCCTAACGCCTAAATCAGCATATCATCCATCCATCCATACACACCTGTATACCGCATTCATTTCCCTTATCAATTAAACAACAAACACACGTATCACACATACTTACGTTGTGTACAATGCATTGCCCTCGTCATTAAACGATGGCAAAAGCGTAAAGCCAAACATTGATGATTGATATGCTGACGCAATAAAGTATGCGAGGTTATTTGGGTTCAATTGTCGAAGGTCGGAAAATTGAATGGAAATTGAAACCATAAAATTTGTATAAAAACCCAATCAATTTCGATAATAAATCAGATCAGTTTTTACCTTAAACCTAACAACTTTGTCTACTTGATTAATCCTCCGATCTACAGTGAGTTTTATTTTTACGAGCAACTCGCTCAATTTGAACTCACTGTATCAGCTCGCTCTATGAATAAAGCGGTTTACCGCTTATAGAGGCAAACGACAGCCTAATGGCTAACGTTTTGAGTCTGAATTAATAAATATTAAAAACATAAGTATTTAGTTTAAGTTAAAGAAACGACGATCATTTAGAACCTTTACATGGCGATCCTGCCAGACTCGAAAGTTACCTTTACCAGCATTACCAATACATGGCTAACGTTAACGATACAAAGACGTTAACTTTATTAACTTGAAAAAAAAAAATCTTTCAAAAAATTTTTTTTGGAAAAACTACAAAAAATTTGGGCAAACTTTGACTCTGCCAATTGACTTAGAAAAAAAATTTAAATCATCAAAAATTTACAATATTTAACTTTGCCAATTATTAACTTGGTAAACATCATTTAAAAAAAAAAATTTCAACATCCATGAAGAAGATCCAAACAACAACAGCGGCTAGCACACAACAGGAAATACTGTCCATTGCCGCTCAGTACACATCACCGAAGCGGAAAGATTACTCCAGACATCATCCATCAAACTGTCTAAAAATAACAGAGCAGAGGGACCAAGGCGTCTAACAATCGCGGAATAGCAGAGCCGCCAGTTGCGACGAAAAGAAGCAGAACTGACAACAATACCCACCCATCACACCTGTGCCGAAGAGAGAAGGAAAGCTGTAAAATTAAGACAACAACTTCGAGAGCTGAATCGCATAGCCAACATCCCAGGTACCAGCTCCGACGACCGAAAAAAATACAAAAACAAAATAAAAAGACAATTCGGAAGACGCTGCGAGAAGATCGGGGAGCCATATTCGCCAAGGTCGCTAACCAACATTCAGAATAAGAAACAAGGAAAGCAAAAAAGAAGTCATAAGTACCGGACCACAGCTACTAAGCGCACCCAACCTGACTTTATCCCAACCAGACCACACTGCAATAATTTTAGGTCTAATGTTCGTGACTGCTCGTTGTACTCGTTGGACTAATCTACCTGGACTTACAGCATTTCAGGCGAAAACTCATTTCAGATGTTGTCAAACATTTGGAAAGCAGACCAGCGAAGGTACAATACCTTCCAGTTTTAAATTAATTTAACAAATTTTTTTTCTTAACCCATATACAAAAATTTTTTAGAAATGCAAATAAAATAAGTAAATTATAAATTAAAAAATTTGAAATAAAAGAAAAATCAAAACTTAATTTTATAATTGATTTCGTAATTGACTACATACTTTCCCGTCCATCTAGGCTACTAAGCTACTAAGAGTTTTCCCGAGTTAGAAGAAGCTTTAAACCAGCTCAAAAGGTGGTTCGAAAGTCTAAAGAAAACACCTAACCGCACTAGAACTCCTGACACCGCTGAGAAGAAGCTTCAGCAAATTCAAACACTTTGGGAAGCATTTGCCGCGTTTCTTTCCGAATAAATCAAAATCAATTAACAGAACAAGATCGCATAACGTTAAAGCGTCTGACCAAAAATCCAATGAATATAAAAATAACTCAGAGGACATAGTAAACGATAGCATTAGGAACATAACTCAAGGTAGCGAAGAAAACAAATTAGATATCCAAGAGCCACAAAAAATCGCCATCATGAGTGGTGAAAATGTTAACTTGAATACGGCACAAAAATTGCCAACGCTGATATTTGACGACGATAACAAACGGTCCGAAGACTTAAGGGACTTTTTAAATAGCATAGAATTTTATCACGATACATTAACTCCTACTTCCAAGGGAACACTTATTAAGTTTATCTTTTAATGTAAAATTCAAGGAAAAGCACAAACCGAACTAGGGAATACCAGCACTCCAAATTTCACAGATTTTAAGATAATCTTACTCGAAAAATGTGGACCCAAAGAGACAATAGAGATAATCCAAACAAAATTAAGCAGAACGACTCAGGGTAACCACCCAGTGAAAGAATTCATTACGGACAAAGAAACACTTGTCAACAAAATGACTGAGCTGGAGGTAGGTCGTCATGGCGAAAGCACCAAAGCAATTCTGACCGCGGCCAATGACCATAGGGGACTAGCGTTTTTAAAAAGGCGAGTTAACGACCGATTACGAATCATACTTTATAGCGCCAGACACTCGATCCTTCAAGACGCAGCAAAACATTTATTAGAAATAGATCAAGGACCAACCCAGTCCACCTCTTAAAGTATCTCAAAGAACGGCCACCAAATACGCGTAGACAACCAAATAATTTCAATCAAGACCGGAACAATAGAGGACGAGACTTTAGGGATAATACAAAACCTAGCAATTACAGATCAAGCTACCAAACAAACCCAAATAACACTTATAGACAAAGCAGCCAAACTAACCAATATAACAATTTTAGACAAGGCTACCAAACTAACCAATATTACAGACAAGAGTACCAAACTACTCAATACAGATATTACAGACCAGGCCACCAAACTAACACCAGCAATAACCCACGTAATAATCCGACTAAAATAACCAACGTCCCAAATAACAACGCAAGTCACACCTACCAACCACGTAATAACGTAGCAAATTCACGACAACCAATGAACTACCCAAGTGTAAGGGAATTGGAAAACGATTAACCCACCGAGGGGACAGCCGACCCATCGGAGGGGAAACTATAGGTCCCCAAATACCAAACGCCATATACACGACGGGGATAGAAAACGGCATTTACATACAAATGCAATTTAACAATGACAAAACCATACGATGCTTGCTAGACACAGGACAATTTGCGTAGTAAAAAGTTCAGTAGTTGAGAGAACCCTCACAATAGACAAAAGATACAGTACTACCATTAAAGGCATATCAGGAGACTTACAGTCAAAAGGCACATGTAATAGTACCCTACTTTTCGGACAGAACAGTATTCAATATGAGTTTCATGTAGTACCCGATACGCTCCCAAAATCTGTTGGATTGGAGCAAACTTCTTAGCAGAGTTTAGTGCAAAAATCGATCACGAGGACTTACTTTTAAAACTTAACCTACAACCTACTGGATAGATACAAAACATACGGTTTTTAGAGTATTTCACCACCAGGAGTTGTGCAAGGGTGTGTACATGGCTGGATCTATATCAAAGGCCACAAGACGAAAAATTCCTATAAAAATTTTAAACACTCGCGACACAAGTGTAAACATTAAATGGACCATCGTTTCCTGCCTCTGAACACTACATCCTACAGCATGAAATAGAAAACACGGTACCAACTAAAAGAATACAGAGGATACTTAGCGAAATAAACTGAAGAAAAAGCTGAAATCAAAGGAATATGCACTAAATACCACGATATTTTCCACTTAGACGGCGATAAACTCACCTAGACTCACATAGGACAAGCAGATATCTCACTAAAAGAGGGAGCTACACCAAAATATACCAAGCCATAGTACCAAAAAAGAAGGATCCTATTACCGGCCTACAAAAATCTCGCATGGTAATAGACTATCGAAACGTAAATGAGAGGATAGAGGATGACAAATTTCCGTAACATTAGTGACATTAACGATATGGTAGGAGGAGCTATATATTTTTCATGTATCGATCTAAGCCAAGGATATCACCAAATGGAACTTGAGCCAAAAAGTAGACCCATAACAGCATTTTCAACAGAAGACGGTCACTTTCAGTTAAAGCGTCTTCCAATGGGACTAAAAATCTCTCCTAGTAAATTTTCGAGAACGATGTCCATAGCCATGGCTGGACTCACTTACTCACGCTGTTTTGTCTACCTCGATGACCTTATAGTTTTTGGCAATAACCTTAGAAATCACAACAAAAATTTGATCGATGTGTTTAAGCGACTTAAGGAAGTAAATTTAAAAATTCATCCAGGAAAATGTGCTTTTCTACAAAAGGAGGTATTATACCTAGGCCACATTTTTTCCGAAAATGGAATTTATCCAGATCCAAAAAAATCAGCTGCTATGAGCAATTTTCCTAAACCTACAAATGCTGACGAAGTGAGAAGATTCGTAGCATATGCAAACTACTATCGCAAATTTATACCAAACTTTGCTACAACAGCTATCCCACTCAATAAATTACTTAGAAAAAATGCAGTATTCAATTTTAACCAAAACTGCGAGAAATCTTTTCAACTTTTAAAAACAATCCTCACTAGCCCCCAAATTTTACAATTTCCTAATTTCAACAGGGAATTCATTTTACGGACAGGTGCCTCAGGTTTTGCCTTAGGGGCCGTACTGACAAATTTTGACGACAAACCCATTGCTTACGCAAGCAAAACTCTAAATAGCGCCGAGGGTAATTATAGCACTATCGAAAAAGAACTACTCGCTATAGTATGGGCTATAAAACACTATCGACCATATCTTTTTGGCAGAAAATTTAAAATTATAACCGACCATAGACCCTTAGCATACATTTTTTTTTTTTATTTTTTTTTTTATTTTTTTTTTTATAATTCGCGCACGCTTCAAGGGGTTCGCACCCTTATAATGCTCGGCTATATGCTTGGCACAGCGTGGGCGTTAAGGAAGAGGAGGAGAAAAGAGGAGATGTCTATGAGCTTGTGTTTTCAATGCCTGTGGATCATAGTGAGGTGGGAGGACAGAGTTTGGCAGAGCATTCCACATACGTCTTGTACGGCTGAAGAACGAATCCCTGAATTTAACTGTACGTCCGAAGATGGGCTTGAGGGTAAACTGATGAGCATTTAGAGCGCCACGAGTATTGCGGTTGAATTCAAGGAGAGGTGGCATGCAGCTGGCTATTTCTCTTGAGCACCGCTGGTAGAAGAAGCGATAAAACAGTGACAAGCAGGAAACCTTCCTGCGGTATTCAAGCGAATCTATTGATTTCACTATATTTTCGTCACCGATAAGTTTTATCGCGCGGTTTTGAATTCTATCTAGCTGATGCAAAATAGTCTTAGGCGCACCAGACCAGATATGGCAATTGTACTCAAGTTTTGGGCGAATAAAAGCCTTGTATATGGTAGCCAGATCAGAGGGAGTGAAATATTTCTTGCACCGGGCTAGAAAACCTAAACATTTCGCAGCGTTTTTGGCGACGGTAAATATGTGGTCATTCCAACGAAGCTTGTCGTTAACGCACATACCGAGAATTGCGAGATTTTCAGTTTCCTCGATGCAAGTGCCATTCATGGATAATGGCATGGGGTTAAGGATTCGCTTGGACGACAGGAGACAGCATTGGGTTTTGGAAGCGTTAAATTCTACTCGATTGATTTCTCCCCATTGTATTATGCTGTCAAGGTCAGAATTTAACGAGCTTAACATACAAAGTTGTTTGAGTTCCACATTAGAGGTTCCTCAAACTTATATGAGAAGCTGAGAGTGCTGTCGTCAGCGAAAGAGTAAATTGGATTAGAAGTCACAGATAAGAGATCATTAATAAAAATGAGAAAGAGTGTCGGGGACAGAACAGAGCCCTGGGGAACGCCAGCATTTATGTGGTGTATTTCAGACTTGAAACCGTCTAAAACAACTTGAATTGAGCGGTCCAAAAGATAGCTTCTAATCCAATGAAGTAATTTATCATCAACACCATAAGCACGCATTTTACACAAAAGAGCTTGATGCCAAACTCTGTCAAATGCCTTCGAAATATCGAGTGCAACAGCTTTACTTTCACCAAAATGATGCAAAGATCGGTTCCACTGTTCGGTGAGATATACCATCAAATCACCAGTAGAACGTTGCCCACGAAATCCATACTGCCGGTCACTAAGGATTTCGTTGGTTTCAAGATATTTCTTAAGCTGATAATTGATCAGCGTTTCCATGACCTTGGAAAGAATGGATGTAAGTGCTATGGGTCGGTACGAAGAAGGAGACGACGGCTCGCCTTTTTTGGGTATTGGCTGGACAAATGCAGTTTTCCAACTTCTCGGGAAGAGTCCAGAAGAGTAGAATAGATGGAAAAGCTTACGCAAAGGTAATGCCAGCTTGGAAGAACACCTCTTCAGAACTAGTGGAGAAAGGATTTGTGAGTGTTGAGATCATTTAAAACTCTAGCAACTGCACGAGTACGAAAAAATATCTGTCTCATAGAGTGTTCAATATTCTGAGGTGCAGGAGGCGGCAATGCACAATCTGGAAGCGTAGAGCTAGCTGCGAAATGCGCAGCAAACAGATTGGCCTTGTCTATAGAGCTGACAACTGGAATGTCATTATAAATGAGCGTTGGAATCGACGACGAGGCTGTATTTTTGATTCTTTTCACGAAAGACCAAAAATTTTTACTACCTTTGGGACATTGTAGTATTTTTTGCCTTAATTTTCGGTCGTAGGCGAATTTGACTCGCCGAAGATGGGCACTGCAATCATTTCTTGCTCGTTTAAACTTTTTTCGGTTTTCCTCGGTAAGGTTTGCTTTGTAAAACCGAAAGCATACCTCTCTAATTCTAGAAGCCTCTTTACAGCTCAAGTCATACCATCCATCTTCCTTTGATTTGATAGATTTATTCCTGAAAGGGATAAACTTTTTCATACCAATAAGAATGATGTTTGTGATTGCATCAGCGGCGGCATCCACGTTGCTATCACGAAAAAATAGCGACCAGTTAGTTCTCCCAAAGAAGTTGTTAAGGCCGTCCCAATTGGCTTTCTCGTAATGCCATACTATTTTTTTGGGAGTTTTTTCTCTAACTACGTGGTTTATTAACGAGAAATTAGCTGATACTACACAATGGTCTGATGAGCCTAGAGGCGATAATACATTTACGGAGTATTTCGCAGGACGAGAGGTAAGGAACAAGTCAAGGGGGTTAGCGGAATGATATGCAATGTCAGGTATTCGGGTAGGCTCATTTACAAGCTGAGTAAGGTGATTGAACTCAGCAAATAACTCAACACACCTTCCTTCGGGTGTTATCTGGCCAGAATGGCGAAGCCACCCAGAATTGTGTACATTGAAATCCGCAATAACGATTTCATGCTTTTTATCAATTCTTAAGATTGAATCAGTCAGTGCATCAAACTCACTCTGAGTTGAAACACTGTCTAAGTTGGGGCTTCTGTAAAGGAAACAGTAGTAGATGTTGCGCTCTTGTACCTTAACTTTGAGCCAAATGAAATTGAATTCCGGTTTGGAACTTTGGCTAAATTGAGGCAAAAGCTGAAACGCAACATCACTCCGGACATAGATTGCGAGTCCGCGTCGAGAGAAAAATAATGGCACCAAGCTATACCCAGGCAGATTAAATTCCGAAACATCGGAATTATCAAACACCTGAGTTTCACTCAGTGCCAAAATTGCTGGCCTGTGGACATGTACATGGTTAAACACAGCGAACGAATTCGTTCTCAGCCCACGTATGTTGCTGAGATCCACTCTGAAAACACACATAACTACAACAAACAAACACACAATACACAACTTACCGCTTCTTTAAACCGAATTGAGAAGAGTATGTCTCTATTTGGATTATCAACACAAATTGTTGCCAGTGTTATGCCTTCACAACAAAATGAGTTAAATCACCAAAGAAACAAACACTCACAATCCGTTATATAATTACAAAAAAATTAGATTATCACATTGTGTATGCAAGCATACAACAACATAATTCTCCAATTTCTTTTGTTTAGCTGTTGAGGATGGGACGAACGGACACCGCACACTGCACTTTGTGAACGAGCGAACGCGCAAGCTGTATTTTAAACGGCACTATGTTTTAATTTTTATTTTCTTTGCGCCAACACAACACTATATTTTTTTGCTGTTCTGTTTTAAAAGTTAACAACGCGCGTGCTGAAGTGCAGCACGTCCGTACACCGCGGCGATTGAGTGACAACTCAACCCTTAGTATACATTTTTTCCCTTAAAGAACCTTCAAGCAGATTAACAAAATTTAGACTATTGCTAGAGGAGTACAATTTTAGCATTGAATACACACCGGGAAAAGATAATTACACAGCTGACGCTTTAAGTCGCATAAAACTAGATTCTGAAGAACTTAAACAAATCAACTTATGTGTCATGACCAGATCAAAATCAAAAAAGGAAAATCAGACACAAGACAGAAATTAAGAAAAATAATCGCGTTATCACAGAACTACTCAAGCCACCAGACCATGGACATAAAATAATTGAGCTAAAAATATGTAACAGTTTTGAGGACGATGAGTATCAAGTAAAAGATACTAATATAATCCTGGGACCAAACAGAGTTTGGCATACATCACAGAGAAAAATTGTGTTCTCCTAAGAAGGAACAAGGATGGCAGTACAGCCCGATCGACATCATTTTGCGATCTGTTGTCGAGGGACGTGCATCGCATCTGCAGACCATTATCAATTAATAAATTATACGTTATAAAAGAAGAAATTAAAAAACTTGCAGACGGCCGTCGAGAATACAACATACGCGAGTTACAAAATCTTAGGAGAAATGTTTAAAACAAGTAATGTAAAGGTGCACCTCATATATAAATGTATAGAAATTACTGATCCTCATAAAAAGAAACTATTGCTCAACGACTACCACATATTACCAACAAGCGGACATGCAGGAATAAACCGCATGATCAAGACAATCAAGAAAAAATACTTCTGAAAAAAAAAAATTTCAGAAAATTAAATATATTTCACCCAAAAAACAGCCCATGGAAATAACGTCTACCGCCGAATAAAGTTTCGACAAAATCTATCTAACCTTACAAGACGAACTGACCAAATTTACCGAAGCTATTCCACTCGAAAATAAAGAAGCTAGCACAGCAGCCAAAGGGTTAGTAGAATGTTTTGTCCTTAAATATGGAGTTCCAAAGACTATAGCCTCTGACCAAGGGACAGAATTTTTCAAACAAAAATTTTAAAGATATGTGCAAACTATTAAAATTAGAACAACTACAGTCTACAGCATACCATCACGAAAGTATAGGAGCATTAGAAAATTCCCATAATGTTCTCGGAGCATACCTCAGAAGTTACGTATCCGAAAAGCATACAGACTGGTGCACTTGGCTACCATATCATGTGTTTTGTTATAACGCCGCAGTACATACAGAAACAGGGTATACACCATTCGAATTAGTATTCGGAAGACAATGTACGTTACTATCAAATTTGACAAAACAGGTGGACCCAAGGTACAATTATGAGGACTACGTAATTTAATTGAAACAAAAACTGCAGATCGCTCATAGGGATGCTAGAGACGCACTTTTAGAAAAGAAAAATGCTAGGAAAACTGATTACGATAGGAAAGCTAAAAGTAAACAAACTAGTTTTGAAGTAGGTAGTTTAGTTTTGCTAAGAAACGAAAACAGAAGACAGAAGAAGAAGATGTAGATCCAATTTACATAACCATACGAAGTATTGTCCGAAGAGGGCGTGAATTGTGAAATCAAGTACGAAGGGAGACGAATAAAAGTCCATAAAAATCGGTTAAAGAAATTTTACGTTTACATATTAAAACAATTTTTGTTTGCATTTAACTGACTTTTCAGTTTGTTTGTTGTTGTATATAAGATTTATAAGTTTTATAAAAAAAAGTGGAGGGCCCCCGCAAAATTAAAATATTTATAATAAACAAATTGAAATATTTATAATAAGAGTGAACTAGTTTAAACAATACATGTACTAAGAATAATCAAATTTAAATATTTATAAGAATGAACTAGTTCAAACAACATTTGTACTAAAATGCCATAAAGAAAATACTTATAAGAAACTAGTATTAGAATAAAAAACAAAATATAAATACAAATTTATAAATTAATCAAAAGAAAATATATATAAGAAACTTGTACTAAAAAAAACATAAATTAGCTATATAATAATTTTTGAAAATTAAATAAAAGTTTTAAATTTAAGTGTAAAAGTATAAATTAATTACAGAAAATATTTATAAGAAATTTGCATTTAGAATAAAAAAAAATATTTATAAGAAAATTGTATTAGAAAAAAAAATTACAATTTCAATTAGAAACTATTCATATGTATAAAAGCAAAATAAAAAAAGTTACTAAATACATTAGGAGATCCCAGTGTACAAATGAAACAAAAAAAGGAGGAAACCTCGTACCCCGAGATTTCGCTTTTTTTCCCCAGGAGGGTGGTGTGAAGGGATTACACCAGTGATCATTTCCTCATTTACCCATTCATAAAAATTGCATACAAATATATATATATATCTGTATTTATCTACTAACTCCGAACTTCGTTAATTGAATTTTTGCCTAACGCCTAAATCAGCATATCATCCATCCATCCAAACATTCCTGTATACCGCATGCATTTCCCTTATTAATTAAACAACAAACACACGTATCACACATACGTACGTTGTGGACAATGCATTGCCCTCGTCATTAAACGATGGCAAGCGTAAAGCCAAACATTGTTATTGATGGTTCATGTTACATGCGCTCTGTCAGGTGCATGAACTTGAAATAATAATGCTGACACGCTGAATGCATATAGGGAATGCAATTGATTGCAAATAATGCTGAATCAAGAAAAATAACGCTGACGCAATAAAGTATGCGAGGTGATTTGGGTTCAATTATCGAAGGTCGGAAAATTGAATGGAAGTTGAATGAAAATTGAATGGAAATTGAAACCCTAAAATTTGTATAAAAACCCAATCAATTTCGATAATAAATCAGATCAGTTTTTACCTTAAACCTAACAACTTTGTCTACTTGATTAATCCTCCGATCTACAGTGAGTTTTTTTTTACGAGCAACTCGCTCAATTTGAACTCACTGTATCAGCTCGCTCTATGAATAAAGCGGTTTACCGCTTATACAGTCAAACGACAGACTAATGGCTAACGTTTTGAGTCTGAATTAATAAATATTAAAAGCAGAAGTATTCAGCTAAAGTTAAAGAAACGACGATAATTTAGAACGTTTACAGTACTATCCAAAGTGTTGAGTTGAAAGGACTCTTAGACGGTCATATTATTTCATCTTCAAGCATTTTTGCTATTTGACTCTCTACCTCCACCCTTTAATTAGCGGAATAAGGATATGATTTTGCGTAAAATGGGATCGGATGTGGTTGTTCTGATTTCTGCACGGACGCTGGTATCAATCGTCCCGCTATCAGAAATAGGTCCAAACACTTTGGCGTGTTTTTGCATTATATCCGGGATCTCGCGGTCAACGTGAATGCTGGGTTGGATGTTGTTAATTCACTTGGATTGCTTAGCTTTAAGTTTAATTTTAATGTTGGGGCTTATGTGCAGAATACTAACTTTTCTGTCCATCACGGCTTCTATCTTCCTCAGCGTGTCATTGCCGATTATTCCGTCAAATGACTGTAGACGATGAAGAAGTCAAATATGGTATTGTTACCCACGCATTTAAAAAAAGGACCACTTATTTTATGGGTTATTTCAATTAGTCCCCCTGCAGACTGAATTTTGAATGGTGACTCCACAGGTTTGGGTTTAGTTGCTATTTCTTTGAATATGAAATTCTTAGTAGCCCCAGTGCCTATTAAGAATCTTAATGTTTTGCAATTTTTGGTAAAATATTTAAGGTATGGAACTCTAGAGAGGCTTGTGTCATCAAATTTATCTCTGTTTGGCTTTCTTCGTTCTCTACCTCATTCTTGTATGTTTCGAAGTAATCTTCATCAAATTCTTCTTCCACGGTTTCTGTGACAAAAAGTCGTTGTTGTTTTCAAGGTAAGTTTGGGTATTCGTTCGATCTCCTAGGTACGACTATGTTAGTGGGCCGATTCATGTAATTAACTCCACGCGATTGTACTGATTGCTCAATCTCCATGGGGTGTATTGTATATTTGGTTTTTCTCGTAAGACGTTACCTGCCTGGTGGCATTATTGACTGATATTTGGATGGAAACATTTGATTTATTGGTGCTGATAAAAGCTTCGTATAGAACCTCGAGACATTACTCCGGTCGCAGTAATTTCTCGACCGCTTTTCTAGTATTTCTGGTCCCCATGTCATTACTTTAATACCAGAACTTGTTAGGAATTATATGATGATTATAATCAGAATTGAAAATCCAGTCAGTACTTGTATGGCGACATGTGGACCGGTGCTTGCACTTTACAGGCGAAAGTTTACCATATATTTGGCTTCGTATATGCGAGCCAGTATATTGAACGATATATTGCCACGTGCATATACGTCCTGTCGACTGCATGGCATGTATCAAGTGTGTGGTACTTGACTGCCTGATTGTCGACGTCGGCTGCATTTTGTGTGTACCGTACGGCTGTGCGTATATGCATGTCGTGTTTTGGGCGGACGGACGTTTCGGACATTATTTGTAGGGTGTGTGACGTAGTCGATTTAAATCGACTTCGTTACATTCCCCTCCTATTTCGGGGTGGGAAAGAGAAGAGAGCAGTTTATCTCTAAGGTTGAGTGTGAGTTTATTATATTTATATTTCAGAAAATTTTACTCTTATGATTCTAATGCTTATAACTATATAAAAAAAATGTCTAATGCTTACGACTATTTACAACCTCGGTCGGTTTGGTCACATCTATTTTTTTTTTTCTTAATATGATGACTTTATTGTTGTTGCGCCGTCCCGGCCCGAGTTAACAAATGAAGGAAATTAACAATTTGAGAAAAGAAAAAGAAAATTACTCATGTTTAGATTTAAGGACTAAAACAATTTCAATAATAATGAGAGGGAAAAGAATAATTTTATTCATATTTAAATGTTAAGAACTAATTTTATTGCAATAATAATAATATTTTCCAATTTCAATAATAATATCTTAAGAACTAATTTTATTTCAATAATAATAATAAAAGTAACAATACAGTTTTCCAATTTCAATAGTAATAATAATACCAAAACAAATGTTTTTCTCTTTTTTTTTTTTTTAAATCTTAAGAGCTACAAATTCATTGTTGGTTTCGGCTGTACGACGATGGTGGAGTTGTCGGTTGCCCTGAGGTGGATGGTGTCGTTCGCTACCTGGGTGCCGTATAGGAAACCCTGGGGGCCTGATAACCGAAATCTCCTCTTGCTGTTGGTGGTCTGTGGCCGAGGTGAGGCTATTAGGTACCCCTTAAACCTGTTCAGGTTGCATGCCTGGCTTCGGTCGACTACCGTGAAACCGGATAATATCGTCGGGTTTGTGCCAACGGGGCGGTGGTAATGGTGGCGGTGATGGCTGGAACGGAGGCGGTGGCGGTGATGGCAGGAACGGAGGCGGTGGCCGTGATTGCTGAGCTGGATGGACCCTTCACTGTAACCGACTGAATGTTTATGGTGACAGGCGGCATGGTCCTACTCATTGTGGTAGTGATAGTGGCGTCTAACATCTCACTAGCTTGGACGTCCAGGTGCGCCGTACATCTGCAGTGTCTACTTTGGACTCCGTTTGTATCGCAGTATGAACAGAATAATCGTTGGTTCTGACAGGTTTGCCTTCGGTGTCCAGGTTGACCGCACGCCCAACAGCAGTTTCGTCGATCATAGACTTGCGCCGGTGGTGGGGGTGCTATTGGTGGTTGGTGTGACGGCTGTAAATCGGTGTCCGATGTCCGGTGTCGTATATCCGATAGAGTTTGTCTTCCACCGTTAATGACACTTGCCACCTCATCATAGCCTGGATAGCGGTAATGAAATCCGTGCAATTTCGTATACGATCAAGGAGCTGGATGGCGTACTGCCGTGGTAAAAAGAATTGGCGCAGTTCTTGGCTGAACTCTGCCCAGTTACAGATGGACTCTTTGTTGTTCCTGTACCAGACCAGAGCGGTACCTTTCAGTAGTTCGGGTAAGGTGCGAATAATGCGGTCGAGCGGTATCAGGTAGCATTCTGCTTATTCCTCAACTCGCTCTAGAAATTCTAGAGGGTTGCTATTTCCTTCGTAGCGGATGTTCCACCGGCGCACCTTATCCATCACGTCAGCGTTGTGTAATGTATAATGGGTATAGCACGAGCTGGCAGGATCTCCTTGTAATGTATGCCAGCTATTGATGGTAACTTGGCAGGGTCGCCATGTAAAGATTAGTAACTGTAACGCTATTGCTGATTGAAACGCTAGGAGCAATTTAGGGCTTTATTTCCATGTACTGTATAATGCTTCTTGATGTCTAGTAACGGGTTCCACTAGTCAAGGCTATTACGCCAGAGACTTGAACCTTTGGGGCAATTTCCTGCTCTCAAGGTGGGAATTCAACTAGAGGTTCCTGCTAATGCCTTTAGGGTTTAAGGCTCGCAAGCCTAAGAAAACACTGGTGGTATTGCTTTTGCTTTCTAGTCTGAAGTTCGAACTAGAAGTGATTTTTATTTGATTCTTGTTGCTTATTTATAGGTGGTCAAAGACTTAAAACATACTACACAATTTAATAAGAATACATAGAAAAGCATACACATGTATACTAGGTAGATCGATTAGTGCTGGTCAGCATTTTGGCATTATTGCATACCAATATGCCGAACATTCTTAATTGCTTCAGGTCGCTTGCCTATATATTGCTGATGTGACATATTTACCAGCACAGGCAAGTGACCTACATTGTTTATAATTTTATTGCATGTTCGGTCAACGTCATACACCGCAAGGGTAAGTGACCGAACGTTATTTATTTTTTTTATGATCAGCGCTCGCTCGCCTATAATGCTTTCTATGCATTTTGTTTGTTGTCATAGGCTAACGACCGCCGATCGTACTTTCATTACTTTGTATGCTGCCATGCTCAGGCATGAAGTGTGCTGACAAAGTAATAAGACTCTTTTTCGTTTGTTCACTCGTTGAGTGTTTAAGCTGTAATATTTTAATTGCGGTTCATATGACACATATGATCATGACACATCGTGATTTCTTCTTTTTAGGCGCCACTTGTGTATCATTTTCTGGTTTGATTACCAGGTGGGAGATTTTTTGTTTGTTTTACAATTATTTGAAATACATTTTTGTTTTGTCGTAAAAAGGTTACGTTAATTCGGAGAAGTACATAGGTAGGTATATTTATTTCTTATTGTTAAATGTATATTTTTTTTTTGTTTAATACATTCATTCAATCTTTATTATAATTGTAATTGTAGTAATAATTGTAAGTCTAGAAATTAATTTTTTAATTTTTAAATCTTATTTTTAGTTCTAATTTTAAATCGTTAATGAATTTGTTAAAACCTTATTTTTTTTTTTACTATGTTGTATGGATATTTTCGTTAAATTATATTTTTCTTAAGTGATATGTTTTCCTTATACTCTATGTTAACGTGTTCTTAATAGGCCAATTCTAATTTTCTTATTTATTTAGAATTCTAACTTAAATTCTATTTTTACTTAGTTTGTTTGTATTCATTATTGTTTTTATAACGTTAAATATATGTAAAATGGCTTTAGTCTATTTTTGTGTACTGTCATTCTTTTGTTTTCGTATTTGATTTCACAATTCACACCATTTTGTGACAAGACTTCATATGGTCCTATATATATTGGATCTAGTTTCTTTCTAGCCTCATTTCTCAATAAAACCAAACTTCCTATTTCGAAATTTGCACTCTTTGTGTGCCCATCTATGTCATACCTTTCTTTCCTAGCAGTTTTCTTTTTTATTAGAGTTTCTCGAGCATCACTATGAGCAACTTGTAATTTATTCTTCAAGTCAATTACGTAGTCCTCATAGTTGTATACTGGTTCTATATGTTTCGTTAAATTTGATGGTAAGTTACACTGCTTTCCGAATATAAGTTCGAAAGGTGTATAACCCGTTTCTGAGTGTACAGAAGTTTTATAACAGGAAACATAATAGGGCAACCAGGTGCTTCAATCGGTATGTTTATCCGAAACATAACTTCTTAGATATGCTCCTAAAACCTTATGAGAGTTTTCTAGTGCCCCTATACTTTCATGATGGCATGCTGTAGATTGTAATTGTTCTATCCTCAACAATTTACATCAACCCTTTAAAACCTGATTTAGAAACTCGGTTCCTTGATCTGATGCTATTCTAAGTGGTACTCCAGTACATCTTAAGTACATCTTAAAATAAAACCTTCTACTATAGCTTTTGCTACTGTGACTGATTCTTTATTTGGAAGTGGTATAGCTTCCATAAATTTTGTAAGTTCGTCTTGTATTGTCAGAATATACTTGGAGCCATCTTCTGATTCTTCTAAGGGTCCTACTAAATCTAGATACAATTTTTCAAAACCTGATTCGGCTGTAGATGTAATAGTCATGGGTTGTTTTTTAGGCTGGATATATTTGTTTCTTTGGCAAATCGGGCAATGCTTAACAAATGTCGTCACATCGTTTTGCATTCCTGTCCAAAAGTATTTTTTCTTAATTTTTTGTAACATACGGTTTACTCCGGCATGTCCGCTAGTTGGAAGTATGTGGTAGTCATTTAGTATTAATTTCTTCTTACAAGGATCGGTTACTTCGATATGGTTTTCTATAATGTGCACTTTGATATTACTTTCTTTAAACATTTCTCCTAATATCTTTTTTAATTCATTTACTTTGCATTCTCGGTGGCCACCTGCAAGTTTCTTCATTTCATTTTTAGTAACATATATTTTCTTAATTGATCTTGATCCGCAGAGTTTTTGCACATCCCTTGACAGTATTTTGCCAAATTCTGCCGCTTGGGTTGTAGTGCTTTCCTTGGATTTATTTAGGAGTAAACAATTCCTTTTTGGAATATACGCCAAAACTTTGTTTGGGGCTATAATTATGTCCATATCCTTGTAATTAACTAAATCTTCCGTAAAATTGTCAACGATCTTCAGCTCCACGACTTTCAGTCCATTTTCTGGTAATTTTAGTAGTTCTATTATACGATTTTCTTTCGATTCTTTACTTTCTATTTTATCGCCTGTTTGACTTTGATTATAACTATTGATTTTCGATTGAGCTCTCGTTATAACACGTATAGGTAATTGTTTTAAATCGTCCGAGTCTAATTTTATACGGCTAAGTGCGTCCGCGGTACAATTATCTTTGCCGGGAGAATATTCTACGTAAAAATTGTATTCCTCTAGTAATAGTCTAAATTTGGTTAGTCTACTACTAGGTTCTTTTAGTGAGAACAAGTACACTAAGGGTCTGTGGTCTGTCAAAATCTTAAATCTTCTTCCGAACAGATAGGGTCGATAGTGTTTGACTGCCCACACTATTGCAAGTAATTCTTTCTCAATGGTGCTATAGTTTTTCTCTGCCTTATTAAGAGTCTTGCTTGCGTAAGCAATTGGCCTATCATCGGAATTGGATAACACTGCTCCAAGAGCGAAACCTGACGCATCTGTACGTAGAATGAATTCTTCATTAAAATTGTAATATTTTAGGACTCGTGAGGATTTCTTTTAACAAATTAAATGATTTTTGGCAATCTTTATTGAAAATGAACTCGACATCTTTCTTTAGTAATCGATTAAGTGGAATGGAGATGGTAGCGAAATTTGGAATGAATTTACGATAATAGTTTGCAAAGGCCACAAATCTTCTGGTCTCATCAGCGTTGGTGGGTATTGGATAATTTTTCATAGCAATAGATTTAGTGGGATCGGGTAGTATGCCATTGTCAGAGATAACGTGTCCTAGGTATAACACTTCTTTGCGCAAGAAAGAACATTTTCCTGGATGTATCTTGAGATTTACTTCTCTGAGACGTTCAAAAACTTGGATTAAGTTTTTATTGTGGTGTTCTAAACTTTTACCGAAAACTATGAGGTCATCAAGATAAACGAAGCAACGTGAATATGTTAGTCCTGACATCGCTATGGACATCATTCTTGAAAATTTGCTGGGTGAAATTTTTAGCCCCATCGGTAGTCGTTTTAGTTGGTAGTGACCTTCTTCTGTTGAAAACGCCGTAATTGGTCTGCTATTAGCATCTAACTCCATTTGATAGTATCCCTGGCTTAAATCTATGCACGAAAAGTAAGCTGCTCCTCCTACCATGTCATAGATGTCTGTTATGTTGGGTAGGGGGAATTTGTCATCCTCAATTCGCTCGTTAACGTGACGATAGTCTATCACCATTCGGAATTTCTGTAGACCGGTAACAGGGTCTTTCTTTTTGGGTACGATAAGTACTGGGGAATTCCAAGCAGAAATAGATGGCTCTATGATATCATCTGCTAACATTTTTCGTATTTCTTCCTTTAGATCTTGCATCTGGGTGTGTGGTAGGCGATAAGGCTTTGTATATTTTGGGGACGCTCCTTCTTTAAGCGTGATATCTGCCTTTCCAATATTGGTATATGTTAATTTATCACCTTCTACGTGAAAGATATCTTGGTATTTGGAACATATTGCTTCGATTTCCGTTTTTTCCTCACTATTTAATGTATCAAAACTTATTTCGCTTAATATCTTATTAACTCGGGTGCTTATCGATTTATCTCTCTGGTGGTAGCGTAAGACATAATGTTCCGAAGCGGGTAAAGATAAAGGCTCAGCCCATTTAAGAGTTACTGTTGTATCGCGTGTATTTAGTATTCTAATAGGAACTTTTCCTTTTATGGGTGTAGAAAGTGACCCGGCCATGAAAATATCTCTACCTAATTCTTGTGGGGCAAAAACTCGAGCTTCGGTGTGCTCTGTGCTTAGAAAATAGGTTGCTTCGCACCTTGGTGCTAGCAGGACAGTGTTTATGTGCTGCTGGGAGCATATGGGTAGGTGAATTGTATTTATTACTTTTCCTGAGTTTTAATAAAAATTCCTCCAAATCGATTATGGCGTTAAATTCCAAAAGAAAGTTTGCTCCGATAATTCCTTCAACTGGAATCGGAAAAGAATCGGGTACTACATGAAATTCGTATGGGACGATGAGCTCATCAATATGCAAATCGAGATAACATGTTCCCTTAGTCTGGAGATTTCCTGATATTCCTAAAATATTTTTGTCTGTGAATATCCTAATGCTTTTGTCGATTTTACCTTCTTTAATTACACAAATCGAGGCTCCTGTGTCAAGCAAAAATCTTGTGTCTGTATTATTGTCTAGTCATATTTCAACGTGGATGTTGTTTGACGGTCCAACAGTGCAATTTGCTTTTGACACTTGTGGAGTTATTGGTTTCCCCCCGATGGGTTGGCTTCCCCCTCGGTGGGTTGCTCGTTTCCCATTGTTAGTATTCTGTTGTCCCTAGCCTGACTGTTTCTAAATGGGTTTCTATTCTGCCTGTCTTGATTATGGTTTGGTTGCCCCCGATTGCTTTGTCTGTCATTGAAATTGTTCTGTCTGTACCTGTCATTGTAGCTATTCCTGTACTGAGACGAATTATTTGGTATTGGCGGTATACTGGGCCTATTGTTGTTTCCTAACCTTTGGTTATTTCGGTTTCGTTCGTTCTGGTATAATAATCTTCCCTGATTTTGGTTTTGGATATTTCTATTCTGAAAGAATCGCTCATTATTATATGAGAATCTTCCTTGATTAGAAAATCTTGGTTGGCCTACGTAATTAGCGTTCTGTCTGTGAGTGTATCTGGTGTCGAAGTATCTAACTGAGTTTGTGGGAGTAGTAGAACTTTGGTCCAACTCTAGTAGATGTTGAATTGCGTCTTTTAGTTTAGTGTGCCTGGCACTGTCAAGTACTATTTTTAGCCTATCGTTAACTCCTTTTTTTAGGAATGCTAATCCACGTCTATCGTTTGCTATTGTAAGTGTTTCACGTGTAGATTCCCCGTGGCAAGCTACTTCGAGTTCTGTCATTCTTGATATTAAATTTTCTATAATTGTTACGAATTCGTGCACTGGTCGATTACCTTGGTATGTACGACTTAATTGAGTTTGTATTGATTCGATTGTTTCTTTTGGCCCACATTTTTCTATCAAAATTTTCTTTAGTGATGCAAAATCTTCTGGCTTTTGATTACCAAATTCTGTTAGGGCTTTCCCTTGAACCTTGCATTTTAAAAGGAATTTAACTAAGGTTGGTCTAGAATCATCGTTAAGAGTGTCGTGGTAAAATTCGACGTTATTAATAAAGTCGCGGATGTTTTCGGCTCTTTTGCTATCCTCTTCGCAATTGAGGGTTGGCAATTTTTGCGCGAGGCTGAAATTGAAAGAATCTGCCATTTTGATAGGTTTCGGTTGTAAGCTACTATTAACTATTTTTTCCGATTGTCGTTTAAAAACTTTTGCGGTGGCTATTAGTTTCTTTAAGTTTACTACTTCTAACTCAGAACAGCTATCTTGATCTATTTTTGAGAGTTGTTCGCAAAAAGAGATCCAAAGTTCCTCGATCTGTTCTAATTTTCTTTTTACCCCTTCCTCTTTTCTTGTCCTATTAGGCGATTTTTTTAAGCTGTCGTAGCAGGTTTTTAGTGCGTTTAGGGCTTCTGTTAGTTGGGAGAAATTCATTAGGTTGAGAGGCTAGAATGGAATGAAAAACGATCCTATCTTTATATGACCATAATCAGTAGAACTAAAAAAAAATTTTTATGGGGATAGTGTTTTTTCTCTTATTTTATTTTGCTTATCATATTAAAAGATATATTTTATTTTATATTTATACCTGGGCTGGTCGCCGCTCCAAATGCTTAATTGTGTCGGCTATTATTTTTCGCCTATAGTGCTGTAGTCCCTGGTATATGAATGCAATTATAAGTGCTGTTATGAACATTAGTAACAGTACTGCAGCGGTCATATCTGTCGGTTTCTCCTGTTGAAAATTAGGTGCTGCTATTAGCTGGGTCCGGTGTTGATTACCTCCTTGCTTTCCTTCGTTCCCATTGTACCAGCTCTTCGCTTGAGTCGATACTTTTTTGAATAATTTATGGAATTGCTTGGCTTCTTTCTGTTTTTTCCGGTCCGCTGCCCGCTGTTCCTTCCTTTTCTCCCGCAGTTGTAAAATGAAGTGGTCTCTAGTGGTGCTGGATTGGCCGGGAATGTTGGCCAATCTTTTTAATTCGGCCTGTTCTTTTCGGAGCTTCACGCGCAGACCTCCTCTTGTTGATTTTTTCTTCGCTGGTGGTGTTATTAGAGGTTCTTCTGGTGTTCTCTTCGCTGTTCTTCGTCTATATTCTTCTATGGTTAGCGGTCTTGGCCCAACTTTTGGTTCAGGTTCAATTTTTGTTTTTTTTCAGGATCTCGTCGGCTTTTCTAATATACTCGGCTGCGAGGGCCAGTTGTTCCTCGTTGGACATTGGGTTTTTTCTTCTTTTTCACGGCAATAATCTTGATACTGGCAGGATCTTATTAGACTAGCCGGATATTATTAGGTTGGCAGGATCTTCTTAGACTGGTAATATGGGAAGATTCGAAGATTCCAGGTAGGCATGGCAGGATCGCCATGTAATGTATAATGGGTATAGCACGAGCTGGCAGGATCTCCTTGTAATGTATGCCAGCTATTGATGGTAACTTGGCAGGGTCGCCATGTAAAGATTAGTAACTGTAACGCTATTGCTGATTGAAACGCTAGGAGCAATTTAGGGCTTTATTTCCATGTACTGTATAATGCTCCTTGATGTCTAGTAACGGGTTCCACTAGTCAAGGCTATTACGCCAGAGACTTGAACCTTTGGGGCAATTTCCTGCTCTCAAGGTGGGAATTCAACTAGAGGTTCCTGCTAATGCCTTTAGGGTTTAAGGCTCGCAAGCCTAAGAAAACACTGGTGGTATTGCTTTTGCTTTCTAGTCTGAAGTTCGAACTAGAAGTGATTTTTATTTGATTCTTGTTGCTTATTTATAGGTGGTCAAAGACTTAAAACATACTACACAATTTAATAAGAATACATAGAAAAGTATACACATGTATACTAGGTAGATCGATTAGTGCTGGTCAGCATTTTGGCATTATTGCATAACAATATGCCGAACATTCTTAATTGCTTCAGGTCGCTTGCCTATATATTGCTGATGTGACATATTTACCAGCACAGGCAAGTGACCTACATTGTTTATAATTTTATTGCATGTTCGGTCAACGTCATACACCGCAAGGGTAAGTGACCGAACGTTATTTATTTATTTTATGATCAGCGCTCGCTCGCCTATAATGCTTTCTATGCATTTTGTTTGTTGTCATAGGCTAACGACCGCCGATCGTACTCTCATTACTTTGTATGCTGCCATGCTCAGGCATGAAGTGTGCTGACAAAGTAATAAGACTCTTTTTCGTTTGTTCACTCGTTGAGTGTTTAAGCTGTAATATTTTAATTGCGGTTCATATGCAGATGGCATTATGAGGAATACAATGAATCGGGACTATATGAATAATTAATCGATCTAACCTTGAATACTATGTTAGCGCTGGTATGCTCCCTTCACAGTTGGACGGACTGTAAGTTACAGCTGGTCGGTGGCCGCATGCTTCGTATGGTCGCTGTTCTTCGGTTGCTGGGCTCACGGCATTCGGTGTGTTGTTTGTTGCTGGTGGTACCAGCTGAGGCAGAACTAGCGGCGGCGGCGGCGGTACTAGCGGTTTGCTTTTGTTGGTTGGTGTCTCCAATATATGTAAATCTTCGCAAGATTTATGTCGCTTAATATCGCTTGACAGCCGTTTTCGTAACTCCTCCACGGTTCCCACGCTGTCCAGCCCACGTCGGTCGAGTTCTGCCGCCAACTCGTCTTTGCGCAGCATATATATGCTCGATGAGCTCAGGCCTGCTTCTTCGTTGTCCATTATAGTTCGTGTGTAAAAAAAATTCCACTACCCGTTTGGTGGTAGTTGATCTGGTTCGGGTTACGTGTTACACATTAAAAAAGTGATTATGTTTCGTTTTTGCCATATATTTTATTTGTTCAGTGAAGACTTAATGCGTTTACAACGTCGGTATACTTAAACAAATAATACTACTAATACTAATGCTACATACGAGGAAAAGGAGCGGGAGGGGTTTTAACGGGGGACTAGTCGGACAGCGTGTCCGCTAGTACCATTCGGTATCATGAGTGAGTGTGACACTCACTCAATTGTGTTTGTACTTTGGCGCGGTACCACTACCAGGGCAGAGTGAATATCAATCAGTCAGTGCCTGGCTATGGGCGCGCAGTATGGAAGAGAGCAAAGTCGGAACTCGCCCAGGGCGTCTGTACGTCAATACAGGCGGTGCACCACTATTGTCGAGGCAGAGTGAATATATATATCAGTCAGAGCCCCGGCGAGTGTGCGAACTGAAGTGACTGAAGTGAGTGAACCCACACAGTCCCTTATGCCGGGAATATTCGGACTTCGGTACGAATAGTGCGGCACCGCTTCACAAGACAGAGTGAATATAAATCATTCGGTGCTTGTGTAACGGTGCGAATGTACTGCATGAGCAGAGTGAATATATATCAGTCAGGGCTCATGCAGTTGCACATGGCGGAATGGTGCTTGGGTGGAACGGTATGGTAAAGTAGCAAGGAAGAGTGAATATTAATCAGTCAGTGCTTTTGCAATTTTACAAGGAATTCTCCTAGCAGCTGGTTCGTATAGAACCTCGAGACGTTACTCCGGTCGCAGTAATTTCTCGACCACTTTTATAGTGTTTCTGGTCCCCATGTCATTACTTTAATACCAGAACTTGTTAGGAATTATATGATGATTATAATCAGAATTTAAATTCCAGTCAGTACTTATATGGCGACATGTGGACCAGTGCTTGCACTTTACATGCGAAAGTTTACCATATATTTGGCTACGTATATGCGAGCCAGTATATTGAACGATATATTGCCACGTGCATATACGTCTTGTCGACGACATGGTACGTATCAAGTGTGTGGTACTTTACTGCCTGCTTGTCGACGTCGGCTGCATTTTGTATATGTCGTACGACACAGTATGACTGCCTGTAGCCGTCGACTGCATGGTGTGTATCAAGTGTGTGGTACTTGACTGCCTGCTTGTCGACGTCGGCTGCATTTTGTGTTTACCGTTGTAACATATCCCCCTTTGACTGATCATAGGGGGGTGGTTGTTAACAGAAAAGGCACATTAGGGACCCGTCGCGGTCATTGCCGGCTAGGCTTCAGGGTATTGGCAGTGGGGGATGACGGGTATAAGGGTGCCAGGTGTAACCGCAGGAGGAAGGAAATGCTGTGCCCGCCTGTCGTCCGAACCCGCTACTGACCCCGCCTCATCCTCAAAGGGTCTCCGCCTAAACGTACATCACCACCCTCTTACGACGATAATGACGACAAATAAGAAGTTGAATTTGAGTTTTTTTTGTGTTTTGTTTCTTTTATTGTTGCTGGACTTCGATCTATATAATAATAATATATAATGGACAAAAAGTTTTGGTGCACCATACAAAATTTATCAAATAGTTTAATTAGGATTAATGAGATTGGATACTAGCTAAATAAATATATATAATGTGTGTATGTACAAAAGAAAATACCTTACGATATGACATTTAAGTCGAAATTACAGTGGTTGTTGTTGGCTATAATACCGACGCGACTGAAGCCTGCAAAGATGGTTCGATGATGATGATGATGAAGTTGAAAGCAGTTTTCTTGTAATTGTTTTTTTTCCTATATTGTTAGTGTTGACTGCTTGAATATGGTGTGATACACGATGTTGCAGTGTATTAGCGCCGCATAAGCGAGATGCATCGAAGAAATTGATGATCTTATGGTGTATTATCAAGAATTAAATTTTCTTTAATTGTAGAGGAATTGCCACTCAATATTTAACACCGCGACTACCGTACGCAAGAACAACCAGTTATCAACGATTCTTCTCGTTTACAGTTTAATACCCCCCCAAATGTAACTCGCAGACCGAATACTATTGGCGATATTAACTTCGTGTGATACCAATGGAACGCAAATTCCTGATTTCACACGTATTCCGAATGAGTTTATCCTTCGCACATAAAAATCTTCAATTCTTCCTTTCGATGATATTCGCACTAAGCACAGGTTACTTTTCACTTCACATGGAAATGACATTCGACACGTGAACAAATTACCAAGAATTCATTTTTTTTGAAAGGTAGAGAAATTGCAACTTAATTCCATATTTAACACTGCGACTACCGTGCGCAAGAACAACCAGTTATCAACGATTCTTCTCGCTTACAGAGAGAACTTCTTCCCGAATAACCCCGAATGTAACTCGCAGACCGAATACTATTGGCGATATTAACTTCGTGTGATAAGAATGGAACGCAAATTTCTGATTTCACACGTATTCCGAATGAGTTTATCCTTCGCACATAAAAATCTTCAATTCTTCCTTTCGATGATTTGCGGACGCCTCCATTCAAGTAATAGAGAACCAAATTCTTTCGCCAACAATCACAAGAAGTTTTGAAACAAAATAAATCCCTTTTAGCCAGCTTAAAGATATTTTACGTTGCGTCGTTTGTGTTAATTAAAAAGAGATATATACTTGTATATTCAATAAATTTGATAGTTATTTTAGTTTTGAAAATTCTTATCTTCTTAGCGAAGGAACCGAACTTGAAGAAAGTTTTTGTTTTCGTTTTTACTATCAAACTGAAAGGTGCTAGAATTAGCGCAACGGATGATAGTGCAATTAAAAAAAAACAAAGTCACATAAAAAGCACGCGAAATAAAATCCCGATATAGAACTACAAGAAGCGGAATCGTAAAATGTTGGCTTTCTGTTTCCTTGTCACGCAATGACTCTGACGTATGATGGATGATTGATAAAGACAACCGAACGCCTTCATCTCACACGCACGCCTGATTTTGTATATATGTCGAATTTAGCTATAGCGACGAAACAAACGAAGACGTGATGGGGTGCTCTTAATGTTAATTTGTATAACTCCAGTTTCTTTTGTGTTTATGTAATTAACGCACTTAGACTATGTATTTTATAATATCATATATATGACATATATTATGTATATTATAATTTAAAATTTTATAATAGTTCAAGATAAGGATGAACCGATGCACAGTGATACGAGTAATCGGTATAATACTACTAATCATAATATTTTAGGTTTAAGTGTATTGCCATTTAACCACTTCACACTAAACCGATAAGATAAAAAAAAACGAAATGCGGATTTCTAAGAAAAATGCCAATAAGTAAAGATGTCGTCGCGTCCACCTTTTCTTTCTCACCATCGAGGTGTAGCTTATATTTAATTTAAGATAGGATACTATAAATTGTTGAATACTAATGAGAAAAAAACTTATTAAAAGTGAATTCGAAAGTAGGTTTATAAATTTAATGTCGCGTCCACGTTTTCTTTTTTTTTCTCTACAGAACAAAGCAAAAACCCGACTTGTTCGTCCAACATTCAAAAGCGGAAGCAAGACGGTCTCGTCCTCTTCTTTTCTTCTCTTTTCTCTTTCTCCTTTCATGTTCATCCAAAGGAAATGATTGTTTTTTTGTCATGTTGGCAGTAATCCTGATTTGCGAGGCTTATGCCATATGCCATAAATTGTGAATTATGCGGCGAGGGCTATACCACTTGCCACAAATCGTGGGGACGACCCACCCCGAGAAAGAGTCTCGATACGCCGTATATGGGCGTTCTAATATGGGATATTCTATACTTCTGGAGTAGGTCTTGGAATAGGTTCGAAGTGAACTGTTTCCCATTGTCACTAACTACAAATTCGGGAACAGAGAACATCAGAAAGACTTCGTTCTCCAAGAAGGTACATAAAGAAACCGCGGTGGCTTCACGAAGGGCTTTTACCAGTACGAATTTCGAAAAGTGATCCAACACGACTACCATGTAGGAGCACCCTCGTTTTGACCTTGGGTAAGGTCCTAGGAAATCTAAAAATATTCTTTCGAATGGTCGCGATGATTCAAACCCGGATCCCATAATTGGACGTGTGGAGTAGTTCACCGGTTTACTCATTTTGCAATCTTGACAGTTGGCAATAAACTGCTTCACCTGAGGTGCCATCTTCGGCCAAAAGAACTGTCGCTTTAACCTATCCAGTGTCTTAGCGACTCCCATGTGGGTCGAGGTTGGTGGATTGTGCGCAAGTTCTATTAGGGAAGCTTGTAAAGGGTGTGGGATTACCAGTTTCCACTCCGCAATATCCGTGTCCGTATAGCGTAGGCCATACGATGGGGCAATTAAAAGTTTGCCATCTTTAACGAGCAGGTTTAGTTCATGCTTTGATAATCCCTTGACGCGATCTACTTGAGCAACATAGTCGGGGTGCGTGAACGCTGGTGTGTCCAAATCCACGTACAACGGAGGATCCACAATGATGTTCGTACTGGGAGCGGTTGTTGGATGGTTTGATGCAGCGCACAAGGACATGGAAGCTGGATTTGTCCGAGAGGAAGAAAGGCTCGGCAGCGTTTCCCCTCCTTGGTGGTTGGTCGTAGGCTCCAGGTTACTTAACTCGTCACAGAACGCTCGTGACAATGCATTCGTCACCACATTAACCGAACCCTTGCGATAACCAATTTGGAAATGCAACGATTGGAGTTTAAGACTCCATCTAGCGAGCCGGCCTGAGAGGTCCTTCTGAGACATAAGCCATCTTAAACTGGCGTGGTCAGTGTACAGTGTAAATGGATACCCCTCTATGTAAGGCCTGAATTTCTTCACGCTTAGGACCGCAGCGTAACACTCTAACTCCTTAACATAGTCAAAAGACACACACTAAAAAATTCTTCTGCCTTGATTTCTGAAAACTGAACTTTCATCTTCAACTGAAATAATATCTTTGGCTAGCAGATTTACAGAAGTGGATTTTTGAAACAAAAGTTAAGCAAGCAAAGAAAATAAGTCATCTGGAATTGAAGAATCCCAGCTAATTTCCATTGTGTCAGATTTGTTTTGAAGTTTTGATAGTTGGAGTATTCCATTGCAGTTGATGTTTTCTTGCATCTTATTTATTTGTGCCATCTTATTCGGCAACAGATGGTTGGTCATTCATTCTTCAAAAAAGCAGTTACGTAAAAATAATTGTTTATACAAATTTTTCAATTTTTTAAATAATTTATTAATTTGAGTAGTTTTTAGAAGCAGAATTTATATTGACTTTCTGACTCAGTAGCTGTGCGTGCCTTTTTCGTTTGTTAGGCCTGGTACTACAAACGAATCAGTAACGTTTCACTGTTGAGTGGTTGGTTTGTAGAAATTCTTCTTATTTTTGTTATTTTTAATATTTTTAATTTTTTATTATATTCTTATCTAATTTTACATATATTTTTATTATCTTTCCGGGTTCGGTATTTTTACTTTGCGAAATGAATTCTTATTTTGAAATTTATTTCACAAATATTCGCGGTATTAAAAGTAATTTTAACTCGATCGCAGCACATCTCGACGCGAATAAACCTGCGATTCTCAGTTTATGTGAAACGCAGGCTTCTTATTTGGGTAGCCCAAATGATTTTCATTGTCCGGGGTATTCTCGTGTCGACTGTTTGGTTCCACATCGTGGGGTTGTTCTTTTTATTCGTGATGTTATGATGGTTTTATGATATTTATTTAATGACCCCTTACCACTGGTGGGGGGAAGCCAATAAATAAAACACGGTTGGTTTCTAAAAAGGAACTGATTTACTTTAATTGAATTGTGCTCTTATATACTAATTTAATGCTAATTGTACAATTTTCAGATTGATAAATTAAAGCAAAAATAACACGTACCCAGACAGCAATAAGACACCATGCATTTTGCATATTGGCTGAGAAAATGTTTTCCCAGAGAATGTGCTGAGGGCAACAGAAAACTGTGGGAATATGTCACACAGCGAAAACAGCAATATGCAAGGTGTACGTTATCTATATTTTGCTGGGAAAATAAAATGTGCTGAGTTGAGAAAATGTTTAGAATTATAGGCGATTGTCGGTATGTTATGGTCGTAACATGCTGGGGCCGCCGCCTGATCTCTTAAACTGCAAACTGTTCGTCCAAGAACATTGTTGTTGGCTGAAACTGGCTTGCTGATGAGGCTCTTCTTTCCATTCTTCTAGGTGCTGGTTCAGGCTGATGGGTTAATTGAAGGGTTACCTCTGGTTTTTTCCGTGGCAGCCTTCTTATGATTATGACGATAATGAACACAATTGTCAGGAGTGTGACAATTCCGCTTAGGGAATATTGGTGAATTTTTTGTGTTCGTACTTCGTGCAGTAAAGTTTCTTGACTTCTTTGTAAGGCGATGTCTTGTTGTATTTTGAGATTTTGCTGTGTAATGTCCGACGTTAATACTGGGACATTTTCTGGCTTATAGCTGAATCGAACCAATTGATCAGAGATATTCTGGATAGGCAAGTACGAAGATTGAAGTCGTGTTGTGATGGTCTGCTTTCCAAACAATATCATTGTTGTCTGATGGATTCTACAGTTTGGATTTAGTTTCAAAATACCACTTCCTGATAACTTGGCTGGAACTACAGTTGAACTGCATGCGACATCTATGCTGATTTCATTTTGAATACTGAATATCCATGTGTTTGTGTGGTGCATTTGGACCCAAAAACTTTGTGGTGGCACTGATCGAGTAACGCATGAACTAGGCAGTTCATTTATATGCCTTAAGAGGTTTATTTCACAGGAACATACAGTTGACCCGGCTGTGTATAGTGGATGTTGCATCTCGCACCAGTAAAAGTCCAGGGCTCTTCGGTCGCATGAAGAGAATGCATTTTCGTTCATCGGATAATAATGATCGCCTTGGAGATTAACAATCATGTAGTCTGATGACGGTTCGATGAACGTAAAAGTTTTGTTATGCAATGTGGGTACTGGAAGGACCTTGTACACCTTGAACTCTTCATTGTACAAAAGCGGCAGGGTGAGCTCAATAATGATGTTTTTCTCTGTAACACGTGCCCTTGGCTGCAAGGCCTTGTACAGTTGAAGGATTGACTCATGGTGCCGATCTCCAGGTATCATCATAGTCCTTGGAATGTGGTCATGGATGCGGGCCAATTCCGTTTTGAGTTGTTGAACTGTCAATATTAATGGGTGTATTTGACCACGATGTGTAGCTAATACAGCATTAAGCAGGACGTTTTGCGTGTTTTGATAATGTATCATTGTCAAAATACTTGGAAACGCAGTCGATATGAATATTTGGAACACATGTTCGTCGTTCTTCTGATTGTCTAGTGCTGATATCATGTTGGTAAGTACCTTCAACTGTCGATTGGTCGAAACATATTGTGTTTTGAAGATATTTAACGTTGAATCTATGATAGTGGTTTGATTTTTCGTCAGGTTCAGTAGATGTTGCTCGTTGTTTTTAATCCTTTCGATAGTTTCTTCGTACTGGCTTGCGAAACGTTGATCCAGAATGCCGAATAGCTCATTTGTAATTGTTCCAATAAAATCAAACGGTGATCGTTTCGATCTCTGTGGTGGTGATTCATTGTTTGCGTGCAGCAGTACTTCGTTGTTTAGGTCTATTTGCTGAAGCTGACGCTCAAATAGCTCTAAGGTATTATTGCATAACAATGAATTTGTTTGTGTCAAAGGTGTTGTCGCACAAATCTCCTTCATGTGTTTTAAACACTTTTTGTACATGTAGTATTCTGACCAGTACGTTGTGAGATTAAAGAATACTATGGTCTTCCAGGAACTGACGATCATATTTACTCGACCGATGTCTTCAAAATATATACCGGGTTGTGTTTCAAATGGTATAATTTCGAAACTGTTAGCGATTTGTTGAGAAGCTATCGAACTAATTGCGATAGCTATGATGCACAACCAGAAAAGGGGCTTAAAACATGTCCTTGCCACTAAGGAATTGACGTCCTTGTGTTCCAGCGTTGACCTTCCCGTATTAGCTTCGGTCGTTGTTCTACTGTCTTCTGGTTCTTCCTTATCAGTTTCAATCGGTAACGGGCATAGTTTTGATAATGGTCGTTTTGCATGCCTTTTGTTGCAATAGACTGTTACTGCACGGACATGGTGATCTTTTCCTGGATGTAGCTCTGTTATCTTGGCTAAATTCCACTTAGTTGGTGGTAACCGATCGTCCTTGATTAGTACTATGTCACCAATGGAAATGTTTTTATGTACTTCTTTCCATTTGGATCTCTGTTGAAGTTGCGCCAAATAATCTGATGACCATATTTGCCAAAAATCTTGAGTAATTTTTTGTATCAATCTCCAGCGTGAACGATAACTTTTCGTTTGGTCCAGTCTGGGATCAGGTAAGGCATTTAAGGCAGAGCCAATGAGAAAGTGTCCAGGCGTAAGTATGGGGTTGTCGTCAAGATCATTGCTTATTGCGACTAATGGACGAGAATTTAAACAGGCTTCCACTTGCGTTAATATGGTGGACAGCTCTTCAAATGTCAAGGTAGTATCTCCGATGACCCGTTTTAGATGGTACTTCATAGATTTTACACCAGCTTCCCACAAACCACCGAAGTGTGGTGCAGCTGGCGGGATAAAGTGCCACTGGACTCCATGTGTAATCAGGTTATCTGCGGCTTCCTTGTTGCTTTGAGCGAATACAAATTTAAGCTGCTGCTGTAATTCCTTGTTTGCTCCTACAAATGTTGTTCCGCAGTCACTGTAGAAGTGAGCGCAAAATCCTCTTCGGGATATGAATCTTCTAACAGCTGCAATAAACGCTTCTGAAGTGAGATCGCTGACCAGTTCAAGATGTATGGCCTTAGTTGCTAAGCATACGAACACTGCAATATAGCCCTTCGTTGTTCGATTCCCTCTGCCTTTGGAAATTAGGATTGGAATTGGTCCGGCATAGTCAATGCCTGTGTGTGTAAATGGACGGGATGGTGTGACTCGTGGAGTTGGAAGCATTCCCATAATCTGGATTCTAGAGGCTGCATTAAAGCGGTGACATCGCACGCAATTGTGAATGATTTGACGTGCTGCAGATTTAGCTTGAATCACCCAGAACGACTGGCGAAGTGTGGCTAAGAGTAGTTGAATTCCTCCATGCAGCGTTTTCTCATGAATATGTTTGATTAGCAATTTAGTAAATCTACTGTTGCGTGGTAGTATGTATGGATGTCTTTCCTTCTCCGACATATTTGCGTTTTCAAGTCTACCTCCGACCACCAAGAGATTATGTACATCTAGGCGTGGAGCTAAGGCCAGCAGCTTACTCTTTTTAGGCAGAGTGTTGCGATTCTGAAGACACAATAATTCTTCTCGAAACTCCATTTGCTGAACTAATCGGATTACCGATATTTGAGCTTCTTCCAGCTCCGTGGTGGTCAAATGCTCAATTCGTCTGGCTTCCTTGTAGTTCCTCACATTGAAAGCAAATCGGTTGCAATAAGCTATAGATCGAATCAATCTAGTGTAAGAAGAAAATCGTTTGCAAATGTCGTTTTCTTCGATGGTGGATGCTACGGCAACTGTTGATGCAACATAATCAACTACGGAACACTCTGATGTTGCGAGTGATTCCGGATGTTTAGGCCAATGAACAGAATCTTTTTGAAGCCATGCTGGTCCACTCCACCACAGGGGATGAAATTTTAGTTGAATAGGTGTAACACCTCTTGATGCACAGTCTGCTGGATTTTCAGCTGACCTTATATGTCCCCATGAGCTTGGCTCTGTGTTTTCGTGTATTTGAGCAACTCTGTTAGAGATAAACACCTTTTCATGTGAAGATCCTTTTTTTATCCAGGCTAAGACGATGGTTGAATCCGTCCAGGCATACACATTATCTGTCGGAGTACCAAAAACTTGCCTCATTTCAGTCAGCAATTTCGACAATAGGTGTGCTCCACAAAGTTCCATCCTTGGTATAGTGAGCTTCTTCTTAATGGGTGCTACTCGTGTCTTGCATGTAAGTACAGTAGTCTTGTGCATTCCATTTTGACCAGTAATTCTTGAATATATAACAGCAGCATAGGCTCCATCAGAGGCATCACAAAATCCATGCAGCTCTAGATTCAGGGAATCATATGCACCAATCCACCTGGGAATTTTGATAGATTCGGCTAATGGGAGATCTCTTTTGAATTGATTCCAGCATTGCTGTAGCTCAGAAGTTAATGGCTCATCCCAACCAAGCTCAGCCTTCCAAATTCGCTGCATTAACATCTTCGCAGTAATGGTGATGGGCGCGAGCCATCCTAATGGATCGAAGAGACGTGCTATTTCAGAAAGTGTGGCACGCTTAGTTGAGGTGTCATGTTTACATGTTGATTTGATAAGGTTTACTCTGAATAGGAATGTGTCTGTTGATGGATTCCAATGGATTCCTAGAGTTTTAACAACCTCTTCCTTGTCCAAGTTGATGCAGCACTGATTATTGTCTTTTTGGTCTGACACAAATAATTCCTTGTGATTAGTGGCCCATTTTCTTAGATGAAAGCCGCCACTGTTCAGTAAATTAATTAATTGATGTTGAGCTTCTTTACATTCAGCTAGTGTATTTCCTCCAGACATGACATCATCCACGTAGAAATCATTTCTCACAATTTTGGATGCGATTGGATAACGTTGTTGTTCATCTAAGGCCAATTGATGAAGAGTCCTTACAGCTAAATACGGTGCTGATGCTGTGCCGTATGTAACAGTCGTTAGCTTGAAGTCCTTAATTGGTTCGTTGGTCGAATTCCTCCACACGATACGTTGATAGTCCTGATGATGAGCGATGACCTTAATTTGGCGGTACATTTTTTCGATATCCGCTGTATATACGTATCGGTGTCTTCGCCAGCGCATGATCATTTTTGTTAGGTCTTCTTGTAATCTTGGACCAATGAGCATCAATTGATTAAGGCTTGTTCCACTAGATGTCTTCGATGATGCGTCAAACACAACGCGTAGTTTCGTAGTAAAACTGTCCGGTTTAAAGACAGCATGATGTGGCATGTAATAGATATTGTTGTCTAGAGGGTTATAGTCCTTAGTTTTGACCATATGCCCAAGGTTCATAAAGTCGTCCATGAATTTTGTGTATTCAACTCTTAACTTTGGGTCGCCGACAAATCGTTTTTCTAGCTGAAGTAGTCTGGCTACCGCTCGGTCCCGTGATGCACCAATGTTATGCTTTTGCATCAACTCTTGATTGAATGGAATGCTAACTATGTATCTGCCACCTTTTTCTCGATGATAACTTTCTTTGTAGTTATCTTCGCAACGCTGTTCTAGTTGTGTTAGATGATTCCTCTCGGGTATTTGCTCGAGTTCCCAAAATCGTTTAAGTTGGTTCTCTAGTGTTGTTTGAGTGACCAATCCTACAATTTTTATGTTTTGATCCCTCACCGATGTCCGACCTGTGATGATCCATCCTAGTTGTGATTTTTGAGCGATGGGGGATCCTTTGATACCTCTTTTAATTCCATTCTGTATGATGTCTCCATACACATCGGCTCCTATTATCATGTCAATAGGTCCAGGGATAGCGTATGTTGGATCGGCAAGTACGAGGCCCTTTAGTTGATTTGGCATGCACTTGACTATGTTTCTATCAGGCATGAGCTTAGTAAGGGTCGGTAACACAAGCGCAGAAACAGAAATTTTGAAGTTTGATGTGAATCTCGGTTGGATTGCGACCTCAACCTTGCTTCGGGCTGTTCCGGCATCAGTTGCTCCTAATCCACTGATTTCTGTGTGTACCTTCTGTTTCGGGAGACGTAATGATTGAACTGCCGCTTCAGTTATTAGTGTCGCTTGTGAACCTGGATCTATCAGCGCCCTCAGTTCCCTGCTATATCCGTAAATGTTTGTTGCGTTTATAATGGCTGTGGCGAGAAGAACACCCTGGTTTTGATGAGCATGGTGTGACTGCACCATGGATGCTTGAGTTGAGGTAGAAGTTGCCTCATTGATATGTCTTTTTTCCACATTATGGTTTTCTTGATGTAGCAGTGTGTGGTGCTTTTTATTGCACAGCTTACATGTTCGTAGACTAGAGCAAGCAACCTTCTTATCATGCCGTAAACAATTGACGCAAACCTTGGCCTGTTTAACCTGTTCGTATCTTTCTTTTGGTGTCCAGCCCATAAACTTGTTGCAAGAGTAAATGTTGTGATCACCCTTACAAATTATGCAGCTGAACCTTGTTGCTAGGTGGTAACTACGAACAGGACCTTTGTTTTCTTCTTTGTGCAGTTTTTTACGAGATGGAGCTAAGACTTCTAATGCTTGATATCTTCTGGCAAGGAACTCAAAGAGTTCTTCTTGTGAGGGAACCTTGTTTGGACTTTTAATCCCTTGCTCAAAAAGATTTCTGCTTTCCGGGTCCAATCCTTTTACGATGAGATGAACTATTATTGGCCCCCAGGATGATGTCTCGAATCCCATGTTTTTCAGAGCCGCAAGGCCTTCTTTAGTTGAATCTAAGATAGTTTTTAGATGACTTGCAGAAGATTGATTGCCATGGTATCCAGTTTTAAACATCCTGTCTAAGTGCATTGATACGATCTTCCTCTCGTTGTCGTATCGCTTTTTTAATGTTTCCCAAGCATTAGCGTAGTTTTCACTTGATATTGTGAAATGTTGTATTAACTGCAACGGCTCGCCCTCCAAATGTGTTTTTAAATACTCCATTTTTTCTGTGATCCCAAGAGTAGTTTTTTTATGAATGATGGTTGTGAAAATATCACAGAATGACTGCCATTCTAAGTAGTCCCCCCTGAATATGGGAATTTTTAACTGAGGTAGTCGAACTTCTGAGCTAGAAGGCGACTCCTTGATGATTTTAGTTTCCGAGGATTTTGAGGCCATTTGAAATAGGCAGTTGTTGATATCTTCTTGCACACCTTCATACCGCTTTTCAGTTACGTATGAGGTCTTATAATCTTGATCACTTGCATTTGAAAGAAATTCTTCATGTAATTCGGTCAGGGATTTCCATTGATCTAGAAGAACTCTTTGCTGGTACTCGTGCACTTCTTTCGAGTAGTTTTGAAATGTCCGCTCAAAATATTCTATCGTTCTTATTATAGCTCCAATTTTGATGTCTAATTTTCTTAAACGCAGCCGCTGTGTGTCGTCTTTTGAGGTCTTGGGGATCACCTTTTGGATTTCGATATCTTCAGTTTGTGGAACAATGTTTTCCAAGTCCGTTCTTAACTTTTTGTATAGGGCTTTAACGATATCATATGTGTTTCCCTGCATATATGGAGTATCAGGCTTTGTCACAACTAGAATTTTTTCATGGTTTTCATCGAATTCCTTCCAAATTTCGTCGATTTTTGCAAGTCGATCTTCCTTGTACCGTAGGGTTTTCCGAGACGCGCTATCTTTTCCGAAATTTATTTGCGCTCTTTCCAACTCTTGTGCTAAGCTTTTCTGCCTAGCAACAATAACGAAGACTTCGCAGTCCTCCATTTTTTAGCACTGTTGGTTGTACTGTTTTTTTTGCACTTCACTACCAGTGTACTTAGCCCTGGCAACGCTTCACAAAAAAAATCTACCAATGTAAGCCTTGGTAACGCTAGAACAAGTTGAGTTCAACTTAATGTTTTAAAACCAGTGTAGAAGCCCTGGTTACGCTTTTGTTGGCTCGAAGGACCAAATGTTATGATGGTTTTATGATATTTATTTAATGACCCCTTACCACTGGTGGGGGGAAGCCAATAAATAAAACACGGTTGGTTTCTAAAAAGGAACTGATTTACTTTAATTGAATTGTGCTCTTATATACTAATTTAATGCTAATTGTACAATTTTCAGATTGATAAATTAAAGCAAAAATAACACGTACCCAGACAGCAATAAGACACCATGCATTTTGCATATTGGCTGAGAAAATGTTTTCCCAGAGAATGTGCTGAGGGCAACAGAAAACTGTGGGAATATGTCACACAGCGAAAACAGCAATATGCAAGGTGTACGTTATCTATATTTTGCTGGGAAAATAAAATGTGCTGAGTTGAGAAAATGTTTAGAATTATAGGCGATTGTCGGTATGTTATGGTCGTAACACGTGATGACATATCTTTTAATGTACCTAAATTTATTATTCCAAACAGTAATCCCATGTTTAATACGATATGGATTGAAATTAAAATTTCAAACAATTCGATGTTTATTTGTTCCATTTATCGTAGTCCTAACTTGTCACCCTTTGGACACTAAAAATGAGTTTAATTACTTAACAGAAACTATAGACAAAATTTACCAATCATCACCATTTTCTGAATTGGTTGTCTTGGGCGATTTTAATGTCCACAATGATTCATGGTTGACCTATTCGAATGGTAGAGATAGTTCTGGTGAAACTGCAGAACTTTTTTCAAATATTAACCTTCTCACCCAACTCGTTGATAAGCCAACTATGTATCCCGATACTTCTGGTCAATCACCTCACCTTTTAGATTTATTTCTAACTTCTATGCCAATGAAATATTCAATTGATGTATTTGCTCCATTAGGACTTTCTGACCATGCTTTGGTAGTAGCCAAATTTTCATTAACACCAGCCATTATAGAGCCTACTCATAAAAGGCTACTCTGGCACTATAAAAATGCAAACTGGGAGCACTTGAACCAATTTTAAAGCTCATTTGATTGGTCATCCTGCTTTTCCAGCAATAATGCTGATGAAGCATCACAACTTATCACGTCTACCATTTTGCTAGGAATGAAAAATTGCATTCCTACTTCATTTAAAAAAAAACAATACTCGTAAGAATAAATGGTTTAACGAAAATTGTAGGTCAGCAGTCGCGTGTAAAAAAGCAGCCCATTTGGTCTACGTTAATTGCACTTCTGAAGAAAACCTTGTAAAGTTTCGAATAGCTAGAAACAAATCAAACGCTATATTGAAAAGGTCAAAAATAATATATGACCTTAAGATTCGAGATAGCATGCGAAAAGTTTTGAATTCTGATTCAAACAGTCGAAGCTTTTGGTCGTTTGCTGCATTGGTTAAAAGAAACTTTGCAGACAATAATTCGTCTATTCCTTCTTTATTTCTTAATGGTATTCATTATAGAACTGATATTGAGAAATCTAATCTCTTAGCTTCTCATTTCGCTGGTGCTTCTACCCTTCCTTTAACTAACCAAAGGCCTCCAATTCTCCCAAATCTAGGTCCAGGTATGTCTAAAATCTATTGCCGGAAACGGGTTGTTTCAAAGATTCTGAAAGAACTTGACCCCAATAAAGCGACTGGCCCCGACGGTATTCCGCCAATAGTATTGAAAAGAACGGCAAAACCGTTTAGCAAATTGTTTCATCTCTCAATGAAGACAGGTGTTTTTCCATCATTTTGGAAAATAGCAAATATTCAACCCGTTCCGAAAAAAGGTGATAAATCGGCACCTACAAACTACCGTCCTATTGCTTTGTTGTCGGTTCTATCGAAGGTAATGGAATCTATCGTTAATTTCAGACTAATGAACTATCTGGATTCGAATGTTCTTTTATCCGATGTGCAGTGTGGATTTCGTAAAAATCGCTCTTCAGGTGAACTCATGACGTGCATGACTCATTGTTTGGAGCGAAGCATTGAAAACCCAGGTGAATCAAGCATTATTCCCTTAGATATTTCTAAAGCTTTTGATAGAGTATGGCACGATTGTCTTATTAATAGGATTCGTGCGCTGAGCTTACACTCCTCTCTAATTGCATGGATTGAGAATTATTTACGGAACCGTAAAATAAAAGTTGTATTAAATGGTATATTGTCAGATTCACATGGGATCAATGCTGGCGTACCTCAAGGGTCATCCTTGTCGCCCACGCTCTTCTTGATATAATATATAAACGACCTGTTGTCTTCTACAACCTGTGATATCCATTCTTTTGCTGATGATACAACATTATCGGCTTCCATTGAGTTTGTCAGTCAAAAAGAATGCAATTCTCGCTTGATTGGTTCGCGTGAATTAATGAATTTGACTATTCTGTCGAATATTCAAGTCGTTCTCGATTGGGGCATTTCTAATAGAGTAGAATTTAAACCAAATAAATTTCAGCTTTGTCTTTTTTCTCAGAAGACAGTTTAACATTACGTTTCACCTGTTATAAATGGTACCCATATTGCGAGATCAGATTCACTTAAGTTGTTAGGTTTAAAAGTATCAAGTGATCTTTCCTGGAAGGATCATATTTTTGAAATTTCAAAAAGAGCTAGCCAATGTTTATGCTTCATAAGACGTTGTAACTTCTACTTCACTCCCTCTGAAGTATTAAGATTATATAAATCTTATGTTAGACCAATTTTAGAATTAAATTCATATGTGTGGGGTGGGGCTCCTAGATCGCATTTGGTTCATCTTGATGGAGTTCAAAATAGATTTATTCGTTTAATAAACGATGTAACCATTACTTCGTCTCTTGATACTTTGGAGCACAGACGAAATGTAGGAGCTTTATCTGTTTTCTACAAATTTTACAACGGTAAATGTTCTTTGAAACCCGTTCTCTAGTTCCAGGTCCTTTTGTCAGTAACGTAAACACTCGTTTAAGGACCAATCAACATAGGTTTGCCTTAGACTTTTTTCATGTAGAACCCAACACTTTAAATCCTCCTTTTTTCCGAGAGTCTCTTCGATGTGGAATCAATTGGTCGAGCCAGTGTATCGTATAATCTGCAGGCCTTCAAATTAGCCGTTCACAACTTCCTGAAGGATGAAGGTTGAAGGATGAAGTGCTCATAAGCTGTTTTATTAAATATATATATAAAAAAAAATTATTATTATCATTATTTTTTAAGATTTGTAATATTTTCTTGGTCAAGGTTTTTTGTAGTTTTCCCTGACCATGATTCATTGATAAAAGTATTTGGACTCGCGTCGTTTTAGTTTTGTGTTCATTTTTTCGTATTGCTTTTTCAATGAATCAGGGAGAATTCTGAGAAAATAAATTGATACCGGCTACAAACGTGAGGAATGTGATGTATTGTAAATGACATTCCTTCGATTTTTATTCTATTTTGAAATTGAATATTTAATAAAGGGCTTAGCCCAACTTATTGCCGTGACGCAAGTCCGTTGTGCTGCGTTTAGCTTGTGGGAGATGTTTTCTATCGGGTGCTCGCCGACAGCGGTGTCCATTTGGAACAATACACTGCCAACGCCGACGGTTCGTCGTACGGTATATAGAAGGGTAAATCGTAGTTTGGGTTAGCAAGAACAGGTGCGGACGATAAGGCGGCCTTCAGGGACATGAATGCTGTATCGGCAGCTTCTGACCATTTACACCTCGACGACTTTCCGGTTAGATCTGTGAGTGGGGCAGCGTTCGATGCAAAGTTTTTTATAAATCGACGGTACCATCCACACATTCCCAAGAAACGTCGGATTTGTTTCGTTGTCTTAGGGATTGGAAAATCCATGATTGATCGGCACTTCTCTGGGTTTGTGCGAAGGCACCCGTTCCCGACAATATAACCGAGGTAGTTCACTTCACGAAGGACAAACTGACTTTTTGACATATTTATGGTTAGTCCGGCCCGTGATAACAGTCCAGCCACTTCTTTTAGTATAGAAGTGTTCGGCCAGTGTTTCGGAAGTGATGAGTAGGTCATCTAAATAGACAAAGACCTTGTCATGCAGCTGGTGTGGCATTACTCGATGCATAAGGCGGCATAAGGTCTGTGGGGCATTGCATAATCCGAATGGCATGACCCGGAAGTGGTACAAGGGACGACCAGGTACCGTGAATGCCGTCTTATCACGAGATTTTGGATCGAGTTGTGGAGATGACCCTCGTCTGATTCAAACGCCCCAAAAGTCCGTTGATAATGGGCAGAGCATACGCGCCTCGAACGGTCACCTTGTTCACCTCTCGAGCATCCAGACAGAGTCTTGCTTTGCCGTTTGCCTTCTGCACTAGTGTGACATGCGAACACCATGAGCTCCCACTGACATCGATTACCCCCAGAGACAGCATCCTATCGAGTTCATCATACATAACTTTTTGCTTGATGGGCGAAACCGGGTAAAAACTTTGCTTAACTGGTTTGGCGTCACCTACATCAATGGAATGCGTTATCAACGATGTTTTGCCAAGCCCCAGTTTGGTACTTGATGGCGAGCGCTTGATAATACCATTTAACGTATTCTGATCTTCAACCGAGAGAACATGGAATTTAGGTTCTTCAGGAGATGTGGGAATGTTCTCGGGCATACCTAGAGATGAAACTTTAGCGGCGATGCCGAACCGGTTCCAAAAATCAATCCCTAGGTACAGGGTTTGATCTAGTGAGGGCACTATATAAAGGCATATGGTATGACTGAGTTTGTTAAACGAGAGCACGGATATACCCAAAAACGCGCTGCTTTTGACCACTTGCCGTCGTAAGGTGCGAGGGAAAGTGTCGAAATCTAAAGTTGCCGTCCGTCAGAAACTTTTCGGATCCCCGTCCGAGCCTACTAATCGTCGCGCCACTATCTAAGAGTCCTTTATAGCGCACGCTATCAAAGAGGACCGAGGCATAGGGTCTATTGTCTCCAACTTCCTCAGAATTTATTACCGAAGCCATAACGTGGCTCCTTCGAGATCGTCTACTCTCGAAGTAATTTCGCGTTCGATGTCGGCGGAACTTAGTGTCCGGACGGTGGACGAGCTTAGGATCGTAGGACGATAAGGTAGGTGAGGATAGGTTCGAAGTAGGTGATACACCTGGTGATTTTGGTATGTCAGGAAGAATATTATTAGGACAGGATGGCTGATACGAAATGGTAACGGGTGGTCTTATCGAATCGTGGAAGATACCTTCGGCGAGACTCGAGATCCATTTTGGTAGCTGATTCCTCCCGGATTGCTCTGGTGAATGGTTTCGGCGGACCCTGAGCACCAGATCTCCAATGACCCAGCGTGGCGTTTCCCGCACAACGAGAACATCTGGGAGTTATCGTTCCCGTCAGTCCGCACCGGTAACAAAATATGCCAGTGGGAGCGATTGGACGCTCGATAAAGGTATGGCCAATGTGCGAACAGTTATAGCATATAGTGTGCGTTGAAAGGTTCATTTTCGCAGGATGGCGTCTATTATCTTCCTGAAACGAGGATCGTTTTAGGCTGGAGATGGATTCCGAATTGCGCCTCACCGCGATGTGTCGAGTTGGATCATACCTTTTGACCGGTTGTGGTATCGCTTCCCCGCACCCCTCGGACTAAATTTTGCTTACTAGGCGCCTAGGATAGGCTGGCGTTACGGGGGGGCTGCGAAATCTCTTGAAGGACTCCTCCCAGGCAACACAACTACTGATCAAATCGTTGATGTTGTCGAACCGTCGGTCAGTCAACTGAAACTGGAGCTCGGGATTCATGTTTGAAATTAGGATCTGAATCAGCTCGTGGTGACTATAGGGTGTATGGCACTGTAAGGTTAGGTTCCAGAACGAATGGTAAAAATCCAGGAAGCCTTAATCCCTCCTTTGTTTTCGAGACTCGATGCTTTTACGGATTTCAAGATTACTTCGTCGATCTTTGAATCTTTCAAGGAAGTCATGCTTCAATTCAGACCAAGATGACAAAGGGTGGAGCTTCCGGTAGGTCCAGAAGGAGGGCGACATCCTTTAGTACCGTATGCAATTCGAATAACAACGCCTCAGGGGACAGTTGCAGACCGGAGGCAACGGTTTCCAATTGGAAGAAAATCATCTCAACCGTTATACCTTTTGGACAGCCAGTGTAAGAAAGACCACTCCGAGAAAGAGGGCGGTATTCCGGTTTTCTGGTGGTATAGTAAGGGAACATACCAGTGGGGAATCCCGACGAACTTGGTTCGTTTTGCCGGTAGTCAGGCCATACACCAGAGTTTGCGACAAATGTGCCGATAGATGGCATGGATAAAAGGTTCGCCCTCGGGGTGGTGTAGCAACATGACCTCGGGTACGTTCGAAACTAGCGGGTAAATCGTTACCTCCGTCACGACACCCGGGAGATTAGACAATTTGGCCTCCAACTCAATGTTCCTTTGATGTAACGTTGCCATTTGCTCGACCAATTGATTTAGTTGAGCCCTCATCGCAGAGTTAGGCGACGGAGATCGATCGGCCTTATGGCCTTGGTTGCTAGAAGCATTTCCGGCGGGTCGGGTGTTCGGGGCCGTTACCTTCGATTCCTGACCTAAAAACTCTTGCGGAGTAACATCGTCAGAAGGCGGTGGACATATCACAGCGTATGATGTCGGGTCGACGGGGGCTGGTTTCGAGACAACTCCGGACTCGTCTAACTTAGTCGGGTTTTTGCAATGTCAGAAACGTGCTTTGGCAAATTTCAATCTCTGAGTCTGGTCGCTTGGATGCTCGTTTGTGCATCTTCTGCGGGCGAGCAATCGCACCAGCCTCTTCTGTGGCTATCTATTTTACTAGCAGATCAACCTCATCAGGGGCGGTAGATTAAATTCCTCGTACCTCGAGTTCGATCTCAAGTTCATTCGCGGTTAACGTGGCGATGTCCATACTTTTTAATTATTAACCAATAATGAGAATAAATTGTTAAAATTTCAGTGACATTCGACAATGCCCGTGGGTACACTACTTAAAAGTTTTGAGGTTGTTTCAAAACGAAAAATCTGAGAATTCAGATTGTACTGAATTCACTATCAGGCGAAAAATTGCAGAAGGACAAAAGACCATCACCTTATAGCAAAACCGATAGCACCGTAGTGGGGGGTTGGGGACAGGGTGATATGGGGTACAATCAAAAGGTCTGTGTTCAAGCACTCTTCTATAAGTCAAACCGGCTGGACATGTATTCCGAGTGAAGAAAAAAAATTCTTGAAATTTCAAAACAATTAAACCCTCAAGCATGAGTCAAACAGCGAAGCTGGACATGCATTCGGAATGAGCAAAAAAAAATTCTTGAAATTTCAAAACAATCAAACCCTCAAGCATGAGTCAAACAGCGAAGCTGGACATGCATTCGGAATGAGCAAAAAAAATTCTTGAAATTTCAAAACAATCAAACCCTTAAGCATGAGTCAAACAGCTAGGCTGGACATGCATTCGGAATGAAAAAAAAATTCTTGAAATTTCAAAACAATCAAACCCTCAAGCATGAGTCAAACAGCTAAGCTGGACATGCATTCGGAATGAGAAAAAAAAATTCTTGAAATTTCAAAACAATCAAACCCTCAAGCATGAGTCAAACAGCTAAGCTAAGCAGCTAAGGACATGCATTCGGAATGAGCAAAAAAAAATTCTTGAAATTTCAAAACAATGAAACCCTCAAGCATGAGTCAAACAGCTAGGCTGGACATGCATTCGGAATGAAAAAAAAATTCTTGAAATTTCAAAAAAAAAAACAAAGAAGCCAATACACTTTGGGCGCCACTGTAACATATCACCCTTTGACTGATCATAGGGGGGTGGTTGTTAACAGAAAAGGCACATTAGGGACCCGTCGCGGTCATTGCCGGCTAGGCTTCAGGATATTGGAAGTGGGGGTTGACGGGTATAAGGGTGCCAGGTGTTACCGCAGGAGGAAGGAAATGCTGTGCCCGCCTGTCGTCCGAACCCGCTACTGGCCCCGCCTCATCCTCAAGGGTCTCCGCCTAAACGTACATCACCACCCTCTTACGACGATAATGACGACAAATAAGAAGTTGAATTTGAGTTTTTTTTGTGTTTTGTTTCTTTTATTGTTGCAGGACTTCGATCTATATAATAATAATATATAATGGACAAAAAGTTTTGGTGCACCATACAAAATTTATCAAATAGTTTAATTAGGTTTAATGAGATTAGATACTAGCTAAATAAATATATATAATGTGTGTATGTACAAAAGAAAATACCTTACGATATGACATTTAAGTCGAAATTACAGTGGTTGTTGTTGGGTATAATACCGACGCGACTGAAGCCTGCAATGATGGTTCGATGATGATGATGATGAAGTTGAAAGCAGTTTTCTTGTAATTGTTTTTTTCCTTTGTTGTTAGTGTTGACTGCTTGGATATGGTTTGATACACGATGTTGCAGTGTATTAGCGCCGCATAAGCGAGATGCATCGAAGAAATTGATGATCTTATGGTGTATTATCAAGAATTAAATTTTCTTTAATTGTAGAGGAATTGCCACTCAATTCCATATTTAACACCGCGACTACCGTACGCAAGAACAACCAGTTATCAACGATTCTTCTCGTTTACAGAGAGGACGTCTTCCCGAATACCCCCCGAATGTAACTCGCAGACCGAATACTATTGGCGATATTAACTTCGTGTGATACGAATGGAACGCAAATTTCTGATTTCACACGTATTCCGAATGAGTTTATCCTTCGCACATAAAAATCTTCAATTCTTCCTTTCGATGATATTCGCACTAAGAATGGCACTGTACAGGCTATTTTTCACTTCACATGGAAATGACATTCGACACGTGAACAAATTACCAAGAATTCATTTTTTTGAATTGTAGAGAAATTGCAACTTAATTCCATATTTAACACTGCAACTACCGTACGCAAGAACAACCAGTTATCAACGATTCTTCTCGTTTACAGAGAGAACTTCTTCCCGAATAACACCGATAATTAATCGAATTTGCGTGTTTACTCACTTTTTTTTTCTTTTTGTTTAATTATTTTACAAAAGAAATAACATCATTGGTAATCCCAAAAAATTGTTCTTTAACCTTTAGACGAAAGCAATTATATTTTTTTTTCTCATATGAATTTTCATTAAAGTTATTTAAAAGATGAATTCATGATGAATTTTCTTGAGTGAACACTTTTGTGCCTAACTGTCACTATACAAAACAATTGCTTATAAAAAGCTTAAAAGTTTTTATCAAAATTGAATAAATGGAAATGCCGCCATTTTTTCCCGTGTGCGCACATACGACCGTGATGCCTCCGACGAGATCCGAATGTCGACTGCAAAAGTTAATAAATGCTGTAGGCAGAATATCGGCCATTTTCCAATTGACGAAATCTTCAATAATTTTATACGAATTTTTGTTAAAGTTATTTAAATGCTGAATTCATGAAGAATTTACTTGAGTGGACACTTTTGTGCCTGTTGTGTTGTATTTTAAAATAAAAACACCGACCAGGCTTCTGTTTTACTCAAGACTAACGATCATCTTGAATCCAAAATATTTTTTCACCTTTAATAAATTAATATTGATTTGGCACGTTTCGCAAGTCAGCAAAACGGCATTCATGGGAAAACTACAATAATACATTTTAAATAAAGTGCAATATTTGCAGATTTGCAAATATAAGTTAAATGAAACTATCCCATGATTGAACGGATATGGTATTTCCGATTAGGTTTGCTATGCAAAACGTGCCAAACCAAAAATACACATTTGCAGATTTGCAAATATAAGTTAAATGAAACTATCCCATGATTGAACGGATATGGTATTTCCGATTAGGTTTGCTATGCAAAACGTGCCAAACCAAAAATGCACATTTGCAGATTTGCAAATATAAGTTAAATGGAACTTTCCCATGATTGAACGGATATGGTATTTCCGATTAGGTTTGCTACGCAAAACGTGCCAAACCAAAAATACACATTTGCAGATTTGCAAATATAAGTTAAATGGAACTTTTTTATGATTGAACGGATATGGTATTTCCGATTAGGTTTGCTATGCAAAACGTGCCAAACCAAAAATGCACATTTGCAGATTTGCAAATATAAGTTAAATGGAACTTTCCCATGATTGAACGGATATGGTATTTCCGATTAGGTTTGCTATGCAAAACGTGCCAAACTAAAAATGTTATTTATTTAATAAAATTCAATAATTACCAAAAGTTATTATTATTATTGTTTTTTTTTGTTTTTTTTTTTTAACTTAACATTATAAAATGTTATTTATCCAAAGTAAATTTAATAATAATATTATTTTGTAATAATAATGGAATATTGCAAATACATAAATTTATTCTTATATTTTGTTTATTTCTTTACTTAAATTTAAATTTTTTTTTTTACGAAAAAGTATTATTAACAAAAAAAAAAATATACGCATGCAAAGGTTAAATTACTTGGACGTTTAGTTGACTTTCTGGATGCAGTTCTTAACAATTTCGGAGGTGTGATCGGTTTTCTAACGTTTTCTGCCTGATCGTAGTTGGGTGCACCGGTAGCTATATTGGTGACGTTTAACTCCACATCTTTCGATTTGCGGTTGTTTTTACTCCTGCTAATGAGGATGATAGCGCCAATAATGAGTAGTATAAATATTAAAGAGCTCATAGAAAATAATGAGAAGCGGGGAACTGTCAGCTTCCATTCGTTCTTATTTATGGTTCTCGCTCTCTCCCTGAAGCTCTTCAATGGATTTCATCCCTTCCGCTAGAATAGTTGCAATTTCTTTATGGTTTCCAATCTTCAGGTTGGACGGTTTATACGTTTTCAATTGGTCGTTGCTTGTATTTAAAGCTTTCGGCTTAAGTTTTAGAGATTCAAAGAAACTAGAATGGTCAACTTCTGATCTTTTGTAGCTAGTCTGAGTATACGTCACTTTTCATATGGTAATCTTATCTGCTTTGAACTTACTTCGCAAGCTTGCTAGATTTTCAGTATCCCTATCCATTTCAACATGGCAGTATGATACAATCCATCACAATTGATATTCAATGTGAGAGGGGTTTTGCTGTTATAAAGCCATTGGTTGGTGGCCGCCATCTTGATTAGTACAACCTCTGTTGTTGGTACCGCAAAGTACTTGCAGTGTTCTTCTGATGTTATAGTATGTTGCAGCAACTCTACTACACATTCTGTTGTTCCAGTAGTTAGGATTGGCTTATTATATTGGCATACAGAAATTGATACAGTGGTGTTTACAGCTACGCTCACACAATTGGTGTAGTCCTCATGAGTAAGGAGAACAAATGATGCCTGATTTGTAGCTTCTGCAATGTATTCTACTGATATTGAAGGTAACACATCCCAATTTTGATTGAGGAATGATGTTAATGGATATACTCGATGAACTGAATACGTAATAGGATCGGGCAGCGGAATTTTAGCTTTGCTTAATAAACTTTTGTTGTCTTTAAATACTGATACTTGAGCCGCTTGGTGTAGAGTGAATAAATTTTGAAAAAACGGCTGCATGCTAGTTGTTGTCGATAAACGTTTTAATGCATTTGTTATAGCATTGCTGTCTAGGATGAACGGATGTAGCTTGTTCATGTATAAGTCATTTAAAATGTACAACGCTGTAGATTGACGATGATGCACTTCCAATAGTTTAGCGTTTATTACTGACAGGAGCTCGTTGATTTCTGATTTCAATTTTAGTGTGGTAATCTCATCTTTGGTTGTTATTGTGGAATTACCATAGGAATTGGTGCACTCAGTTTATTGAAGTTTGATCCCATTACTCTTATTTGGTGTTTGATTAAATCAAAGTTTTTAGCATCATTTTTCTCCAAAATCGCTAATTGTAAATTTTATGTGCATCTTCACTATCCATCGTGCCCGAATGCCCATTTTGCAAAATTTCCTATTACTTCAATAGCTCTCTTCGATCTGTTCTTTACAAATATGTGTTACATGTGCTCGTTGGTTTTTCTTATGTTGTTGTTGATGACTGATGTTTCTTTTACCATTAACAGACACGATTGTTTAAAACTAGCTGTAGCTGTAGCTGTGTTTTCTTTTACCAGGCCGCATAGTTTTTCAATTTTTTCATCGTACATATCTGCGATGTCTAAAACAGTCGAATAGTCTAAAGGTGTGAATTTTGTTAGAATCGTCCAAACATCTTTGTAGAAAATTGCGCTGCCAATTTTTTTCAAATACTACCGGTGTGGCGTTCATTTGTAGATTTTGGAATGGCTGTGATATGTTGGTTCCTTTTGATAACGCCCAACTACATAAATGGATAGCAGTGAATCTATTTTCATTTTTATATATTTATTTTTAATTAGACTACTTCTTAACTAAAATTATCAATTTTTATCAAATTTATAAAATCTTTTATTTTACTACAACAGAATCTAAATTTTATTTATTTATTTATTCATTAACATTTGTCAATATTTTTACTTACATAAACAATATTTTAAATTCTAATAGTTTTATATAAAAAACTTATTAATATAATTGACTAATTTTAACTTTATTATGTTATTAAATTGGTATTTGATGCTAATTATCTTAAATTTTCTTGTTCTAAATTAATTGTAGCTCCTCCAGGTAGTTATGGCTTTATCTGGAATGAGAAACAGTTATAATTTGGAAACACAAAATTTGTTTATCCGGATTAAAAATACTTAGACATTTGTTTATTATGAATATTATAAATATTACTTAAAATATTTTTAATTTAATGTCTAAATATTTTTATCGAATTTTTAAATATTGTTTATTTAATAGATTTATACACTTCTACAACGTTATGTAATAAAATTGTAAAAATATATTATCCATTATTTATTTAGCCTTACAACTCCTCACAGTTTTCTCCAGTAAGACTGTAAAAATTTATATGACTAAGAATTCTGTTATAACTAAGAATTCCGAATTATGAATTCGAAGAGAACTCTGTGTTGATGCAGAATCGCCCACTATACCGATAATTTTTCTTGTATGTTGGTTATATGATTACCTTTTTCAGTTTTTATATTTTGAGTAATAAGTTTATTTAGTGATTATAAAGTAGTAGTTACTTTAAATATTTGTTAATTAAAAGTTACGATAAATTTTAGTTATTTATTATACAGTGTTGTTATTATATTACAAGAGCATTATAACCTAATTTATACCAAAACAAAATAATGGAAATGGCTATTTGAATTAGGGTTTGTTTTTTTTTTTTAAAAAGGCAACTAAAATAAATTAATCTGGATAAAATTACTCTTTAGATAAACAAAACGAAATCAACAAATACATTCAGATAAGTTTTAATCTAAAATTTCGTAATTGATCATTATTCTTTGTGTTTCTTAAATTTATATTTCAGAATATGTATTTGTTTGATTGACCTTGGCTATGATAATCTTACTGAATGAAGACAAAAAATATATAATGCCTCATTATTGTGTATCATAGTATATAATATATAATTTGGTTTTCTATTTGATTGAAAAACAAAAATAATCATTGTTTTAATTTTAGGTATTTATAAATTCATGTAATGTGGTAAAGCTCGTGGAGCAGATGGTACAGGCCGCTGTATTGCTAAAAGAACATTATCTGACTTCATTTGTCATTGTCTGATGATAATTGTGGTATATTTTCATCAGCAGCAATTGGTTTATCGGCAGGATTTAGAGCGACACCACCACCTACTTCATCATCAGCATCATCTATAACTTCTGCGTCATCAGGATCGTCATCAACCTCATCTACGTCGTCATCATTTGCATCATCATCGATTTCTTGCTTTTCTTTATCAGCAGCTGTAAAGGGAGGTTCGTCATTACCAGAATCTTCATCATCAGACAGTGTTGTCACAAGTTCCTCTGCTGGACTGGTAGGGTACAGAAAGGAGTGGCACGTCCCACAAAGCGGTTCATCGAAATTTGGTCCATAATATCCGTTACATACCCAGCAGGTCTCACTATTCTACAAGAGGTATCAATACATTCTTGAGAACAGAAATTTTTTTCTGAAGGCAAAACTTACTGGGAATGTAAAATTTTCTACCGGAGCCGCAGTAAATTCCGCATCCTCTTCCTCGTCATTGTCTGACAATATATCTTTCAATGAGTCCAAATGGCATTCTGGCAAACAAGTTGCCATCGTACCTTATTTGCAATTACTCGATAAACTGAAAACAATTTGTGTACACTAATAATTGTGATTTTTGTTTTTGTTTTATTTGCTGCAGCCGATGCCGCAGAATAGAAATGTCTCCTTCACATACGTCACTTTGTAGTTTGTAATTGTTTTGTTTTTGCGGGTTTTGATTGTAACTTGTGACTGAAGAAATATTAAAAATTACATTCCACTTAACAAGTGTGTCATTCACAATAGGCATTTTTTATTTTTTTATAAACAAACGATAAAAATTCTGCAGTAGAAAAAGATCCAAGGCCGTTTTCGAAACCGAGACTTATATGCTGTAGAAAAAGATCTAAGGCCGTTTTCGAAACCGAGACTTATTAAAGACTTATTGACTTATTTGCCGCTATCTTAATTAAGTGAGTAAAATCGTTCGAAACGTATCACTGACTGACAGCTGCTTATAAAAAACAAATAATTGTCTTGCGTTAATAAAAATCGAATAAAAAAAATATGTGCAAGACAAAGATAGAAAATAAGTCACCTCGCGAGGTCAAGTTGTTCGTTTTTTCTAAAAAAAAAAAACAATCTACGGTAGATCGGATTTCCCCTAAAACAGATCTTGATATTTTGGATATTTTACCCCTCTTTTTATTAACTACAACAAACACATGCAACAGAACAATTTAAACAAAAGATTCTCGGCTTTCGTGTTCGTTTTTTCGAGAAAAAATCTTAGCACGAGTGCAGAATTCTAAAACAAAAAAACGACATTATTTGAATAAGTCAGGTTCCACAAATAAGTCTTCGTTTCGAAAAGAGCCTAAGGGCGCTCTCAATATGGAAAAAACTTATTTACTTAAAATTGTATGGAATTTGGTTTTGACAAAAAAAACAGTTTGTTCGTTATGTTGGAAATCCATACAATCTAAGTCCTAAATATCAAGTTTTTCCACTGTGAGAGCGCCCTAAGCGTGCTTTTACAACGAAAAAACTTAATACCTGATATGAAGACTTTCAAGATTGTATGGATTGACAGGCAAAAAAAAATTTTTTGTAGAAACCAAAATCCATACAATCGTGTAAGTCTTAAGTATTAAGGATCTCAAAAATAGAAAAACTTAATACTTAAGATTTACAGTATTGTATGGATTTTGGTTTTGACAAAAAAAAATTTTTGCTCGTTATGTTGGAAATCCATACAATCCAGTAAGCTCTAAGGATTAAGTTTTTCCATTGAGGGAGCACGTTTAGTTATTTTCATTGCGAGAGCGCTTTATTAAGGACTAGATCTCACAAGTATTAATTTTTTTATATATGTTCTGCACAGAACATTTAAAAGATTATTAATTTTGTAAGTTAAAGATTTTCTTAGCTGTCGCAGTGGAACGCCCTTACCTTATACGCTAAGCTAAGCAAACCAAACGTAATCCACATTTTCAAGAATTTTGTCTCTTGAAACTGAAACTAAAATTCCAAATACCACTTATGCTCACTTGAGCCTAGTTAGTATTAATGATCATAAGTGAAAAATTAACAAAAATTAACGACAAAGAAAAGGAAAGAAAAAAAAGGAAGGTTGGTGAAAGTTAGAGTATTTTGTGGTTAATACAAAATCAAATTTTAAAAATTTAAAGAACAAGATAACGGGTGCATTAGAGACGTTTTTGGCAATTGAGTCAGAATGGCATGCATTTAAATTGGTTCACATGATTAGAGACAACTTATAAATGAATGAAAAAAATCTGGTGTTTGGATTTTTTTTATGGAAATGGATTTTTTATTTTAAATCTACACTCCAGACATAATTTTTAATAATGAGTAGAACCACTAGATATCCCAAAAATAGACACCCGGTCCATCTAAATTGAATTTTTCTCTTTAGAAAGGACTTCTTTTTTCCAGTTATTCGAACTTAACCTTGTTGCACATCCAAGGTCATGCGATCTTTCTCGGTAGCGTTGTTAGCGGCTTAAGCCGCTTGAGGTGTTTGGCACTAGGAATCACACGACGAACATGTGATTTACTTGCAGTAAAACCAGCTGCTTCTCTGATTTTGCTGTGAAACAGCTGAGGCAAGCTGGAGGCAAGTCTAAAAAAATTCGTTTTTCCGTTACTGTAAGGTCCGTGGAAACATCTCCTTTGTAATTTTTCCCGTACATTTTCGGATCCTTAAAATAATTACCAGCAGTATTATCACTTAGATCGAACTTGCAAGGAATAGAACTGTAACACAAGCCTTCCGAATAGCGGAAATCCATTTTTGCCCTGTCAGTCAACGTCAAACAATTTTTTACCCATCTTAAAAAAAAATAAGACAGAACATTTCTTTATTTTAATTTTAACATTTTTTAAAAAATTAACTTTTTATGCAAAAAAAAAATACTTTGAATGCTGCTAATCTTATGTACCTATTTAAATGCCTGATAGTCAAAATTATTTTTTTTTAATTTTTAAATCATGAGAAATAAAAACGAAAAAACCGTATAACAAATCTTCATTAAAGCCTGAATTGGAAATCGCTCCAGAGAACTTGGCCAACCTACAGAGAACCACAGAGAATCATCAAGAACTACATTTAAAAACAACTGTTTCACTAACCCTTGGTACAATGTTTAAGGCTCACGTTCATAATTTTTTGTAATATTTTCTTGGTCAAGTTATTCAATGAGTTTTCCCTTGGCAATAAGTTTAAATATAATCAAAAATTCCATTCTGACTAATTCAGTTATAGTTTCATAAAACTACCGTTAGCTCATTTTCTTAAATACCTCTTGTAAGTAATAAAAATTACTCTTATTCTTATACCTTCCACTGGACATGTACAGCTTGCCTCAACCATTGATCCCATGACCATTCGTCAATGCCCACAAAATTTTGTAGGAGGGCCATACAAAGTTAATTTTACACAAAAAACCATTTTCCCGAGTGTTTTGAAGGAGGTTTTGGGGTTAATTGGTATCGAATGAAAGGTATTAAGGGTAAGTATTAATAAACAAAAAGGGACCAATCGGACCACCCTTGCCAGTGGTAGGGTAATAAGAGGGCGTTTTAAAAAGTGGGCGGACATAAATATTGGTACCAAAAAAAAGATTGACATTACCTCTATACGACAATACCATTTTTATGATCATGGTCCAATTTTAGTGGAACGTGCATCAGTTTGTATTGCTTTTATTTCCCCATACGAAATTAGGTGTTATATGGCGAACAGCAGTATAACCCGCATTGGGTGAGGGGTTCCAGACACCACTCTAATAACAGCCCTCATTTAGCATACCATGAAAACCGAATTTTTTCTTGGAGGTCACGCCCCCTTTTTGTAGGAGGGAGGCACATAAATTTGGTTTTTTCAGGAAAATTAATTTTTTTAAGCCTTTTCCTCATTACCCATGAGGTAAGCTTACAAATGCATTTTTTTACATGCTATCCCCGGTAGGCATAATGCATGAGTCCTGAAAAGACTTTTTTTAATTATTTTTAACTTTAACCTTGCCGTTTAAGTAACTAACAACATTTCTTATTGTACAATATGAATAATATTTATCAGTATATTTGCCCAAGCTAAATTGTTCGTACAGGACTTTAACTTTATCCCACTTAATTGGCGTTAAGCGTTTTCGAACAATTAACTGCAAATTTTCAATAGAAATGCCGTTTAAAAATGCAAATGTTGTTATAATTAATCTTTCATGGTACGAAGCGTCACTAAAAAACGCAGCCACTATGAATCCAGGAACTCTTTGGAAACAGCATATGTCGTACCTGTTTAGCATCTTCTTGCGTGCCGCCAGGCGATTCGCTGCAATTCGTGCTTTCTGTTCCAGATTCATTTAGTATATAATTGGTTTTTTATAATTACATATAATATCGATAAATGAAGATGAAGGGAATAATATTATCAGAGTTGGCTCCTACTTACAAAAATAAGTAATATTGAAATGAAATGAAAAAAAACATATGGTTACCGTTGCTATAGAATTTGAAATTTGAATTTCTCAAAATAATTTGTTTTGAAAATTAGTGAAAATTTGTAAAAAATTTCGAAAATTTGTGAATTTTTGTGAATTTTGTTGATAATTAGTAATTTTTTTTAAAAAAAATAATAATAATCATAAATATTTGTGACTTACAAAAAATGGATGATAACGGAGATTTGAATCTGATTTCATACCTGCAGGAGCTTAGGGCTATACCCCAAACAATAAATTGCTGCAATGGACACATTATGGATTTAAAAAAAGGGATAATGGCTTCTATTGGGTGTGCAATGGACGTATTGCACACCAAAATAAAAAAAAAAGTATACGATGTAACGAACACTTCTCCGTCCGGAAAAATACATTCTTCGATAAATCAAATTTATCTATGTTGAAAATTTGCCAATTCGTGAATCTTTGGCTGGATAATCCGACATTGGAGCTTTGCAGAAAGCAATGCTAGATTTCCAGCTGCCATTCAGTGACGGATTGGGCATCTTTTTCGAGAGAAGTCCTAATTGATTGGGTAAGTCAAACTTTAATTTCGTACTAGTCGAAGTGATCTCATTCTGCAGATGACCGCTTTTTTATTAATTTTTTATAACTTTTTATCATATAAATATGTGTTAATTCATATAGGTTTTGGTCAAGAAGACCCAAATAGGAGGCATTGGAAAAATCGTAGAAATCGATGAGTCCAAATTCGGAAAAAGAAAGTATCATCGTGGGCACCACGTCGAAGGCCAGTGGGTCTTCGGTGGCATTGAACGCGAATCAGGTTTTGCTTTATGGTGCCCGTGGAAAAACGAGATACAGAGACCCTCCTTCCAATTATAAAGGAATGGATTCTGCCAGGAACAACAATCATGTCTGATTGTTGGAAAGCCTACAATTGCCTGGCAGATGAAGGATACACGCACCTGACAGTCAATCACTCAGTAAGTTTTGTTGACAGGGCGACAGGTGCGTGTACCAACCATATAGAGGCGTCTTGGGGTGCAGTCAAGAGGACAATAAACTCATCGGGACGAAGAAAACACTTTTTTGCTGGCTATTTGGCGAAATACATGTTTTCTAAAAGGTGTAGAGTAACCAAAGTGGATCCATTCGTGGATTTCATGAAGGCAGCAGGATTTTTATACAACCCCTTAAATCCGAAGCCCAACATTTCTGAGCTGCTACATTTTCTGGAGGATTTATGTACACTACTTCCTATTTTTTCATTTTCCTTTGACGTTTGTAACTTTTTTTCTTCATCCTACATACGTGTTTTGCTTCTTGTTTTTATGACTGCTATATTCTCACTGTCTGTTGGCTCAGGTTTTCTGCTCAGTGCATCGGCATTGGTGTTAGCTTTTCCAGGCTTGTACTCTATTTTATAATCATAGTCCGACAGTTTGTGGTGAATCGAACAAGTCTTGTCGTCGGATCACTGACGTTAAAAACTCCTTTTAATAGATACGTTATGATCAGTGAATACTGTAAATGGCCTTCCTAGCAAGTACGTGCGAAATTTTTTTGTAGCCCATACTATAGCTAGAAGTTCCTTTTCAGCTGCCGAATAGTTTTTTTCTGCAGCGTTTAATGTACGGCTAGCGAATGCAACTGGTTTATGTTGGCCTACTTCACCTTGTGATAATATTGCACCTAACCCTTCATTGCTGGCGTCTGTTAATAGAATAAAAGGTTTAGTAAAATCTGTGTAAATAAGAATTGGTGGAGATACTATTGCTTCTTTTTAAGCTGTAAAAGCTGTTTCACAATCTTCTGTCCAATTAAATTTTTTATCCTTTTTTAATAAATTAGTAATTGGTGAAGCTATTTTTGAAAAACCAGGAATAAATTTACGGTAATAGTTTGCTAAACCTAGGAAAGATTGCGTTTCTTTAATAGTTACACAACTAGTTTTTGAAGGACTTTGAACATTTGTGCCCCAAATATATTACTTCGCGGCGTAAAAATTTACATTTTTCAGTATTTAATTTCAAATTACTTTGTCTAAGATTAGAAAATACTTTTTCTAGTCGCTCGTTATGCTCTTTTAAGGATCTCCCGTAAATGACAACGTCGTCTAGGTAAACAAAGCAGTCAATTCCGTTTAGACCTGTCAGAATGTGGTTCATTATACTTTGGAAAGTGGCTGGTGCTCTCGTAAGCCCAAAAGCCATCCTGTTGAATTCATAATGACCCCGCGCCGTACTAAAAGCCGCCTTTGCGTTATCGCGATCGTCTATTAGCACCTGGTGGTAGCCACTTGCTAAATCCAAGGTAGAAAAATAACAACAGTTACCTAGTTGGTCTAGAATATCCTCGATTCTAGGCAACGGAAAAGTATCTTTAATTGTCGCAAGATTTAGTTTCCGAAAGTCCACTACTACACGCCACCGTTTTTGTCCATCTAAACCTGGTTTTTTAGACACCACCAACGGTGGTGAGTTCCATGATGATTTACTTTGAGAAACTATATCCTGCTCTAACATTTTATCGACTTCCTTGTTAATTTCGCCCCTTTAAATCTGAGGCAATCTGTATTGCTTTTGATTAATAGCAGGTTGGTCAATTTTAGTTGGTATTGTATGAGTTAGAGGATCACCTTCTAACAGAAAAATGTCATTGTAATGACCACATAAATTTTCAATTGAGATTTTTTTTTCGGGATTTAATTTCTGGTCTAATTCTAATGATGCTAGTAATAACGAGATTCTACTAGAGATAGGTTTTTTACTAGTAATATTGAAAACTATACTTTGGTTTTCACTAGATATTTTAATCTTTTGTAGTGGCGTTTAATATTGGGACGTTAATGACACCATCTGGTACACTTACTACAGTATTTGCTATATAAATTCCAGGTTCGATTTCTTGCGAGTTTACAAGTAGCTCACGCAAACCTGTTTTTACTCGCACATCTTATTAAGATCCCGCACCAGATCGCTCTGCTACCTGCTACCGGCTACGAAAATAAAAACCTTCACACCAAAAAGCGAGCATTTTGCTACCTGCGACTTTTTAACATATTTCACTAATTACTTTTTAATTTCAGGCACTTATTTATAATTAATAGTTATTTAATTTCAGATTAAGTTTTTTAATTTTTCAGCCCTATAAAATGGATAAAAAACAGAAACAGAAGGAAAAGGTTGATGAGGTATTAACCTTAATTGGACAATAAGTCTCCAACCATGGTGGTGACTTCCTCGCATCTCTGTACGAAAGGCTGGATGAAGTCAACCAGCTTTGCGAAGACTCTACTTCCTCTGAAGAGGAAAATATGAGCCTAGGTGAGGAATCGGATACTGAAGCGTCCGATTCCAATACCAATGAAGAGGAAAATGCAGAAGAAGACAATCACAAAGAGCGGTCTTCTCCTGTAACCGTGCCAGTAAAGGCAAAAGGAAGGAGATTGTCTGAATCAAATTCCAGACCATCATCACCATCAACATCATCTTCTCCTGCAGTAGTTACTGCTGAAGGAAGCAATCCGCCGAAAACAACCGCTGCAGGAAAACTGCTTAAGCAAAAGAGAAGCAAAATCTAACAAAGAAGACACCACGACGTGTCGCTCCAGCAACCAAAAAACCCCAGTCTATGGGACCAACAACAAAAACTTTTGCCATGCCGCCAATAGTCTGCTTTAGACTAAACGTCGCTGAACTCTCAAAGTTCACGAGGAGTGCCAATATATGTTGCAGAATTCGCAACATCAACAGCAGTAAGTCGGTCGTCACGGCTATGAACAAAGATGGGCACCAGAAAATTCGGTCTTTCCTACAATCGGGAAAGACTGAATTCAACACTTATACTGCTAAGGAGGACCGAAAAGAAATGTTGGTCCTAAAAGGCATACACCACTCCTTCGATACTGATGATGTCAAGGATGCATTAATGGCAGAGGGTATCCCTGTACTGGAGGTCAAACCCTTCAAATCTCAGAGGACCGACAGGAAATTTAACAATTTCATTGTCGAACTTGAGAAGAACTGCGAAAAGGCAGCAGTTTGCTCAAAAACCCTCCTGATGAACCAGTTGGTGCAAAACTTAAAACTTAAACCGGCAGGCATTACGCAGTGAAGAAACTGCCAAAAGTTTGGACATGTCGCAAGCAACTGCGGCATGAAATACAGATGCGTTAAGTGCAAGGACGAACGCTTACCTGGCCAATGCCCAAGAAATGTAGACAACAAAAAAGACGACAACGTCTTTTGCACAAATTGCCAAAAATCTGGACATCCTGCAAACTATCGATGATGTCCTAAATATAAAGAAAAAATGGCGGAAACAGTAAAAACCGCCCAAAAGAAGATGGAGCAGCATATTGTGAAAGGAGTTAGCCTTGCTAGTATAGCTGCTATGGGAACTGCTAGCAAGCCAGCAACAATCAACAAACCACCACCAACCATCCAAGCAAGCAAAAAACCAGTAAATAAGCAAGCTCCAAAACCGGCACCAACTACTGGAAAATCTAACATCTTCGACGATACGGAAAGGCTATTTGGAGCAGACCTTTTCACAATTCTGCAGAAAGCAAGAGAAGTCGTGCCTGCTAATTATAGCAGTCTTGATGACAGGTCCAAAACAACCGTTTTGGGTCGACTTATTTGTGAACTATGATTACCGAGCGATTCCACAGAATATCGCGCCCCAATATACCATCTGCTGGTATGTCGTTAAGGTCATCTACCACGTGCCATTTCGCTTTGAAGTTTGAACATTTTTGATAAGGGCAGTTCAACAGTTACTGAACCCAGAGTAGTACTATTACCACCAAAACACCTCCCAGTTCTTTTATTTTTTTTTTTAATTTATATTAGTTTTATTAAGTTTAATTAAAGAGCTTAATTTTAAGAGACTTGTATCTGCCCCTGTATCCACTAAAACACGTATTTTACCATTTTTTGATAATGGCATTGGTAATTCTATAAAAGTATTATTTTTCTCAAGCAGTTTAAGTAGAAAAAGTCTATTACTTTTACTTGAATTTAATTTTTTGCGTTTCGCTTTTATTATACCTATACATTTGAACGTGTAGTACTTTAATGCATTCCAAATTGAAAATAGAAAGCAAATGAAGATGTAAAATACTAACATATATGATTTTTTTCACCTTCGCTATTATTATTATTGGCATATTTATTGACTTTTGGATTTTTACGTGTTTTACGGATTTTAACACTCTTTTTATTTTTGAGTGTGTTTAAATTTCGTATTTCTTCATGTTTTCCATTCAGTACATTTTTAGCGGGTGGTTCCTCGCTCTCTGGAAATTCTTGAAATGGAAAAGAAATATTGTCTGACTCCGTTGGAACAGATTGATTTGGTACAACGGTTTGTAAAATATTTTGCTTAAAACTAATATTTGAGTTAACTTCATTGTCTACTACTTCAGTAATTTTTTCTATTAGTAATGAGGGTTGTAAAGTATTGATTGGGTTTTCGGATTTAGTTTCTATAGAATTAGAGTTAGTTGTGGCGCAGCCTAGATGGTGTTGCCGGCCCCCTGGTCGTTTCCCTCTTTTTGCTTATTATATTTTTTTTTACTAAAGCAATTTTCCTCTAGATGCCCTGTTCTAGAACACCACCTACATTTCATTTTACTTTTGTATGTGTTGGTTACGAGAATTCTTGACTTTGGACAGGTGTCTTTTTCATGTCCATAAGAGTTGCAATTTCCACAATAAGAAGTGTTACGACGCTGCCTACATTCAGCATACGTGTGGTTAGGCTTATTGCAGAAACCACATTTTGTAGTGTATTGTGGTGAATAGGTTCGCCTTTTAAATGGTTGTTTAGCAGGAGTTTTTTGGTTCTTGCTGTTGCACAATTGAGTCTTGAGAATAAGTTTGAGTAATTTGCGGATTAAAATTAGGTATTGTCGGATTTAAGGCGTTATAATTAGGTAAACTTAGGTTGTTATATTGGTTTGGCCACTGATTTTGGGTTTGAGTCGCAGTCAACGAGTGCGGTTTAAATAATCAATAATGTCTAATTCCGATATTTTTTGTATCAGTTGTTCACAGCCTGTTCTGAATAATAAGGCCGTTGTGTGCAAGTTCTGTGGAAATAGTTTTCATAGAGTTTGTTCCGGATTAGACGATAAATCCTGCGATAGCTTAATAAATAACGATCGCTTATTTTTTTCATGTGTTCATTGTGCCAAAACGTCCTCGGTGTTCATGTCGATGCTCTCCGAAATATCAAAAGAATTGGCAGACTTAAAAATAAAATTAATTGACTTTCTTAAAAGCAAAAATGCCGATAGTGTGAGTTTGTGCTCAGCGACCACTTCAGCCATGATTGCTGCTAATGTAGCGGACAAAACTTCATGTCCCTCTATTGCATCAGTGGTTGAGGATTGTGGTAATAACAACAACGATAATGGTTTTTCGACACCATCCGCTCTTCTTTCTGCGCCTACTTTCGCAACAGTTATTGCCTCTTCTACCTCGCAAAATTTGATTGGCTATACTTTAAAAAATAAGAGAGTCGTTCGGACGCGGAGGAATAATACAAAAAAGCAAGTTGTCGGTAATAATAACAGCTCTACCACCGTCGCTTCTGGGTCTGTTAATGCTTTATCGAGTGTTAATAGAAATTCAAATAGTATTGCACGAGTCGCAACATCAAGAAAACATTACGGCACTGACACCAGCATTTGCACCAGCATTTGCACTTTCGCGTTTTAATAAAAATACTACCGAGCAAGCCGTTTTAAAGTATGCTGCCCGAAAATTAAATGTAGCAGAGAATTGCCTCTCGGTCATTAAATTAGTTAAAAGAGATGCTGATATCTCAAGTTTACATCATGTTAACTTCAAACTAGCAGTGCCCTGTACGCTTTTTAATTGTGCTATGAACTCCTCCATTTGGCCGTTGGGAATTGAAATTCAAAAATTCTCTTTTCTCCCAAAAAACAAGAAAAGGGAACGTCGACAGCAGTTAACGTAATCTCTAAACCAAAAGAGTTGTCTGTTTACTACCAGAATGTAAGCGGTATGCGGACAAAAACAGATCAACTCTTTTTATCTGCCTCTCTCAATGAATACGATGTAATCGCTTTGACTGAGACTTGGCTCCATGATCAAATACATGATTGCGAACTGCTTAATGATTCATATAATGTTTATCGGAAAGATCGTATACTCTCTTCAGTCGTTAGCCGAGGTGGTGGTGTGTTGATTGCCGTTAAGTTATCACTTATTAGCAAACAAATACAACTCGCTAATACATCCGATGAAATTGAGAAGCTTGGTGTTACAGTGGGACGAAGTTCAAATGTTACACATGAAATTAACTTTGTTCTAAGTTATATTCGACCAACAAGTTCTCCTGATGTTTATCAAAAACACGTTGAAATCATTGAACAGCTTTCAACTAGTTCTGAGGAAAATCAACGTATCTGCGTTCTTGGTGATTTTAATGTTGGAGATATTAATTGGCAAACTAATCTTGAATCCGATAAACTTATTCCATTTAACGTGTGTAAATCACATGAATCAATCTTGATAGATAATTTATATTCTATGAATTTTTATCAAATTAATAATATTAAAAATGATCTATTTAGAGTTCTTGATTTAGTTTTTGTACAATATGAAACATAGTATACACCAATGTCTTCATCCATTATTATAAAATTGTATTCATCATAAAGCTCTTGTAATATCATTTGATACATACATCTACTGCAACATTGAATGTAAAGACAATAGAATACGTTATGATTTCAAAAAAGCAAACTTTTCAAATATAAATAATTACTTACTTAATTAGTTGGGATTATATTATGGATAATGTTGACCTGAAAAATATGTTTAAAATTTTCACAAATGTTTTAAATGAAGCATTTAACTTATTTATTCCAAAGATAAAAAGTAAATCTAATTTTAAATTGCCATGGTATAATTTTAGACTAAGAAATCTGGAAAACATCAAGACCAAAGCTCAAAAAGTTGCTAAATTAACTAAATGTCAGGCTGATGTTCAGAATTTTAAAAGACTTAGAAAAGAATTTGAATTTTAAAATCCATTGAATTTAAAGTCCAGAGTTAAGTCAAACAGTAAATTTTTTTGGTCTTATTTAAATTCTAAAAGAAAAAGCAAAATTTTTCCTAATAGCATGGAGTACTCGGGTGAAGTTGCCAACGACATTAAATCTATATGTGATCTTTTTGCCAGGTATTATCAGGAAAATTATGATTTGACATTTAACACAAATTGCCAGAATGAGTATAATAATACTGACGAGATAATAGATCTTTGTAATATAAAACTTTCTTTAGCTGAAGTTATTGAAGCACTCTTAGACATTGATGAAAAAAAGGCTGCTGGATTCGATTCTATACCACCTCTAGTATTAAAGAGATGTGTTAATTCGATTTCAGTCCCACTTTTGAAAATTTTTAATGAATCTTTAAGTAAGGGACACTTTTTAGATGAATGGAAAGTTTCATATTTAAATCCTATTTTCAAATCCGGTCGAAAACACCTTATTGAAAATTATAGACCTATTTGTAAATTGTCAGCGATTCCAAAGCTTTTTGAAAAACTAGTTAAGAATAGACTGTATTTTGTTACAAAGAAAATTATTTCCCCATTTCAACATAGATTTATGACTGGTCGTTCTACAGTCACAAATTTAACATGCTTTACTTCATTCTGTTGCCATGCATTAGAAAACAGCTTACAAGTCGATGTGCTGTACACGGATTTTTCTAAGGCTTTTGATAGGGTGGATCATAATTTACTTTTAAAAAAGTTGAATAAGCTTGGTATCCATGGCAATATGCATAAATGGTTGTCCTCATATTTAACAAACAGATTACAAATGGTCCGAATTGGAGAAACTTGCTCGAACGTCATCTTGACAAAGTCAGGAGTTCCACAAGGAAGCTGTGGGTTGCTTTTCGTGTTTGTTAATCAAAACCGGGAAATGAAATGAAAAATACTCGGGTAAACTTTATACTAACTTATTTATTACTTAAAACTAATAATGAAAATTGAAAGTACATTAGACACGTGTGCGTCGATTATCGATTTATTAGCGAGTGGTTTTTCGTATGTACCTTTGGCACTGACAGTTCGCATGTGCTCGTGTTCTCGCGTTTACACGCGGGCTTGCTTGCCACAATACTCCCCCGCTGAAAATCCCTAGAAACGCGATGGGATTTTTATTCTTCGTCCGCTTCTTGTTGTCACTGCTGTTGTTTTCGCTGGCTTTGGGACTACTGCTTTCTGTTGCGGTTCTTTTGGTACGTCTGTTGTGGTTGTTACGACAAATGCTGCTTTCAGGCGGTCTATAGAAATTTTGGCTGTTTTTCCGTTTAGCTGGACAGTGAAATATTTGTCCGCCCGTTTGGTTACTTCGAATGGTCCGTCGTAGCATGGTTGCAGAGGTTTTTTGACTTTGTCATTTCGAATGAATACGTGCGTGCAACTAGACAACGCCTGTTCAACAAAAATTGGAGTTTTATTGTGATGTTTGACTGGAGCTGGTGTCAGGCTCTGCATGACGCGGCGCAACTCCTTGACAAATTCGGTTTCGTCTGTCTTGATGGTTGTTGGCGACAGAAATTCACCTGGCACTTTAATTGTGGTGCCGATTACCATTTCAGCTGGTGTAGCGTTTAAGTCTTCCTTAAAGGTAGCGTGCAGACCGAGGAGAACGATCGGTAAAACGTCACTCCAGTTGCTGTTGTTGTGGCAGGTTATCGCTGCCTTCAGTGTGCGATGAAAGCGTTCTATCATGCCGTTGGATTGCGGATGGTATGCAGTTGTTCTATAGTGCTTTATACCCAACATGGTATTAAGTTCGCGAAATAACGTAGACTCGAACTGACGTCCTAAGTCTGTCGTTATTTTTGCAGGAATGCCGTAGCGAAAGATCCATCCTGAAATAAGGGCTCGAGCGACTGTTTCTGCCAATATGTTTGCTAGAGGTATTGCTTCCGTCCATCTCGTAAAACGATCTATGATTGTGAGACAATATCGAAAATCTCGAGACGATACCATTGGGCCGATGAGATCCACATTTATGTGTTCGAACCTCGTAACAGTGGTATGATATAGCTGAAGCTTCGACTTGTTGTGTCTGTGGACTTTTGAACGTTGACACGGAATGCAATGTTTTACATAGTCGCGAATTTGCTTTCTCATTCCTGGCCATACGAATCGTGCACTAATCAATTTGATTGTTGCGTTTGCTCCTGGATGTGATATGCCGTGAAGTTTCGACATGACTGCTGTGCGTAGTTTTTTGGGTACTAGCGGTCGAACTCGGTCATGTGCAACGTCACAGTATAGGGAAATATTGTTTTCTGGAAAATTGAGAAGTTTAATAGAGAGTGTACTATTTGTATTTGTACCTGGACGTAAAAGCTTCCGAATTTCAGCATCGACTTTCTGCTCCTCTGCCATGGTTTCGTGGTCAACTACTACGTTTTTGACTTCTGCGATTCTAGACAGTGTGTCGGCTATGTCGTTTTGCAGCCCTGCTAGATGGCGTATGTCAGTAGAAAACTGTGCCACGTAGTCTAGATGACGAGCTTGCCTTGGTGTAGCTTTATCGAGTTTTTGATTGAAAGCGAATGTTAACGGCTTATGGTCGGTATATATGACGAACGAACGTCCTTCTACGAGATGCTTAAAATATCGTACCCCCTGGTACATCGCTAACAGCTCTCTGTCGTAAGTGCTGTATCGGGTCTGTGTGTCGGATAATTTTTTTGAAAAAAATCCGAGAGGTTCCACTTCGCCGTTGATGATTTGTTGCAATACCGCGCCTATTGCGAAGTCTGACGCGTCAACGGTCAATGTTAATTGTGCGTTTGGAGCTGGATGAAAAAGTAGTGTTGTGTTCGCCAGTTCAATTTTGCATGCATCAAATGCTTCTGAAGATTGGCTGTCCCATTTGAGTGGGGTAGAATCGTTTTTAATGTTGCCGGTTATAAGTCGCTGTAACATTACTTGGTTTTCGGCTGCGTTCGGAATAAATCGACGATAGAAGTTGATCATTCCCAAAAACCTTTTTAATCCGCGAACGTCAGTTGGTTTAGGAAATTGTTTTATCACTTCCACCTTTTGTTGAAGTGGTTTCACGCCGTATTGATTTACAGAGTGGCCCAAGAACTTCACTTCGGTTTGTTTGAATGAGCATTTTGAAACGTTGATTGTTAAATTGTGCTCTTGTAAAAGTTGAAAAATTTTCCGAAGATGTTTTTCGTGCTCTTCTTCGTTTGCTGATGCCACACAGATGTCATCGATATAAGCGAAGGCGTAATCTGTCTCACTCGACAGAATATGATTCATGTGTCGCTGAAACGTTTGGGCTGCATTGCGCAAGCCGAAGGTCATGAATTTAAATTCATACAATCCAAATGGTGTCGTAATAGCAGTCTTTGGGATGTCAGATGGCTCTATTGGAATCTGGTGATAAGCCCGCTGTAGGTCGATTGTAGAAAATACACGCTTTCCATGCAAGATGTGAGTAAAGTCTTGGACAAATGGTATCGGGTACCGATCTGGTTGCGTTTTCGCATTTAGTGCGCGATAGTCACCACAAGGGCGCCATTGCCCACTTGGTTTCCTTACCATATGCAATGGGCTGGCCCATTCGCTTTTTGACGGTTGGCAAATATCGTTTTCGATGAGAAACTTGAACTCTGCTCGTGCGGCATCGAGTTTCTCGGGTGACAACCTTCGGGGCCTGGCAAATACGGGTGAGCCTTTGGTCGTTATGCGATGCGTGACACTCGTCGTCGTCGGCTTACTATGCGACCCCAGCATTGTGATATTTTTAAATTATGTTAAGAGATTAGAAAGGGTGTCTTTAACGTTATACGTAAAAATACTTGTTTCACCTGGGTTTGCCATTGTTCCATTGACTTTCAACAAAGTTATTTCGTCGATCACTTTTCCGTTTTTTACATCTACTAGAAGGTTATGTTTCGATAAAAAATCAACACCGATGATTGCATTTTTGACGTCTGCAACAATGAATTTCCATGCGAATGGTCTTCGCAGTCCCAAATTGATGACAACACTTTTTTCACCATATGTTTTGATTTCCGAGCCATTTGCCGCATATAATTTGTACGGATGCGGTTTTCTAAATTTTTCGTCGAATTTCGGTGGTATTACTGACACGTCGGCGCCGGTGTCAATTAGAAAACGTTGCTTTGTAGACTTGTCAGTAATAAAAATGCGATCCACATGTTTTGCGTTACCATCCGGATCGCTTGTTGACGGTGACGCAGAAATTAGTTTTTTTGCCTTTCGTTGTTGCGGAAGGCGCAAGGCAGTCGACAGTTTTTTGCGTTGCTGCCGAACTTTTCGTGGTACCAACACTTGCCATTGCGTGCTGGTGTTGTGTCTCGCTCACGCTGACAGCGTGTAGTCGACCATGCTGGCGATTTGCCACGCTGGTGATTTGAGGTTAGGCTGTGGCGCTGTGTGAGTTTTTTCAATGCATGCTCGATGCGGTCGATTCGAAATTCTAACGAGTTATTTGCATGCACTTGCAAATCGACTTTCGACAATGAAGAAATTTTGTTTCTAAAATCACCTACCTCCATAATTTTATCCGCCAGCGAAGCTTTTTCCTTTAGACGCTCAGTTGAAGCTTGCAAAATTGCGCGTACTGCGGCCGGTAGCCTGCTTAACCACAGATTTTCGAGTAGTTGGTCTGGAATGCTTGGTCCTCCTAGATGTCGCATTTCGTTGAGAAGTTGTGATGGCTTTTTGTCGCCTAAATCGATTTCGGAAAGCAACTGCCTCATTTTTTCCGTTTCGCTTGCACCGAACCTCTCAAGTAATTGCGTCTTTAGGCTTTCGTATTTTTGCGTTAGCGGTGGATTTATAATTGTGTCAGAAATTTGCGCTAAAACTTTTGACTCAATGGCGGCTACAACCATGTTAAATTTAGAGTTATCCGAGTAAATCCCAGAGACGGCGAACTGCGCCTCGACCTGGGCAAACCAAATCTCTGGATTCTCGTGCCAAAACGGCGGGACCTTCACGGAAACTCGATTTACCATTGTGTTTGGCGTAGCCATTGTCGATTCGTGCTGCGACTCGTTTGTTTCTTGTGCGGGCGTCGTGGGGGCACCCTGTTGTTCGTTTTCCCCATTGGTTTTGATCACGTCGGGGTCACCAGTTTGTGGGTTGCTTTTCGTGTTTGTTAATCAAAACCGGGAAATGAAATGAAAAATACTCGGGTAAACTTTATACTAACTTATTTATTACTTAAAACTAATAATGAAAATTGAAAGTACATTAGACACGTGTGCGTCGATTATCGATTTATTAGCGAGTGGTTTTTCGTATGTACCTTTGGCACTGACAGTTCGCATGTGCTCGTGTTCTCGCGTTTACACGCGGGCTTGCTTGCCACAAAGCCATATCGGTCCAATTCTATTTTTACTTTTTGTAAATGATATTACTGAAAATTTAAAAAATGCAAAGTGTCTCTTATATGCAGATGATTTAAAAATATTTAAAGAATTAAAGACAGTCAGCGATTGTTTTGTGTTTCAAAACGAAATAAATAAGCTAAGTCAATGGTGTTTTCAAAATAAATTATATTTAAACTTTAATAAATGCAAATTTTACAGCTCACCACAGTATAACACCAGTATTATTCCAATATTCATATGAAACTCAAATTTTTAAGTGAGTTTCAATTGTTAATGATTTGGGCGTTTTATTTGATGAAAGATTGACATTTGGATCGCATATAGATTTTGTTGTTGCGAAGGCAAACTCAATGAACGGATTTTTGAAACGTAATTCTAAAGACTTTAGAGACCCTTACACATTAAAATATTTATTTCTAATGTTAGTGAGACCAATTCTAGAATATTGTTGTGTTGTTTGGTTTCCAATTTATAACACCCACATTAATAGGATCGAAAGAATTCAAAAGAATTCAAAAGAATTTTACTAAATACGCTTTAAGGCATTTTAATTGGTCTTGTAATTTTCCATGCTATGACACCCGATGTTTGTTTATTGATATGGAAAAATTAGAAAAACGTAGAAGATCCTCTTGTATTATTTTTATAAGGGATGTTCTGACATATAATATTAACTGTCCTGAATTACTTGCTAAATTACCGATCAACATTCCTTCTAGACAACTAAGAAATAATTATTTATTTTATAATAATTTTCAAAGAGCGAACTTCGGACAAAATGAGCCAATATCTAGATGTATAAAATTTTATAACTATATCTGCAATCATGTTGACGGCATTTTACTATCTAGAAATGAATTTAAAAACTTAATTAAAAAATTTTTATGATATTAATTCTTTTTAAATGTATGTTGTATATATTCATCATATTGTTATGTAATCAGCAGAGTATAAGCTCCATTGATGAAAAATAAATGAAATGACTTTGGCCATATTGTGAATGCATTTGATTAAAGTTATTCATATTAAGTAGATTATTATTGAATTGTTGAGGTAAATTTTTGAGGTTTTGTTGAGGTAATAAGATTTGGGGGTTTAAAAACTGAAGGTACTTGAGGGTTTTGTAGAATTTACATTTGGGGGTACATTCCCATTTGCATGTACTGTGGTTGTAATAAAAGAGAAGTTTTTAGAGCTGTGTCTACAAGTTTATCTAAGTCTGTTTCGGTACTGGATAACATAAATTGCCGCAATGAAGGGTCTGCCAGTCCAATTTTGAAAGATGTTATTAGTGAATTTGTTATTTCGCTTATTAGGGCAACTGAATCTTAAAAGTTAAAAGTCTTCTTGAGATTGACTTGATATCCTCTGTTATTAGCTGACGCGTCTGCTTGAACTCCACAATAACGCTATCTAAGGACCTTGCTGTTAAATATGTGGTTTTTATTAATTTTATTAAATTGTTCAATGTTTTAATATTATTACATCGAACAAGTTCAAACGCATCACTTACAAGCCTTGTAGAAATTAATGAAACAAAAATTTCTTCATCTGTTTTACCTATACTATCAAACGCAAGTTCACACGCATTTACAAATTTATGCACCCTACTTGATAATTCCGGCGTTCGTGCTCCTGAAAATTGAGGTACTACCCTAGCTATAGTTTTGCTTATTGTTTCGTAAGACATGGCTTTATTTGGCGTATACTTTAATGAAGACCTTTTTTTTAATATTATATATTTCAGTTTCAACTTTTACTGATAAATCTAAATTCGATTCCAATAATTCCTCTAACTCAGCTTTTAAAATTTTAATTAGCAATTCTTTTTCTTGTATTTTATTATTAAGGTTTGATACCTTTTTCTCTAATTCAGTATGTGTTTCTTCTTTTTCTCGTAATTGCTGTATTTCCTTTTTGCAGTTATCTATGGATTCTTTTGATTCTTCTAAGCAATTCTTAAGTTCTTTTTCCTTTAATTACTTTTCTTGAACTATTTTTGTAAGTTTTTCTGTTTGTTCCGCTTCCTTGCTGTATGTCTCTAATTCCATTTGATTTTTCTTAAACGTCTCTATTTGTTTTACTGCTTCGTTTGCTTTTTGTTTCAATTTTTTGATTTCTTCTGATTGCTTATTTTTATTTTCAACAACAAACTTATTTAACTCGACCAAAATAGCATCCGTCGTTCCTAACCTAGTAAATTTTCCCATGAATGATCTGTGTTCTTACTAGTTGATACACTACTTTACTAGTAAAACTTTTTATTTCCCCTAAAAGAGCCTCGTTAAACCGATTTATTATCGAATCTTGATCTTTTTTATCTTTTTTATATTGTTCGATTTCGTCCTTAAGTTCTTGAATCTTAAGTTGTTCTACTGTTGCCATTAATTGACTTGATCAGGACAATAAAGATAATACGAGAAAGATAAATTGAATTAATTAATACTTCTATTCAAATGCATTATTATTAGAAACGAATATAAATAAACATTTAACACGTTCTAAAAAAAATTATATCCTCAACACAAGAAACGGATGAAAAATATTGTACAGTGTTGTTGAAACAGAAATTTTTTTTTAAAATTTTTTTTTTCAATATTTCTCAATATATTTGTATTTAATAAAATAATTCGTGCCAAAACAAACAATCTATGTAATAAATTTAGATTACACATTTGTTTTTTACTTGTTTAATAAATAAAAAATATTATGTGCAACTATTAACTATTTCATTCTTGCATTGTCTTCTATAATTTTAGGTTCCAAGACAATAATCCTAATTTTGAATTATGTAAATATATGTATAAACTTTTTCCATGAGTAAAATTATATTTTCTAGCTTTTAAAATTGTGTATGTTATTTTTTAAGTTTATTATGTAGTAACGCGCGTACTAAAGGATAAAAAAAAACACAGGTGTTGTGGTGGTGGACAACTGAACAACTTTATTTTCATATTAGTTCTTTTATAGACAATTCTTACATACAAAGCAAATATGAGAATAATTCAACTATCGTAGCCTGGAGCTCGTACACAACCACAGATCAGAGAGAGAGACAATCGATATATCTGTGCCTACATTGAGTCGAACCGATTTATCATTCAGGAGGTCGATTATTTTATGTAAGCATTTCACCTTTTGAATGACGTCACATTCGTCGACATTACAATTAAACGTGAGTATTGAGTTATACGACAAGTAGTAACTTCGACTGAATAGTTGTTGTTTCAGCCGAACACCTTTTTGGAGTTCGATTGGGAAATAAATGTAGTTAAATTGTTTGTTTTTGTATGAAGTCAAATGCGTATTTAACATTTAAGCAATAATTTTTAATTTTTTAAATGTTATTTATAAGATTATTACTAAAATAAAAAATTGATTGACGCAGCGCCGACGTTTTGGCCTTTTCTTTAGTAACAACGAATTTGTTATTTAGTCAAAACAAATTTTGTTGCTTACATAGAACACTAAATTTAATTAATAAAAATATTAATAATAATATTCGCCGCGACAGACTATTGCGGTCCAAGGCCGATCTTCTCGCAACCATTTGTGTTGAGCATGTATATTTTTGCACACAAATAATGGAGGGGACCTACAGTTTAATGCCAGAACCGAACGGCGAATTGAGAATCTTGCCGTGACAAGTTATTACTATCGGTCGTTTGTGAGACTTTCGCGAGAGGTGGTAAACAGTGAAAAATACTTTTGGTGTTACTGGGATTCGAACCTCGAACCTCCTGCTCAGAACCCAAGCTCTTATCCACTGAGCCACGACGCCCACATTAAAAAATATTACTTTTATATAAAAAAAAAGATAAATATTTTTAAATATTCAAAAACACCAGGATATAAAAAATGTAATGTATCCAAGCAAAGCGCAAAATTTATTTTGACATTTCCTATAAAAAAAGTAAACAAGTATAAACAACAACAATATATAAATTCGAAATGACGCTATCGGGCAATAGTTTTAGTTCGAGAAATTTTTAGTCGTAAATAGTTCAATAATTGTGATATGTCGAAATTACGACTTTGAAGATTTCGACTTGTCATAAGTCGAAAGTATAAAAATATACATATTCGGCCCCCAGTTCTGGGTTAATTACTCGTTTGATTTCATACAAAAATAATTATTTTAATTACATTTATTTCCCAGTCGAACTCCAAATAAGTGCTGGACTCAAACAACAACAATTCAGTCGAAATAACTACTAGTGTGACTCAATAATCGCGTTTAGTCGAAATGTCGACAAATGTGAAGTCATTCAAATGTCGAAATGCTTACATACTCGACCCCCTGTGTTGGCTGATTGCTGTTGCTCTGTTGAGGCTGACTGGCACATTGTAGTTGAATCACTCACTCATTCATGAGTTACTCTATTTAATTTTTAATTTCAGTTTGGTGGGGCCAATTTCCCCATTCATTCGACTTATTACAAGCTAAAACATTAAGCTAACATGATTGAAAACTTAAAACTAAGACTTATAGCTAACATATAAAGCTAGGGGGCTGGCGGAGGAGATCAAGTTTAAGGCAGGGAGTGCTGCGGTTAAAATCGAAAACGGTAAGGTTTAAGTTAACCTTTCGCAGCATATGGGAGATTGGTTCGTTGGAGCCGTACATGGTGCGGTGTATCGGTAGATAGGAGAGAGGCGGGCATCGTAGATTACGAGGGTTAGTATTAAAGAAAATCGAGTTGTGTAGAGACGCGCAATCGACGGAGCCCCAGATTATTTTCAGCAGTTTCACTGAGAATGTCTACACTATGCATACATAAATTATTTATTTTATTTATATAATTTATTTTAATGTGTTAATAACTAATTTAGTGCGAACATTGAAAATAACCTCCATCCTCAACGCATCCATAAATTTAAATTTATTTACATCATTTATATTAAAGTGTTCAAAACTAATTTAGTGTAAACATTGAAAATAACTACTGTTTAGTAATAGTCGAGTATTCGAGCTACTGAACATGACCCACAATCATTCTTGGCGTCACGGCTGCCACCTAGCGTTCGACGTTCGTCAATTCCCAGTTACATCTCACTTCATCGGTTTTTCGGAGGTTTCCGCTGTTCGCTGTGCTCGCGGTGGTGCAACTAAGCTTTGCGCAGGTTTCTCTCTTCTGTTTTAACCATCACCGCGAATAGATGTCAAGCGCACAGTTCCGCCTTTTTTATAATTAAAATAACATTAATATCGAATACAATTGATTAGCATTAACGCATTTATAAATTACTAGCTGATTACCCGGCTTTGCCCAGGAATTTATTTATCCCAAGATTATCTTAGAAAGAAATAACTATATTTAAAAAGTAAAATCAATGTAATTTTTTATTTACAAAATAAATATGTTAAGGTAAAAGAACACTATAAAAATTATACAGAAACATTTTTTTTAAAAATCTACTAAAATACAAGTTTAACACAAAACTTGATTATTACCAACATTTCTAGTTTCACCTCCAGGAGCAAGAATAAATAAATTTTTAGGTGAGCCCACCCTAGAGCAAGCAACATAAAGTTGTCCATGGGAGAAACATGGCGATCTCAAGTCCACTCCGCAGTATTTAATAGACTGACCCTGTGATTTGTTAATCGTAATCGAGAACGCAAGTCTTACTGGAAATTGCAATCTTTAAAAGTTAAAAGGTAATCCGTCGAAATGAGTGGTATCCGTGGGATAAAACTGTTTCGCCCTCTCCCTTTGCTGTTATTATAGTAGCTTCAATTGCATTGCCCAGCATCCAGGGAAACCATCATTTCCTTTTGTGTTCCGTTGCACAGTTTTGGCGAATCAAGATTAGGTAGTAAAATAATTGAAGATCCCACTTTGAGAAAAAGACGATGTGGTGGCAATCCAGCCAAATCAAGTGAGTTTAGGAATTCGGGTGGGAAATTATCGACCTCATCGGCATCTACATCTACGACATACATTTGTCCTCAAGGATAATCAAAGTTTTGTTGTAAATGTCCGGACCAAACATGATTTCCAATGTCGGATTATCTCTCCGGACTTTTGCAAGTATATCTTTACTTAGGGCTTCCTTATATTTTTTCCATTAAGTATTTGGATTCGATGGACTGCATGTAGTTAATATTATATTTCTTATTTGCTGTGGAAGAGAGATCATTTCGGCTTCTCGCAATGTAAGATCCCAGTGCTGGTCTCCTTCCAGTAAACCCAATTTCTGACAGGCTTCTCTAAATGTCTGGCGTACTTCTCCGTTTACTGTTCTTAACTCTGCGAAAGATCTTGGTCCTCGAATTGTGTGAAGAAGCATCCTTATTGGGGTGAACTGTGTACACTCGACCCAAAGCGTCACTCGCGACTGCATCATGTCCAGGAACGGGCTATCCAACTTTACTCCTATAGAAAACTTTTCTCGATTGACTCCATGTGTAATATCGAGGTATCTCAATACTCTACGTTATTGTGTGCCTGGAACATTTTTGACAGCAACGGTGAAAATGGGACAACCCACCTATTATCGATTTCTATTTCTGTATTTTTGCCTTTCTTTACTTTCGTCGTGATCACTCCATCCTCTGGAACACGCCGTCTATATAAAAGGAAACCATCATTTCCTTTTGTGTCTCTTTAAGCAGTTTTCTGGGGTACTTCTTAGTACACTTTCCATCCTTCATACACGGCGAATTGGGATTTAGATTTCCACATGGTCCAAGAATCGTGTTTTTCTTAATCACTTCGAAAAGTTCAGGATTTTTTGTTGGGTCAGGCAACTCAGCCGATATAACGTCATCGATTTTTGTGGGTTGAATTTTTTCCGCTAACCAGAATAAATTGTGTGAGTGTGACAGTCCTCGCTTTTTCCATTCAATCGTGTACATCCAGCATCTTGGCACTACAAAGACATGGCTCTTTGTTATAATTTCAATTAGTTTCAACTGCTTCTGTTTAAATACTCTCGCAATCAAGTCGTGGCGCTCATTCGGTAATTGACCATTGGTAAGCATCTCCTTGATCTCTTTTCAAGCCGGATTACACGTGAAGGTGATAAATAAATCTGGTCTTCCGTACGTCCTTACGTACGTCATAGCATCTTGCGTGTATTCGTGCATGTGTCTGGGACTGCCTGTAACCGTAGCTGGTAGTATGACAAAGGCACCAAAATTTTCAACATTAACGTCATTTACCACAGCATCTCTCAGGTGAATATATTCTTCCACCATTAGTTTACGTTGATTTAGACGAATGACGCTCACTTTCGATTTTTGCATACATATCAACGATGAATTGATGAAACAATTGTCTGCAGTTTAATATGTGGTTCTGTTCCTCTCGAACCATAAGTCTGCATAGTATGCATAGAAATTCATCGCTAAAACTTTTTTGCTAGTTGTGTTACCTGTTGTTGGGCTGACCTGCCTCAGATTAAAATGATATCCATCTTCACCACGGGGAAACATCACTGGGTACTGGAGACCATGATAAGATCGGTGTGTTTCTGAAATGCGCTGCAATGATACGCTTCTTCGTTGAATTACGATAGCCCGTTGATTAAACTCATCTCCTGGTATAACCACCGCTACTTCATCTACCTGAGGAGCATTTAAGCGACGTTCGTGTTCGCTGCTGGTCTTCGGTCTGCTCTTATGACAACTTTATATTCATCCGTTGGCATACGTTCCAATGATGTTTTAAAAGTTTTAAGCAGATCATTGTGCTCATGAAACATTTTCTGTAAGTTTGACACTATCGGACATCTTGTTCCAGAGATATAGGTACACCTCTGGTCAGTTTCCACTGGTTCGTTTCCAATAAAATATAATTGTAGAAATCTTGGTTGTTGATCTGGTAGCGGAAGCAGCGATCCCGCCTTATGGTAAATCTGTCCTTGCACCGTAAATGTTGATGGTAATCCGGGCTGATGAATAACTGTTGTGGCGCCGAACGATGTCATTTGGAAGCATGAATTGTATTTTCTGATGTTACTAAGAAAATGCTTTGACTCCGACGTGGCTCCTGATGTTTAACTCAAAAGTTCTTGTGGTGGTGATTCTAATGGAAAGAGTTTCACTTTTCCATTTTTGCAGCAAATACCAGGTGACTCTGATTTAAACTTTCTTGCTTGACAGTAACTACAAACTCTTTCCATTTTTCCGATGGTATCACTTTCATACTGTGTGTAGTCTATGTGTGGATCATAGTGAAATCCTTCCAATGCTAAGCTCAATTGTTGTGCAGTCCGTAGTCGTCTGCGTTTATGTCTCATTTCCTTTTAACTATTTTTTATAACATGTAAACAGTTATCAATATACAATTTATTTAAACTTCAATATAATTGCGTTTTTGTTGTAGCACACTTGAATTATATTTAAGAACTGTTTTTATTTTTAAAAGATTTGTTTTTATATTCACAATTCTTACAATAGTTATTCTCAATATAAGGAAGGGATGAATAAATATGTATGTGTACATTATAAAGTAATAAGTAGTAATAAAAGTTCATGTGTCTTGCAGTGGTACGGATTTATTGACACGACTGCTCTTATTTGGGTTTTACTAGCATATGCTAAAAATACATATTGAATTTGTATAGGGTGTTTTTTTGGGAGGTTTGTTTTTCCGATAGATGTCGTTTTATTTTATGACAGTTGTTTTGACAGCTCAAAGTGGCATTTCTACTCAGTATTGTTTGGCAAATCATTATGAAAAAAAAAAAAAAAAAAAAAAATGACATTTGTGAAAAATAGTCGTGGTAGCCATATGCCAGAAATTGTGTTTAAATGTTAAATGCCAAAAAATTATCTACCAAATAAAAAAAAATTTTGGTCATTTTTAATTTTTTATATATCTAACGGGTTATATCTAACGGGTGTTTTTTTAAGAGGTTGCCGATTTTTTTTAAAAATAAAACACATATAAAATTATGAAATGACCAAAATTTTTTTTTATTTGGTAGATAATTTTTTGGCATTTAACATTTAAACACAATTTCTGGCATATGGCTACCACGACTATTTTTCACAAATGTCATTTTTTTTTTTTTTTTTTCATAATGATTTGCCAAACAATACTGAGTAGAAATGCCACTTTGAGCTGTCAAAACAACTGTCATAAAATAAAACGACATCTATCGGAAAAACAAACCTCCCAAAAAAACACCCTTTATATGTACATTAGTAGGAAAAAAATAATTAGTAGGTAATAAAGTTCATGTGTTCTGCAGTGCACAAATTTTGGTTTTACCAGAATACGCATACATATAAAAAATGTGCATTAGGTAGAAAAAATAATAAGTAGGTTAAAAAAGTTCATGTGGTCCGCAGTGCTACATAGTTTCTTTGGGTTTTACCAGCATATGTAACACAGACAATTCATCAGGTATACACATATTTTATGACAGCGTTTCCTGTTTTACCAAGAAATGAATAAAATAGTTTTTATTAACTGTATTACAAAATTTTACAGTTGTCATCTGTGTAGAAATATAAAAACTCTTCACAGAATTAAAAAAGATAAGACACGCATTAGACACGTTTGTAATGTATTCTTTATACAACGTTTCAACTGATCTTTAGAAATATGAAAGTGAAGAAAGGCAATGCCTTCTAACCACCACTATTCATTTCAGCCACCCCGAAAACAATAGAATCGACTCTAATACTAATACTATCTTACCATCACCGTTCAACTCATCGACCCCGAAAACTATAGAATCGACACTAATATAGGTAACTCCCTCATCCCAATCAACAATCACCCCCTAGAGGTGTCTCACCGTCACTATTCAACTCAGCGACCACCCTGAAAACCATAGAAGCGACACTAATTTAGGTAACCCCCCCATCCCAATCAACAACCATCCCTAGAGGTGTCTCACCGTCACTATTCAACTCAGCGACCCTGAAAACCATAGAAGCGACACTAATATCGGTAACCCCCCACCCCTCCGTTATCGACCCCATCCTCCTAGAAATGTCTTACCATCACCGTCCAACTCAGCGACCCCGAAAACCATAGAATATCAACACTAATATCGGTCACCACCCCTCAGTTATCGATCCCTTCCCACTAGAGCTGTCTTACCATCACAATTCAACTCAGCGACCCCGAAAACCATTTAATCAACTTTAATATCGATCACCCACCCCCTGCGGGAATATAACTCACCCATAGGAGTGTACTACCAGCACTATTCGTTTCGGCGATACCGAAAATGGTGGGTCCGACACTAAAATCGCCTGCCACGCCTCCCCCAGCCAAAGAAAGTGCTACCCCCCACCACCTATCTTTGATTCCACATAGTAACTAATATGGATACCAAGTTTGGTTGAAATTGTTCGAGGCGTTCCAGAGCTAGATAGGCACAAATATACAAATATACAAACAAATTCTCTATTTTATATATATAGATTGTATATCCAAAAGTACAACTGAAAGCAAATAAAGTCTGTTTACTACTTTATGAAAAATTAAAACTAAAGTTTCTAGTACTCGGTATTGTAATTTCATTCATACATACATTCATATAAATATAAAACGTGAACCAGCATTCACAATCACACACATTAAAATTGGTCCTTCAAAACCCGATAAATTTTCGAGATGAATTCGCTAAAACTAAGGTTAGGTAATGTGAAAGGTCGTCTCACTCGTGCATTGAATTTTGTAGAGATGATGAGAGATGACGTTGTTGACACCACTACATTGGAAATGCTCGAGGTTCGTCTAACGAAATTGGTTGAAACGTGGGCACAATTCACAGCATTGCACGACGAGACCTTAAAAACCACAGAAGCAAAAGACATGGAAGAACTTGAAATGGAGTTCGGTAAGTACGAAAATCGATATTTTTTCATTCATTCCTCATTGAGGAAATCGATTCAATCTTCGCAACGCGATGATTCGGTTTGTTACTAGTTCGGGGAGCAACAATCGAGGTTGTTGGAAAAGATCGACCTAATTTTTTAATTTAAGTTTGGTGGGGCCAATTTCCCCATTTATTCGACTTATTAAAAGGTAAAACCTTAAGCTAACATGATTGAAAACTTAAAACTAAGACTTATAGCTAACATATAAAGCTAGGGGGGATGGCGGAGGAGATCAAGTTTAAGGCAGGGAGTGCTGCGGTTAAAATCGAAAACGGTAAGGTTTAATTAACCTTTCGCAGCATATGGGAGATTGGTTCGTTGGAGCCGTACATGGTGCGGTGTATCGGTAGATAGAAGAGAGGCGGGCATCGTAGATTACAAGGGTTAGTATTAAAGAAAATCGAGTTGTGTAGAGACGCGCAATCGACGGAGCCCCAGAATATTTTCAGCAGTTTCACTGAGAATGTCTACACTATGCATACATAAATTATTTATTTTATTTATATAATTTATTTTAATGTGTTAATAACTAATTTAGTGCGAACATTGAAAATAACCTCCATCCTCAACGCATCCATAAATTTAAATTTATTTACATCATTTATATTAAAGTGTTAAAAACTAATTTAGTGTAAACATTGAAAATAACTACTGTTTAGTAATAGTCGAGTATTCGAGCTACTGAACATGACCCACAATCATTCTTGGCGTCACGGCTGCCACCTAGCGTTCGACGCTCGTCAATTCCCAGGTTTATCTCACTTCATCGGTTTTTTGGAGGTTTCCGCTGCTCGCTGTGCTCGCTGTGGTGCAACTAAGCTTGCCAATTTGCGCAGGTTTCTCTCTTCTGTTTTAACCATCACCGCGAATAGATGTCAAGCGCACAGTTCCGCCTTTTTTATAATTAAAATAACATTAATATCGAATACAATTGATTAGCATTAACGCATTTATAAATTACTAGCTGATTACCCGGCTTTGCCCAGGAATTTATTTATCCCAAGATTATCTTAGGCATTGGTATGAAAAGAAATAACTATATTTAAAAAGTAAAATCAATGTAATTTTTTATTCATAAAATAAATATGTTAAGGTAAAAGAACACTATAAAAATTATACAGAAACATTTTTTTTAAAAATCTACTAAAATATAAGTTTAACACAAAACTTGATTATAAACAACATTTCTAGTTTCACCTCCAGGAGCAAGAATAAATAAATTTTTAGGTGAGCCCACCCTAGAGCAAGCAACATAAAGTTGTCCATGGGAGAAACATGGCGATCTCAAGTCCACTCCGCAGTATTTAATAGACTGACCCTGTGATTTGTTAATCGTAATCGAGAACGCAAGTCTTACTGGAAATTGCAATCTTTTAAAGTTAAAAGGTAATCCGTCGAAATGAGTGGTATCCGTGGGATAAAACTGTTTCGCCCTCTCCCTTTGCTGTTATTATAGTAGCTTCAATTGCATTGCCCAGCATCTTTTTTACGCACAACCTTGTTCCGTTGCACAGTTTTGGCGAATCAAGATTACGTAGTAAAATAATTGAAGATCCCACTTTGAGTAAAAGACGATGTGGTGGCAATCCAGCCAAATCAAGTGAGTTTAGGAATTCGGGTGGGAAATTATCGACGTCATCGGCATCTACATCTACGACATACATTTGTCCTCAAGGATAATCAAAGTTTTGTTGTAAATGTCCGGACCAAACATGATTTCCAATGTCGGATTATCTCTCCGGACTTTTGCAAGTATATCTTTACTTAGGGCTTCCTTATATTTTTTCCATTAAGTATTTGGATTCGATGGACTGCATGTAGTTAATATTATATTTCTTATTTGCTCTGGAAGAGAGATCATTTCGGCTTCTCGCAATGTAAGATCCCAGTGCTGGTCTCCTTCCAGTAAACCCAATTTCTGACAGGCTTCTCTAAATGTCTGGCATACTTCTCCGTTTACTGTTCTTAATTCTGCGAAAGATCTTGGTCCTCGAATTGTGTGAAGAAGCATCCTTATTGGGGTGAACTGTGTACACTCGACCCAAAGCGTCACTCGCGACTGCATCATGTCCAGGAACGGGCTATCCAACTTTACTCCTATAGAAAACTTTTCTCGATTGACTCCATGTGTAATATCGAGGTATCTCAATACTCTACGTTATTGTGTGCCTGGAACATTTTTGACAGCAACGGTGAAAATGGGACAACCCACCTATTATCGATTTCTATTTCTGTATTTTTGCCTTTCTTTACTTTCGTCGTGATCACTCCATCCTCTGGAACACGCCGTCTATATAAAAGGAAACCATCATTTCCTTTTGTGTCTCTTTAAGCAGTTTTCTGGGGTACTTCTTAGTACACTTTCCATCCTTCATACACGGCGAATTGGGATTTAGATTTCCACATGGTCCAAGAATCGTGTTTTTCTTAATCACTTCGAAAAGTTCAGGATTTTTTGTTGGGTCAGGCAACTCAGCCGATATAACGTCATCGATTTTTGTGGGTTGAATTTTTTCCGCTAACCAGAATAAATTGTGTGAGTGTGACAGTCCTCGCTTTTTCCATTCAATCGTGTACATCCAGCATCTTGGCACTACAAAACATGGCTCTTTGTTATAATTTCAATTAGTTTCAACTGCTTCTGTTTAAATACTCTCGCAATCAAGTCGTGGCGCTCATTCGGTAATTGACCATTGGTAAGCATCTCCTTGATCTCTTTTCAAGCCGGATTACACGTGAAGGTGATAAATAAATCTGGTCTTCCGTACGTCCTTACGTACGTCATAGCATCTTGCGTGTATTCGTGCATGTGTCTGGGACTGCCTGTAACCGTAGCTGGTAGTATGACAAAGGCACCAAAATTTTCAACATTAACGTAATTTACCACAGCATCTCTCAGGTGAATATATTCTTCCACCATTAGTTTACGTTGATTTAGACGAATGACGCTCACTTTCGATTTTTGCATACATATCAACGATGAATTGATGAAACAATTGTCTGCAGTTTAATATGTGGTTCTGTTCCTCTCGAACCATAAGTCTGCATAGTATGCATAGAAATTCATCGCTAAAACTTTTTTGCTAGTTGTGTTACCTGTTGTTGGGCTGACCTGCCTCAGATTAAAATGATATCCATCTTCACCACGGGGAAACATCACTGGGTACTGGAGACCATGATAAGATCGGTGTGTTTCTGAAATGCGCTGCAATGATACGCTTCTTCGTTGAATTACGATAGCCCGTTGATTAAACTCATCTCCTGGTATAACCACCGCTACTTCATCTACCTGAGGAGCATTTAAGCGACGTTCGTGTTCGCTGCTGGTCTTCGGTCTGCTCTTATGACAACTTTATATTCATCCGTTGGCATACGTTCCAATGATGTTTTAAAAGTTTTAAGCAGATCATTGTGCTCATGAAACCTTTTCTGTAAGTTTGACACTATCGGACATCTTGTTCCAGAGATATAGGTACACCTCTGGTCAGTTTCCACTGGTTCGTTTCCAATAAAATATAATTGTAGAAATCTTGGTTGTTGATCTGGTAGCGGAAGCAGCGATCCCGCCTTATGGTAAATCTGTCCTTGCACCGTAAATGTTGATGGTAATCCGGGCTGATGAATAACTGTTGTGGCGCCGAACGATGTCATTTGGAAGCATGAATTGTATTTTCTGATGTTACTAAGAAAATGCTTTGACTCCGACGTGGCTCCTGATGTTTAACTCAAAAGTTCTTGTGGTGGTGATTCTAATGGAAAGAGTTTCACTTTTCCATTTTTGCAGCAAATACCAGGTGACTCTGATTTAAACTTTCTTGCTTGACAGTTACTACAAACTCTTTCCATTTTTCCGATGGTATCACTTTCATACTGTGTGTAGTCTATGTGTGGATCATAGTGAAATCCTTCCAATGCTAAGCTCAATTGTTGTGCAGTCCGTAGTCGTCTGCGTTTATGTCTCATTTCCTTTTAACTATTTTTTATAACATGTAAACAGTTATCAATATACAATTTATTTAAACTTCAATATAATTGCGTTTTTGTTGTAGCACACTTGAATTATATTTAAGAACTGTTTTTATTTTTAAAAGATTTGTTTTTATATTCACAATTCTTACAATAGTTATTCTCAATATAAGGAAGGGATGAATAAATATGTATGTGTACATTATAAAGTAATAAGTAGTAATAAAAGTTCATGTGTCTTGCAGTGGTACGGATTTATTGACACGACTGCTCTTATTTGGGTTTTACTAGCATATGCTAAAAATACATATTGAATTTGTATATGTACATTAGTAGGAAAAAAATAATTAGTAGGTAATAAAGTTCATGTGTTCTGCAGTGCACAAATTTTGGTTTTACCAGAATACGCATACATATAAAAAATGTGCATTAGGTAGAAAAAATAATAAGTAGGTTAAAAAAGTTCATGTGGTCCGCAGTGCTACATAGTTTCTTTGGGTTTTACCAGCATATGTAACACAGACAATTCATCAGGTATACACATATTTTATGACAGCGTTTCTTGTTTTACCAAGAAATGAATAAAATAGTTTTTATTGACTGTATTACAAAATTTTACAGTTGTCATCTGTGTAGAAATATAAAAACTCTTCACAGAATTAAAAAAGATAAGATACGCATTAGACACGTTTGTAATGTATTCTTTATACAACGTTTCAACTGATCTTTAGAAATATGAAAGTGAAGGAAGGCAATGCCTTCTAACCACCACTATTCATTTCAGCCACCCCGAAAACTATAGAATCGACTCTAATACTAATACTATCTTACCATCACCGTTCAACTCATCGACCCCGAAAACTATAGAATCGACACTAATATAGGTAACCCCCCCATCCCAATCAACAACCACCCCCTAGAGGTGTCTCACCGTCACTATTCAACTCAGCGACCCTGAAAACCATAGAAGCGACACTAATTTAGGTAAGCCCCCCATCCCAATCAACAACCACCCCTAGAGGTGTCTCACCGTCACTATATCGATCACCCACCTCCTGCGGGAATATAACTCACCCATAGGAGTGTACTACCAGCACTATTCGTCTCGGCGATACCGAAAATGGTGGGTCCGACACTAAAATCGCCTGCCACGCCTCCACCAGCCAAAGAAAGTGCTACCCCCCACCACCTATCTTTGATTTCACATAGTAACTAATATGGATACCAAGTTTGGTTGAAATTGTTCGAGGCGTTCCAAAGCTAGATAGGCACAAATATACAAATATACAAACAAATTCTCTATTTTATATATATAGATTGTATATCCAAAAGTACAACTGAAAGCAAATAAAGTCTGTTTACTACTTTATGAAAAATTAAAACTAAAGTTTCTAGTACTCGGTATTGTAATTTCATTCATACATACATTCATATAAATATAAAACGTGAACCAGCATTCACAATCACACACATTAAAATTGGTCCTTCAAAACCGGATAAATTTTCGAGATGAATTCGCTAAAACTAAGGTTAGGTAATGTGAAAGGTCGTCTCACTCGTGCATTGAATTTTGTAGAGATGATGAGAGATGACGTTGTTGACACCACTACATTGGAAATGCTCGAGGTTCGTCTAACGAAATTGGTTGAAACGTGGGCACAATTCACAGCATTGCACGACGAGACCTTAAAAACCACAGAAGCAAAAGACATGGAAGAACTTGAAATGGAGTTCGGTAAGTACGAAAATCGATATTTTTTCATTCATTCCTCATTGAGGAAATCGATTCAATCTTCGCAACGCGATGATTCGGTTTGTTACTAGCTCGGGGAGCAACAATCGAGGTTGTTGGAAAAGATCGACCTAATTTTTTAATTTAAGTTTGGTGGGGCCAATTTCCCCATTTATTCGACTTATTAAAAGGTAAAACCTTAAGCTAACATGATTGAAAACTTAAAACTAAGACTTATAGCTAACATATAAAGCTAGGGGGGATGGCGGAGGAGATCAAGTTTAAGGCAGGGAGTGCTGCGGTTAAAATCGAAAACGGTAAGGTTTAATTAACCTTTCGCAGCATATGGGAGATTGGTTCGTTGGAGCCGTACATGGTGCGGTGTATCGGTAGATAGAAGAGAGGCGGGCATCGTAGATTACAAGGGTTAGTATTAAAGAAAATCGAGTTGTGTAGAGACGCGCAATCGACGGAGCCCCAGAATATTTTCAGCAGTTTCACTGAGAATGTCTACACTATGCATACATAAATTATTTATTTTATTTATATAATTTATTTTAATGTGTTAATAACTAATTTAGTGCGAACATTGAAAATAACCTCCATCCTCAACGCATCCATAAATTTAAATTTATTTACATCATTTATATTAAAGTGTTAAAAACTAATTTAGTGTAAACATTGAAAATAACTACTGTTTAGTAATAGTCGAGTATTCGAGCTACTGAACATGACCCACAATCATTCTTGGCGTCACGGCTGCCACCTAGCGTTCGACGCTCGTCAATTCGCAGGTTTATCTCACTTCATCGGTTTTTTGGAGGTTTCCGCTGCTCGCTGTGCTCGCTGAGGTGCAACTAAGCTTGCCAATTTGCGCAGGTTTCTCTCTTCTGTTTTAACCATCACCGCGAATAGATGTCAAGCGCACAGTTCCGCCTTTTTTATAATTAAAATAACATTAATATCGAATACAATTGATTAGCATTAACGCATTTATAAATTACTAGCTGATTACCCGGCTTTGCCCAGGAATTTATTTATCCCAAGATTATCTTAGGCATTGGTATGAAAAGAAATAACTATATTTAAAAAGTAAAATCAATGTAATTTTTTATTCATAAAATAAATATGTTAAGGTAAAAGAACACTATAAAAATTATACAGAAACATTTTTTTTAAAAATCTACTAAAATATAAGTTTAACACAAAACTTGATTATAAACAACATTTCTAGTTTCACCTCCAGGAGCAAGAATAAATAAATTTTTAGGTGAGCCCACCCTAGAGCAAGCAACATAAAGTTGTCCATGGGAGAAACATGGCGATCTCAAGTCCACTCCGCAGTATTTAATAGACTGACCCTGTGATTTGTTAATCGTAATCGAGAACGCAAGTCTTACTGGAAATTGCAATCTTTTAAAGTTAAAAGGTAATCCGTCGAAATGAGTGGTATCCGTGGGATAAAACGGTTTCGCCCTCTCCCTTTGCTGTTATTATAGTAGCTTCAATTGCATTGCCCAGCATCTTTTTTACGCACAACCTTGTTCCGTTGCACAGTTTTGGCGAATCAAGATTACGTAGTAAAATAATTGAAGATCCCACTTTGAGTAAAAGACGATGTGGTGGCAATCCAGCCAAATCAAGTGAGTTTAGGAATTCGGGTGGGAAATTATCGACCTCATCGGCATCTACATCTACGACATACATTTGTCCTCAAGGATAATCAAAGTTTTGTTGTAAATGTCCGGACCAAACATGATTTCCAATGTCGGATTATCCCTCCGGACTTTTGCAAGTATATCTTTACTTAGGGCTTCCTTATATTTTTTCCATTAAGTATTTGGATTCGATGGACTGCATGTAGTTAATATTATAGCAAACAAATTTCTTATTTGCTCTGGAAGAGAGATCATTTCGGCTTCTCGCAATGTAAGATCCCAGTGCTGGTCTCCTTCCAGTAAACCCAATTTCTGACAGGCTTCTCTAAATGTCTGGCATACTTCTCCGTTTACTGTTCTTAACTCTGCGAAAGATCTTGGTCCTCGAATTGTGTGAAGAAGCATCCTTATTGGGGTGAACTGTGTACACTCGACCCAAAGCGTCACTCGCGACTGCATCATGTCCAGGAACGGGCTATCCAACTTTTCTCCTATAGAAAACTTTTCTCGATTGACTCCATGTGTAATATCGAGGTATCTCAATACTCTACGTTAATGTGTGCCTGGAACATTTTTGACAGCAACGGTGAAAATGGGACAACCCACCTATTATCGATTTCTTTTTCTGTATTTTTGCCTTTCTTTACTTTCGTCGTGATCACTCCATCCTCTAGAACACGCCGTCTATATAAAGGATAACCATCATTTCCTGTTTGTGTCTCTTTAAGCAGTTTTCTGGGGTACTTCTTAGTACACTTTCCATCCTTCATACACGGCGAATTGGGATTTAGATTTCCACATGGTCCAAGAATCGTGTTTTTCTTAATCACTTCGAAAAGTTCAGGATTTTTTGTTGGGTCAGGCAACTCAGCCGATATAACGTCATCGATTTTTGTGGGTTGAATTTTTTCCGCTAACCAGAATAAATTGTGTGAGTGTGACAGTCCTCGCTTTTTCCATTCAATCGTGTACATCCAGCATCTTGGCACTACAAAGACATGGCTCTTTGTTATAATTTCAATTAGTTTCAACTGCTTCTGTTTAAATACTCTCGCAATTAAGTCGTGGCGCTCATTCGGTAATTGACCATTGGTAAGCATCTCCTTGATCTCTTTTCAAGCCGGATTACACGTGAAGGTGATAAATAAATCTGGTCTTCCGTACGTCCTTACGTACGTCATAGCATCTTGCGTGTATTCGTGCATGTGTCTGGGACTGCCTGTAACCGTAGCTGGTAGTATGACAAAGGCACCAAAATTTTCAACATTAACGTCATTTACCACAGCATCTCTCAGGTGAATATATTCTTCCACTCTTAGTTTACGTTGATTTAGACGAATGACGCTCACTTTCGATTTTTGCATACATATCAACGATGAATTGATGAAACAATTGTCTGCAGTTTAATATGTGGTTCTGTTCCTCTCGAACCATAAGTCTGCATAGTATGCATAGAAATTCATCGCTAAAACTTTTTTGCTAGTTGTGTTACCTGTTGTTGGGCTGACCTGCCTCAGATTAAAATGATATCCATCTTCACCACGGGGAAACATCACTGGGTACTGGAGACCATGATAAGATCGGTGTGTTTCTGAAATGCGCTGCAATGATACGCTTCTTCGTTGAATTACGATAGCCCGTTGATTAAACTCATCTCCTGGTATAACCACCGCTACTTCATCTACCTGAGGAGCATTTAAGCGACGTTCGTGTTCGCTGCTGGTCTTCGGTCTGCTCTTATGACAACTTTATATTCATCCGTTGGCATACGTTCCAATGATGTTTTAAAAGTTTTAAGCAGATCATTGTGCTCATAAAACATTTTCTGTAAGTTTGACACTATCGGACATCTTGTTCCAGAGATATAGGTACACCTCTGGTCAGTTTCCACTGGTTCGTTTCCAATAAAATATAATTGTAGAAATCTTGGTTGTTGATCTGGTAGCGGAAGCAGCGATCCCGCCTTATGGTAAATCTGTCCTTGCACCGTAAATGTTGATGGTAATCCGGGCTGATGAATAACTGTTGTGGCGCCGAACGATGTCATTTGGAAGCATGAATTGTATTTTCTGATGTTACTAAGAAAATGCTTTGACTCCGACGTGGCTCCTGATGTTTAACTCAAAAGTTCTTGTGGTGGTGATTCTAATGGAAAGAGTTTCACTTTTCCATTTTTGCAGCAAATACCAGGTGACTCTGATTTAAACTTTCTTGCTTGACAGTTACTACAAACTCTTTCCATTTTTCCGATGGTACCACTTTCATACTGTGAGTAGTCTATGTGTGGATCATAGTGAAATCCTTCCAATGCTAAGCTCAATTGTTGTGCAGTCCGTAATCGTCTGCGTTTATGTCTCATTTCCTTTTAACTATTTTTTATAACATGTAAACAGTTATCAATATACAATTTATTTAAACTTCAATATAATTGCGTTTTTGTTGTAGCACACTTGAATTATATTTAAGAACTGTTTTTATTTTTAAAAGATTTGTTTTTATATACACAATTCTTACAATAGTTATTCTCAATATAAGGAAGGGATGAATAAATATGTATGTGTACATTATAAAGTAATTAGTAGTAATAAAAGTACATGTGTCTTGCAGTGGTACGGATTTATTGACACGACTGCTCTTATTTGGGTTTTACCAGCATATGCTAAAAATACATATTGAATTTGTATATGTACATTAGTAGGAAAAAAATAATTAGTAGGTAATAAAGTTCATGTGTTCTGCAGTACACAAATTTTGGTTTTACCAGAATACGCATACATATAAAAAATGTGCATTAGGTAGAAAAAATAATTAGTAGGTTAAAAAAGTTCATGTGGTCCGCAGTGCTACATAGTTTCTTTGGGTTTTACCAGCATATGTAACACAGACAATTCATCAGGTATACACATATTTTATGACAGCGTTTCCTGTTTTACCAAGAAATGAATAAAATAGTTTTTATTAACTGTATTACAAAATTTTACAGTTGTCATCTGTGTAGAAATATAAAAACTCTTCACAGAATTAAAAAAGATAAGACACGCATTAGACACGTTTGTAATGTATTCTTTATACAACGTTTCAACTGATCTTTAGAAATATGAAAGTGAAGAAAGGCAATGCCTTCTAACCACCACTATTCATTTCAGCCACCCCGAAAACAATAGAATCGACTCTAATACTAATACTATCTTACCATCACCGTTCAACTCATCGACCCCGAAAACTATAGAATCGACACTAATATAGGTAACTCCCTCATCCCAATCAACAATCACCCCCTAGAGGTGTCTCACCGTCACTATTCAACTCAGCGACCACCCTGAAAACCATAGAAGCGACACTAATTTAGGTAACCCCCCCATCCCAATCAACAACCATCCCTAGAGGTGTCTCACCGTCACTATTCAACTCAGCGACCCTGAAAACCATAGAAGCGACACTAATATCGGTAACCCCCCACCCCTCCGTTATCGACCCCATCCTCCTAGAAATGTCTTACCATCACCGTTCAACTCAGCGACCCCGAAAACCATAGAATATCAACACTAATATCGGTCACCACCCCTCAGTTATCGATCCCTTCCCACTAGAGCTGTCTTACCATCACAATTCAACTCAGCGACCCCGAAAACCATTTAATCAACTTTAATATCGATCACCCACCCCCTGCGGGAATATAACTCACCCATAGGAGTGTACTACCAGCACTATTCGTTTCGGCGATACCGAAAATGGTGGGTCCGACACTAAAATCGCCTGCCACGCCTCCCCCAGCCAAAGAAAGTGCTACCCCCCACCACCTATCTTTGATTCCACATAGTAACTAATATGGATACCAAGTTTGGTTGAAATTGTTCGAGGCGTTCCAGAGCTAGATAGGCACAAATATACAAATATACAAACAAATTCTCTATTTTATATATATAGATTGTATATCCAAAAGTACAACTGAAAGCAAATAAAGTCTGTTTACTACTTTATGAAAAATTAAAACTAAAGTTTCTAGTACTCGGTATTGTAATTTCATTCATACATACATTCATATAAATATAAAACGTGAACCAGCATTCACAATCACACACATTAAAATTGGTCCTTCAAAACCGGATAAATTTTTGAGATGAATTCGCTAAAACTAAGGTTAGGTAATGTGAAAGGTCGTCTCACTCGTGCAATGAATTTTGTAGAGATGATGAGAGATGACGTTGTTGACACCACTACATTGGAAATGCTCGAGGTTCGTCTAACGAAATTGGATGAAACGTGGGCACAATTCACAGCATTGCACGACGAGACCTTAAAAACCACAGAAGCAAAAGACATGGAAGAACTTGAAATGGAGTTCGGTAAGTACGGAAATCGATATTTTTTCATTCATTCCTCATTGAGGAAATCGATTCGCGAACGGCAATCTTCGCAACGCGATGATTCGGTTTGCCACCAGCTCGGGGAGCAACAATCGAGGTTGTTGGAAAAGATCGACGTAATTTTTTAATTTAAGTTTGGTGGGGCCAATTTCCCCATTTATTCGACTTATTAAAAGGTAAAACCTTAAGCTAACATGATTGAAAACTTAAAACTAAGACTTATAGCTAACATATAAAGCTAGGGGGGATGGCGGAGGAGATCAAGTTTAAGGCAGGGAGTGCTGCGGTTAAAATCGAAAACGGTAAGGTTTAAGTTAATCTTTCGCAGCATATGGGAGATTGGTTCGTTGGAGCCGTACATGGTGCGGTGTATCGGTAGATAGAAGAGAGGCGGGCATCGTAGATTACGAGGGTTAGTATTAAAGAAAATCGAGTTGTGTAGAGACGCGCAATCGACGGAGCCCCAGATTATTTTCAGCAGTTTCGCTGAGAATGTCTACACTATGCATACATAAATTATTTATTTTATTTATAAAATTTATTATGTGTCAATAACTGATTTAGTGCGAACATTGAAAATAACCTCCATACTCAACGCATCCATAAATTTAAATATGTTTACATCATTTATATTAACGTGTTAAGAACTAATTTAGTGTAAACATTGAAAATAACTACTGTTTAGTAATAGTCGAGTATTCGAGCTACTGAACATGACCCACAATCATTCTTGGCGTCACGGCTGCCACCTAGCGTTCGACGTTCGTCAATTCCCAGTTACATCTCACTTCATTGGTTTTTCGGAGGTTTCCGCTGCTCGCTGTGGTGCAACTAAGCCTGCCAATTTGCGCAGGTTTCTCTCTTCTGTTTTAACCATCACCGCGAATAGATGTCAAGCGCACAGTTCCGCCTTTTTTATAATTAAAATAACATTAATATCGAATACAATTGATTAGCATTAACGCATTTATAAATTTACCCGGCTTTGCCCAGGAATTTATTTATCCCAAGATTATCTTAGGCATTGGTATGAAAAGAAATAACTATATTTAAAAAGTAAAATCAATGTAATTTTTTATTCACAAAATAAATATGTTAAGGTAAAAGAACACTATAAAAATTATACAGAAACATTTTTTTAAAAATCTACTAAAATATAAGTTTAACACAAAACTTGATTATAAACAACATTTCTAGTTTCACCTCCAGGAGCAAGAATAAATAAATTTTTAGGTGAGCCCACCCTAGAGCAAGCAACATAAAGTTGTCCATGGGAGAAACATGGCGATCTCAAGTCCACTCCGCAGTATTTAATAGACTGACCCTGTGATTTGTTAATCGTAATCGAGAACGCAAGTCTTACTGGAAATTGCAATCTTTTAAAGTTAAAAGGTAATCCGTCGAAATGAGTGGGATAAAACTGTTTCGCCCTCTCCCTTTGCTGTTATTATAGTAGCTTTAATTACATTGCCCAGCATCTTTTTTACGCACAACCTTGTTCCGTTGCAAAGTTTTGGCGAATCAAGATTACGTAGTAAAATCATTGAAGAACGCACTTTGAGTAAAAGACGATGTGGTGGCAATCCAGCCAAATCAAGTGAGTTTAGGAATTCGGGTGGGAAATAATCGACCTCATCGGCATCTACTACAGTATCGATAGACTTGTATTCAGTGACTACTCCTAGTATTTGGTTATTTATTTCGTTGACGTCTTTATTTTTAGCAGCAAGAATGGCTCTTTCTCGCAACCAGTTCAGAATGCGATACTTTTGGGAAACAGCCGGATAGATGGCATCTATAAATTCTGCGACGGACGCCACAAAATTACAAAAATCGGATGGTAATTTTATCTTGCCAGAAGACTCGACTATTAATCTACCTTCTCCGATCTCCAGTAGTTTGTTTGAGAAAATTTGAGCGCTGTCGTCCTCCAGATTTACTCTCATGTCCTTATTTAAAGTGGTCTTCAGTAATGTTTTATTGATCATCGACATACATTTGTCCTCAAGGATAATCAAAGTTTTGTTGTAAATGTCCGGACCAAACATGATTTCCAATGTCGGATTATCTCTCCGGACTTTTGCAAGTATATCCTCACTTAGGGCTTCCTTATATTTTTCCATTAAGTATTTGGATTCGATGGACTGCATGTAGTTAATATTATAGTAAACAAATTTCTTATTTGCTCTGGGAGAGAGATCATTTCGGCTTCTCGCAATGTAAGATCCCACTGCTGGTCTCCTTCCAGTAAACCCAATTTCTGACAGGCTTCTCTAAATGTCTGGCATACTTCTTCGTTTACTGTTCTTAGCTCTGCGAAAGATGTTGGTCCGCGAATTGTGTGAAGAAGCATCCTTAAGAAATAACATTCGGCGTTATTGGGGTGAACTGTGTACACTCGACCCAAAGCGTCACTCGCGACTGCATCATGTCCAGGAACGGGCCATCCAACTTTTCTTCTATGCAAAACTTTTCTCGATTGACTCCATGTGTAATATCGAGGTATCTCAGGATACAACAAAGTCTTTGCGAAACGATCCTGCTGACAGAGTTAAAAAAATGCTGTTAATGTTGTGTTTGGTGGCTGATCAACCACTGCACGTGCGCTCTCTGTTGTGAAATAAACTCTCTGACTCATTCGGTAATTGACCATTGGTAAGCATCTTCTTGATCTCTTTCCAAGCCGGATTGCACGTGAAGGTGATAAATAAATCTGGTCTTCCGTACGTCCTTACGTACGTCATAGCATCTTGCGTGTATTCGTGCATGTGTCTGGGACTGCCTGTAACCGTAGCTGGTAGTATGACAAAGGCACCAAGATTTTCAACATTAACGTCATTTACCACAACATCTCTCAGGTGAATATATTCTTCCACTCTTAGTTTACGTTGATTTAGACGAATGACGCTCACTTTCGATTTTTGCATACATATCAACGATGAATTGATGAAACAGTTGTCTGCAGTTTAATATGTGGTTCTGTCCCTCTCGAACCATAAGTCTGTATGCATAGAAATCCATCGCTGAAACTTTTTTGATAGTTGTGTTACCTGTCGTTGGGCTGACCTGCCTCAAATTAAAATGATATCCATCTTCACCACGGGGAAACATCACTGGGTACTGGAGACCATAATAAGATCGATGTGTTTCTGAAATGCGCTGCAATGATACGCTTCTTCGTTGAATTACGGTAGCCCGTAGATCAAACTCATCTCCTGATATAACCACCGCTTCTTCAGCTACCTGAGGAGCATTGAAGCGACGTTCGTGTTCGCCTGCTGGTCTTCGGTCTGCTCTTATGACAACTTTATATTCATCCGTTGGCATACGTTCCAATGATGTTTTAAAAGTTTTAAGCAGATCATTGTGCTCATAAAACATTTTCTGTAAGTTTGACACTATCGGACGTCTTGTTTCAGAGATATAGGTACACCTCTGGTCAGTTTCCACTGGTTCGTTTCCAATAAAATATAATTGTAGAAATCTTGGTGGTTGATCTGGTAGCGGAAGCAGCGATCCCGCCTTATGGTAAATCTGTCCTTGCACCGTAAATGTAAATGGTAATCCGGGCTGATGAATAACTGTTGTGGCGCCGAACGATGTCATTTGGAAGCATGAATTGTATTTTCTGATGTTACTAAGAAAATGCTTTGACTACGACGTGGCTCCTGATGTTTAACTCAAAAGGTCTTGTGGTGGTGATTCTAATGGAAAGAGTTTAACTTTTCCATTTTTGCAGCAAATACCAGGTGACTCTACAACAAACTCTTTCCATTTTTCCGATGGTACCACTTTCATACTGTGAGTAGTCTATATGTGGATCATAGTGAAATCCTTCCAATGCTAAGCTCAATTGTGGTGCAGTCCGTAATCGTCTGCATTTATGTCTCATTTCCTTTTAACTATCTTTTATAACATGTAAACAGTTATCAATATATAATTTATTTAAACTTCAATATAATTGCGTTTTTGTTGTAGCACACTTGAATTATATTGAAGAACTGTTTTTATTTTTAAAAGATTTGTTTTTATATACACAATTCTTACAATAGTTATTCTCAATATAAGGAAGGGATGAATAAATATGTATGTATACATTATAAAGTAATTAGTTGTAATAAAAGTTCATGTGTCTTGCAGTGGTACGGATTTATTGACACGACTGCTCTTATTTGGGTTTTACCAGCATATGCTAAAAATACATATTGAATTTGTATATGTACAGTAGTAGGAAAAAAATAATAAATAATAAAGTTCATGTGTTCTGCAGTGCACAAATTTGGGTTTTACCAGAATACGCATACATATAAAAAATTTGGGTTTTACCAGAATACGCATACATATAAAAAATGTGCATTAGGCAGAAAAAATAATTATTAGGTTAAAAAAGTTCATGTGGTCCGCAGTGCTACATAGTTTCTTTGGGTTTTACCAGCATATGTAACACAGACAATTCATCAGGTATACACATATTTTATGACAGCGTTTCCTGTTTTACCAAGAAATGAATAAAATAGTTTTTATTAACTGTATTACAAAATTTTACAGTTGTCATCTGTGTAGAAATATAAAAACTCTTCACAGAATTAAAAAAGATAAGACACGCATTAGACACGTTTGTAATGTATTCTTTATACAACGTTTCAACTGATCTTTAGAAATATGAAAGTGAAGAAAGGCAATGCCTTCTAACCACCACTATTCATTTCAGCCACCCCGAAAACAATAGAATCGACTCTAATACTAATACTATCTTACCATCACCGTTCAACTCATCGACCCCGAAAACTATAGAATCGACACTAATATAGGTAACTCCCCCATCCCAATCAACAATCACCCCCTAGAGGTGTCTCACCGTCACTATTCAACTCAGCGACCACCCTGAAAACCATAGAAGCGACACTAATTTAGGTAACCCCCCCATCCCAATCAACAACCATCCCTAGAGGTGTCTCACCGTCACTATTCAACTCAGCGACCCTGAAAACCATAGAAGCGACACTAATATCGGTAACCCCCCACCCCTCCGTTATCGACCCCATCCCCCTAGAAATGTCTTACCATCACCGTTCAACTCAGCGACCCCGAAAACCATAGAATATCAACACTAATATCGGTCACCACCCCTCAGTTATCGATCCCTTCCCACTAGAGCTGTCTTACCATCACAATTCAACTCAGCGACCCCGAAAACCATTTAATCAACTTTAATATCGATCACCCACCCCCTGCGGGAATATAACTCACCCATAGGAGTGTACTACCAGCACTATTCGTTTCGGCGATACCGAAAATGGTGGGTCCGACACTAAAATCGCCTGCCACGCCTCCCCCAGCCAAAGAAAGTGCTACCCCCCACCACCTATCTTTGATTCCACATAGTAACTAATATGGATACCAAGTTTGGTTGAAATTGTTCGAGGCGTTCCAGAGCTAGATAGGCACAAATATACAAATATACAAACAAATTCTCTATTTTATATATATAGATTGTATATCCAAAAGTACAACTGAAAGCAAATAAAGTCTGTTTACTACTTTATGAAAAATTAAAACTAAAGTTTCTAGTACTCGGTATTGTAATTTCATTCATACATACATTCATATAAATATAAAACGTGAACCAGCATTCACAATCACACACATTAAAATTGGTCCTTCAAAACCGGATAAATTTTTGAGATGAATTCGCTAAAACTAAGGTTAGGTAATGTGAAAGGTCGTCTCACTCGTGCAATGAATTTTGTAGAGATGATGAGAGATGACGTTGTTGACACCACTACATTGGAAATGCTCGAGGTTCGTCTAACGAAATTGGATGAAACGTGGGCACAATTCACAGCATTGCACGACGAGACCTTAAAAACCACAGAAGCAAAAGACATGGAAGAACTTGAAATGGAGTTCGGTAAGTACGGAAATCGATATTTTTTCATTCATTCCTCATTGAGGAAATCGATTCGCGAACGGCAATCTTCGCAACGCGATGATTCGGTTTGCCACCAGCTCGGGGAGCAACAATCGAGGTTGTTGGAAAAGATCGACGTAATTTTTTAATTTAAGTTTGGTGGGGCCAATTTCCCCATTTATTCGACTTATTAAAAGGTAAAACCTTAAGCTAACATGATTGAAAACTTAAAACTAAGACTTATAGCTAACATATAAAGCTAGGGGGGATGGCGGAGGAGATCAAGTTTAAGGCAGGGAGTGCTGCGGTTAAAATCGAAAACGGTAAGGTTTAAGTTAATCTTTCGCAGCATATGGGAGATTGGTTCGTTGGAGCCGTACATGGTGCGGTGTATCGGTAGATAGAAGAGAGGCGGGCATCGTAGATTACGAGGGTTAGTATTAAAGAAAATCGAGTTGTGTAGAGACGCGCAATCGACGGAGCCCCAGATTATTTTCAGCAGTTTCACTGAGAATGTCTACACTATGCATACATAAATTATTTATTTTATTTATAAAATTTATTATGTGTCAATAACTGATTTAGTGCGAACATTGAAAATAACCTCCATACTCAACGCATCCATAAATTTAAATATATTTACATCATTTATATTAACGTGTTAAGAACTAATTTAGTGTAAACATTGAAAATAACTACTGTTTAGTAATAGTCGAGTATTCGAGCTACTGAACATGACCCACAATCATTCTTGGCGTCACGGCTGCCACCTAGCGTTCGACGTTCGTCAATTCCCAGTTACATCTCACTTCATTGGTTTTTCGGAGGTTTCCGCTGCTCGCTGTGGTGCAACTAAGCCTGCCAATTTGCGCAGGTTTCTCTCTTCTGTTTTAACCATCACCGCGAATAGATGTCAAGCGCACAGTTCCGCCTTTTTTATAATTAAAATAACATTAATATCGAATACAATTGATTAGCATTAACGCATTTATAAATTTACCCGGCTTTGCCCAGGAATTTATTTATCCCAAGATTATCTTAGGCATTGGTATGAAAAGAAATAACTATATTTAAAAAGTAAAATCAATGTAATTTTTTATTCACAAAATAAATATGTTAAGGTAAAAGAACACTATAAAAATTATACAGAAACTTTTTTTTTAAAAATCTACTAAAATATAAGTTTAACACAAAACTTGATTATAAACAACATTTCTAGTTTCACCTCCAGGAGCAAGAATAAATAAATTTTTAGGTGAGCCCACCCTAGAGCAAGCAACATAAAGTTGTCCATGGGAGAAACATGGCGATCTCAAGTCCACTCCGCAGTATTTAATAGACTGACCCTGTGATTTGTTAATCGTAATCGAGAACGCAAGTCTTACTGGAAATTGCAATCTTTTAAAGTTAAAAGGTAATCCGTCGAAATGAGTGGGATAAAACTGTTTCGCCCTCTCCCTTTGCTGTTATTATAGTAGCTTTAATTACATTGCCCAGCATCTTTTTTACGCACAACCTTGTTCCGTTGCACAGTTTTGGCGAATCAAGATTACGTAGTAAAATAATTGAAGAACGCACTTTGAGTAAAAGACGATGTGGTGGCAATCCAGCCAAATCAAGTGAGTTTAGGAATTCGGGTGGGAAATAATCGACCTCATCGGCATCTACTACAGTATCGATAGACTTGTATTCAGTGACTACTCCTAGTATTTGGTTATTTATTTCGTTGACGTCTTTATTTTTAGCAGCAAGAATGGCTCTTTCTCGCAACCAGTTCAGAATGCGATACTTTTGGGAAACAGCCGGATAGATGGCATCTATAAATTCTGCGACGGACGCCACAAAATTACAAAAATCGGATGGTAATTTTATCTTGCCAGAAGACTCGACTATTAATCTACCTTCTCCGATCTCCAGTAGTTTGTTTGAGAAAATTTGAGCGCTGTCGTCCTCCAGATTTACTCTCATGTCCTTATTTAAAGTGGTCTTCAGTAATGTTTTATTGATCATCGACATACATTTGTCCTCTAGGATAATCAAAGTTTTGTTGTAAATGTCCGGACCAAACATGATTTCCAATGTCGGATTATCTCTCCGGACTTTTGCAAGTATATCCTCACTTAGGGCTTCCTTATATTTTTCCATTAAGTATTTGGATTCGATGGACTGCATGTAGTTAATATTATAGTAAACTAATTTCTTATTTGCTCTGGAAGAGAGATCATTTCGGCTTCTCGCAATGTAAGATCCCACTGCTGGTCTCCTTCCAGTAAACCCAATTTCTGACAGGCTTCTCTAAATGTCTGGCATACTTCTTCGTTTACTGTTCTTAGCTCTGCGAAAGATGTTGGTCCGCGAATTGTGTGAAGAAGCATCCTTAAGAAATAACATTCGGCGTTATTGGGGTGAACTGTGTACACTCGACCCAAAGCGTCACTCGCGACTGCATCATGTCCAGGAACGGGCCATCCAACTTTTCTTCTATACAAAACTTTTCTCGATTGACTCCATGTGTAATATCGAGGTATCTCAGGATACAACAAAGTCTTTGCGAAACGATCCTGCTGACAGAGTTAAAAAAATGCTGTTAATGTTGTGTTTGGTGGCTGATCAACCACTGCACGTGCGCTCTCTGTTGTGAAATAAACTCTCTGACTCATTCGGTAATTGACCATTGGTAAGCATCTTCTTGATCTCTTTCCAAGCCGGATTGCACGTGAAGGTGATAAATAAATCTGGTCTTCCGTACGTCCTTACGTACGTCATAGCATCTTGCGTGTATTCGTGCATGTGTCTGGGACTGCCTGTAACCGTAGCTGGTAGTATGACAAAGGCACCAAGATTTTCAACATTAACGTCATTTACCACAACATCTCTCAGGTGAATATATTCTTCCACTCTTAGTTTACGTTGATTTAGACGAATGACGCTCACTTTCGATTTTTGCATACATATCAACGATGAATTGATGAAACAGTTGTCTGCAGTTTAATATGTGGTTCTGTCCCTCTCGAACCATAAGTCTGTATGCATAGAAATCCATCGCTGAAACTTTTTTGATAGTTGTGTTACCTGTCGTTGGACTGACCTGCCTCAAATTAAAATGATATCCATCTTCACCACGGGGAAACATCACTGGGTACTGGAGACCATGATAAGATCGATGTGTTTCTGAAATGCGCTGCAATGATACGCTTCTTCGTTGAATTACGGTAGCCCGTAGATCAAACTCATCTCCTGATATAACCACCGCTTCTTCAGCTACCTGAGGAGCATTGAAGCGACGTTCGTGTTCGCCTGCTGGTCTTCGGTCTGCTCTTATGACAACTTTATATTCATCCGTTGGCATACGTTCCAATGATGTTTTAAAAGTTTTAAGCAGATCATTGTGCTCATAAAACATTTTCTGTAAGTTTGACACTATCGGACGTCTTGTTTCAGAGATATAGGTACACCTCTGGTCAGTTTCCACTGGTTCGTTTCCAATAAAATATAATTGTAGAAATCTTGGTGGTTGATCTGGTAGCGGAAGCAGCGATCCCGCCTTATGGTAAATCTGTCCTTGCACCGTAAATGTAAATGGTAATCCGGGCTGATGAATAACTGTTGTGGCGCCGAACGATGTCATTTGGAAGCATGAATTGTATTTTCTGATGTAACTAAGAAAATGCTTTGACTACGACGTGGCTCCTGATGTTTAACTCAAAAGGTCTTGTGGTGGTGATTCTAATGGAAAGAGTTTAACTTTTCCATTTTTGCAGCAAATACCAGGTGACTCTACAACAAACTCTTTCCATTTTTCCGATGGTACCACTTTCATACTGTGAGTAGTCTATATGTGGATCATAGTGAAATCCTTCCAATGCTAAGCTCAATTGTGGTGCAGTCCGTAATCGTCTGCATTTATGTCTCATTTCCTTTTAACTATCTTTTATAACATGTAAACAGTTATCAATATATAATTTATTTAAACTTCAATATAATTGCGTTTTTGTTGTAGCACACTTGAATTATATTTAAGAACTGTTTTTATTTTTAAAAGATTTGTTTTTATATACACAATTCTTACAATAGTTATTCTCAATATAAGGAAGGGATGAATAAATATGTATGTATACATTATAAAGTAATTAGTTGTAATAAAAGTTCATGTGTCTTGCAGTGGTACGGATTTATTGACACGACTGCTCTTATTTGGGTTTTACCAGCATATGCTAAAAATACATATTGAATTTGTATATGTACAGTAGTAGGAAAAAAATAATAAATAATAAAGTTCATGTGTTCTGCAGTGCACAAATTTGGGTTTTACCAGAATACGCATACATATAAAAAATTTGGGTTTTACCAGAATACGCATACATATAAAAAATGTGCATTAGGCAGAAAAAATAATTATTAGGTTAAAAAAGTTCATGTGGTCCGCAGTGCTACATAGTTTCTTTGGGTTTTACCAGCATATGTAACACAGACAATTCATCAGGTATACACATATTTTATGACAGCGTTTCCTGTTTTACCAAGAAATGAATAAAATAGTTTTTATTAACTGTATTACAAAATTTTACAGTTGTCATCTGTGTAGAAATATAAAAACTCTTCACAGAATTAAAAAAGATAAGACACGCATTAGACACGTTTGTAATGTATTCTTTATACAACGTTTCAACTGATCTTTAGAAATATGAAAGTGAAGAAAGGCAATGCCTTCTAACCACCACTATTCATTTCAGCCACCCCGAAAACAATAGAATCGACTCTAATACTAATACTATCTTACCATCACCGTTCAACTCATCGACCCCGAAAACTATAGAATCGACACTAATATAGGTAACTCCCCCATCCCAATCAACAATCACCCCCTAGAGGTGTCTCACCGTCACTATTCAACTCAGCGACCACCCTGAAAACCATAGAAGCGACACTAATTTAGGTAACCCCCCCATCCCAATCAACAACCATCCCTAGAGGTGTCTCACCGTCACTATTCAACTCAGCGACCCTGAAAACCATAGAAGCGACACTAATATCGGTAACCCCCCACCCCTCCGTTATCGACCCCATCCCCCTAGAAATGTCTTACCATCACCGTTCAACTCAGCGACCACGAAAACCATTTAATCAACTTTAATATCGATCACCCACCCCCTGCGGGAATATAACTCACCCATAGGAGTGTACTACCAGCACTATTCGTTTCGGCGATACCGAAAATGGTGGGTCCGACACTAAAATCGCCTGCCACGCCTCCCCCAGCCAAAGAAAGTGCTACCCCCCACCACCTATCTTTGATTCCACATAGTAACTAATATGGATACCAAGTTTGGTTGAAATTGTTCGAGGCGTTCCAGAGCTAGATAGGCACAAATATACAAATATACAAACAAATTCTCTATTTTATATATATAGATTGTATATCCAAAAGTACAACTGAAAGCAAATAAAGTCTGTTTACTACTTTATGAAAAATTTAAACTAAAGTTTCTAGTACTCGGTATTGTTATTTCATTCATACATACATTCATATAAATATAAAACGTGAACCAGCATTCACAATCACACACATTAAAATTGGTCCTTCAAAACCGGATAAATTTTCGAGATGAATTCGCTAAAACTAAGGTTAGGTAATGTGAAAAGTCGTCTCACTCGTGCATTGAATTTTGTAGATATGATGAGAGATGACGTTGTTGACACCACTACATTGGAAATGCTCGAGGTTCGTCTAACGAAATTGGATGAAACGTGGGCACAATTCACAGCATTGCACGACGAGACCTTAAAAACCACAGAAGCAAAAGACATGGAAGAACTTGAAATGGAGTTCGGTAAGTACGAAAATCGATATTTTTTCATTCATTCCTCATTGAGGAAATCGATTCGCGAACGGCAATCTTCGCAACGCGATGATTTGGTTTGCTACCAGCTCGGGGAGCAACAATCGAGGTTGTTGGAAAAGATCGACCTATTTTTTAATTTAAGTTTGGTGAGGCCAATTTCCCCATTTATTCGACTTATTACAAGCTAAAACATTAAGCTAACATGATTGAAAACTTAAAACTAAGACTTATAGCTAACATATAAAGCTAGGGGGGATGGCGGAGGAGATCAAGTTTAAGGCAGGGAGTGCTGCGGTTAAAATCGAAAACGGTAAGGTTTAAGTTAACCTTTCGCAGCATATGGGAGATTGGTTCGTTGGAGCCGTACATGGTGCGGTGTCTCGGTAGATAGAAGAGAGGCGGGCATCGTAGATTACGAGGGTTAGTATTAAAGAAGATCGAGTTGTGTAGAGACGCGCAATCGACGGAGCCCCAGATTATTTTCAGCAGTTTCACTGAGAATGTCTACACTATGCATACATAAATTATTTATTTTATTTATATAATTTATTTTAATGTGTTAATAACTAATTTAGTGCGAACATTGAAAATAACCTCCATCCTCAACGCATCCATAAATTTAAATTTATTTACATCATTTATATTAAAGTGTTAAAAACTAATTTAATGTAAACATTGAAAATAACTACTGTTTAGTAATAGTCGAGTATTCGAGCCCACATGACCCACAATCATTCTTGGCGTCACGGCTGCCACCTAGCGTTCGACGTTCGTCAATTCCCAGTTACATCTCACTTCATCGGTTTTTTTGGAGGTTTCCGCTGCTCGCTGTGCTCGCTGTGGTGCAACTAAGCTTGCCAATTTGCGCAGGTTTCTCTCTTCTGTTTTAACCATCACCGCGAATAGATGTCAAGCGCACAGTTCCGCCTTTTTTATAATTAAAATAACATTAATATCGAATACAATTGATTAGCATTAACGCATTTATAAATTACTAGCTGATTACCCGGCTTTGCCCAGGAATTTATTTATCCCAAGATTATCTTAGGCATTGGTATGAAAAGAAATAACTATATTTAAAAAGTAAAATCAATGTAATTTTTTATTTACAAAATAAATATGTTAAGGTAAAAGAACACTATAAAAATTATACAGAAACATTTTTTTTAAAAATCTACTAAAATATAAGTTTAACACAAAACTTGATTATAAACAACATTTCTAGTTTCACCTCCAGGAGCAAGAATAAATAAATTTTTAGGTGAGCCCACCCTAGAGCAAGCAACATAAAGTTGTCCATGGGAGAAACATGGCGATCTCAAGTCCACTCCGCAGTATTTAATAGACTGACCCTGTGATTTGTTAATCGTAATCGAGAACGCAAGTCTTACTGGAAATTGCAATCTTTTAAAGTTAAAAGGTAATCCGTCGAAATGAGTGGTATCCGTGGGATAAAACTGTTTCGACCTCTCCCTTTGCTGTTATTATAGTAGCTTCAATTGCATTGCCCAGCATCTTTTTTACGCACAACCTTGTTCCGTTGCACAGTTTTGGCGAATCAAGATTACGTAGTAAAATAATTGAAGATCCCACTTTGAGTAAAAGACGATGTGGTGGCAATCCAGCCAAATCAAGTGAGTTTAGGAATTCGGGTGGGAAATTATCGACCTCATCGGCATCTACATCTACGACATACATTTGTCCTCAAGGATAATCAAAGTTTTGTTGTAAATGTCCGGACCAAACATGATTTCCAATGTCGGATTATCTCTCCGGACTTTTGCAAGTATATCTTTACTTAGGGCTTCCTTATATTTTTTCCATTAAGTATTTGGATTCGATGGACTGCATGTAGTTAATATTATAGCAAACAAATTTCTTATTTGCTCTGGAAGAGAGATCATTTCGGCTTCTCGCAATGTAACATCCCAGTGCTGGTCTCCTTCCAGTAAACCCAATTTCTGACATCCTTCTCTAAATGTCTGGCATACTTCTCCGTTTACTGTTCTTAACTCTGCGAAAGATCTTGGTCCTCGAATTGTGTGAAGAAGCATCCTTAAGAAATAACATTCGGCGTTATTGGGGTGAACTGTGTACACTCGACCCAAAGCGTCACTCGCGACTGCATCATGTCCAGGAACGGGCTATCCAACTTTTCTCCTATAGAAAACTTTTCTCGATTGACTCCATGTGTAATATCGAGGTATCTCAATACTCTACGTTAATGTGTGCCTGGAACATTTTTGACAGCAACGGTGAAAATGGGACAACCCACCTATTATCGATTTCTATTTCTGTATTTTTGCCTTTCTTTACTTTCGTCGTGATCACTCCATCCTCTGGAACACGCCGTCTATATTAAGGATAACCATCATTTCCTGTTTGTGTCTCTTTAAGCAGTTTTCTGGGGTACTTTTTGGTACACTTTCCATCCTTCATACACGGCGAATTGGGATTTAGATTTCCACATGTTCCAAGAATCGTGTTTTTCTTAATCACTTCGAAAAGTTCAGGATTTTTTGTTGGGTCAGGCAACTAAGCCGATATAACGTCATCGATTTTTGTGGGTTGAATTTTTTCCGCTAACCAGAATAAATTGTGTGAGTGTGACAGTCCTCGCTTTTTCCATTCAATCGTGTACATCCAGCATCTTGGCACTACAAAGACATGGCTCTTTGTTATAATTTCAATTAGTTTCAACTGCTTCTGTTTAAATACTCTCGCAATCAAGTCGTGGCCCTCATTCGGTAATTGACCATTAGTAAGCATCTCCTTGATCTCTTTTCAAGCCGGATTACACGTGAAGGTGATAAATAAATCTGGTCTTCCGTACGTCCTTACGTACGTCATAGCATCTTGCGTGTATTCGTGCATGTGTCTGGGACTGCCTGTAACCGTAGCTGGTAGTATGACAATGGCACCAAAATTTTCAACATTAACGTCATTTACCACATCATCTCTCAGGTGAATATATTCTTCCACTCTTAGTTTACGTTGATTTAGACGAATAACGCTCACTTTCGATTTTTGCATACATACCATGATAAGATCGATGTGTTTCTGAAATGCGCTGCAATGATACGCTTCTTCGTTGAATTACGATAGCCCGTTGATCAAACTCATCTCCTGATATAACCACCGCTACTTCATCTACCTGAGGAGCATTGAAGCGACGTTCTTGTTCGCCTGCTGGTCTTCGGTCTGCTCTTATGACAACTTTATATTCATCCGTTGGCATACGTTCCAATGATGTTTTAAAAGTTTTAAGCAGATCATTGTGCTTATGAAACATTTTCTGTAAGTTTGACACTATCGGACGTCTTGTTCCAGAGATATAGGTACACCTCTGGTCAGTTTCCACTGGTTCGTTTCCAATAAAATATAATTGTAGAAATCTTGCTGGTTGATCTGGTAGCGGAAGCAGCGATCCCGCCTTATGGTAAATCTGTCCTTGCACCGTAAATGTTGATGGTAATCCGGGCTGATGAATAACTGTTTTGGCGCCGAACGATGTCATTTGGAAGCATGAATTGTATTTTCTTATGTTACTAAGAAAATGCTTTGACTCCGACGTGGCTCCTGATGTTTAACTCAAAAGTTCTTGTGATGGTGATTCTAATGGAAAGAGTTTCACTTTTCCATTTTTGCAGCAAATACCAGGTGACTCTGATTTAAACTTTCTTGCTTGACAGTAACTACAAACTCTTTCCATTTTTCCGATGGTACCACTTTCATACTGTGAGTAGTCTATGTGTGGATCATAGTGAAATCCTTCCAATGCTAAGCTCAATTGTTGTGCAGTCCGTAATCGTCTGCGTTTATGTCTCATTTCCTTTTAACTATTTTTTATAACATGTAAACAGTTATCAATATATAATTTATTTAAACTTCAATATAATTGCGTTTTTGTTGTAGCACACTTGAATTATATTTAAGAACTGTTTTAATTTTTAAAAGATTTGTTTTTATATACACAATTCTTACAATAGTTATTCTCAATATAAGGAAGGGATGAATAAATATGTATGTATACATTATAAAGTAATTAGTAGTAATAAAAGTTCATGTGTCTTGCAGTGGTACGGATTTATTGACACGACTGCTCTTATTTGGGTTTTACCAGCATATGCTAAAAATACATATTGAATTTGTATATGTACATTAGTAGGAAAAAAATAATAAATAATAAAGTTCATGTGTTCTGCAGTGCACAAATTTCGGTTTTACCAGAATACGCATACATATAAAAAATGTGCATTAGGTAGAAAAAATAATTAGTAGGTTAAAAAAGTTCATGTGGTCCGCAGTGCTACATAGTTTCTTTGGGTTTTACCAGCATATGTAACACAGACAATTCATCAGGTATACACATATTTTATGACAGCGTTTCTTGTTTTACCAAGAAATGAATAAAATAGTTTTTATTGACTGTATTACAAAATTTTACAGTTGTCATCTGTGTAGAAATATAAAAACTCTTCACAGAATTAAAAAAGATAAGACACGCATTAGACACGTTTGTAATGTATTCTTTATACAATGTTTCAATTGATCTTTAGAAATATGAAAGTGAAGGAGTATTGGCCTTCTAACCAACACTATTCATTTCAGCCACCCCGAAAACTATAGAATCGACTCTAATACTAATACTATCTTACCATCACCGTTCAACTCATCGACCCCGAAAACTATAGAATCGACACTAATATAGGTAACCCCCCCATCCCAATCAACAACCACCCCCTAGAGGTGTCTCACCGTCACTATTCAACTCAGCGACCCTGAAAACCATAGAAGCGACACTAATTTAGGTAAGCCCCCCATCCCAATCAACAACCACTCCCTAGAGGTGTCTCACCGTCACTATTCAACTCAGCGACCCTGAAAACCATAGAAGAGACACTAATATCGGTAACCCCCCCCCCTCCGTTATCGACCCCATCCCCCTAGAACTGTCTTACCATCACCGTTCAACTCAGCGACCCCGAAAACCATAGAATATCAACATTAATATCGGTCACCCCCCCTCAGTTATCGACCCCTTCCACCTAGAGCTGTCTTACCATCACAATTCAACTCAGCGACCCCGAAAACCATAGAATCAACTTTAATATCGATCACCCACCCCCTGTGGGAATATAACTCACCCATAGGAGTGTACTACCAGCACTATTCGTCTCGGCGATACCGAAAATGGTAGGTCCGACACTAAAATCGCCTGCCACGCCTCCCCCAGCCAAAGAAAGTGCTACCCCCCCACCACCTATCTTTGATTCCACATAGTAACTAATATGGATACCAAGTTTGGTTGAAATTGTTCGAGGCGTTCCAGAGCTAGATAGGCACAAATATACAAACAAATTCTCTATTTTATATATATAGATTGTATATCCAAAAGTACAACTGAAAGCAAATAAAGTCTGTTTACTACTTTATGAAAAATTAAAACTAAAGTTTCTAGTACTCGGTATTGTAATTTCATTCATACATACATTCATATAAATATAAAACGTGAACCAGCATTCACAATCACACACATTAAAATTGGTCCTTCAAAACCGGATAAATTTTTGAGATGAATTCGCTAAAACTAAGGTTAGGTAATGTGAAAGGTCGTCTCACTCGTGCAATGAATTTTGTAGATATGATGAGAGATGACGTTGTTGACACCACTACATTGGAAATGCTCGAGGTTCGTCTAACGATATTGGATGAAACGTGGGCACAATTCACAGCATTGCACGACGAGACCTTAAAAACCACAGAAGCAAAAGACATGGAAGAACTTGAAATGGAGTTCGGTAAGTACGGAAATCGATATTTTTTCATTCATTCCTCATTGAGGAAATCGATTCGCGAACGGCAATCTTCGCAACGCGATGATTCGGTTTGCCACCAGCTCGGGGAGCAACAATCGAGGTTGTTGGAAAAGATCGACGTAATTTTTTAATTTAAGTTTGGTGGGGCCAATTTCCCCATTTATTCGACTTATTAAAAGGTAAAACCTTAAGCTAACATGATTGAAAACTAAAAAATTAAGACTTATAGCTAACATATAAAAATAGGGGGGATGGCAGAGGAGATCAAGTTTAAGGCAGGGAGTGCTGCGGTTAAAATCGAAAACGGTAAGGTTTAAGTTAATCTTTCGCAGCATATGGGAGATTGGTTCGTTGGAGCCGTACATGGTGCGGTGTATCGGTAGATAGAAGAGAGGCGGGCATCGTAGATTACGAGGGTTAGTATTAAAGAAAATCGAGTTGTGTAGAGACGCGCAATCGACGGAGCCCCAGATTATTTTCAGCAGTTTCACTGAGAATGTCTACACTATGCATACATAAATTATTTATTTTATTTATAAAATTTATTATGTGTCAATAACTGATTTAGTGCGAACATTGAAAATAACCTCCATACTCAACGCATCCATAAATTTAAATATATTTACATCATTTATATTAACGTGTTAAGAACTAATTTAGTGTAAACATTGAAAATAACTACTGTTTAGTAATAGTCGAGTATTCGAGCTACTGAACATGACCCACAATCATTCTTGGCGTCACGGCTGCCACCTAGCGTTCGACGTTCGTCAATTCCCAGTTACATCTCACTTCATTGGTTTTTCGGAGGTTTCCGCTGCTCGCTGTGGTGCAACTAAGCCTGCCAATTTGCGCAGGTTTCTCTCTTCTGTTTTAACCATCACCGCGAATAGATGTCAAGCGCACAGTTCCGCCTTTTTTATATTTAATTAAAATAACATTAATATCGAATACAATTGATTAGCATTAACGCATTTATAAATTTACCCGGCTTTGCCCAGGAATTTATTTATCCCAAGATTATCTTAGGCATTGGTATGAAAAGAAATAACTATATTTAAAAAGTAAAATCAATGTAATTTTTTATTCACAAAATAAATATGTTAAGGTAAAAGAACACTATAAAAATTATACAGAAACATTTTTTTTAAAAATCTACTAAAATATAAGTTTAACACAAAACTTGATTATAAACAACATTTCTAGTTTCACCTCCAGGAGCAAGAATAAATAAATTTTTAGGTGAGCCCACCCAAGAGCAAGCAACATAAAGTTGTCCATGGGAGAAACATGGCGATCTCAAGTCCACTCCGCAGTATTTAATAGACTGACCCTGTGATTTGTTAATCGTAATCGAGAACGCAAGTCTTACTGGAAATTGCAATCTTTTAAAGTTAAAAGGTAATCCGTCGAAATGAGTGGTATCCGTGGGATAAAACTGTTTCGCCCTCTCCCTTTGCTGTTATTATAGTAGCTTTAATTACATTGCCCAGCATCTTTTTTACGCACAACCTTGTTCCGTTGCAAAGTATTGGCGAATCAAGATTACGTAGTAAAATCATTGAAGAACGAACTTTGAGTAAAAGACGATGTGGTGGCAATCCAGCCAAATCAAGTGAGTTTAGGAATTCGGGTGGGAAATAATCGACCTCATCGGCATCTACTACAGTATCGATAGACTTGTATTCAGTGACTACTCCTAGTATTTGGTTATTTATTTCGTTGACGTCTTTATTTTTAGCAGCAAGAATGGCTCTTTCTCGCAACCAGTTCAGAATGCGATACTTTTGGGAAACAGCCGGATAGATGGCATCTATAAATTCTGCGACGGACGCCACAAAATTACAAAAATCGGATGGTAATTTTATCTTGCCAGAAGACTCGACTATTAATCTACCTTCTCCGATCTCCAGTAGTTTGTTTGAGAAAATTTGAGCGCTGTCGTCCTCCAGATTTACTCTCATGTCCTTATTTAAAGTGGTCTTCAGTAATGTTTTATTGATCATCGACATACATTTGTCCTCAAGGATAATCAAAGTTTTGTTGTAAATGTCCGGACCAAACATGATTTCCAATGTCGGATTATCTCTCCGGACTTTTGCAAGTATATCCTCACTTAGGGCTTCCTTATATTTTTCCATTAAGTATTTGGATTCGATGGACTGCATGTAGTTAATATTATAGTAAACAAATTTCTTATTTGCTCTGGGAGAGAGATCATTTCGGCTTCTCGCAATGTAAGATCCCACTGCTGGTCTCCTTCCAGTAAACCCAATTTCTGACAGGCTTCTCTAAATGTCTGGCATACTTCTTCGTTTACTGTTCTTAGCTCTGCGAAAGATGTTGGTCCGCGAATTGTGTGAAGAAGCATCCTTAAGAAATAACATTCGGCGTTATTGGGGTGAACTGTGTACACTCGACCCAAAGCGTCACTCGCGACTGCATCATGTCCAGGAACGGGCCATCCAACTTTTCTTCTATACAAAACTTTTCTCGATTGACTCCATGTGTAATATCGAGGTATCTCAGGATACAACAAAGTCTTTGCGAAACGATCCTGCTGACAGAGTTAAAAAAATGCTGTTAATGTTGTGTTTGGTGGCTGATCAACCACTGCACGTGCGCTCTCTGTTGTGAAATAAACTCTCTGACTCATTCGGTAATTGACCATTGGTAAGCATCTTCTTGATCTCTTTCCAAGCCGGATTGCACGTGAAGGTGATAAATAAATCTGGTCTTCCGTACGTCCTTACGTACGTCATAGCATCTTGCGTGTATTCGTGCATGTGTCTGGGACTGCCTGTAACCGTAGCTGGTAGTATGACAAAGGCACCAAGATTTTCAACATTAACGTCATTTACCACAGCATCTCTCAGGTGAATATATTCTTCCACTCTTAGTTTACGTTGATTTAGACGAATGACGCTCACTTTCGATTTTTGCATACATATCAACGATGAATTGATGAAACAGTTGTCTGCAGTTTAATATGTGGTTCTGTCCCTCTCGAACCATAAGTCTGTATGCATAGAAATCCATCGCTGAAACTTTTTTGATAGTTGTGTTACCTGTCGTTGGGCTGACCTGCCTCAAATTAAAATGATATCCATCTTCACCACGGGGAAACATCACTGGGTACTGGAGACCATAATAAGATCGATGTGTTTCTGAAATGCGCTGCAATGATACGCTTCTTCGTTGAATTACGGTAGCCCGTAGATCAAACTCATCTCCTGATATAACCACCGCTTCTTCAGCTACCTGAGGAGCATTGAAGCGACGTTCGTGTTCGCCTGCTGGTCTTCGGTCTGCTCTTATGACAACTTTATATTCATCCGTTGGCATACGTTCCAATGATGTTTTAAAAGTTTTAAGCAGATCATTGTGCTCATAAAACATTTTCTGTAAGTTTGACACTATCGGACGTCTTGTTTCAGAGATATAGGTACACCTCTGGTCAGTTTCCACTGGTTCGTTTCCAATAAAATATAATTGTAGAAATCTTGGTGGTTGATCTGGTAGCGGAAGCAGCGATCCCGCCTTATGGTAAATCTGTCCTTGCACCGTAAATGTAAATGGTAATCCGGGCTGATGAATAACTGTTGTGGCGCCGAACGATGTCATTTGGAAGCATGAATTGTATTTTCTGATGTTACTAAGAAAATGCTTTGACTACGACGTGGCTCCTGATGTTTAACTCAAAAGTTCTTGTGGTGGTGATTCTAATGGAAAGAGTTTAACTTTTCCATTTTTGCAGCAAATACCAGGTGACTCTACAACAAACTCTTTCCATTTTTCCGATGGTACCACTTTCATACTGTGAGTAGTCTATATGTGGATCATAGTGAAATCCTTCCAATGCTAAGCTCAATTGTTGTGCAGTCCGTAATCGTCTGCATTTATGTCTCATTTCCTTTTAACTATCTTTTATAACATGTAAACAGTTATCAATATATAATTTATTTAAACTTCAATATAATTGCGTTTTTGTTGTAGCACACTTGAATTATATTTAAGAACTGTTTTTATTTTTAAAAGATTTGTTTTTATATACACAATTATTACAATAGTTATTCTCAATATAAGGAAGGGATGAATAAATATTTATGTATACATTATAAAGTAATTAGTTGTAATAAAAGTTCATGTGTCTTGCAGTGGTACGGATTTATTGACACGACTGCTCTTATTTGGGTTTTACCAGCATATGCTAAAAATACATATTGAATTTGTATATGTACAGTAGTAGGAAAAAAATAATAAATAATAAAGTTCATGTGTTCTGCAGTGCACAAATTTGGGTTTTACCAGAATACGCATACATATAAAAAATTTGGGTTTTACCAGAATACGCATACATATAAAAAATGTGCATTAGGCAGAAAAAATAATTATTAGGTTAAAAAAGTTCATGTGGTCCGCAGTGCTACATAGTTTCTTTGGGTTTTACCAGCATATGTAACACAGACAATTCATCAGGTATACACATATTTTATGACAGCGTTTCCTGTTTTACCAAGAAATGAAAAAAATAGTTTTTATTAACTGTATTACAAAATTTTACAGTTGTCATCTGTGTAGAAATATAAAAACTCTTCACAGAATTAAAAAAGATAAGACACGCATTAGACACGTTTGTAATGTATTCTTTATACAACGTTTCAACTGATCTTTAGAAATATGAAAGTGAAGGAAGGCAATGCCTTCTAACCACCACTATTCATTTCAGCCACCCCGAAAACTATAGAATCGACTCTAATACTAATACTTTCTTACCATCACCGTTCAACTCATCGACCCCGAAAACTATAGAATCGACACTAATATAGGTAACCCCACCCATCCCAATTAACAACCACCCCCTAGAGGTGTCTCACCGTCACTATTCAACTCAGCGACCACCCTGAAAACCATAGAAGCGACACTAAAACCCGAAAACCATAGAATATCAACACTAATATCGGTCACCCCCCCTCAGTTATCGACCCCTTCCACCTAGAGCTGTCTTACCATCACAATTCAACTCAGCGACCCCGAAAACCATAGAATCAACTTTAATATCGATCACCCACCCCCTGCGGGAATATATCTCACCCATAGGAGTGTACTACCAGCACTATTCGTCTCGGCGATACCGAAAATGGTGGGTCCGACACTAAAATCGCTTGCCACGCCTCCCCCAGCCAAAGAAAGTGCTAACCCCCACCACCTATCTTTGATTCCACATAGTAACTAATATGGATACCAAGTTTGGTTGAAATTGTTCGAGGCGTTCCAGAGCTAGATAGGCACAAATATACAAATATACAAACAAATTCTCTATTTTATATATATAGATTGTATATCCAAAAGTACAACTGAAAGCAAATAAAGTCTGTTTACTACTTTATGAAAAATTTAAACTAAAGTTTCTAGTACTCGGTATTGTTATTTCATTCATACATACATTCATATAAATATAAAACGTGAACCAGCATTCACAATCACACACATTAAAATTGGTCCTTCAAAACCGGATAAATTTTCGAGATGAATTCGCTAAAACTAAGGTTAGGTAATGTGAAAGGTCGTCTCACTCGTGCATTGAATTTTGTAGATATGATGAGAGATGACGTTGTTGACACCACTACATTGGAAATGCTCGAGGTTCGTCTAACGAAATTGGATGAAACGTGGGCACAATTCACAGCATTGCACGATGAGACCTTAAAAACCACAGAAGCAAAATACATGGAAGAACTTGAAGTAGAGTTCGGTAAGTACGAAAATCGACATTTTTTCATTCATTCCTCATTGAGGAAATCGATTCGTGAACGGCAATCTTCGCAACGCGATGTTTCGGTTTGCCACCAGCTCGGGGAGCAACAATCGAGGTTGTTGGAAAAGATCGACGTAACCTCCGAGAAAACGTCCGTTCAGTTACCAAAACTAACAGTGCCACATTGCTCTGGAAACTATAGGAATTCGCCGTCATTTCGGGAGACCTTTATGGGTGCGGTTGGTAATAACCAAAATTTAAGCGCAACCCAAAAGTTTCACTATTTAACATCATACCTTCGAGATGATGCAGCAACGCTTATAAAGCATTTATCGGTCACCGAAGATAATTATGTAGAAGCGTGGCAGCGCCTAGAGAAACGATATAATCGCGTCAATCTTATTATGCAAGCATTTATACGAAACCTTTTTGTCTCTTCCATCGGCATCGATGAGTAATGTTCACATGCTGCGAAAGCTCACAGACGGTGCGAATGAAGCTATTCGTGGATTAAACGCGCTCGGCTCGAATTCGCGTGATCCGTGGTTAATATATTTATTAGCTAATAAGCTCGATGTGGACACAAAACAAGCTTGGTCTGAAACGGTCGGTTCACGGAAGAACGTTCCATTCGAAGAATTGTTAAATTTTTTGCAATCAAGATGTGATGCATTAGAATGTTGCCAATCACTCGCGCACGTTGGTGCTTCTCGAGATAAACCTAAAGCCCAGATTCGTTCACATTTCGCAGAACCTCATTCGAATGCTGTAATGCCTTCACATTGTCCAAAATGTAGCGGCAAACATATTTTACCACAGTGCGAACAATTTTTATAACTTAATGTGGAAATGCGTCGTGCATTCGTAAAGACAAAACAATTGTGTTTTAATTGCCTTCGGCCAGGTCATCCTGCAAGCAAATGTCGTACTTACTGAGACCACTCAACACATTGAACCCACACCCAACTGTTTATAACTTTCCGCTAATCCTCAGCCTGTAAGCAATCACTCATCGCTCATCGTCGGCCTACCAAGGCAGTGATCCAGAGCTCTATAAAACGTATGTGAAATTTATGCAGGAATATCTAGATCTGGGTCATATGGTTCGTATACCATTAGCCGAGTTAGAAATAACTCCAGGTGAACATTTCTATTTAACTCATAATGCAGTTCTGAAACTTGACAGCTCGACAAAAAAATTACGGATAGTGTTTGATGGTTCGGCTAGTGATTCACAAGGTAACTCGCTCAATAGTCAGCTGAGGATAGGTCCTCCGATTCAACGGGACTTGTTCGGAGTTTGTCTACGATTTCGGCAACATAAATACGTGTTTACGGCCGACGTTGTTGAAATGTTTCGTCAAATCTGGGTGGACAATCGGCATGTAGACTTTCAGCGCATAGTTGGCGGGAAAGCCCGTCGGAAGAAATCGGGCATTTTCGCTTACTTACGGTAACCTATGGAACTGCATCGGCACCCTTTTTGTCAGTTCGTGTATTGATGCAGTTAGCGATAGACTATCAAACGCAATACCCAAATGCATCACGCGTATTATTGGAAAATGTGTATGTAGACGATGTTATGAACGGAGCAGACTTAGTCGAAGAGTTAATTAAACTTCAGGCTGAACTCGTTTCCTTATTGTCAAATGCTAAACTCGAGTTGCGCAAGTGGGATTCTAATTGTTGGGCACTACTCGCGCGGTTGCCTAAAGAAGACTGCGAATTTTCGTGGTTCGATACGGAACGCTCAAATCCAGTGTTAAAATACTCGGTATGTACTGGAATCCTACTTCCGACCATTACTCGTTTCGCATGAACGGTGTTGGTGTTCGGACGTTCGCTTCTGTCGGAAATATCTCGCATATTTGATCCATTTGGACTTTTAGCCCCATCCGTCATGTTGCTTAAAATGCTGTTTCAGGAGTTTTGGTCATCCGATCTTAAACTCAGTTGGGATGATCCACTTCCGTTACAACTAGCTAAAAAATGGTCGCGCTACCAACATGAATTGCATTTTTTTGAAAAGGTACAAGTACCAAGAAATATTTTCTCATCTTCAGAAGACATTGAATTACACGGGTTCTCAGATGCTTCATTGTTGGACTACTCAGCAGTGGTTTATGCTCGTTGTAAAGTGGCTCCTAATAAATTCAAGGTCGTAATAGTTGCTGCGAAGACAAAGGTCGCACCAATTAAACCTATGTCGATTCCTCGATTGGAGCTTTGCGGGACATTACTTCTGTCTCGTCTAGTCACGCTAATCAGGTCGTCCGTGTCAAGAAACCTTACGGTGTTTGCTTGGTGTGACTCATAAATAGTACTTCATTGGTTGTCGTCGTCGCCTCGTCATTGGAGTACATTTTTTGCCAATCGAACAGCCGCGATTTTAAAAAAGATTCCACGATATTCATGGCAGCATATTGCTTCGGAGTTCAACCCGGCAGATTGTGCGTCACGAGGAATACTACCATCAGCTTTAATCAAACATTCGCTCTGGTGGACTGGACTAGCATGGCTATCGCTACCACATCATCATTGGCCTTCATCAACGATACCAGCAGAGCAAGTTGATAACCCGGAAATAGCAGTAGAAGAAAGACATCCACCGACACAGATCCTTTTTACGTCAGCTGAGATAAATGTCTTTGATCGCTTAATTGAGAAAATATCATCGAGGACGCGGTTGCTGCGTATCGTCGCGTATTGTGTTCGTTTTCCTAACAACTGTCGCCCGAAAGGATATCCAAGGTGTACGGGCGGGTTAACCGTATCCGAACTTCAGCTAGCAGAGCACCATATACTCAAATTAGTGCATTACAGAGTGTACTACCAGCACTATTCGTCTCGGCGATACCGAAAATGGTGGGTCCGACACTAAAATCGCCTGCCACGCCTCCCCCAGCCAAAAAACGTGCTACCCCCCACCACCTATGTTTGATTCCACATAGTAACTAATATGGATACCAAGTTTGGTTGAAATTGTTCAAGGCGTTCCAGAGCCTTGTAGAGATGATGAGAGATGACGTTGTTGACACCACTACATTGGAAATGCTCGAGGTTCGTCTAACGAAATTGGATGAAACGTGGGCACAATTCACAGCATTGCACGATGAGACCTTAAAAACCACAGAAGCAAAATACATGGAAGAACTTGAAGTAGAGTTCGGTAAGTACGAAAATCGACATTTTTTCATTCATTCCTCATTGAGGAAATCGATTCGTGAACGGCAATCTTCGCAACGCGATGTTTCGGTTTGCCACCAGCTCGGGGAGCAACAATCGAGGTTGTTGGAAAAGATCGACGTAACCTCCGAGAAAACGTCCGTTCAGCTACCAAAACTAACAGTGCCACATTGCTCTGGAAACTATAGGAATTCGCCGTCATTTCGGGAGACCTTTATGGGTGCGGTTGGTAATAACCAAAATTTAAGCGCAACCCAAAAGTTTCACTATTTAACATCATACCTTCGAGATGATGCAGCAACGCTTATAAAGCATTTATCGGTCACCGAAGATAATTATGTAGAAGCGTGGCAGCGCCTAGAGAAACGATATAATCGCGTCAATCTTATTATGCAAGCATTTATACGAAACCTTTTTGTCTCTTCCATCGGCATCGATGAGTAATGTTCACATGCTGCGAAAGCTCACAGACGGTGCGAATGAAGCTATTCGTGGATTAAACGCGCTCGGCTCGAATTCGCGTGATCCGTGGTTAATATATTTATTAGCTAATAAGCTCGATGTGGACACAAAACAAGCTTGGTCTGAAACGGTCGGTTCACGGAAGAACGTTCCATTCGAAGAATTGTTAAATTTTTTGCAATCAAGATGTGATGCATTAGAATGTTGCCAACCACTCGCGAGTTATGTATACTTCAGCATCCCCAAACGAAGCATCCACAAAAGACCGATATGACACGTTTCTGTCGGACGAAAATAGTTATCTCCACGAAACGTGTTGAATAACCATGTGACCAAGATAAGGAATAGCTGGGTGGTCTTAGGCAGTTCTTTGTCTTGTGCAAAAGCAAAAGCACAAAGTGCTGACTTATCATAATGACACGATATATATAAGTTACCATAGATTGTTTAAGGAGTGCTTTTTTCCGTTGACCGTCAAGTCAATCACATCTATTATTGCTCTAAGTTTTTGAGTTGAGTTTTTTGAATAAAGTTTTTTTTTAATACTAAGCTCGGACACTTCTTTATTTGGCGCAGTCGGTAGGATAACTCTAAAACGGGTTATCCAGTGATTCGAATATAATTTGTTAAAATAACGCAGTGAAATTAAAAGTACATATTTAAAATTTACTTAGTACCTGTGAAATCAAATTTAATAAAAAAATTTCTCATTACATCTAACTAGCTTATGGATATATCCAGCTAGAATAATAAAGTAGTGTGAAGAATAAGAAACAAAACACATCCAACGAGACAGTGAAAAAAAAAAAGAAATTAACTTTATGAAAAAAGACAAAACCGAATTCTACAACAACAATAGACAAGGATTGAAAATGTCGACGACAGAGGAACTAACAGCGGAAATTCTTCGGAAGAATCAGCAACTGGAACAAATGTCATCAGCTTACCAGATACTGAAGCGTAGGGAGGTAACTCGTGAGAATACTGAAAAAGTATTAAGAGAAGTGAAACATATGTCCACCTTCACCGGACATAGCGAAGTGACCATCAATTCATTTATTAGCAACGTGGAGTACTACTTATCAGGAGTCACCGATGAAGAATTACTAAAATGTATGGTGCGGACAATATACTACGAGAAGATCCAAGGAGAAGCCAAGAATACCATCATCAACTTACCACAACCAGACAATTGGACATCTATAAAAAGCGTACTCAAATTGCGGTACAAACCTGATGTAGAGCCATCAGACATATATCGAAGAATAACCAACATACGTGCAAATAATGTAAGTGATTTAGCTATGGAGATTCAAAATTTAAAATATAAATCCGATGAATTAAGCGTTTATTATAAAGATGATAAAGGTATAGACCTAAACAATGTAGATAGCATATTAGTAAATACAATAAAAGAAATGACACAGGGCGTACTCTTAGACAAAATATACGAACAGACGGACTTAGGAACGATAGTTGCCATTATGAGAAATAGAAGATTTGAAGATTCCTGTATAAGAGAGGAATTTAAGAAATATAGGCATGCAAATAAAGAGAGTAAAAATAATAATAAACACAGTTATAGTTCTAAACATGAATATAAAAATAATTTGCCACATCAGTTAGAAAAAAATCAACGGCATGAAACAAACCGACCAACACACTATTACAGAAATTACCAGGGTCAAGAAACTAGACATTCAGGACAATATCGACAAGATCAGGGAATAAATTCTAGACAATACAGACAAAACTACCAAGGACAAGCTCGTTACAATTCGGAACAAAGACGAACATACCAACCAAGGATTCAAGGACACGATTCGGCACAGATTCGACAGAACTTCTCTAGAACCGAAGCAATGGAAGTAGATAACATTGAGAGCAGAGGAGAGGTAAATAACTTACACCGACAACACCTCCGATCAGGAAACCTCAGCAGATATTCGGGCCAAAATCGCCTACAACAGAATATGACCGAGCAAAGATCAAGAACGTCACCTTATAATCATAATAACAAAACTTTAGAAACAGACAAATATTCTTATGAAAGAAATACTTCCGAGTTTTTTATCAACTAGCCTCGGAAGAACTCCCCATAATAGAAATAACCATAAACACAAAAAAATACTTAGCTCTAATAGACACAGGTTCGTCTCTCAGTATAATTGATGATAAAATAAATACTTTTAAAATAGTAAGAATTAAGCCTATATATTATTCCACCATAAATGGAAAAGATTCCATCATATATGAAGCTCAAACACCTGCACCAGATGAACTCAAGGCACCAGTAGGAGCACTTATTAAGTGGAAAGTTAAACAGTTACCAAATAGAAAATATCAGTTTATTATAGGTACGGATTTACTTAATAAGCTAAACACATTAATAGATTTAGAGGAAGGGATAATAAAGCTCAACGGTCAAATAATTCGATTTCAAAATAAGCCATACTCAACTAATGAAATATACACTTTGGAAACTGTAAACGAAAATATTATGCATTTAAAATTAGACAATTTAAATAAAGAGGAATACGCAGCCATAGATAAAATTATTAAAAGATTCAGTAAATTATTTTTTAAAGAGGGTGACAGACTTACAAGCACTTCGGTAATAGAACACGAAATTAAGACAACTACAGATCAACAAATAAATTCAAAACTATATAGGTATCCACCAAAGCACGAGGAGGAAGTCAGAAGACAAATCGCAGAAATGGAAGTACAGGGCATCATAAGAAAAAGCCATTCCAAGTATTGTAGTCCATTAATAGTAATACCAAAAAAAAACGATAATTCCGGAGACAAAAAGTACCGTATAGTTATCGACTATCGGAAACTTAATGAGGTGACTATCGATGACAAGTTCCCACTGCCTAACATAGACTCTATATTAGACAAGCTGGGTCGAGCACATTACTTTACAACAATAGATTTGGCAAAAGGATATCACCAAATTCACATTAAAGAAGAGGATAGGAAAAAGACAGCTTTTATTACACCACATGGATTATATGAGTTTATAAGAATGCCATTCGGTCTCAAGAATGCCCCAGCGACATTCCAAAGGCTAATGAATGAAATTTTTAGAGATTATATTAATAAGACGTGTGTTATATACCTAGACGACATATTAATATTTAGTACCACTCTTCAAGAACACATCAAAGCAATCTCAGACATTTTTAAAGTACTAGAATCCAAAGGCTTAAAAATGCAGGTAGACAAATGTAATTTTTTAAGAAAAGAGACGGAATTTTTAGGTCATATACTTACGAAAGACGGACTAAAACCCAACCCAAATAAGATAAAAACAATTGAAAAATTAGAAGTTCCTAAATCGCAGAAGCAAATAAAAAGCTTTTTAGGGTTGACAGGATTTTATAGAAAATTCATACGAGACTACGCGAAAGTAGCACAACCAATCACAAAGTATCTCAAGAAAAACACTAAAATTAACCTGAATGACCCAACCTATATAGAAGCATTTGAAAAACTAAAAACTCTCATTAGCAGTCATCCAATACTAAGATTTCCCGATTTTGACAAACAATTTCACTTGACAACAGACGCATCAAACTATGCCATCGGGGCGGTTCTCTCACAAGAAGGACATCCAGTTTGTTTTGCATCAAGGACTCTTAACAATCACGAGCGCAATTATGCAGCCACAGACAAAGAGTTTCTGGCTATCATGTGGGCGGTAAACTACTTCCGACCATATCTTTACGGTAACAAGTTTATAATATTCACTGATCACCAGCCAATAAAATACCTACATGCTAAATACAAAGGTAAAGACATATCCCCGAGACACCAAAGGTGGCTCTTAAAGTTAGGAGAATATATATTCCAAATAGAATATTTAAAGGGAAAGGAAAATAGAGTTGCGGATTTTCTAAGTAGACTAGAACATAACGAAGAAGACGTTTCAAAACGAGACCAAGATATGACAGACACTACGAAGTCAAGAAATCCTTCGGACTCAGATTTAGGATTGTTATTCAACATGGAAGAATGCGATGATATAACAATGGCTACAGTTCACTCCGCCGAAGAAGAATTGTTAGATCACATCCCCATTAAAGAGGAAATAGTTAACAAATATAAAACACAAATAATCTTAACCAATAACAAAACCCAAGAAATAGAAATACTCCATGGAAAACGAATAATCCATATAGCAAACTACGATTTTAACAATTTAGATGATATATTTAGGCGATTATTAAAGAAAGGAATTACAGGTATATATTCAGAACTACCAGATCATGAATATAATATAGTGCAGGAAAAATTACGAGAAATGTTCTCAAACGATAATCAAATTAAATTTATTAAATGTTCATATAGAGCACAGGATATTAAAACGGAAACCGAAGCAGTCAAACAAATCTCTTTGTACCATATAAGAGAAAGTCTACATTCAGGTATACAAGAAACATACAACAAGATAAAATTTAAAATATATTTCCCAAAACTATTAGAGTTGATACAAATTGTTATCAACCAATGCGACATTTGTCAACAATCAAAATATGACCGACGACCGATTAAACCTAAATTCTATTATACCGAAACAGCAACAGATTTGAATGAAATAATTCACATAGACACTTTTGTAATCATGAAGTGTAGTTTTCTTACAGTAATAGATAAATTCTCAAAGTTCGGTTCTGCATATCATTTGCCAGACAGAAACCATGTTACAATAATAGAAGAATTGGAAAATCACTTTACTAAAATAGGAAAACCAACAAAAATTATTGCAGATAATGAATTTAGATCAATCCAAATAAAAGAATTTTTACAAGAGAAAGGTGTAGAGATACATTACACGAAACCCAATAGCCATACTGGTAACGCGGATATTGAAAGGTTTCATAGCACCATATTAGAGAAGTGTAGAATTCTCATATTAACTAAACGAAACACATCAATTAAGAGGTTAACACAAATAGCTATAAATAACTATAATGAACGATTCCACTCAACCATCAGAACCATGCCGAAGGACGTACAACGTCATAATATAGACTTTGATAAGATTAGACACCATTTACGAATAGTTAAGGAAGTTAATTTAGACAAAGTAAACGCTAAGCGTGAAGATTATGAAGAAACCAGATCTACAGGGTTTATACGAAATTATAAGGCAGTTAGGCATAAGCATCAACCTAGATTTAAGAGAGGTAAATTAGATAACATTCACACGACTAATATTAAAAGACAACCAAAATTTTCAGCTTTTCATGATAACATTAATACTACTCCTAACAACATCAACTAACGGACTACTGAGTATCGAAGAAGTAAAAGAACAGAGTGGTTTTACAGAAATACAAATAAACGAAGCAGACATAGTAACTAAGACAGATATAATAATTCATTTGATTAAACCAATGGAAATAGTAGACGTATTAAATGATATTTCAACAAATATAGAAAACCTTGATGTGCTACACAAGGATTTACTTAAAACAGAACTTAAACATCTGAGGAATAAAGTAAATACTATTATACCTAGAGATAACAGAAAGAAAAGAGGATTAGTCAATTTTGTAGGAAGTACATCAAAATGGCTTTTTGGAACAATGGACAATGAGGATAGAGTAGACATTGAAAATCATCTCAGAAATATAGATATAAACAATCACAATGCTATTACTAATGTAAATCAACAAATTTCAATAAATGATAACTTTAGCAAATCATTTAAGCAACTAAAAGATATAATACAGAAAGACAGAACAATAATCTTAGGACAGTTAAAAAACGTAACCAGTAAAACCATAAACCAGAACTTATTTTATGACCAAGTTTTTAAAGTACAATTAATAAAAGAAAAAATTGAACACATACAAGACAATTTAGCGTCCGCCAGGTATGGAATGTTACATCCAAACATACTTACAGATGAAGAGATAAAAATATATAATATAGATATAAATAAAATAAAGTATATAAAATTAGGCATAACTAAATTTGAAGACAATGTGTTAATATTTGCTATTAAGATTCCTAAAGAAATTGAAAAAATACAGCTAAGAATGATTATACCCATACCAAATAAATATCAGAAAGAAATAGATTATCCTAACGAAATTGTATTCAAATATAATAATTTAACATATCAATACCAAAATCTAAAATATTTAAACGAATTAGACTTAAGTAAACATTGTTCTTACCAACATAACTGTAAACTTGTACGAAATAATAATACAGAAATTCTTTCGCTAGATGACGAAACTATTGTAATAAAAAATGCAAATCAATTAAAAATAAATCAAAATTGTGATGAACGAAATTTAAATATAACAGGAAACGCATTAATTCATTTTAATAATTGTGAAATAAAAATGCTAGATCATTATTTTTCAAATATCAAGCAAACGTTCCAAGAACGGTTTTACTATCCAATAAATCAAAATTTTAAAAATTTCAGCGATAAAATAACATTAGATGATATCATATTAAAAAATGAAATTAATATACATAAAATAGAGGAGTTGCAGTACCACAAAAACGTGTCATATGGAATAAATTTGAGTTTAATCATTATTATATTCATTTCAATAGTAATCATATTGTTTTGTAGAAAAAATCCAAAACCAATTAAAGTTAAAATAGATAACAAAATTCAGGAGAATTTTAAAATAAACGAGGGGGAAGTTATGTATACTTCAGCATCCCCAAACGAAGCATCCACAAAAGACCGATATGACACGTTTCTGTCGGACGAAAATAGTTATCTCCACGAAACGTGTTGAATAACCATGTGACCAAGATAAGGAATAGCTGGGTGGTCTTAGGCAGTTCTTTGTCTTGTGCAAAAGCAAAAGCACAAAGTGCTGACTTATCATAATGACACGATATATATAAGTTACCATAGATTGTTTAAGGAGTGCTTTTTTCCGTTGACCGTCAAGTCAATCACATCTATTATTGCTCTAAGTTTTTGAGTTGAGTTTTTTGAATAAAGTTTTTTTTTAATACTAAGCTCGGACACTTCTTTATTTCGCGCACGTTGGTGCTTCTCGAGATAAACCTAAAGCCCAGATTCGTTCACATTTCGCAGAACCTCATTCGAATGCTGTAATGCCTTCACATTGTCCAAAATGTAACGGCAAACATATTTTACCACAGTGCGATAAATTTTTATAACTTAATGTGGAAATGCGTCGTGCATTCGTAAAGACAAAACAATTGTGTTTTAATTGCCTTCGGCCAGGTCATCCTGCAAGCAAATGTCGTACTTACTGAGACCACTCAACACATTGAACCCACACCCAACTGTTTACAACTTTCCGCTAATCCTCAGCCTGTAAGCAATCACTCATCGCTCATCGTCGGCCTACCAAGGCAAACTATTTTACCCACTATTTTGGCGCATGTTCAGGACAATCAAGGAAATTCGATAAGCTGTCGCGTGTTGATGGATTCGGGGTCTCTACTTTCATTTATTGTCGAGTCGTTCGCTCAACGTCTAGGCCTTCCTCGTAGGCAGGCAAGAGTTTCCGTTCTTGGTGTTTCATCCACAGAAGCAGGACAAACTAGAGGTCGTATTTGCGTTAATTTAGGCTCTCGGCTTAACAAAACAAATCTTATGGTGAATGCATTTAAATTGACCAAGCTTACTTCTAATCTTCCGTCGCAATCGTTTGATACCTCAGGATGGTCCCACCTACAAAACTTGGAATTGGCAGATCCGAACTTTAATATACCGGGACCGATTGATATGCTGCTTGGAGCGGACAAGCTATGGTGCATTTTACGAGGTAACCAGGTTCAAGGTTCAGATGGGCTACCAATCGCCCAGAAAACGTCCTTTGGTTGGGTGGTAACAGGTGAAGTGTTGGATGCTGAACAATCGCACCATCAGACAGTGTCATCATTTCATTCTGTACTAGATGTAGATGTTTTGCTACAGCGGTTTTGGGAGCTCAAAGAAGTGACTCCATTCAACCGGGCTTCGTTTGCTGAAGACGCAGCTGAGAAGCACTTTAAAAAAACATTTTCCCGCTCGTCCAGTTACCGTTCAAAACTCCGTCACCGATCTTCGGACCTTCTCTCAACGGCGCGATTAGTCGCCTGCATTCAATGGAACGTCGATTTAAAAGTGATCCAGAGCTCTATAAAACGTATGTGAAATTTATGCAGGAATATCTAGATCTGGGTCATATGGTTCGTATACCATTAGCCGAGTTAGAAATAACTCCAGGTGAACATTTCTATTTACCTCATCATGCAGTTCTGAAACTTGACAGCTCGACAAAAAAATTACGGATAGTGTTTGATGGTTCGGCTAGTGATTCACAAGGTAACTCGCTCAATAGTCAGCTGAGGATAGGTCCTCCGATTCAACGGGACTTGTTCGGAGTTTGTCTACGATTTCGGCAACATAAATACGTGTTTACGGCCGACGTTGTTGAAATGTTTCGTCAAATCTGGGTGGACAATCGGCATGTAGACTTTCAGCGCATAGTTGGCGTGAAAGCCCGTCGGAAGAAATCGGGCATTTTCGCTTACTTACGGTAACCTATGGAACTGCATCGATTGATGCAGTTAGCGATAGACTATCAAACGCAATACCCAAATGCATCACGCGTATTATTGGAAAATGTGTATGTAGACGATGTTATGAACGGAGCAGACTTAGTCGAAGAGTTAATTAAACTTCAGGCTGAACTCGTTTCCTTATTGTCAAATGCTAAACTCGAGTTGCGCAAGTGGGATTCTAATTGTTGGGCATTACTCGCGCGGTTGCCTAAAGAAGACTGCGAATTTTCGTGGTTCGATACGGAACGCTCAAATCCAGTGTTAAAATACTCGGTATGTACTGGAATCCTACTTCCGACCATTACTCGTTTCGCATGAACGGTGTTGGTGTTCGGACGTTCGCTTCTGTCGGAAATATCTCGCATATTTGATCCCTTTGGACTTTTAGCCCCATCCGTCATGTTGCTTAAAATGCTGTTTCAGGAGTTTTGGTCATCCGATCTTAAACTCAGTTGGGATGATCCACTTCCGTTACAACTAGCTAAAAAATGGTCGCGCTACCAACATGAATTGCATTTTTTTGAAAAGGTACAAGTACCAAGAAATATTTTCTCATCTTCAGAAGACATTGAATTACACGGGTTCTCAGATGCTTCATTGTTGGACTACTCAGCAGTGGTTTATGCTCGTTGTAAATTGGCTCCTAATAAATTCAAGGTCGTAATAGTTGCTGCGAAGACAAAGGTCGCACCAATTAAACCTATGTCGATTCCTCGATTGGAGCTTTGCGGGACATTACTTCTGTCTCGTCTAGTCACGCTAATCAGGTCGTCCGTGTCAAGAAACCTTACGGTGTTTGCTTGGTGTGACTCATAAATAGTACTTCATTGGTTGTCGTCGTCGCCTCGTCATTGGAGTACATTTGTTGCCAATCGAACAGCCGCGATTTTAAAAAAGATTCCACGATATTCATGGCAGCATATTGCTTCGGAGTTCAACCCGGCAGATTGTGCGTCACGAGGAATACTACCATCAGCTTTAATCAAACATTCGCTCTGGTGGACTGGACTAGCATGGCTATCGCTACCACATCATCATTGGCCTTCATCAACGATACCAGCAGAGCAAGTTGATAACCCGGAAATAGCAGTAGAAGAAAGACATCCACAGACACAGATCCTTTTTACGTCAGCTGAGATAAATGTCTTTGATCGCTTAATTGAGAAAATATCATCGAGGACGCGGTTGCTGCGTATCGTCGCGTATTGTGCTCGTTTTCCTAACAACTGTCGCCCGAAAGGATATCCAAGGTGTACGGGCGGGTTAACCGTATCCGAACTTCAGCTAGCAGAGCACCATATACTCAAATTAGTGCAACAACATTCATTCGGAAATTAAATTCGCCAACTTAACCGCAATCGTGATATCAAACCAAAATCAAAACTGTTGAGATACTCTCCATTTCTTGACAAAGACGGTTTACTTCGAGTGGGGGGTAGAATCAAACTTGCCTACGTATCATTTACGATAAAACACCCAATAATACTGCCAAAAGATTCCATTTCTCCCCTGCTAGTAAATCACATACACAAAAGTTACCTACACCCAGGAGTGTCCGAAACATTCGCTATAGTCCGTCAGCGGTACTGGATCTTAGGAAGTCGGAACCTGGTACGCGCGGTTGTGCATAGATACAGGGCATGTTTCCTGCAAAGAAAGGTCACACGCAATCAGCTCATGGGTGACTTGCCGCCTGAAAGTGTCCGACAAAGTCGACCATTCATATATGCAGGCAGTGACTACGCCGGCCCGTTCACTATCAGGCTTTCTCGGGGACGGAATCCCAAGACGTCCAAGGCGTATCTTGCCTTGTTTGTGTACATGTGAATCAAGGCAGTTCATTTGGAGTTAGTAAGCGACCTAACAACCGATGCATTTCTGGCCGCACTACGACGCTTCGTGTCCCGCCTTTTGAAATGTTCACATATATATACGGATAATGGAACTAATTTCCCAGGTGCACGCCGAATCCTTAATGATATGCAAAGGGTGGTATTGTCGCAGACACATAACGAGGATATCAAAAGCTCCCTGTCAATGGATGGAATTACATAGCATTTCATCCCACCATCTTGCCCACACTTCGGTGGATTGTGGAAGATTGTTGAAGAACTCTATACTGTGTTTACGGAAATAGAAGGAGTTTTTAATTCGCGGCCTCTTTGTTCAATCTCAGATACTGACTTAAATCATCTAACACCATCTCATTTTTTGATAGGAGAACCTCATACGGCAGTTCCAGAGCCCAATCTGTTGGAGGTGCCGTTCAATCTTTTGGCCCACTGGAACATCTTCAGAGCATGGTCCAAGGTTTTTTGAAGCGATGGCAGATCGAATATATCACCAGTCTTCAAGAACGACCAAAATGGAAATCGAAGCAAGTCGACATACAGGTTGGCGACCTAGTGGTTGTCAAGGAACCACATCTACCCCCAACAAAATGGCTGTTAGGCAAAATTGAAACGGTGCATCCAGGACCCGACAAAAGAACAAGAGTTGCTTCCATAAGAACGACTCGTGGAAACTTTGTGGGCCCAATTACCAAACTGGCCGTACTTCCATTGTTCTGAAACTCGTTCCAGCGGGGGAGTTATGCTTGGTAATAGTCGAGTATTCGAGTTACTGAACATGGCCCACAATCCTTCTTGGCGTCACGGCTGCAACCTAGCGTTCGATGTTCGTCAATTCCCAGTTACATCTCACTTCATTGGTTTTACGGAGGTTTCCGCTGCTCGCTGTGGTGTAACAACTGTATGGGGTAAGCATAATATGGTTTCGGCCAGCATATTGTATGGGGTAACCATTTTTTAGGTAACGTTGCATAGAAACGCAATATAAATTGATTGCGATTCCGCTAGAATTGAGCCACGCCTTTAAGAATAGCATGGCTGTGTAGAAACGCCCCTATTTATTTCCGGTATTTTTAATTGGCATGCAACTCTAATTTAATTTTAGTTATAAAAGTCGGAGTGATATAATGCTGGAGTTAGCCAAAAAACACATTGCCGAAAACAGGAAACGGTCAACAAACACATATTTGGATGTAACAGAAAATGAGTTAAACAGCGAAAATTTAAACTCTTACCATACAACATCTGAGGTAATTATGGATGTAAATGGCATGATCGAAAACGTTGAGTACGAAATTGAAATAGAAGGGACCGTTGGAAATAATCTCACCTTTATGGATAACGAAATGGAATTTCAGATAAATGTAAATGACGAAATACAACGTTCGGAAAAAATTGACGATATAGTTGTGCACACAGATATTTATATAGAAGACGAAAATGGTAATGACCGAAAGCGAAATGCCACACTTAGTAGTTCAAATTATGCCAAGATTATTTCCAAAAAAAAACGAATGATTGGCTCGGAGTACGAAGGTCATGAAAGAACGGCAAATAAGGAAATAACGTATGGCATAAAACGGCCGAAAAGAATGCTTGGTAAAATGTGTTTATCAAAATATTGCGTTAATAGTAGAGAACAAATTTTTACAGAGTTTTGGAAAATGACCTGCGACCAAAAACGTATCTATGCTTGTAATTTAATGAAGCAAATAACTATAAAAAGATTGTACTCAGAAGGACCATTCAGAAGAAACAGATCGCTTTGTTACTATTTAAAATCAAAAACAGGAGAATTATTACAGGTGTGTCAAAAAATGTTCCTTGATACTCTTGGAGTAAAAGAAAAGATGGTGCGAGTTTGGCTAAATAATAGTTTGCCACATGGTCTTCAAGGAAATCCAGCTGAGACTAGTTCAAAAAAACAAAAAAAATTAAATACAACAGAAAAACTCGTTAATAATGAAGGACGCCACTCCCATTTAAATCTGTTTTTTGAATCCTATCCTAAACTGGAATCCCATTATTGCCGAAAGGATACAAAAAAGAACTATTTGCAAACAATGAGTGATAGCAAAACTTCGTTGTATAAAGAATACAAAGATCAATGCATTAAAGATAGAATAGAACCGTTGAGTGTTTACGGGTTTTCCAACTTTATGAAACAACAGAATTATTCTAATTTTAAACCGCGTAAAGATCAGTGTGACATTTGCACGGAATATAAAGTTGGAAATTTGAATTTTGAGAAATACAACGATCATAGGCTAAAATTGCAAGTGCGAACGGTCTAGGTTTCTAGTCTAGGTAACGTGGGTTAGCACCCTGCGGTACCGAAAAATGCCCGCTACTAAAACCGACACAACGCCTCGGAAACTTATGATCGAATAATGACGACTTTTGGCTATTGTACCCGGACTAAGATTGATTTCTGGAATGTGAGGACGCTCCTTGAGAGAGAGAAAAACCTCAAAATCCCAGATTTCTTCAACTGGAACGTGAGTTTCTTCGATATATTTTGGACATACTGGGAGTGAGTGAAGTAAGATGGTTCGACGCGGAAGAGTACCAATCCCCAACGTGTAACACTGTGCTACTCTACTCCGGCAAACCCTCCGGCAGTCCCTGTGAATCTGGAGTGGGTCTGCTGCAAACGCCAACAGCACGCAGAGGCCTAATTTCCTGGCACCCAAATGTTGATAGGATCTTATCGGCCAGATTTCGCACTAGAGTACGGCGCTTCACGATCATACATTGTTACGGCCCAACAAATCCTTCGACTGAGGACAACTTCTACAATCAGCTAAGCGCTGTATTCAACGCAACGCCGAGCGGAGATATCGTCATCGTGATGGGGGACTTGAATGCCAAGGTAGTGGTAGTGGGTATGGTACGGGATCATCACCTTATGGTAGCTACTTTCCAGTTACGTAGCGTTCAGTTCAAAGAATCCACAATATCATCCGAATGCCTAGGTATAACATCGACCGGCTAAAGATCCCCTCAGTACGCCAACAATTAATGGATCATTTATCGCAAGAAGTGGAAGCAATCAGCAGCTCACTGCCGATAACCATTCAAGAACATTGGAAGGCTGTAAAAAATGTTTTCACTCTGGAGCGGAAAGTATTGTTGGTAGAAGCCAGGCAAGGCACAGCACGTGGCTTACGGAAGATACCTGGAGGCGTATTGAAGAACGTAAGCTACTTAAAGCTCATATTGTAGATATGTAGAAAAAGTGCAGCGTAGTGTAAGACGTGACAAACGTAATTATATTAAAAACCTGGCCTCACAAGTAGAGGAAGCATATTATGCAATTAATAAATTTATATAATTAACAATTATATTATTAAACTACCTTCTTGTAGTTTTATTTATCATTTTGTAGAAAATAAGTCGTAACATCTTAAACAATAATTTTGTAAAAGGACGTAACAAACAAATCGCAGATTAATTAAAAAATTATTCTAAATTTAAATTAATTAATGAAATGAGCGTTACTTTTATTTTCCATATGCAAATTTAGATTTTTTTTAAATCAAAATTTAAAAAAAATATTAAGTTTTTTCGCCCTCCTGTAAAATATTCAATATGCGGCTTACGCCCTATTCAAAATAAGCCGTCGACATACATTCATATAAATATAAAACGTGAACCAGCATTCACAATCACACACAACCACCGTCCGCAACACATTTCTAATAAACTGCTTTTTTAAGTCCTCAGCAGAGTTTTTAAATAGTTAAAAACGCAATAAACTACGATAAAAACAACACAATGTTTATTAAAAACCACAGTCTTTTTTTAATAAGCCGCGTTGTTAGCTACATCATTGACTACATTGTAAATAAACGACAAAGAGCGGATTTTTTATTTTTCTTATAATGTATATATATATGTAGGATAAGTTATTCTGTTTATTATCTTTTGCATTACTCATAACGTGTAGGATTAGTTATTCTATTAATTATCTTTTTGTTCAATAAGCAATATGTTTCTACTTCTGGTAGGTTGCGTAGTCAGCATAGTATTGGGTCGTTGCGCTACTCATATGTCGTCCGAATTCCTAAGCGTCTGTTTTCTTTGCCGTACGTGGAAGATATTGATGTAGGTCGGCTGAATCATCACACGGGTGATTGGCAGCCTGATAAATAGCCAAGTCAGCGTAGGTTGGTGTTATCTGTTAGCGATAACACCGGCCAAGCTGCTAGTCGCCGTCGCTGCTGCGGGCGGCATTGGATTACTGCTGACGGTACTGCTAAAGCTATGGACGTGGTACCGGCTGTTGAAAGCATTGCATGTGTGGGACATGCTTTAAGGCGAAAACGAGGGTGACTGCACAACAGGAGGCGAGTTATCTTTAACTTACGCAACCGTGCGGTCGTGCCTTTTTGATTTACTCTTTTGATGTTCTTTTATTTGAAATTAATTCAAAGTTGTAATTGTTTGATTTTATATTATCTCATATTGTTGTTCTTTTATATTTTTTTTTGAAATTAATTTATATTTGTTCATTTAAAATAAAATAGTTGCATTTTTTCCTATATGTATATATCACCGAACAGTGGAACCGATCTTTGCATTTGACAGAGTTTGGCATCAAGCTATTTTGTCCAAAATGCATGCTTATGGAGTCGATGATAAACTGCTTCATTGGACTAGAAGCTACCTTTTGGATCGCTTAATTAAAGTTATATTGGGCGGTTTCAAGTCTAAAGTACATCACATAAATGTTGGGTTTCCCTGGGCTCTGTTTTGTCCCTGACACTCTTTCTCATTATTATTAATGATCTTAATTACTTCTAATCACCGGATAAATTTGGAAAATTTTTTTTTTTTTGTTTTTCTAGGGCGAATATTAAAAATAGTGGATAGAGTAAAATAAAGCTAAGACGGTAAAGACAGTGAAGAGAGTAAAATAAAGATAAGAAGGCAAAGACAGTGAAGAGATTAAAATAAAGATAAGAAGGTAAAGATAGTGAACAGAGTGAAATAAAGCTAAGAAGGTAAAGACAGTGAAGAAAGTAAGATAAAGCAAAGAAGTTGGAGCGAAGCTAAGAAGTTAAGAACGACAAGTGAGGATAAGATATAGGAAAGTAAAGAGTGAATCCGTGCGGTGAAGAGACGTGGTTTACTGGGTAAAGTGAATGGATGATCTGCAGAAATTAAGAGTCCGAGCAACGACCAACCTGAGACAATCGACCAAGGCAAAGAAGTCCGCCAGCAAGCCGAAGAAGACTAAAAAAACAACTTCGTATTCCGAAACGTCGAAGAGTCGCTGGAACAATTCTCAGGAGAAGGAGGAAAGAACTGTTCCAAATGGATAAAAGAGTTTAAGGAAATTGCAACATCGTGTGAGTGGAATGATGTACAAAAATATCTCTACTCGCGTATACTATTGAAGGGAGCCGCGAAATTGGCGGTAGAAGCGACGGAGGGAGTAACAGACTGGTTCAAACTGAAGGCACTTTTAGCAAAGGAATTCGGAAGGAAGACGTCAAGCATCGAAATACACAAAAGATTGAAGTCTAGAAAAAAAATTTCCTCAGAGACCCTATTAGAATACTGTACGCAATGTCGCAGATCCGTGGTGAAGGAGACGTTGACGAATTTTCACTAATAGAGTACATAATAAATGGGATTCCGGACACGTTAAATAATAAAACAATATTATACGAAGCCTCGACGTTGCAGGAGTTAAAATCCAAGTTAGAAGTATACCAGAGGATGCAACGACAGATGCCGAAACAACAAAATGAGACCAATAGAACTATGATGACTGGTAGGTCTAACTCTTCTCATGGTGGACACCCCGTTGAGCCAAAACGATGTCACAACTGTGGGGCTACGTCGCACTTGGCGTTGAACTGTCCCGATAGGGCTAAGGGGGCACGGTGTTTCCGATGCAACCAGTTCGGACACATCTCTCCCCAATGCCCGAACCAGAAAAAGGAAGACATTGATTCTAGAGGTGTGCGCAAAGTCCAGCGAATTGACTCGGACGGTAATCATGTGTCAATTAGTGTTGCGGAGAAACCCTACCAAGCATTCGTCGATAACGGAAGTGACGTCTCAATTTTACATAGTTCGTTCGTGGAGGAAATTCGGGGAGTCAAAGTGAATCAACCAGGAATGACTCTAAAAGGATTTGGTAGCGCCCTCTGAAAACAATTTGTTCCTGTCTTTTAGAAGTACGAATTGATCCGGATAGGCACTGGGTTTGGCTCCAAGTGGTTCCGGACAATTGGATCTCAGATCGGATGTTGCTGGGAAGAGATTTTTTGCAGAATGTGGAAGTGTTGATAAGTCACGGAAGAATTAAGCACATGAAGAAGATGGATGGTAAGAGGGTGGAACGAGCTTAGACCTATGATCTGGAGGAGAATGATGTTTTGAGCATCGGAGTGATTGACGACGAAGAGGACACAGATGGGAGCAGCCTGCGGGTTGGCAACGACAACAATAGAAATGCCATCTACGACATTGTTTCGACTTATTCCCCCAGAAGAGTTTCGAAGTCATGCATCGAAATGAACCTCGTACTACAAGATGAGAATCCTATATATCAGAAGGCTAGACGACTAGCACTACCAGAAAAAGAAACAGTGTGCAAGCAAGTGGAGGAATGGTTGGAGGAAGGCATTATCCAGCATAGTCGGTCAGACTTCGCCAGCCCCATTGTCCTGGTGAAGAAGAAGGACGGAAGTAATCGGTTGTGTGTTGATTACCGGAGATTAAATGCTAAGATTATCAAGGACCGGTATCCATTACCAGTAATGGAAGAGATACTAGAGAAGCTGTACAAAGCAAAGATGTTTACCACACTGGATCTTGCATTTGTGGCCGCACTACGACGGTTCGTGTCCCGCCGTTTGAAATGTTCAAATATATATACGGATAATGGAACTAATTTCCCAGGTGCACGCCGAATCCTTAATGATATGCAAAGGGTGGTATTGTCACAGACACACAACGAGGATATCAAAAGCTCCCTGTAAATAGATGGAATTACATGGCATTTCATCCCACCATCTTGCCCACACTTCGGTGTATTGTGGGAAGCGGGGGTAAAATCTGCAAAATTGCATTTATGTCGGGTGGTCGGTACTTCAGTTCTTACCTTTGAAGAACTCTATACTGTGTTTACGGAAATAGAAGGAGTTTTTAATTCGCGGCCTCTTTGTTCAATCTCAGATACTGACTTAAATCATCTAACACCATCTCATTTTTTGATAGGAGAACCTCATACGGCAGTTTCAGAGCCCAATCTGTTGGAGGTGCCGTTCAATCTTTTGGCCCACTGGAACATCTTCAGAGCATGGTCCAAGGTTTTTTGAAGCGATGGCAGATCGAATATATCACCAGTCTTTAAGAACGACCAAAATGGAAATCGAAGCAAGTCGACATACAGGTTGGCGACCTAGTGGTTGTCAAGGAACCACATCTACCCCCAACAAAATGGCTGTTAGGCAAAATTGAAACGGTGCATCCAGGACCCGACAAAAGAACAAGTGTTGCTACCATAAGAACGACTCGTGGAAACTTTGTGGGCCCAATTACCAAACTGGCCGTACTTCCATTGTTCTGAAACTCGTTCCAGCGGGGGAGTTATGCTTGGTAATAGTCGAGTATTCGAGTTACTGAACATGGCCCACAATCATTCTTGGCGTCACGGCTGCAACCTAGCGTTCGATGTTCGTCAATTCCCAGTTACATCTCACTTCATTGGTTTTACGGAGGTTTCCGCTGCTCGCTGTGGTGTAACAACTGTATGGGGTAAGCATAATATGGTATCGGCCAGCATATTGTATGGGGTAACCATTTTTAGGTAACGTTGCATATAAAAGCAATATAAATTGATGGCACGAGCATACCGTTGAAACGCCCCTATTTATTTCCGGTATTTTTAATTGGCATGCAACTCTAATTTAATTTTAGTTATAAAAGTCGGAGTGATATAATGCTGGAGTTAGCCAAAAAACACATTGCCGAAAACAGGAAACGGTCAACAAACACATATTTGGATGTAACAGAAAATGAGTTAAACAGCGAAAATTTAAACTCTTACCATACAACATCTGAGGTAATTATGGATGTAAATGGCATGATCGAAAACGTTGAGTACGAAATTGAAATAGAAGGGACCGTTGGAAATAATCTCACCTTTATGGATAACGAAATGGAATTTCAGATAAATGTAAATGACGAAATACAACGTTCGGAAAAAATTGACGATATAGTTGTGCACACAGATATTTATATAGAAGACGAAAATGGTAATGACCGAAAGCGAAATGCCACACTTAGTAGTTCAAATTATGCCAAGATTATTTCCAAAAAAAAACGAATGATTGGCTCGGAGTACGAAGGTCATGAAAGAACGGCAAATAAGGAAATAACGTATGGCATAAAACGGCCGAAAAGAATGCTTGGTAAAATGTGTTTATCAAAATATTGCGTTAATAGTAGAGAACAAATTTTTACAGAGTTTTGGAAAATGACCTGCGACCAAAAACGTATCTATGCTTGTAATTTAATGAAGCAAATAACTATAAAAAGATTGTACTCAGAAGGACCATTCAGAAGAAACAGATCGCTTTGTTACTATTTAAAATCAAAAACAGGAGAATTATTACAGGTGTGTCAAAAAATGTTCCTTGATACTCTTGGAGTAAAAGAAAAGATGGTGCGAGTTTGGCTAAATAATAGTTTGCCACATGGTCTTCAAGGAAATCCAGCTGAGACTAGTTCAAAAAAACAAAAAAAATTAAATACAACAGAAAAACTCGTTAATAATGAAGGACGCCACTCCCATTTAAATCTGTTTTTTGAATCCTATCCTAAACTGGAATCCCATTATTGCCGAAAGGATACAAAAAAGAACTATTTGCAAACAATGAGTGATAGCAAAACTTCGTTGTATAAAGAATACAAAGATCAATGCATTAAAGATAGAATAGAACCGTTGAGTGTTTACGGGTTTTCCAACTTTATGAAACAACAGAATTATTCTAATTTTAAACCGCGTAAAGATCAGTGTGACATTTGCACGGAATATAAAGTTGGAAATTTGAATTTTGAGAAATACAACGATCATAGGCTAAAATTGCAAGTGCGAACGGTCTAGGTTTCTAGTCTAGGTAACGTGGGTTAGCACCCTGCGGTACCGAAAAATGCCCGCTACTAAAACCGAAACAACGCCTCGGAAACTTATGATCGAATAATGACGACTTTTGGCTATTGTACCCGGCCTAAGATTGATTTCTGGAATGTGAGGACGCTCCTTGAGAGAGAGAAAAACATCAAAATCCCAGATTTCTTCAACTGGAACGTGAGTTTCTTCGATATAATTTGGACATACTGGGAGTGAGTGAAGTAAGATGGTTCGACGCGGGAGAGTACCAACCCCCAACGTGTAACACTGTGCTACTCTACTCCGGCAAACCCTCCGGCAGTCCCCGTGAATCTGGAGTGGGTCTGCTGCTAACGCCAACAGCACGCAGACGCCTAATTTCCTGGCACCCAAATGTTGATAGGATTTTATCGGCCAGATTTCGCACTAGAGTACGGCGCATCACGATCATACATTGTTACGGCCCAACGAATCCTTCGACTGAGGACAACTTCTACAATCAGCTAAGCGCTGTATTCAACGCAACGCCGAGCGGAGATATCGTCATCGTGATGGGGACTTGAATGCCAAGGTAGTGGTAGTGGGTATGGTACGGGATCATCACCTTATGGTAGCTACTTTCCAGTTACGTAGCGTTCAGTTCAAAGAATCCACAATATCATCCGAATGCCTAGGTATAACATCGACCGGCTAAAGATCCCCTCAGTACGCCAACAATTAATGGATCATTTATCGCAAGAAGTGGAAGCAATCAGCAGCTCACTGCCGATAACCATTCAAGAACATTGGAAGGCTGTAAAAAATGTTTTCACTCTGGAGCGGAAAGTATTGTTGGTAGAAGCCAGGCAAGGCACAGCACGTGGCTTACGGAAGATACCTGGAGGCGTATTGAAGAACGTAAGCTACTTAAAGCTCATATTGTAGATATGTAGAAAAAGTGCAGCGTAGTGTAAGACGTGACAAACGTAATTATATTAACAACCTGGCCTCAGAAGTAGAGGAAGCATATTATGCAATTAATAAATTTATATAATTAACAATTATATTATTAAACTACCTTCTTGTAGTTTTATTTATCATTTTGTAGAAAATAAGTCGTAACATCTTAAACAATAATTTTGTAAAAGGACGTAACAAACAAATCGCAGATTAATTAAAAAATTATTCTAAATTTAAATTAATTAATGAAATGAGCGTTACTTTTATTTTCCATATGCAAATTTAGATTTTTTTAAAATCAAAATTTAAAAAAAATATTAAGTTTTTTCGCCCTCCTGTAAAATATTCAATATGCGGCTTACGCCCTATTCAAAATAAGCCATTGACATACATTCATATAAATATAAAACGTGAAACAGCATTCACAATCACACACAACCACCGTCCGCAACACATTTCTAATAAACTGCTTTTTTAAGTCCTCAGCAGAGTTTTTAAATAGTTAAAAACGCAATAAACTACGATAAAAACAACACAATGTTTATTAAAAACCACAGTCTTTTTTTAATAAGCCGCGTTGTTAGCTACATCATTGACTACATTGTAAATAAACGACAATGAGCGGATTTTTTATTTTTCTTATAATGTATATATATCTGTAGGATAAGTTATTCTGTTAATTATCTTTTGCATTACTCATAACGTGTAGGATTAGTTATTCTATTAATTATCTTTTTGTTCAATAAGCATTATGTTTCTACTTCTGGTAGGTTGCGTAGTCAGCATAGTATTGGGTCGTTGCGCTACTCATATGTCGTCCGAATTCCTAAGCGTCTGTTTTCTTTGCCGTACGTGGAAGATATTGATGTAGGTCGGCTGAATCATCACACGGGTGATTGGCAGCCTGATAAATAGCCAAGTCAGCGTAGGTTGGTGTTATCTGTTAGCGATAACACCGGCCAAGCTGCTAGTCGCCGTCGCTGCTGCGGGCGGCATTGGATTACTGCTGACGGTACTGCTAAAGCTATGGACGTGGTACCGGCTGTTGAAAGCATTGCATGTGTGGGACATGCTTTAAGGCGAAAACGAGGGTGACTGCACAACAGGAGGCGAGTTATCTTTAACTTACGCAACCGTGCGGTCGTGCCTTTTTGATTTACTCTTTTGATGTTCTTTTATTTGAAATTAATTCAAAGTTGTAATTGTTTGATTTTATATTATCTCATATTGTTGTTCTTTTATATTTTTTTTTGAAATTAATTTATATTTGTTCATTTAAAATAAAATAGTTGCATTTTTTCCTATATGTATATATCACCGAACAGTGGAACCGATCTTTGCATTTGACAGAGTTTGGCATCAAGCTATTTTGTCCAAAATGCATGCTTATGGAGTCGATGATAAACTGCTTCATTGGACTAGAAGCTACCTTTTGGATCGCTTAATTAAAGTTATATTGGGCGGTTTCAAGTCTAAAGTACATCACATAAATGTTGGGTTTCCCTGGGCTCTGTTTTGTCCCTGACACTCTTTCTCATTATTATTAATGATCTTAATTACTTCTAATCACCGGATAAATTTGGAAATTTTTTTTTTTGTTTTTCTAGGGCGAATATTAAAAATAGTGGATAGAGTAAAATAAAGCTAAGACGGTAAAGACAGTGAAGAGAGTAAAATAAAGATAAGAAGGCAAAGACAGTGAAGAGATTAAAATAAAGATAAGAAGGTAAAGATAGTGAACAGAGTGAAATAAAGCTAAGAAGGTAAAGACAGTGAAGAAAGTAAGATAAAGCAAAGAAGTTGGAGCGAAGCTAAGAAGTTAAGAACGACAAGTGAGGATAAGATATAGGAAAGTAAAGAGTGAATCCGTGCGGTGAAGAGACGTGGTTTACTGGGTAAAGTGAATGGATGATCTGCAGAAATTAAGAGTCCGAGCAACGACCAACCTGAGACAATCGACCAAGGCAAAGAAGTCCGCCAGCAAGCCGAAGAAGACTAAAAAAACAACTTCGTATTCCGAAACGTCGAAGAGTCGCTGGAACAATTCTCAGGAGAAGGAGGAAAGAACTGTTCCAAATGGATAAAAGAGTTTAAGGAAATTGCAACATCGTGTGAGTGGAATGATGTACAAAAATATCTCTACTCGCGTATACTATTGAAGGGAGCCGCGAAATTGGCGGTAGAAGCGACGGAGGGAGTAACAGACTGGTTCAAACTGAAGGCACTTTTAGCAAAGGAATTCGGAAGGAAGACGTCAAGCATCGAAATACACAAAAGATTGAAGTCTAGAAAAAAAATTTCCTCAGAGACCCTATTAGAATACTGTACGCAATGTCGCAGATCCGTGGTGAAGGAGACGTTGACGAATTTTCACTAATAGAGTACATAATAAATGGGATTCCGGACACGTTAAATAATAAAACAATATTATACGAAGCCTCGACGTTGCAGGAGTTAAAATCCAAGTTAGAAGTATACCAGAGGATGCAACGACAGATGCCGAAACAACAAAATGAGACCAATAGAACTATGATGACTGGTAGGTCAAACTCTTCTCATGGCGGACACCCCGTTGAGCCAAAACGATGTCACAACTGTGGGGCTACGTCGCACTTGGCGTTGAACTGTCCCGATAGGGCTAAGGGGGCACGGTGTTTCCGATGCAACCAGTTCGGACACATCTCTCCCCAATGCCCGAACCAGAAAAAGGAAGACATTGATTCTAGAGGTGTGCGCAAAGTCCAGCGAATTGACTCGGACGGTAATCATGTGTCAATTAGTGTTGCGGAGAAACCCTACCAAGCATTCGTCGATAACGGAAGTGACGTCTCAATTGTACATAGTTCGTTCGTGGAGGAAATTCGGGGAGTCAAAGTGAATCAACCAGGAATGACTCTAAAAGGATTTGGTAGCGCCCTCTGAAAACAATTTGTTCCTGTCTTTTAGAAGTACGAATTGATCCGGATAGGCACTGGGTTTGGCACCAAGTGGTTCCGGACAATTGGATCTCAGATCGGATGTTGCTGGGAAGAGATTTTTTGCAGAATGTGGAAGTGTTGATAAGTCACGGAAGAATTAAGCACATGAAGAAGATGGATGGTAAGAGGGTGGAACGAGCTTAGACCTATGATCTGGAGGAGAATGATGTTTTGAGCATCGGAGTGATTGACGACGAAGAGGACACAGATGGGAGCAGCCTGCGGGTTGGCAACGACAACAATAGAAATGCCATCTACGACATTGTTTCGACTTATTCCCCCAGAAGAGTTTCGAAGTCATGCATCGAAATGAACCTCGTACTACAAGATGAGAATCCTATATATCAGAAGGCTAGACGACTAGCACTACCAGAAAAAGAAACAGTGTGCAAGCAAGTGGAGGAATGGTTGGAGGAAGGCATTATCCAGCATAGTCGGTCAGACTTCGCCAGCCCCATTGTCCTGGTGAAGAAGAAGGACGGAAGTAATCGGTTGTGTGTTGATTACCGGAGATTAAATGCTAAGATTATCAAGGACCGGTATCCATTACCAGTAATGGAAGAGATACTAGAGAAGCTGTACAAAGCAAAGATGTTTACCACACTGGATCTTGCATTTGTGGCCGCACTACGACGGTTCGTGTCCCGCCGTTTGAAATGTTCAAATATATATACGGATAATGGAACTAATTTCCCAGGTGCACGCCGAATCCTTAATGATATGCAAAGGGTGGTGTTGCGGCCGCCCCCAAAGTTCACACGATTTTGTTTTGTCGACGCTACTGACATACATAAATTACATACAGTCCATTATCACTACGGCCACATTAAGAAGAAAAGATGCATTAAATTGGCATACATTCCGCTAAGCAACGTCACATAGCAAAATCTATGCAAAAAAAACCTAATTTCTGGGAGCGACCGCAACAACAAACAACACATACACCGTTCGTTCATACTGGCAACAGCTAGTACATACAATTACATTGTTCTGCTGAGTTTATGCATGTTCATAAGTTAGTAACAAATTAAGTCGTTTTCTTCACTTCGCATCGGTAACATTGACTTCTAGTCTCATCATCATTAATTCGTTTCATTTTTCGCACATTTCGCAATAAAATCATTTGCTTTGAAATCAATTTATTGTTTTTTATTAAATTTCTTTCGCATCCTTTTGCACAGGCCGTAACATTTGGTCCTTCGAGCCGGATACGGGATCACGTCGCGAATATTTTTAAAAATATTTTAAACAAATTTTGATTGCCAAATAAGGTATTTCATTGCATCGAAGACACGTGTTTAACTTTCAAAGTAAAAACGCAGAAATTTAACTCGTGATTAGAAAGGCATTATACTTAACGTAAAATTTAAAATCGGGTTTAAGTGGTAGTTGGTGCATAATTGTGAATAAGGGTCATTCGCAAACCATCGTCTACACATACAAATTAACAAATGGCGCCACCTGAAGACGCAGAGACATTAGCCGCTATTCCGGTATTTAAGCAACTGCGTGTACAACGAGCCGTTTTAATGGGCCAGTTGACCAAGACTCGCAACTACATCGCTACTAATTTTAATGTGCTTAACAAGTTTCAGTTAGAGACCAAGCTTGGAATACTTGAGAAGCAGTTTACTGATTTTAATCATGTCCAATCCCAGATAGAAGGATTTGACGAAGAAGAAATTAACAGCGGTAAACGCGACATGTATGAAGACGTTTACTGTGAAGCAAAATCGCAAATCCTCGAAAGATTAGAATCAGCAAATCCTCGAGTGTCGATTGATGCTAACGCAATGCCTACAATGTTCGACGCAACAGCATCATTTGCTCATCGTAGTCGAGCAACGCTGCAGAAACTACAGTTGCCAAAATTTACGGGTTCATACACAACATGGTTGGATTTTTATAGCACGTTTTCAACAATGGTTGACAAAAATGTTGAGCTAACAAGCGTCGAAAAATTGCAGTACCTGCGGTCTTGTGTCGTAGGAGAAGCCGCAAAGGTCATTCAGTCATTAGAAATGACTGACGCTAATTACGATCAAGCGGTTGAGTTGCTAAAATCTCGTTACGACAACAAGCGCGGGATATTTGAAGACCATATAAAGGAAATATTTAAATTGCAAACCATTTCACGACCAAGCGTAAATAAGCTTCGCAACATGATCGATACAATAAACTCAAACTTGCGTGCATTGAATTCAATCGGAAATTCGCAACAAATTTACGATGGTTTTTTGCTGCATTTGTTGTTGTCGAAGCTCGACAGCGAAACCCAAGCAAAATGGGAAGAAGATGTAGCAACAAGGTTTGAGGATGTTGGTAACTCATATAACTCTTCCGAAGCTTCCTCGTTTAAATACCCAACTTGGAAGCAGTTTGCCACATTTTTGGAAAGGCGTTCAAAGACACTTTCCATTATGGCGTCAGATACCAATCGTTCATCAGTGTCGACGGCTCCGTCTCATGCCATTGACAACAGGTCAAAATCCAGATTGCCGATGAACAACTCTACCTTTGTAGCAACTACATTGAAGAGTAATATATCCTGTATATTCTGTGGAGCCTCGCCCCGACACAGTGAATTTTCGTGCAGCAAATTTACCAATCTCAGTCCGACAAATCGTTTTCAGCTTGTGAAACAACTTCGACTTTGCCTAAATTGTCTCAAACCAAAACACGGGGTCAATAATTGCAGTTCAATTCACAAATGTCAAAGGTGCGGTGGGCGTCATCATACATTGTTGCATCGGCAACAATTAGATTTTCGAGCAAACGACGAAGTAAATGTAAATGTTCCGCCGCATGTAATTGAGACTCATGGTGGAACCATCATCCCATCATCGTCATCCGCATTACAAATCCAATGTTCTGACAGCCAAGTGTTATTAGGCACAGCACTCGTACGATTACAAAATCATCATGGAACCTCTGTAATAGCACGAGCCGTTTTAGATTCAGCATCGCAGCTAAACTTTGTAACGGAGCGAATAGCTCAGTTTCTTAAGCTAAGGCGGCATTCAATTAACGTAGATGTTAATGGTATTGGGTCTGTCAATACAATCGCACATCAAAAGGGTGTGGTTCATGTGAAATCATTGTACGACGAGTACAACACAACGATGGAAGTTATCGTGCTGCCAGAAATTACAGCAGCACAACCACAAGCACGATTTAGTATCACACATTGGAACATCCCAGCGAATGTGCAATTAGCCGATCCACACTTTAATTCACCTGGCACAATCGATATGTTAATTGGAGCTGGTTTGTTCTTTGAATTGCTTTTGAACAAACAACTACGATTTGCAGATTATTTGCCAATAGCTCAATTAACGAATTTTGGCTGGGTAATTGCTGGAATGATGACACCAAGCAACACATCATCAACAAACATGTCGTGTTTGACACCTGCATCATCGCATCGAACGTCGTACACGGCTGTGTCGACAAATATTTCGCAAGATCGCACAACCGATGAACTTATTCAAGGATTCTGGACCATAGAAGATCATACCCCTCATTCAAACCAACCAAAGTGGACTGCCGAAGCACTGGAGTGTGAGAAGTTTTTTCTAGAAACTACCAGACAATGTCCATATTCCAGAAAATTCATTGTTCGTTTGCCGTTTCGACAGGATCGGTCACAATTGGGAAAATCATATGAAATCGCAAGAAAACGTTTGTTAGCAATCGAAAGGAAGCTGGAGCGATCTCTAGATTTAAAGAAAGCATATAACCAGTTCCTCGAAGAATATGCAAAACTTGGTCATATGCAGAAGTTCGTGCCAGAAGCTGATTTTGATGACGGATTCAATTATATTCCTCATCATTGCGTCGTGAAACTAGACAGCTCAACGACGAAGGTACGGGTGGTGTTTGATGCATCGTGTCAATCGTCATCTGGAACATCGCTTAATAATATACTCAAAGTAGGACCAACACTTCAAGACGACATTTTCACACATCTGGTCAGGTTCCGTAGTCATCGGTTCGTAATAATGGCAGATATTACACAAATGTATCGTCAAGTTCAGGTTCATGAACACGATACGAATCTTCAGTGCATCCTGTGGCGCAATCAAGAAACGCAGCAAATCGATTGCTATAGACTTCAAACCGTGACATACGGAACGAGCTCTGCACCTTACTTAGCAATAAGGTGCCTTCGAAAACTTGCTGAAGACAATGCATCAAAGTTTCCAGTTGGTTCACGCGTAACACTCCACGATTTCTATGTCGACAACTTAATGTCAGGCGCTGATGAATACGAAGAAGTGTGTCAAATCAAGGATGAGGTCACGGAGTTGCTACAGTTGGGCAGTTTTTCCTTAAGAAAATGGGCAACAAATCACCCTGAATTAATATCAGATGTATCAGACGACCACAAGGAAGTTCCTATACCACTAGGCGATTCTGAAGTAGTCAAGGCGCTTGGAATTGCATGGGACTCAAGGAAGGATTCAATTCGTTTTATCCACAAGGGGTCACAACCATCAGAAACAAAAAGAAAAATATTGTCACACATTGCACAATTGTATGACCCTCTTGGCTTGATGAATCCGTTTGTTCTCAAAGCGAAGTTATTTATGCAAACACTGTGGCAACTGAAGCTTAATTGGGATGAAGTTCTTCCCGATCAGATTCTCGTACATTGGAACGAATACATGGCACACTTCAACCAGATCCTTGAACTGCAAATTCCAAGGTACGTACCGATGAGTTCAACCAAGACTAATCTTCATGGCTTTTCAGATGCGAGCATGAAAGCTTACGGTGCGTGCGTGTATATCCGCACAGTACATCCATCAGGCCAAGTCACCGTTAGTTTAATGTGTGCAAAATCTCGGGTTGCACCATTGAAGGAAGTGTCTCTTCCGAGACTTGAACTGTGTGCTGCCCTGTTGTTAGTAGAAATGCTACAAAAATTGAGTGAGACTTGCGCTATACGTTCGAGCCCACCAATATACTGCTGGACGGACTCTACAATAGTCCTAGCATGGCTAGCATCCGAAGCATGTCGTTGGGTGACATTTGTGGCTAATAGAGTGTCAAAGATTCAAAGCTACCCAGAACCCATTATATGGAGACATGTTTCTTCGTCGCAAAACCCAGCAGACCTGGTGTCAAGAGGAGCATATCCTGCCGAGCTCGCTAACAGCCAGCTCTGGTTTCATGGGCCAACATTTCTTCATGACTTAGAAGCCGCGTGGCCTGCACAATGCGACAATGAAGACAGCAACTACCTTCAAGAAGAAAGAAAATCGAAAACGGTTCTTCTGGCAACTGGAGCTACAGATCTCATAATCTCTTGCAAGTATCATAATGACTTTCTCAAATTAATCCGCATTTTTTGTTATGTCAGGAGATATTGGTGCAATTCACAAGTATACGTTAAGGAAGGATTTAGCAGCTCTATAAGTCCCCAAGAGTTCGATGCAGCTTTGCTCAGTGTGATTCACAATCTTCAACGAGTTCACATGCAAGAAGAGATTCAGGCAGCTCAAACAGGAATTTTTACCTCACGCACAAATCGCATTCGCCAACTTGCACCATTTTATCAGAACGGACTTCTTCGGGTAGGTGGGCGCTTATCAAAGTCTCACTTACCTTTCGATACAGCACATCCAATTTTATTGCCACATTCGCATCCATTTACCAGAAGCCTAATTCGACACTTTCATACACGGCACCTACACGCTGGAGGCCAAACTCTGCACAACATACTAAGGGAACGCTTTTGGATTCCAAATGCACGGAAGACTATTCGGCAAGAGATTCACCGCTGTGTCATTTGTTGTCGCTCCAAACCACTGTTAAATAAGCAATTAATGGCAGATCTACCACGTGAACGAATTGCGCAGTCGAAGCCGTTCGCTATTTCCGGCGTTGACTATTGTGGGCCAATATACATCTCGCAAAGAATTCGCGGTCGGGCACCAGTGAAAATGTATATAGCCATCTTCATTTGTTTCGCAACGAAAGCAGTCCATCTTGAAGTCGTTGGCGAATTATCCACTGCAGCGTTTTTAACAGCGCTTAAAAGGTTTATCGCCCGTCGAGGAAGATGCTCTGTTATATATTCAGATAACGCTACTAATTTCACTGGCGCCAACAAGGAGCTGAAAGAGCTGTACAATTTGTTTTTGGCTGAGGCACACAAATCAATCTTGGAGAGGGAATGTCTGCAACAAGGCATTACGTGGAAATTTATCCCACCGCGATCTCCCCATTTCGGTGGCTTATGGGAAGCTGCAGTAAAGGTGGCCAAGACCTACATCCGAAAGATCATGGGTAACGCACTTCTAACATTCGACGAATTAAATACGGCTTGCTGTCAAGTGGAAGCCATAATGAACAGTAGACCGCTTACCCCCATATCCAGTGATCCAGAAGACTTCTGCGCACTAACTCCAGGCCACTTCTTAGTAGGCGAACCGCTTGTTACTGTTGCAGAACCAACTATTACCGACATAAACATAGGTCAACTGAAGCGCTACAAATATGTTCAACTCATCCAACAGCAATTTTGGAATCGGTGGAGTCACGAGTATTTGCAACAGCTTCAACTTCGCAAAAAATGGACCACACCATACCCAAATATTAACCAGGGGGATCTTGTGCTCATAAAGGAAGACAATGTCCCACCGTTGAAATGGCCAATGGGACGAGTATTAGAAACCCATGCCGGAGATGATCGCAGGGTACGTGTTGCCACAATCAAAACTCCGACTGGCATATTCAAACGTACAATCTCAAAGTTATGTGTCCTGCCAATAAATGAAGCTGATATTAGAAAGGGTTGAAAGTAGAACCTTTCAAGGGGGGAGAATGTTGCGGCCGCCCCCAAAGTTCACACGATTTTGTTTTGTCGACGCTACTGACATACATAAATTACATACAGTCCATTATCACTACGGCCACATTAAGAAGAAAAGATGCATTAAATTGGCATACATTCCGCTAAGCAACGTCACATAGCAAAATCTATGCAAAAAAAACCTAATTTCTGGGAGCGACCGCAACAACAAACAACACATACACCGTTCGTTCATACTGGCAACAGCTAGTACATACAATTACATTGTTCTGCTGAGTTTATGCATGTTCATAAGTAAGTAACAAATTAAGTCGTTTTCTTCACTTCGCATCGGTAACATTGACTTCTAGTCTCATCATCATTAATTCGTTTCATTTTTCGCACATTTCGCAATAAAATCATTTGCTTTGAAATCAATTTATTGTTTTTTATTAAATTTCTTTCGCATCCTTTTGCACAGGCCGTAACAGGTGGTATTGTCACAGACACACAACGAGGATATCAAAAGCTCCCTGTAAATATATGGCATTTCATCCCACCATCTTGCCCACACTTCGGTGTACTGTGGGAAGCGGGGGTAAAATCTGCAAAATTGCATTTATGTCGGGTGGTCGGTACTTCAGTTCTTACCTTTGAAGAACTCTATACTGTGTTTACGGAAATAGAAGGAGTTTTTAATTCGCGGCCTCTTTGTTCAATCTCAGATACTGACTTAAATCATCTAACACCATCTCATTTTTTGATATGAGAACCTCATACGGCAGTTTCAGAGCCCAATCTGTTGGAGGTGCCGTTCAATCTTTTGGCCCACTGGAACATCTTCAGAGCATGGTCCAAGGTTTTTTGAAGCGATGGCAGATCGAATATATCACCAGTCTTTAAGAACGACCAAAATGGAAATCGAAGCAAGTCGACATACAGGTTGGCGACCTAGTGGTTGTCAAGGAACCACATCTACCCCCAACAAAATGGCTGTTAGGCAAAATTGAAACGGTGCATCCAGGACCCGACAAAAGAACAAGTGTTGCTACCATAAGAACGACTCGTGGAAACTTTGTGGGCCCAATTACCAAACTGGCCGTACTTCCATTGTTCTGAAACTCGTTCCAGCGGGGGAGTTATGCTTGGTAATAGTCGAGTATTCGAGTTACTGAACATGGCCCACAATCATTCTTGGCGTCACGGCTGCAACCTAGCGTTCGATGTTCGTCAATTCCCAGTTACATCTCACTTCATTGGTTTTACGGAGGTTTCCGCTGCTCGCTGTGGTGTAACAACTGTATGGGGTAAGCATAATATGGTATCGGCCAGCATATTGTATGGGGTAACCATTTTTAGGTAACGTTGCATATAAAAGCAATATAAATTGATGGCACGAGCATACCGTTGAAACGCCCCTATTTATTTCCGGTATTTTTAATTGGCATGCAACTCTAATTTAATTTTAGTTATAAAAGTCGGAGTGATATAATGCTGGAGTTAGCCAAAAAACACATTGCCGAAAACAGGAAACGGTCAACAAACACATATTTGGATGTAACAGAAAATGAGTTAAACAGCGAAAATTTAAACTCTTACCATACAACATCTGAGGTAATTATGGATGTAAATGGCATGATCGAAAACGTTGAGTACGAAATTGAAATAGAAGGGACCGTTGGAAATAATCTCACCTTTATGGATAACGAAATGGAATTTCAGATAAATGTAAATGACGAAATACAACGTTCGGAAAAAATTGACGATATAGTTGTGCACACAGATATTTATATAGAAGACGAAAATGGTAATGACCGAAAGCGAAATGCCACACTTAGTAGTTCAAATTATGCCAAGATTATTTCCAAAAAAAAACGAATGATTGGCTCGGAGTACGAAGGTCATGAAAGAACGGCAAATAAGGAAATAACGTATGGCATAAAACGGCCGAAAAGAATGCTTGGTAAAATGTGTTTATCAAAATATTGCGTTAATAGTAGAGAACAAATTTTTACAGAGTTTTGGAAAATGACCTGCGACCAAAAACGTATCTATGCTTGTAATTTAATGAAGCAAATAACTATAAAAAGATTGTACTCAGAAGGACCATTCAGAAGAAACAGATCGCTTTGTTACTATTTAAAATCAAAAACAGGAGAATTATTACAGGTGTGTCAAAAAATGTTCCTTGATACTCTTGGAGTAAAAGAAAAGATGGTGCGAGTTTGGCTAAATAATAGTTTGCCACATGGTCTTCAAGGAAATCCAGCTGAGACTAGTTCAAAAAAACAAAAAAAATTAAATACAACAGAAAAACTCGTTAATAATGAAGGACGCCACTCCCATTTAAATCTGTTTTTTGAATCCTATCCTAAACTGGAATCCCATTATTGCCGAAAGGATACAAAAAAGAACTATTTGCAAACAATGAGTGATAGCAAAACTTCGTTGTATAAAGAATACAAAGATCAATGCATTAAAGATAGAATAGAACCGTTGAGTGTTTACGGGTTTTCCAACTTTATGAAACAACAGAATTATTCTAATTTTAAACCGCGTAAAGATCAGTGTGACATTTGCACGGAATATAAAGTTGGAAATTTGAATTTTGAGAAATACAACGATCATAGGCTAAAATTGCAAGTGCGAACGGTCTAGGTTTCTAGTCTAGGTAACGTGGGTTAGCACCCTGCGGTACCGAAAAATGCCCGCTACTAAAACCGAAACAACGCCTCGGAAACTTATGATCGAATAATGACGACTTTTGGCTATTGTACCCGGCCTAAGATTGATTTCTGGAATGTGAGGACGCTCCTTGAGAGAGAGAAAAACATCAAAATCCCAGATTTCTTCAACTGGAACGTGAGTTTCTTCGATATAATTTGGACATACTGGGAGTGAGTGAAGTAAGATGGTTCGACGCGGGAGAGTACCAACCCCCAACGTGTAACACTGTGCTACTCTACTCCGGCAAACCCTCCGGCAGTCCCCGTGAATCTGGAGTAGGTCTGCTGCTAACGCCAACAGCACGCAGACGCCTAATTTCCTGGCACCCAAATGTTGATAGGATTTTATCGGCCAGATTTCGCACTAGAGTACGGCGCATCACGATCATACATTGTTACGGCCCAACGAATCCTTCGACTGAGGACAACTTCTACAATCAGCTAAGCGCTGTATTCAACGCAACGCCGAGCGGAGATATCGTCATCGTGATGGGGACTTGAATGCCAAGGTAGTGGTAGTGGGTATGGTACGGGATCATCACCTTATGGTAGCTACTTTCCAGTTACGTAGCGTTCAGTTCAAAGAATCCACAATATCATCCGAATGCCTAGGTATAACATCGACCGGCTAAAGATCCCCTCAGTACGCCAACAATTAATGGATCATTTATCGCAAGAAGTGGAAGCAATCAGCAGCTCACTGCCGATAACCATTCAAGAACATTGGAAGGCTGTAAAAAATGTTTTCACTCTGGAGCGGAAAGTATTGTTGGTAGAAGCCAGGCAAGGCACAGCACGTGGCTTACGGAAGATACCTGGAGGCGTATTGAAGAACGTAAGCTACTTAAAGCTCATATTGTAGATATGTAGAAAAAGTGCAGCGTAGTGTAAGACGTGACAAACGTAATTATATTAACAACCTGGCCTCAGAAGTAGAGGAAGCATATTATGCAATTAATAAATTTATATAATTAACAATTATATTATTAAACTACCTTCTTGTAGTTTTATTTATCATTTTGTAGAAAATAAGTCGTAACATCTTAAACAATAATTTTGTAAAAGGACGTAACAAACAAATCGCAGATTAATTAAAAAATTATTCTAAATTTAAATTAATTAATGAAATGAGCGTTACTTTTATTTTCCATATGCAAATTTAGATTTTTTTAAAATCAAAATTTAAAAAAAATATTAAGTTTTTTCGCCCTCCTGTAAAATATTCAATATGCGGCTTACGCCCTATTCAAAATAAGCCATTGACATACATTCATATAAATATAAAACGTGAAACAGCATTCACAATCACACACAACCACCGTCCGCAACACATTTCTAATAAACTGCTTTTTTAAGTCCTCAGCAGAGTTTTTAAATAGTTAAAAACGCAATAAACTACGATAAAAACAACACAATGTTTATTAAAAACCACAGTCTTTTTTTAATAAGCCGCGTTGTTAGCTACATCATTGACTACATTGTAAATAAACGACAATGAGCGGATTTTTTATTTTTCTTATAATGTATATATATCTGTAGGATAAGTTATTCTGTTAATTATCTTTTGCATTACTCATAACGTGTAGGATTAGTTATTCTATTAATTATCTTTTTGTTCAATAAGCATTATGTTTCTACTTCTGGTAGGTTGCGTAGTCAGCATAGTATTGGGTCGTTGCGCTACTCATATGTCGTCCGAATTCCTAAGCGTCTGTTTTCTTTGCCGTACGTGGAAGATATTGATGTAGGTCGGCTGAATCATCACACGGGTGATTGGCAGCCTGATAAATAGCCAAGTCAGCGTAGGTTGGTGTTATCTGTTAGCGATAACACCGGCCAAGCTGCTAGTCGCCGTCGCTGCTGCGGGCGGCATTGGATTACTGCTGACGGTACTGCTAAAGCTATGGACGTGGTACCGGCTGTTGAAAGCATTGCATGTGTGGGACATGCTTTAAGGCGAAAACGAGGGTGACTGCACAACAGGAGGCGAGTTATCTTTAACTTACGCAACCGTGCGGTCGTGCCTTTTTGATTTACTCTTTTGATGTTCTTTTATTTGAAATTAATTCAAAGTTGTAATTGTTTGATTTTATATTATCTCATATTGTTGTTCTTTTATATTTTTTTTGAAATTAATTTATATTTGTTCATTTAAAATAAAATAGTTGCATTTTTTCCTATATGTATATATCACCGAACACAGTGGAACCGATCTTTGCATTTGACAGAGTTTGGCATCAAGCTATTTTGTCCAAAATGCATGCTTATGGAGTCGATGATAAACTGCTTCATTGGACTAGAAGCTACCTTTTGGATCGCTTAATTAAAGTTATATTGGGCGGTTTCAAGTCTAAAGTACATCACATAAATGTTGGGTTTCCCTGGGCTCCGTTTTGTCCCTGACACTCTTTCTCATTATTATTAATGATCTTAATTACTTCTAATCAGCGGATAAATTTGGAAATTTTTTTTTTTTGTTTTTCTAGGGCGAATATTAAAAATAGTGGATAGAGTAAAATAAAGCTAAGACGGTAAAGACAGTGAAGAGAGTAAAATAAAGATAAGAAGGCAAAGACAGTGAAGAGATTAAAATAAAGATAAGAAGGTAAAGATAGTGAACAGAGTGAAATAAAGCTAAGAAGGTAAAGACAGTGAAGAAAGTAAGATAAAGCAAAGAAGTTGGAGCGAAGCTAAGAAGTTAAGAACGACAAGTGAGGATAAGATATAGGAAAGTAAAGAGTGAATCCGTGCGGTGAAGAGACGTGGTTTACTGGGTAAAGTGAATGGATGATCTGCAGAAATTAAGAGTCCGAGCAACGACCAACCTGAGACAATCGACCAAGGCAAAGAAGTCCGCCAGCAAGCCGAAGAAGACTAAAAAAACAACTTCGTATTCCGAAACGTCGAAGAGTCGCTGGAACAATTCTCAGGAGAAGGAGGAAAGAACTGTTCCAAATGGATAAAAGAGTTTAAGGAAATTGCAACATCGTGTGAGTGGAATGATGTTCAAAAATATCTCTACTCGCGTATACTATTGAAGGGAGCCGCGAAATTGGCGGTAGAAGCGACGGAGGGAGTAACAGACTGGTTCAAACTGAAGGCACTTTTAGCAAAGGAATTCGGAAGGAAGACGTCAAGCATCGAAATACACAAAAGATTGAAGTCTAGAAAAAAAATTTTCTCAGAGACCCTATTAGAATACTGTAGGCAATGTCGCAGATCCGTGGTGAAGGAGACGTTGACGAATTTTCACTAATAGAGTACATAATAAATGGGATTCCGGACACGTTAAATAATAAAACAATATTATACGAAGCCTCGACGTTGCCGGAGTTAAAATCCAAATTAGAAGTATACCAGAGGATGCAACGACAGATGCCGAAACAACAAAATAAGACCACCCCGTTGAGCCAAAACGATGTCACAACTGTGGGGCTACGTCGCACTTGGCGTTGAACTGTCCCGATAGGGCTAAGGGGGCACGGTGTTTCCGATGCAACCAGTTCGGACACATCTCTCCCCAATGCCCGAACCAGAAAAAGGAAGACATTGATTCTAGAGGTGTGCGCAAAGTCCAGCGAATTGACTCGGACGGTAATCATGTGTCAATTAGTGTTGCGGAGAAACCCTACCAAGCATTCGTCGATAACGGAAGTGACGTCTCAATTGTACATAGTTCGTTCGTGGAGGAAATTCGGGGAGTCAAAGTGAATCAACCAGGAATGACTCTAAAAGGATTTGGTAGCGCCCTCTGAAAACAATTGGTTCCTGTCTTTTAGAAGTACGAATTGATCCGGATAGGCACTGGGTTTGGCTCCAAGTGGTTCCGGACAATTGGATCTCAGATCGGATGTTGCTGGGAAGAGATTTTTTGCAGAATGTGGAAGTGTTGATAAGTCACGGAAGAATTAAGCACATGAAGAAGATGGATGGTAAGAGGGTGGAACGAGCTTAGACATATGATCTGGAGGAGAATGATGTTTTGAGCATCGGAGTGATTGACGACGAAGAGGACACAGATGGGAGCAGCCTGCGGGTTGGCAACGACAACAATAGAAATGCCATCTACGACATTGTTTCGACTTATTCCCCCAGAAGAGTTTCGAAGTCATGCATCGAAATGAACCTCGTACTACAAGATGAGAATCCTATATATCAGAAGGCTAGACGACTAACACTACCAGAAAATGAAACAGTGTGCAAGCAAGTGGAGGAATGGTTGGAGGAAGGCATTATCCAGCATAGTCGGTCAGACTTCGCCAGCCCCATTGTCCTGGTGAAGAAGAAGGACGGAAGTAATCGGTTGTGTGTTGATTACCGGAGATTAAATGCTAAGATTATCAAGGACCGGTATCCATTACCAATAATGGAAGAGATACTAGAGAAGCTGTACAAAGCAAAGATGTTTACCACACTGGATCTTGCATTTGTGGCCGCACTACGACGGTTCGTGTCCCGCCGTTTGAAATGTTCAAATATATATACGGATAATGGAACTAATTTCCCAGGTGCACGCCGAATCCTTAATGATATGCAAAGGGTGGTATTGTTACAGACACACAACGAGGATATCAAAAGCTCCCTGTAAATAGATGGAATTACATGGCATTTCATCCAACCATCTTGCCCACACTTCGGTGGATTGTGGGAAGCGGGGGTAAAATCTGCAAAATTGCATTTATGTCGGGTGGTCGGTACTTCAGTTCTTACCTTTGAAGAACTCTATACTGTGTTTACGGAAATAGAAGGAGTTTTTAATTCGCGGCCTCTTTGTTCAATCTCAGATACTGACTTAAATCATCTAACACCATCTCATTTTTTGATAGGAGAACCTCATACGGCAGTTTCAGAGCCCAATCTGTTGGAGGTGCCGTTCAATCTTTTGGCCCACTGGAACATCTTCAGAGCATGGTCCAAGGTTTTTTGAAGCGATGGCAGATCGAATATATCACCAGTCTTTAAGAACGACCAAAATGGAAATCGAAGCAAGTCGACATACAGGTTGGCGACCTAGTGGTTGTCAAGGAACCACATCTACCCCCAACAAAATGGCTGTTAGGCAAAATTGAAACGGTGCATCCAGGACCCGACAAAAGAACAAGTGTTGCTACCATAAGAACGACTCGTGGAAACTTTGTGGGTCCAATTACCAAACTGGCCGGACTTCCATTGTTCTGAAACTCGTTCCAGCGGGGGAGTTATGCTTGGTAATAGTCGAGTATTCGAGTTACTGAACATGGCCCACAATCATTCTTGGCGTCACGGCTGCAACCTAGCGTTCGATGTTCGTCAATTCCCAGTTACATCTCACTTCATTGGTTTTACGGAGGTTTCCGCTGCTCGCTGTGGTGTAACAACTGTATGGGGTAAGCATAATATCGTATCGGCCAGCATATTATATGGGGTAACCATTTTTAGGTAACGTTGCATATAAAAGCAATATAAATTGATGGCACGAGCATACCGTTGAAACGCCCCTATTTATTTCCGGTATTTTTAATTGGCATGCAACTCTAATTTAATTTTAGTTATAAAAGTCGGAGTGATAATTCTCCTGTGCTGGAGTTAGCCAAAAAACACATTGCCGAAAACAGGAAACGGTCAACAAACACATATTTGTATGTAACAGAAAATGAGTTAAACAGCGAAAATTTAAACTCTTACCATACATCATCTGAGGTAATTATGGATGTAAATGACATGATCGAAAACGTTGAGTACGAAATTGAAATAGAAGAGACCGTTGGAAATAATCTCACCTTTATGGATAACGAAATGGAATTTCAGATAAATGTAAATGACGAAATACAAAGTTCGGAAAAAATTGACGATATAGTTGTGCACACAGATATTTATATATTTAGAAGACGAAAATGGTAATGACCGAAAGCAAAATGCCACACTTAGTAGTTCAAATTATGCCAAGATTATTTCCAAAAAAAATCGAATGATTGGCTCGGAGTACGAAGGTTATGAAAGAACGGCAAATAAGGAAATAACGTATGGCATAAAACGGCCGAAAAGAATGCTTGGTAAAATGTGTTTATCAAAATATTGCGTTAATAGTAGAGAACAAATTTGTACAGAGTTTTGGAAAATGACCTGCGACCAAAAACGTATCTATGCTTGTAATTTAATGAAGCAAATAACTATAAAAAGATTGTACTCAGAAGGACCATTCAGAAGAAACAGATCGCTTTGTTACTATTTAAAATCAAAAACAGGAGAATTATTACAGGTGTGTCAAAAAATGTTCCTTGATACTCTTGGAGTAAAAGAAAAGATGGTGCGAGTTTGGCTAAATAATAGTTTGCCACATGGTCTTCAAGGAAATCCAGCTGAGACTAGTTCAAAAAAACAAAAAAAATTAAATACAACAGAAAAACTCGTTAATAATGAAGGACGCCACTCCCATTTAAATCTGTTTTTTGAATCCTATCCTAAACTGGAATCCCATTATTGCCGAAAGGATACAAAAAAGAACTATTTGCAAACAATGAGTGATAGCAAAACATCGTTGTATAAAGAGTACAAAGATCAATGCATTAAAGATAGAATAGAACCGTTGAGTGTTTACGGGTTTTCCCACTTTATGAAACAACAGAATTATTCTAATTTTAAACCGCGTAAAGATCAGTGTGACATTTGCACGGAATATAAAGTTGGAAATTTGAATTTTGAGAAATACAACGATCATAGGCTAAAATTGCAAGTGCGAACGGTCTAGGTTTCTAGTCTAGGTAACGTGGATTAGCACCCTGCGGTACCGAAAATGCCCGCTACTGAAACCGACACAACGCCTCGAAAACTTATGATCGAATAATGACGACTTTTGGCTATTGTACCCGGACTAAGATTGATTTCTGGAATGTGAGGACGCTCCTTGAGAGAGAGAAAAACCTCAAAATCCCAGATTTCTTCAACTGGAACGTGAGTTTCTTCGATATAATTTGGACATACTGGGAGTGAGTGAAGTAAGATGGTTCGACGCGGGAGATTACCAATCCCCAACGTGTAACACTGTGCTACTCTACTCCGGCAAACCCTCCGGCAGTCCCCGTGAATCTGGAGTGGGTCTGCTGCTAACGCCAACAGCACGCAGAGGCCTAATTTCCTGGCACCCAAATGTTGATAGGATTTTATCGGCCAGATTTCGCACTAGAGTACGGCGCATCACGATCATACATTGTTACGGCCCAACGAATCCTTCGACTGAGGACAACTTCTACAATCAGCTAAGCGCTGCATTCAACGCAACGCCGAGCGGAGATATCGTCATCGTGATGGGGGACTTGAATGCCAAGGTAGTGGTAGTGGGTATGGTACGGGATCATCACCTTATGGTAGCTACTTTCCAGTTACGTAGCGTTCAGTTCAAAGAATCCACAATATCATCCGAATGCCTAGGTATAACATCGACCGGCTAAAGATCCCCTCAGTACGCCAACAATTAATGGATCATTTATCGCAAGAAGTGGAAGCAATCAGCAGCTCACTGCCGATAACCATTCAAGAACATTGGAAGGCTGTAAAAAATGTTTTCACTCTGGAGCGGAAAGTATTGTTGGTAGAAGCCAGGCAAGGCACAGCACGTGGCTTACGGAAGATACCTGGAGGCGTATTGAAGAAAGTAAGCTACTTAAAGCTCATATTGTAGATATGTAGAAAAAGTGCAGCGTAGTGTAAGACGTGACAAACGTAATTATATTAACAACCTGGCCTCAGAAGTAGAGGAAGCATATTATGCAATTAATAAATTTATATAATTAACAATTATATTATTAAACTACCTTCTTGTAGTTTTATTTATCATTTTGTAGAAAATAACTCGTAACATCTTAAACAATAATTTTGTAATAGGACGTAACAAACAAATCGCAGATTAATTAAAAAATTATTCTAAATTAATCTAAATTAATTAATGAAATGAGCGTTACTTTTATTTTCCATATGCAAATTTAGATTTTTTTAAAATCAAAATTTAAAAAAAATATTAAGTTTTTTCGCCCTCCTGTAAAATATTCAATATGCGGCTTACGCCCTATTCATAATAAGCCATCGACATACATTCATATAAATATAAAACGTGAACCAGCATTCACAATCACACACAACCACCGTCCGCAACACATTTCTAATAAACTGCTTTTTTAAGTCCTCAGCAGAGTGTTTAAATAGTTAAAAACGCAATAAACTACGATAAAAACAACACAATGTTTATTAAAAACCACAGTCTTTTTTTAATAAGCCGCGTTGTTAGCTACATCATTGACTACATTGTAAATAAACGACAATGAGCGGATTTTTTTTTCTTATAATGTATATATATATGTAGGATAAGTTATTCTGTTAATTATCTTTTGCATTACTCATAACGTGTAGGATTAGTTATTCGATTAATTATCTTTTTGTTTAATAAGCATTATGTTTCTACTTCTGGTAGGTTGCGTAGTCAGCATAGTATTGGGTCGTTGCGCTACTCATATGTCGTCCGAATTCCTAAGCGTCTGTTTTCTTGCCGTACGTGGAAGATATTGATGTAGGTCGGCTGAATCATCACACGGGTGATTGGCAGCCTGATAAATAGCCAAGTCAGCGTAGGTTGGTGTTATCTGTTAGCGATAACACCGGCCAAGCTGCTAGTCGCCGTCGCTGCTGCGGGTGGCATTGGATTACTGCTGAAGGTACTGCTAAAGCTATGGACGTGGTACCGGCTGTTGAAAGCATTGCATGTGTGGGACATGCTTTAAGGCGAAAACGAGGGTGACTGCACAACAGGAGGCGAGTTATCTTTAACTTACGCAACCGTGCGGTCGTGCCTTTTTGATTTACTCTTTTGATGTTCTTTTATTTGAAATTAATTCAAAGTTGTAATTGTTTGATTTTATATTATCTCATATTGTTGTTCTTTTATATTTTTTTTTGAAATTAATTTATATTTGTTCATTTAAAATAAAATAGTTGCATTTTTTCCTATATGTATATATCACCGAACAGTGGAACCGATCTTTGCATTTGACAGAGTTTGGCATCAAGCTCTTTTGTCCAAAATGCGTGCTTATGGAGTCGATGATAAACTGCTTCATTGGACTAGAAGCTACCTTTTGGACCGCTTAATTAAAGTTATATTGGGCGGTTTCAAGTCTAAAGTACATCACATAAATGTTGGGTTTCCCTGGGCTCTGTTTTGTCCCTGACACTCTTTCTCATTATTATTAATGATCTTAATTACTTCTAATCACCGGATAAATTTGGAAAATTTGTTTTTTTTTGTTTTTCTAGGGCGAATATTAAAAATAGTGGATAGAGTAAAATAAAGCTAAGACGGTAAAGACAGTGAAGAGAGTAAAATAAAGATAAGAAGGCAAAGACAGTGAAGAGATTAAAATAAAGATAAGAAGGTAAAGATAGTGAACAGAGTGAAATAAAGCTAAGAAGGTAAAGACAGTGAAGAAAGTAAGATAAAGCAAAGAAGTTGTAGCGAAGCTAAGAAGTTAAGAACGACAAGTGAGGATAAGATATAGGAAAGTAAAGAGTGAATCCGTGCGGTGAAGAGACGTGGTTTACTGGGTAAAGTGAATGGATGATCTGCAGAAATTAAGAGTCCGAGCAACGACCAACCTGAGACAATCGACCAAGGCAAAGAAGTCCGCCAGCAAGCCGAAGAAGACTAAAAAAACAACTTCGTATTCCGAAACGTCGAAGAGTCGCTGGAGCAATTCTCAGGAGAAGGAGGAAAGAACTGTTCCAAATGGATAAAAGAGTTTGAGGAAATTGCAACATCGTGTGAGTGGAATGATGTACAAAAATATCTCTACTCGCGTATACTATTGAAGGGAGCCGCGAAATTGGCGGTAGAAGCGACGGAGGGAGTAACAGACTGGTTCAAACTGAAGGCACTTTTAGCAAAGGAATTCGGGAGGAAGACGTCAAGCATCGAAATACACAAAAGATTGAAGTCTAGAAAAAAAATTTCCTCAGAGACCCTATTAGAATACCTGTACGCAATGTCGCAGATCCGTGGTGAAGGAGACGTTGACGAATTTTCACTAATAGAGTACATAATAAATGGGATTCCGGACACGTTAAATAATAAAACAATATTATACGAAGCCTCGACGTTGCAGGAGTTAAAATCCAAGTTAGAAGTATACCAGAGGATGCAACGACAGATGCCGAAACAACGAAATGAGACCAATAGAACTATGATGAATGGTAGGTCAAACTCTTCTCATTGGGTCGTTGCGCTACTCATATGTCGTCCGAATTCCTAAGCGTCTGTTTTCTTGCCGTACGTGGAAGATATTGATGTAGGTCGGCTGAATCATCACACGGGTGATTGGCAGCCTGATAAATAGCCAAGTCAGCGTAGGTTGGTGTTATCTGTTAGCGATAACACCGGCCAAACTGCTAGTCGCCGTCGCTGCTGCGGGTGGCATTGGATTACTGCTGAAGGTACTGCTAAAGCTATGGACGTGGTACCGGCTGTTGAAAGCATTGCATGTGTGGGACATGCTTTAAGGCGAAAACGAGGGTGACTGCACAACAGGAGGCGAGTTATCTTTAACTTACGCAACCGTGCGGTCGTGCCTTTTTGATTTACTCTTTTATGTTCTTTTATTTGAAATTAATTCAAAGTTGTAATTGTTTGATTTTATATTATCTCATATTGTTGTTCTTTTATATTTTTTTTTGAAATTAATTTATACTTGTTCATTTAAAATAAAATAGTTGCATTTTTTCCTATATGTATATATCACCGAACAGTGGAACCGATCTTTGCATTTGACAGCGTTTGGCATCAAGCTCTTTTGTCCAAAATGCGTGCTTATGGAGTCGATGATAAACTGCTTCATTGGACTAGAAGCTACCTTTTGGACCGCTTAATTAAAGTTATATTGGGCGGTTTCAAGTCTAAAGTACATCACATAAATGTTGGGTTTCCCTGGGCTCTGTTTTGTCCCTGACACTCTTTCTCATTATTATTAATGATCTTAATTACTTCTAATCACCGGATAAATTTGGAAAATTTGTTTTTTTTTTTGTTTTTCTAGGGCGAATATTAAAAATAGTGGATAGAGTAAAATAAAGCTAAGACGGTAAAGACAGTGAAGAGAGTAAAATAAAGATAAGAAGGCAAAGACAGTGAAGTGATTAAAATAAAGATAAGAAGGTAAAGATAGTGAACAGAGTGAAATAAAGCTAAGAAGGTAAAGACAGTGAAGAAAGTAAGATAAAGCAAAGAAGTTGTAGCGAAGCTAAGAAGTTAAGAACGACAAGTGAGGATAAGATATAGGAAAGTAAAGAGTGAATCCGTGCGGTGATGAGACGTGGTTTACTGGGTAAAGTGAATGGATGATCTGCAGAAATTAAGAGTCCGAGCAACGACCAACCTGAGACAATCGACCAAGGCAAAGAAGTCCGCCAGCAAGCCGAAGAAGACTAAAAAAAACAACTTCGTATTCCGAAACGTCGAAGAGTCGCTGGAACAATTCTCAGGAGAAGGAGGAAAGAACTGTTCCAAATGGATAAAAGAGTTTGAGGAAATTGCAACATCGTGTGAGTGGAATGATGTACAAAAATATCTCTACTCGCGTATACTATTGAAGGGAGCCGCGTAATTGGCGGTAGAAGTGACGGAGGGAGTAACAGACTGGTTCAAACTGAAGGCACTTTTAGCAAAGGAATTCGGAAGGAAGACGTCAAGCATCGAAATACACAAAAGATTGAAGTCTAGAAAAAAAATTTCCTCAGAGACCCTATTAGAATACCTGTACGCAATGTCGCAGATCCGTGGTGAAGGAGACGTTGACGAATTTTCACTAATAGAGTACATAATAAATGGGATTCCGGACACGTTAAATAATAAAACAATATTATACGAAGCCTCGACGTTGCAGGAGTTAAAATCCAAGTTAGAAGTATACCAGAGGATGCAACGACAGATGCCGAAACAACGAAATGAGACCAATAGAACTATGATGACTGGTAGGTCAAACTCTTCTCATTGGGTCGTTGCGCTACTCATATGTCGTCCGAATTCCTAAGCGTCTGTTTTCTTGCCGTACGTGGAAGATATTGATGTAGGTCGGCTGAATCATCACACGGGTGATTGGCAGCCTGATAAATAGCCAAGTCAGCGTAGGTTGGTGTTATCTGTTAGCGATAACACCGGCCAAGCTGCTAGTCGCCGTCGCTGCTGCGGGTGGCATTGGATTACTGCTGAAAGTACTGCTAAAGCTATGGACGTGGTACCGGCTGTTGAAAGCATTGCATGTGTGGGACATGCTTTAAGGCGAAAACGAGGGTGACTGCACAACAGGAGGCGAGTTATCTTTAACTTACGCAACCGTGCGGTCGTGCCTTTTTGATTTACTCTTTTGATGTTCTTTTATTTGAAATTAATTCAAAGTTGTAATTGTTTGATTTTATATTATCTCATATTGTTGTTCTTTTATATTTTTTTTTGAAATTAATTTATACTTGTTCATTTAAAATAAAATAGTTGCATTTTTTCCTATATGTATATATCACCAAACAGTGGAACCGATCTTTGCATTTGACAGAGTTTGGCATCAAGCTCTTTTGTCCAAAATGCGTGCTTATGGAGTCGATGATAAACTGCTTCATTGGACTAGAAGCTACCTTTTGGACCGCTTAATTAAAGTTATATTGGGCGGTTTCAAGTCTAAAGTACATCACATAAATGTTGGGTTTCCCTGGGCTCTGTTTTGTCCCTGACACTCTTTCTCATTATTATTAATGATCTTAATTACTTCTAATCACCGGATAAATTTGGAAAATTTGTTTTTTTTTTGTTTTTCTAGGGCGAATATTAAAAATAGTGGATAGAGTAAAATAAAGCTAAGACGGTAAAGACAGTGAAGAGAGTAAAATAAAGATAAGAAGGCAAAGACAGTGAAGTGATTAAAATAAAGAGAAGAAGGTAAAGATAGTGAACAGAGTGAAATAAAGCTAAGAAGGTAAAGACAGTGAAGAAAGTAAGATAAAGCAAAGAAGTTGTAGCGAAGCTAAGAAGTTAAGAACGACAAGTGAGGATAAGATATAGGAAAGTAAAGAGTGAATCCGTGCGGTGATGAGACGTGGTTTACTGGGTAAAGTGAATGGATGATCTGCAGAAATTAAGAGTCCGAGCAACGACCAACCTGAGACAATCGACCAAGGCAAAGAAGTCCGCCAGCAAGCCGAAGAAGACTAAAAAAAACAACTTCGTATTCCGAAACGTCGAAGAGTCGCTGGAACAATTCTCAGGAGAAGGAGGAAATAACTGTTCCAAATGGATAAAAGAGTTTGAGGAAATTGCAACATCGTGTGAGTGGAATGATGTACAAAAATATCTCTACTCGCGTATACTATTGAAGGGAGCCGCGAAATTGGCGGTAGAAGCGACGGAGGGAGTAACAGACTGGTTCAAACTGAAGGCACTTTTAGCAAAGGAATTCGGAAGGAAGACGTCAAGCATCGAAATACACATAAGATTGAAGTCTAGAAAAAAAATTTCCTCAGAGACCCTATTAGAATACCTGTACGCAATGTCGCAGATCCGTGGTGAAGGAGACGTTGACGAATTTTCACTAATAGAGTACATAATAAATGGGATTCCGGACACGTTTAATAATAAAACAATATTATACGAAGCCTCGACGTTGCAGGAGTTAAAATCCAAGTTAGAAGTATACCAGAGGATGCAAAGACAGATGCCGAAACAACGAAATGAGACCAATAGAACTATGATGACTGGTAGGTCAAACTCTTCTCATTGGGTCGTTGCGCTACTCATATGTCGTCCGAATTCCTAAGCGTCTGTTTTCTTGCCGTACGTGGAAGATATTGATGTAGGTCGGCTGAATCATCACACGGGTGATTGGCATCCTGATAAATAGCCAAGTCAGCGTAGGTTGGTGTTATCTGTTAGCGATAACACCGGCCAAGCTGCTAGTCGCCGTCGCTGCTGCGGGTGGCATTGGATTACTGCTGAAGGTACTGCTAAAGCTATGAACGTGGTACCGGCTGTTGAAAGCATTGCATGTGTGGGACATGCTTTAAGGCGAAAACGAGGGTGACTGCACAACAGGAGGCGAGTTATCTTTAACTTACGCAACCGTGCGGTCGTGCCTTTTTGATTTACTCTTTTGATGTTCTTTTATTTGAAATTAATTCAAAGTTGTAATTGTTTGATTTTATATTATCTCATATTGTTGTTCTTTTATATTTTTTTTTGAAATTAATTTATACTTGTTCATTTAAAATAAAATAGTTGCATTTTTTCCTATATGTATATATCACCGAACAGTGGAACCGATCTTTGCATTTGACAGCGTTTGGCATCAAGCTCTTTTGTCCAAAATGCGTGCTTATGGAGTCGATGATAAACTGCTTCATTGGACTAGAAGCTACCTTTTGGACCGCTTAATTAAAGTTATATTGGGCGGTTTGAAGTCTAAAGTACATCACATAAATGTTGGGTTTCCCTGGGCTCTGTTTTGTCCCTGACACTCTTTCTCATTATTATTAATGATCTTAATTACTTCTAATCACCGGATAAATTTGGAAAATTTGTTTTTTTTTTGTTTTTCTAGGGCGAATATTAAAAATAGTGGATAGAATAAAATAAAGCTAAGACGGTAAAGACAGTGAAGAGAGTAAAATAAAGATAAGAAGGCAAAGACAGTGAAGTGATTAAAATAAAGATAAGAAGGTAAAGATAGTGAACAGAGTGAAATAAAGCTAAGAAGGTAAAGACAGTGAAGAAAGTAAGATAAAGCAAAGAAGTTGTAGCGAAGCTAAGAAGTTAAGAACGACAAGTGAGGATAAGATATAGGAAAGTAAAGAGTGAATCCGTGCGGTGATGAGACGTGGTTTACTGGGTAAAGTGAATGGATGATCTGCAGAAATTAAGAGTCCGAGCAACGACCAACCTGAGACAATCGACCAAGGCAAAGAAGTCCGCCAGCAAGCCGAAGAAGACTAAAAAAAACAACTTCGTATTCCGAAACGTCGAAGAGTCGCTGGAACAATTCTCAGGAGAAGGAGGAAAGAACTGTTCCAAATGGATAAAAGAGTTTGAGGAAATTGCAACATCGTGTGAGTGGAATGATGTACAAAAATATCTCTACTCGCGTATACTATTGAAGGGAGCCGCGAAATTGGCGGTAGAAGCGACGGAGGGAGTAACAGACTGGTTCAAACTGAAGGCACTTTTAGCAAAGGAATTCGGAAGGAAGACGTCAAGCATCGAAATACACAAAAGATTGAAGTCTAGAAAAAAAATTTCCTCAGAGACCCTATTAGAATACCTGTACGCAATGTCGCAGATCCATGGTGAAGGAGACGTTGACGAATTTTCACTAATAGAGTACATAATAAATGGGATTCCGGACACGTTAAATAATAAAACAATATTATACGAAGCCTCGACGTTGCAGGAGTTAAAATCCAAGTTAGAAGTATACCAGAGGATGCAACGACAGATGCCGAAACAACGAAATGAGACCAATAGAACTATGATGACTGGTAGGTCAAACTCTTCTCATTGGGTCGTTGCGCTACTCATATGTCGTCCGAATTCCTAAGCGTCTGTTTTCTTGCCGTACGTGGAAGATATTGATGTAGGTCGGCTGAATCATCACACGGGTGATTGGCAGCCTGATAAATAGCCAAGTCAGCGTAGGTTGGTGTTATCTGTTAGCGATAACACCGGCCAAGCTGCTAGTCGCCGTCGCTGCTGCGGGTGGCATTGGATTACTGCTGAAGGTACTGCTAAAGCTATGGACGTGGTACCGGCTGTTGAAAGCATTGCATGTGTGGGACATGCTTTAAGGCGAAAACGAGGGTGACTGCACAACAGGAGGCGAGTTATCTTTAACTTACGCAACCGTGCGGTCGTGCCTTTTTGATTTACTCTTTTGATGTTCTTTTATTTGAAATTAATTCAAAGTTGTAATTGTTTGATTTTATATTATCTCATATTGTTGTTCTTTTATATTTTTTTTTGAAATTAATTTATACTTGTTCATTTAAAATAAAATAGTTGCATTTTTTCCTATATGTATATATCACCGAACAGTGGAACCGATCTTTGCATTTGACAGAGTTTGGCATCAAGCTCTTTTGTCCAAAATGTGTGCTTATGGAGTCGATGATAAACTGCTTCATTGGACTAGAAGCTACCTTTTGGACCGCTTAATTAAAGTTATATTGGGCGGTTTCAAGTCTAAAGTACATCACATAAATGTTGGGTTTCCCTGGGCTCTGTTTTGTCCCTGACACTCTTTCTCATTATTATTAATGATCTTAATTACTTCTAATCACCGGATAAATTTGGAAAATTTGTTTTTTTTTTGTTTTTCTAGGGCGAATATTAAAAATAGTGGATAGAGTAAAATAAAGCTAAGACGGTAAAGACAGTGAAGAGAGTAAAATAAAGATAAGAAGGCAAAGACAGTGAAGTGATTAAAATAAAGATAAGAAGGTAAAGATAGTGAACAGAGTGAAATAAAGCTAAGAAGGTAAAGACAGTGAAGAAAGTAAGATAAAGCAAAGAAGTTGTAGCGAAGCTAAGAAGTTAAGAACGACAAGTGAGGATAAGATATAGGAAAGTAAAGAGTGAATCCGTGCGGTGATGAGACGTGGTTTACTGGGTAAAGTGAATGGATGATCTGCAGAAATTAAGAGTCCGAGCAACTACCAACCTGAGACAATCGACCAAGGCAAAGAAGTCCGCCAGCAAGCCGAAGAAGACTAAAAAAAACAACTTCGTATTCCGAAACGTCGAAGAGTCGCTGGAACAATTCTCAGGAGAAGGAGGAAAGAACTGTTCCAAATGGATAAAAGAGTTTGAGGAAATTGCAACATCGTGTGAGTGGAATGATGTACAAAAATATCTCTACTCGCGTATACTATTGAAGGGAGCCGCGAAATTGGCGGTAGAAGCGACGGAGGGAGTAACAGACTGGTTCAAACTGAAGGCACTTTTAGCAAAGGAATTCGGAAGGAAGACGTCAAGCATCGAAATACACAAAAGATTGAAGTCTAGAAAAAAAATTTCCTCAGAGACCCTATTAGAATACCTGTACGCAATGTCGCAGATCCGTGGTGAAGGAGACGTTGACGAATTTTCACTAATAGAGTACATAATAAATGGGATTCCGGACACGTTAAATAATAAAACAATATTATACGAAGCCTCGACGTTGCAGGAGTTAAAATCCAAGTTAGAAGTATACCAGAGGATGCAACGACAGATGCCGAAACAACGAAATGAGACCAATAGAACTATGATGACTGGTAGGTCAAACTCTTCTCATGGCGGACACCCCGTTGAGCCAAAACGATGTCACAACTGTGGGGCTACGTTGCACTTGGCGTTGAACTGTCCCGATAGGGCTAAGAGGGCACGGTGTTTCCGATGCAACCAGTTCGGACACATCTCTCCCCAATGCCCGAACCAGAAAAAGGAAGACGTTGATTCTAGAGGTGTGCGCAAAGTCGGACGCAATTGACTCGGACGGTAATCATGTGTCAATTAGTGTTGCGGAGAAACCCTACCAAGCATTCGTCGATAACGGAAGTGACGTCTCAATTGTACATAATTCGTTCGTGGAGGAAATTCGGGGAGTCAAAGTGAATCAACCAGGAATGACTCTAAAAGGATTTGGTAGCGCCCTCTGAAAACAATTGGTTCCTGTCTTTTAGAAGTACGAATTGTTCCCAAGTACTGGGTTTGGCTCCAAGTGGTTCCGGAGAATTGGATCTCAGATCGGATGTTGCTGGGAAGAGATTTTTTGCAGAATGTGGAAGTGTTGATAAGTCACGGAAGAATTAAGCACATGAAGAAGATGGATGGTAAGAGGGTGGAACGAGCTTAGACCTATGATCTGGAGGAGAATGATGTTTTGAGCATCGGAGTGATTGACGACGAAGAGGACACAGATGGGAGCAGCCTGCGGGTTGGCAACGACAACTATAGAAATGACATCTACGACATTGTTTCGACTTATTCCCCCAGAAGAGTTTCGAAGTCATGCATCGAAATGAACCTCGTACTACAAGATGAGAATCCTATATATCAGAAGGCTAGACGACTAGCACTACCAGAAAAAGAAACAGTGTGCAAGCAAGTGGAGGAATGGTTGGAGGAAGGCATTATCCAGCATAGTCGGTCAGACTTCGCCAGCCCCATTGTCCTGGTGAAGAAGAAGGACGGAAGTAATCGGTTGTGTGTTGATTACCGGAGATTAAATGCTAAGATTATCAAGGACCGGTATCCCTTACCAGTAATGGAAGAGATACTAGAGAAGCTGTACAAAGCAAAGATGTTTACCACACTGGATCTTCGTAACGGGTTTTTTCACGTGGATGTCGCAAAGAGCAGCAGAAAGTCCTTTTGGGCTCTGCAACTCACCCGCAGTCTTTCAACGGTTCGTCAATACAGTTTTTCGAGATTTGATAAGGCAAGACTACTTACTGTTGTATTTGGATGATGTGATTACCGCCGCGGAAAATGAGAAGGAGAACTTAGCAAAGCTCGATGTCGTGTTGAGAGTAGCAGAGGAGAGCGCCTTGGTGATTAAGTGGGAAAATTTTGATTTCCTGAGCAGATCTACAAAATTCCTTGGACACGTGATGGAGGACGGCAGTATAAAGCCTTCTATTGAAAAGATAAGCGCAGTGAGGGGTTTTCCGAGAAAGACTAATGTGAAACAAGGGCAGAGTTTCCAAGGGCTAACGGGATTTTTCCGTAAGTTTATACCAAATTATGCCGGTCTGGCAAAACCACTGTCGGACTTGACGAAGAATGATACTGTGTTCATGTTTCGATTAGATCAAAATACCGCGTTTGCCTCTCTCAAGGACATGTTATGCGGGGAGCCCGTGCTGAAACTATTCCAACCAGCACTCGAGACGGAGTTACATACTAATGCTAGCATGACAGAGTATGGAGGCGTGCTTCTACAGAAGCATGATACAGGTTGCATCCGGTGTTCTACATAAGTTTCAAAGCAACGCCAGCAGAACAAAATTACACTAGCTACGAACACGAAGTGTTGGCCGTGGTGAAATGTATCAAGAAGTTGAGGGTTTACCTTCTGGGACAACGCTTTAAGATTTGCACCGTTTGTAAGGCGTTTCAAGCAACAATGAACAAAAAGGACTTATGTCCGCGAGTAGCCAGGTGGGCTATAATGCTGCAAGAATTTAACTGCGAAGTTCTGCATCGGGCCGGATCTGCCATACGCCATGTGGATGCCCTAAGACGATATCCGGCGGTCCTGTGTATTGAAAATGGCATCATTCCACGGATAAAAAACGCTCAAGGTAAAGATGAACTTTGTCAAATATTAATAGATATTCTGTTGTATATGTTTGTAGCCGGAAATTACCTTCTGGTGGTTCCAAAAATCATGCAGAGGGAAATTATAAGAAACGTGCACGAGTCGGGGCATATCAATTCAGTAAAAGTGGAAGGTATTCTTAAACAAGACTACTTCATTCCGAACGTGACCGCTGCAGTGGAACTCGTAATTGCAAATTGCGTGGCATGCATTCTAGCATCAGGGAAGTCAGGAAAAGGTGAAGGATTTCTGAACCCTATTGAGAAGAGTGACCAGCCTTTGCACACGTACCACATTGATCACCTAGGACCTTTACCATCCACGAACAAGCTGTACAGACACGTTTTTGTGGTAGTCGATTCATGCACCAAGTTTGTATGGATTTATCAAACGAGAACAACCAATGCCGAAGAAGTCATCAAAAAATTAGAAGTGCAGAGTGAGGTTTTGGCAACCCCATCCGGATAATCTCGGACAGAGGGCCTGCTTTCACCTCCAACATGTTTAAAGAGTTTTGTGAACGAAGCAAGATAAACCAAATATTGACGACAACAGGAGTTCCAAGAGAGAACTGGCAGGTGGAAAGAATTAATCGCATAATCATCTAAGTTCTGGCGAAATTGACGATTGGCGAACCTACTGTGGTATAAGGCCGCCAGCAACTTGCAAACCACGTTGAATTCCACGGTTTCCAGGAGCACAAAGAGGAGTCCTTTTCAGTTAATGTTCGGAGCAGTTATGAGAAAGGAATGCAATTTTGAGTTGAAGACGTTACTTGAAGAAGCAATTCTGGACGACTTCGAGAGTAGTCGCGATGCAGTAAGAAAAGCAGCAAAGGAAGAAATACATAAAGTTCAGGAAGAAAATAAGCGAAATTATGACCGGAAGCGAAAGCAACCTCGAAAATACGAAGTGGGAGATCTAGTCGCTATTCAACGCACGCAGTTTGGAGTTGGATTTAAGTTATTCCCAAAGTTTTTCGGGCCTTATGAAGTCATTAAAGCCAAAAGGAATGATCGGTACGATGTACGCAAGGTTGGCCAGCATGAGAGACCAGGCCAGACATCCACGGCAGTAGATCTAATGAAACCATGGGTCAGTAGCGAAGGAGCCAGCGAAGATGACTATGAAGACACTTCGATGCTCGACTGAGGACAGTCGAGAAATCCAGGATGGTCGTGTAGGATAAGTTATTCTGTTAATTATCTTTTGCGTTACTCATTACATGTAGGATTAGTTATTCTATTAACTTTCTTTTTGTTCAATAAGCATTATGTTTCTACTTCTGGTACACGCAGTCACCATAGTATTGGGTCGTTGCGCTACTCATATGTCGTCCGAATTCCGTACGCGGAAGATATTGATGTAGGCCGGCTGAATCATCACACGGGTGATTGGCAGCCCGATAAATAGGCAAGTCACCGGCCAAGCTGCCAGTCGCCGTCGCTGCTGCGGGCGGTATTGGATTACTGCTGACGGTACTGCTAAAGCTATGGACGTGGTACCGGCTGTTGTAAGCATTGCATGTGTGGGACATGCTTTAAGATGAAAACGAGGGTGACTGCACAACAGGAGGCGAGTTCTCTTTAACTTACGCAGCCGTGCGGTCGTGCCTTTTTGATTTACTCTTTTGATGTTCTTTTAGTTTTATTTGAAATTAATTTAAAGTTGTAATTGTTTGATTTTATATTATCTCATATTGTTGTTCTTTTATATTTTTTTTTGATATTAAATTATATTTGTTCGTTTAAAATAAAATATATATATATATATATATATATGTAGGAAAAAATGCGACTATTTTATTTTAAACGAACAAATATAATTTAATATCAAAAAAAAATATAAAAGAACATATACATACATATATTATGTATATAGGAATGCAATATATAATATGTATATATCACCGAACGGTGGAACCGGTCTTTGCATTTGACAGAGTTTGGCATCGAGCTCTTTTGTCCAAAATGCGTGCTTATGGAGTCGATGATAAACTGCTTCATTGGACTAGAAGCTACCTTTTGGACCGCTTAATTAAAGTTATATTGGACGGTTTCAAGTCTAAAGTACATCACATAAATGCTGGGTTTCCCTGGGCTCTGTTTTGTCCCCGACACTCTTTCTCATTATTATTAATGATCTTAATTACTTCTAATCCAATTCAATATTTCGCTGACGACAGCACTCTCAGCTTCTCATGTAAGCTTGTGGAACGTCCCTCCTCTTCTCATATGGAACTCAAACAACTACATATATTAAACACGATAAATTCTGACCTGGATAGCATAATAAAATGGGGAGAAAACAATCGAGTATAATTTAACGCTTCAGAAACCCAATCCTTTATCCTATCGTCTAAGCGAATCCTGCTTAATCCCATGCCATTATCCATGAATGGTACTTGCATCGAGGAAAACATTGCGAAATCAATAGATTCGCTTGAGCACCGCAGGAACGTTCCTTGCTTTTCACTGTTTTATCGCTTCTTCCACCAGCGGTACTCAAGTGAAATAGCCAGCTGGATGCCACCTCTCCTTAAATTCAACCGCAATATTCGTGGCGCTCTAAATGCTCATCAGTTTAACATCAAGCCCATCTTCAGACGTACAGTTAAGTTCATGGATACGTTCTTTAACCGTACAACACGCATGTGGAATGCTCTGCCAATCTCTGTCTGTAATGACCTACGCGGGATCAAATATAAATAAGACCGTAGAGTATGCTGATCAAAATAATACTGAACTCTTTATTACAAGTTGTTGCAGTCGTGCAGTGTTGTCATTCTGTTCATACATATATAAATTTAGTGTTGCCTTTGATAGGCATGTGAAATCCCGCTTTTTTTTTTTTTTAAAAGAAAATATTAATTCAACTTAAATTAGAAAAAAATTAAAAAATATTAATTCAGCTTTAATTCACTCTACTTTTTTTTTAAATCCAGAAAAAATATAATATATTTAAACTTCAATCGTGAAATTAATTTAACTTCAATTTAAAATTAATTTAATTTCAATTTAACTTAAAATTGGGGGATCACCTTACAATTTGTTTTTATTCATATCGCTTGGTGGGCTTTACCTCGCGACCACTTCGTGTAATTGTTACAGGCGCTTCCGTCGATGTTTTCACCACTTCGGATTTCGTCGAGGTAGTAGCACAACCAGATGGTGTTGGTTCTTCATGCACGATCTGACCCTCAGTGGTAACTATTGAATTCGGTGAGTATTGCCTTGCAGTGCTGTCTTATTTGTTGTGCTAGCTTCGAAGGTAGGCTACTCAATACTCGGTTCATAAATATTTGCTCTGGTTTTGTGCAAATGATGATGGTTTCTACGATAGCGACTGTCATCGCTGGTTTGCACAATTACTGAGCGGGGATAGTTTTTTCAGTTTTTTCGACTACTTTGGCGGATGTCCTATGACCTTTTTGCAATCGTACATTATAGCAACCTTTTAATGCTTCGAATGGACTAGCGACTCGATCGGCATATTTTTTTTTGTTTTAATCGTAGATTACGTAGTTCGTCAGTGACTTTTCGACGATTTTTGGTTTCAATTGGTATCATCGTTCGTATTGACCGACTGAACAGACCTTGACAAGGTGATTTTAATGTGTCGTTTCGTGGCGTATTTCTGAGCATCAATAATGCCTTATAGACGTCAGTGTTGTCCAGATATGCTCGTTTTAATTAGTTTTTCGCAGTTTGGACATTTCTTTCCGCGAAACCATTTGATCGTGGATAAAGAAAGCTATCCACTTTCTTAACAAGATCAAATTGGACTTTTATACAAGTATTTATTTAAGTTGAATTTTTTGGAAAGCCTATCGGCTCACTGATTTTCCGCGACTCTTTCGTTTGAAAGGCCTGATACTACAAGCGAATTCGTTGCTATTTTCTGTAGGGCTGGTGTCTTTTAAAAAAATCTTCTCATTGTTGTTTTTAATTGTTTTTATTTTAATTTATTTAACATATTTTTTCGAGTATTTTGTTATTTTTACATTGTGAAATGAATTCTTATTTTGAAATTCATTTCACTAATATTCGCAGCTTTAAGGGTAATTTTATTTTAATTTTAACTCCATCGTAGCGCATCTTCACGCGAATAAGCCTGCGGTTCTTAGTTTATGTGAAACGCAGGTTTCTTTTATGGGTACCCCTAATGATTTTCAATGTCCGGGGTATTCTCGTGTCGACTGTTTGGTTCCGAATCGAGGGGTTGTTCTCTTTATTAGAGATGATATATGTTTTAGTGTTCCTAATTTTAATGTTCCCAAATGTAATCCCTTGTTCAATACGATATGGATTGAAATTATAATTGCAAATCATTCAATGTTTATTTGTTCCCTTTATCATAGTCCTAATTTGTCACCTGATGACACTATTTTTGAATTTGATAATTTATCGGAAACAATTGACAAGATTTACGAATCCTCACCAACTTCAGAATTAGTAGTCTTGGGAGATTTTAATGTCCATAATGATTCTTGGTTGACATATTTGAATGGTAGAGATCGATCAGGTGAATCCGCAGAACTATTTTCAGATACTAATCTTCTAACACAACTCGTCGATAAGCCAACTAGATATCCCGATACAACTGGTCAATCACCTCACCTATTAGATTTATCTCTAACTTCTATGCCAGATAAATATTCAATTGATTTATCTGCTCCATTAGGTCTTTCCGACCACGCTCTGGTATAAGCCAAATTTTCAATAACCCCAACCATTGTAGAGTCAACAAGTAGAAGGCTACTCTGGCACTTCAAAAATGCTAACTGGGAGCTCCTGAATAAATTTTTTAGCTCATTTGATTGGTCCACCTGCTTTTCAAACAAGCGAAGCATTGAAAATCTAGGCGAATCAAGCGTTGTGTCCTTGGATATTTCTAAGGCTTTTGATAGAGTTTGGCATATTTGTCTTATTAATAAAATTCGAGCGCTCAACTTACACCCCTCTCTCATTACATGGATTGAGGATTATTTATGGAACCGCAAAATAAAAGTGTTATTGAATGGTTTTTCCTCATCTTCGCATGAGATCAATGCTGGCGTTCCTAAATGGTCATCCTTACCGCCAACATTATTCTTAATATATATCAATGACTTGTTTTCTTCTACAATATGTGATATCCACTCATTTGCTGATGATACGACGTTATCGGCTTCCATGGAGTTTGTTAGTCAGAAAGAATGTAATTCTCTTTTGATTGGTTCGCGTGAATTAATGAATTCGACAATTCTGTCGAACATTCAAGTCATTCTTGATTGGGGTAGATCTAATAGGGTGGAATTTAACCCAAATGAATTCCAGGCTTGTTTTTTTTCTCAAAAGGCAATTCAACATTACGTACCACCAGTAATTAATGGTGCCACTATTGCGAGATCGTTTTCACTTAAGATGTTAGGTTTGAAAATTTCTAGTGAACTTTCCTGGAAGAGCGAGCCAATGCTTGGGCTTTATAAGACGTTGTAATTTTTACTTCAGCCCCTCTGAAGTATTAAGATTATATAAATCTTATGTTAGACCAATTTTAGAATTTAATTCATTTGTGTGGGGTGGGGCTCCAAGATCGCTTTTGGTTCATCTTGATGGAATTCAAAATAGAGTTATCCGTTTGATAAACGATGTAACCAAATCTTCATCTCTTGATTCTTTGGAGCATAGACGTAATGTTGGAGCTTTATCTGTTTTCTACAAATTTTACAACGGTAGATGTTCTTCAGAAACCCGTTCTCTATTCCCAGGTCCTTTTGTCAGCAACGTTAACACTCGTTTGAGGTCTAATCAACATAGATTTGCCTTAAAACCGTTCTCATGTAGAACCCAACACTTCAAATCGTCCTTTTATCCAAGAGTGATTTCGATGTGGAATCAATTGGTCGACTCCGTATTTCCCGAATCTTATAATTTACAGGCCTTCAAAATGGCTGTCAACAACTTCCTGAATGACGATCATAGTGTTCATTAGAGTATACGATTATTTTATATAAAAAAATTATAATTGATTGTATTTTTTGTATTATTTATAATATTTGTTGTTTATTTTGTAATATTTTCTTGGTCAAGGTTTTTTGAAGTTTTCCCTGACTATGATTCATTGATAAAAGTATTTAGACTCGCGTCGTTTTAGTTTCGTGTTCGTTTTTTCGTATTGCTTTTTTCAATGAATCAGAGATAATTCCGAGAAAATAAATTGAAACCGGCTACAAACGTGAGGAATGTATTATATTGTTAATCACATTCCTTCGAATTTTTAATTTTTAATTTTAATAAAGGGCATAGCCCAACTTATTGCCGTGACGAAAGTTATCCCTTGGCAATGAGTCTTTAAAAAAAAAAAAAAAACGGGGTGATGACATTCGATGCGTAAGATTACAATCTCGCGCAAAATCGGAGAATTTATTCGATGAATATTGCGGTCCGCCATCTGTTTCCAATATTTGGGGTATTCCGTGAACCGAAACCCATTGTTTGAATTACTTCGGCCGATGTTGATGTCTTTAGTTTTCGAAAATCGATGAAACCTGAATAATGATCGACAATTAGTAGAAATTCTTCGCCTTTGAAATAAAAAATGTTACTCGAAACGTGTTGAAATGGATAATCCGGTACACTCTTCATTAGCAATGACTCACGAACGTTGCTTTTTTGCGTAGTTTGATACGCGGTGCACTTTTCGACGTAGTTTTTGATGTCATTAGTTTGTCCATACCAATACAGTGACTGTCTGGCTCTTGCCAATGATTTTGCGATGCCAGCGTGACCAGTATGAGCCTGTTTGATGATGTTTTGAATTTCTTAAATAGCAATCCTTTTTCGTATGTTAGCTCCTCTTTAAACGTTGTGTGTTTTTAAAGTGCCTTTGGCAATTGGTCATCGTCGTCGGGCCAACCACGTTGAATGACTGCTTTGAGCAAACGTAATTCGCAATCGTTTTGCGTTGCCTCGATGAATCGTTGTAACGAGGTTTTTCCCAGCCGGTGTGACCAGGGTTCCTTCTATTTCTAGGGTCGTTACAATAAAAGAATTTGTTTGTTTAGGGAATGGAATTCAAGCGTTTTTATTATTTCTTCCTTTTTCTTCGCTTAATCCGTATACTTATATACTATTATTGGCTTAAAACTATGTATAATATTAAATTGTGTTTGTTAGGCAAGGATTTCACTCTTGCACTCTCGGTCGTGAGGTGGTCCTACTAGCGTAAAGCGTGGACGTGAAGGCATGGATTTCACTCTTGCACTCTCGGTCATGAGGATAATTGTACTAGCGTAAAGCGTGGATGTGAAGGCAAGGATTTCACTCTTGCACTCTCGGTCGTGAGGATAGTTGTACTAGCGTAAAGCATGGATGTGAAGGCAAGGATTTCGCTCTTGCACTTTGGATCGTGAGGATAATGGTACTAGCGTAAAGCGTGGACGTGAAGGCAAGGATTTCGCTCTTGCACTTTGGATCGTTAGGATAATGGTACTAGCGTAAAGCGTGGACGTGAAGGCAAGGATTTCGCTCTTGCACTTTCGATCGTGAGGATAGTTGTACTAGCGTAAAGCATGGATGTGAAGGCAAGGATTTCGCTCTTGCACTTTGGATCGTGAGGATAATGGTACTAGCGTAAAGCGTGGACGTGAAGGCAAGGATTTCGCTCTTGGACTTTGGATCGTGAGGATAATGGTACTAGCGTAAAGCGTGGACGTGAAGGCAAGGATTTCGCTCTTGCACTTTGGATCGTTAGGATAATGGTACTAGCGTAAAGCGTGGACGTGAAGGCAAGGATTTCGCTCTTGCACTTTCGATCGTGAGGATAGTTGTACTAGCGTAAAGCGTGGATGTGAAGGCAAGGATTCGCTCTTGCACTTTCGATCGTGTGGATAATGGTACTAGCGTAAAGCGTGGACGTGAAGGCAAGGATTCGCTCTTGCACTTTCGATCGTGAGGTGGTCCTACTAGCGTAAAGCGTGGACGTGAAGGCAAGGATTCGCTCTTGCACTTTCGATCGTGAGGTGGTCCTACTAGCGTAAAGCGTGGACGTGAAGGCATGGATTTCACTCTTGCACTCTCGGTCATGAGGATAATTGTACTAGCGTAAAGCGTGGATGTGAAGGCAAGGATTTAACTCTTGCACTCTCGGTCGTGAGGTGGTCCTACTAGCGTAAAGCGTGGACGTGAAGGCATGGATTTCACTCTTGCACTCTCGGTCATGAGGATAATTGTACTAGCGTAAAGCGTGGATGTGAAGGCAAGGATTTCGCTCTTGCACTTTCGATCGTGAGGATAGTTGTACTAGCGTAAAGCGTGGATGTGAGACAAGGATTTCGCTCTTGCACTTCGATCGTGAGGATAATGGTACTAGCGTAAAGCGTGGACGTGAAGGCAAGGATTTCGCTCTTGCACTTTGGATCGTTAGGATAATGGTACTAGCGTAAAGCGTGGACGTGAAGGCAAGGATTTCGCTCTTGCACTTTCGATCGTGAGGATAGTTGTACTAGCGTAAAGCGTGGATGTGAAGGCAAGGATTCGCTCTTGCACTTTCGATCGTGTGGATAATGGTACTAGCGTAAAGCGTGGACGTGAAGGCAAGGATTCGCTCTTGCACTTTCGATCGTGAGGTGGTCCTACTAGCGTAAAGCGTGGACGTGAAGGCAAGGATTCGCTCTTGCACTTTCGATCGTGAGGTGGTCCTACTAGCGTAAAGCGTGGACGTGAAGGCATGGATTTCACTCTTGCACTCTCGGTCATGAGGATAATTGTACTAGCGTAAAGCGTGGATGTGAAGGCAAGGATTTCACTCTTGCACTCTCGGTCGTGAGGTGGTCCTACTAGCGTAAAGCGTGGACGTGAAGGCATGGATTTCACTCTTGCACTCTCGGTCATGAGGATAATTGTACTAGCGTAAAGCGTGGATGTGAAGGCAAGGATTTCGCTCTTGCACTTTCGATCGTGAGGATAGTTGTACTAGCGTAAAGCGTGGATGTGAGACAAGGATTTCGCTCTTGCACTTCGATCGTGAGGATAGTTGTACTACCGTAAAGCGTGGGCGTGAAGGCAAAGATTTCACTCTTGCACTCTCGGTCGTGAGGATAGTTGTACTAGCGTAAAGCGTGGTGTGAAGGCTCTTTCACTCTTGCACTTTCGATCGTACACTTGTTGCCAGGAGAAGGGATCACTAGGAAAGACGGCCGATTGTTAGGACTGCTGGCCTTTTATACCCTTCCATCGAGTAAGGGAGTCCCGTTAATGCTACGATAGAAAAGTCCGTTAAATCGTATGATCGGTCGATGGTGTATCGTTGTTGTTGTTTCCTTGGTATTACGATAGGAGTCCGTAAAATCGTATGATCGGTCGATGGTGTATTGTTGTTGCTTCCTTTGCTTTGGCATTGTTGTTGTTGTTTTTTTTGGCCGGTTAGCATTGCTGCGCTTAATGGTTTGTTGTTTCCAGATCCCGTTGATGCAACGATAGGCAATCCGTTAAATCATACGATCGACCAGTGCTGTAGCGTTCTTGTTGCCTCTGTCGACCCTATATTGTTTATTGGTTTTCCTGGTCATCATGTATTACGTGCTTGCTTGTTGTTGCTTTATTTTTGGTTCGGTGCCGTCTTATATTACATGCTCGTTGTTCTTGTCATCGATCGGATCTTCCGAGTCTGCATTGCCTGCTTGTTGTTATTGTACCTCTCTACTTGTCTAGTAATGCTGCGAACTGTGAAATGTACGCGGCCATGTATGCATGTTGTTTGTTTTTGTTTTCTTCCTAAGTCTGTCCTGTCTTGTACTGCATGCTTATTGTTGTTGTTTTCTTGAATCGACATCGATCGGATCTTCCGAGTCTGTGTTGTTTATTTGTTGGTGTTGTACCTCTCTGTTTGTCTAATAATGCTGCGAACTGTGAAATGTACGCGGACATGTATTGCATATTTTTTGTTGTTGTTTTCTTTCCAAGTCTGCCCCGTCTTGTACTGCATGCTAATTGTTGTTGTTTTCTTGAATCGACATCGATCGGATCTTCCGAGTCTGTGTTGTTTGCTTGTTGTTGTTGTATCTCTCTCCTTGTCTAAGAATGCTGTTAACTGCAAAATGCACGCTGCCATGTATTGCCTGTTGTTTGTTGTTGTTTTCTTTCATATTAGTCGGGTATTCTATGTCTGTGGTGACTTGTACTGCATGTGTATTGTTGTTGCTTCCGAATGTATTGTGGGTGTGTTTACTCTTTAGTCGTGAGTTGGGTATCCCTAGTCTGTGTGGTCTCGTGCTTTATGTATGTTGTCATTGTTTTACTCAGCCGTTGGATGATGACGCGAATTGGTTATGTGTGGTGAGTTTATGAGAGAAGAGAAAAAAGAGGGGAAAAATAGAAGTTCGGAGTTCCTGAACCATAAGACGAGAGTATTCTTTTGGTGAGTGTTTTGCAATTCACTCAAGGAGAGTGGGCAACATGTTGAATGAGGAAAAATACTATGGTGTCTATTTGTAATGGGTATACAAGTTTCCCTTTTATTCAAATTAATAAAATGTGTATAAGAACAGTGTGGAAAAAATTGTGTGGGACAATTTGTTCGGCTTTTTTGTCATTGACAATACGATGTTCACGGCATATTGTTCCTATTCTTCGTACTCACTCGGAATGCAATCAGGACTAAGTCGGTATTGCAAAACGTCCCAAAGAATTTTTTGCAAACGAAGCGGTGCATTTTGCAACGGTTTCTTGAAAATAGTTTCCAACGGTTTGTGATCCGTTTCCATTATAAGCCGTTCGCCATACACGTACTCATGAAACTAAGTGCATGCGAATTTAATTGCCATGGCTTATTTTTCTATTTGCGGATAATGTTGCTGTGTCTTTGTAAATGCTCTGGTTACCCTCTACTGGTCTACCCTCTTGCATCAGGCATGCTCCCATATGTAGAATGCGAACTCGCTTCGACCGATAGTTTTACGTCTTTGTTTACATCATAATATTTTAAAACTGGCTTTGTTGTCAGTGTTCGCTTGAGTTTTTTACTGCGTCTTGTTGTTCACTATCCCAAAACCACTCCACGTATTTAAGTAGTAGTTTTCGTAATGGTTTTTTCTTGTTGAGTGAGAATCCAGTTTGAGTGAGTCGACTGATGACCATCTTCGTTGAGTATTCTAGATCTTTAATTGACCCAGTGTAGATGAAAATATCGTCCATTGTCACCTCACAATTTTCGATTCCATTCATGTGCGATTCATGACTTCGGAGAAAACTTTAGGCGCTGATGAAACACCAAATGGTAAATGAAGATTGCGATATCGACTCCATGGCGTCGTCATCGTTAAATATCTCGATGTTCTGTCGGTTACTTTAATTTGCCAAAAACCCCTTTTACAGTCCAATTTAGTGAAAAACTTTGTGCTGTGCACCTTTGCTGCTATCTCTTCAAACGTTTTTAGTGGATAATGTCGACGTCTCATGTTTTTGTTCAATTCGGTTGGATCCATGCAAATTCGTGTTTTTCCACCTTTGTTGACGATCACCATTGCACTGACAGCTGGTGTTGGTTCAGAAATCGGGTCAATCACTTTATGTTTCACCATTTTGTCCAATTCTCGTTTGACTTTGTCTCTTAATGCATATGCAATTCGGCGTGCTGGGATTATTTTGAAATTCGCATTTTCGGCGAAGTCAATGTCGTATACGAATTTGTTGCAGCAGCCAAGTTCACTTTCTGCTGGTTCTTCGATACGTTGCACTCGTACGAAAAATCCCAATTTTTCACTCATTTCGCCGCCCAAAATCGATGACACATCTTCTTTTTCTATTTTGAAAACAACTGGCACGAATTTGTTCTTCACTTCATAATCGATGGTTGCTTCACCAATCACTTTAATAGGTTTGTTGTCGTATGCAATAAGTCGTTTGGTCGCCGATTTTCCAATTTTTGCATTTAACTTTGTCGCTACTTTTTTAGAGATAACGTTACATTGAGCCCATGTGTCCAATTTCAATTTGAGCTCCTTTTCACCAACACGCAATTTCGCAGACCATTTTTCTTTTTTACTTACTAAATCTACCATTTTCCATTTTTTATTTTTCAGTTTTTACCATCCCGAATTTAAATTGATTCGGTTCGTCACTGCCGAAATAGCTTGAATCATTTTCAGTTTCACTGTCTGAATCCGATTCCGCACAATGCACTTTCTTCGATTTCTTATTTTTATATATATTTTATGTATTTTTTTGATTTTGCTTTTTTATTTTCTTTTGATTTTGATTTGGTTTTGCACATTAACTTAAAATGACTTTTGGTGGCACAAGATTTGCACGTTTTGTTGAACGCAGGGCATCTACGGTAACCATGTGTTGTGTCACAACGTTTGCACTGAAATACTTTGTCGTTGTTTAAAGCGTTGATATTTACACTCGTGCTAGCACATTCTTGAAGTTCCGAAATTTGTTTCGTTGCTTGTTCAGCTGCTCGGCAAATCTTTTTTGTTTTGTCAAAATCCAGTTCATCTTTGTCACATGAGCTATGAGGTCAGTCAATAATAGGCATGGGTTAATACTAATATTTGTAGATATCACCTGATATGAATATATTCGTTATTTAATATTATAATATCTTAACCGATACGAAAATATCACTAATACTGGTATCTCTCATAGTAAGAAAGCTATGGTATTACATTTGAGAGTACAGTATTTAGACATCTATTTTTTTAAAATACATACATATCTGTTTATGTTACATATGTATATTAAATTATGTTGTCAATACTATTATGTACATAGAAGTACATAGAGTAAAAGAATAAGTTCTTTAGATTCCCATAGGATATTTAAGTTTGATACATGACTGAACATGTAACATAGAAAAATTATATTTATGATCAGCATCAATTGCCGAGTCAAATGACCGATGTCCGTCCGTATTTTGAGCTATGAAACTGAATAGTACTATAAGACCATGATATGCTTTCTGTCTCACTCCAAATCACTTCATCTTCGTATCACACATATGCATACTGAATACCTACACATGCATATGAATATTAGTTCTCGATTGGATTCTTACTGGAATAGTGTTATCTAATACGTTTGGTGAATATAAAAGTATCATAATATCTTTGTTATTCGTATTAGTGATACGTAATATGTACAAATATTAGTTATATTTTAACGAATACTAATATATTCGTCTCACCTCTAGTCAATAAACACTACTCAAACGATCAACACTTACGTATCACTGTCTCGTTACATGGTGTCAGATGTGAAGTGAAGTGAAAAAAATGCATAAAAATAGTGCTGTAAAGATAAAAGAAAGTGTTTAAATAAGTTAAATTGGCTCAAAAATAAAAGCATACAAATAAAGTATTGCAAAAGAAAATATAAATTTCTAAGAAAAAAGTTCACTTGAAAGATCTTGTTAAGATACGCAAGCGCGAGTGCAACGGTAGAAGAACATAAAATAAGAAGAGTCTAGACACAAATAAAAAGAAAACGAGTTCAAGTGTGAAAGTGTCTAAGATACAGACAAGAAAATCAACGCAATAACAATGAGCGGAATTAAGCCACCAAAACAGCTGCATGTAAATGGTGATATCGACATGGCGGTTGAATGGACGGGATGGCTAGAAATGTATGAGAATTATTCAATTGCAGCCAAAATAGAATAGATCGTGGTCGGAATTTATTATGAGCAGACGCGGCAAAAATTATGGACTGAGGATGATCTCAATTTTGAAAAAGCAAAGAAGATTTGCAGAGCTGCTGAAAGAGCTGAAAAACAAATACATGAGCTGCAAGGCGAACCTAGTGTGAACGCGGTTACTAAAGAATATGATTGCAAAAGATGTGGCAAAAAGCATGGCCCAAAAAATTGTCCAGCTTACAAAAAGGTATGTAAGGGATGCGGCCGACAGGGTCATTTTAAAATAATGTGTAAATCAAAGAAAGCATAAGAACAAAATAATTCCAAGCAAGATCAAGTACAAGTACAAAGTAGGACTAGGAATTATCAATTCATTAAGTGGAGATGATAAATGGGTAGAAAAACTGGTAATTGGTTCCAGCACGTTGAAAGTTAAATTAGACACTGGAGCAGAGTGTAATGTATTGCCAAGACAACAAGCGAAAGAATTGAATTTAAAAATTAAAAAATCATCAACCAAGAGATTATTAACATACAATAACGAAAGCGTCTCAGTAGTAGGTGAAGCAAAAGCGTTCAGTAAAGCGAAAAATAAAATAGAGAAAGTTAATTTCAAAATTATTGACAGTAAGCTTTCGCCTATACTGGACAGACAAATGTGCGAAAAATTTGGATTCATCATACGAGTACATGAAGTATCAGCAAAGAAGGCGGAACCTGATAAAATCAATATAGGTTGCTGCAAAAACTTTGAATATGAAATAGACTTCATAGAACATCCAAAATTTAAAATAATACCTCCAAGAAGAATACCGCATGCTTTGGGTGATAAAGTCAAAGTCGAGTTAGACGAAATGGTAAACATGGGAATTATTGAGCCAGTAACAAAACCAACACCAGCACCAACACCAATAGTTGTAGTAAATAAAGGCAACAAAATTCGAATATGTCTGGACCCAACAGACTTAAATAAAAACCTAAAGCGAAGACATTATCCACTGAAAACAGTAGAAGAAATTGCAGCACGAGTAAAAGGAGCCAAATATTTCACAAAATTAGATTGTCAAAAGGATTTTGGCAGATTCGTGTGACAAAGCAAAACGTCAGAGTACTTAACATTCGCAACGCCATGGGGTCGTTACTGTTTTAAGCGACTTCTATTTGGAATATCTTCGGCACCCGAAATATTTTCTGAAATAATGAATAGTACGCTGCAAGGAATAGAGAACTGTGAGAAGCAATGGATGACATCTTTATGTTTGCTGAAAACAAAGAAAAATTACAAAAAATAACTAAAAAAGTAATTGAAAGGCTAACGCAAGCAGTATTTACTCTAAACAAAGATAAATGTGAGTATACTAGGAAAAGGGATAAATTTCTTGGGCATATATTCACACAAAAGGGTTGTGAGGCTGATAGTGATAGTGACAAAATCGAAGCAATTAAGCGATTGAAAACGCCAACAAATGTCAAAGAGCTAAAACGTTTGCTTGGCATGGTAACTTATCTCAATAAATTTATCCCAAATTTATCTGACTTAACAGAACCATTAATAAAATTACCTCATAAAGACATAGCGTGGTATTGGGAACATAAACAACAAATAGCGATCGAAAATATCAAAAAACATTAACAACGACACCTGTATTAAAGTACTACGATGTCAATAAAAATGTCAAATTGTCGGTAGATACAAGTTCAAAGGCAATGGGAGCGTGTTTGCTACAAGATAATCAACCAGTAGCATACGCCACAAAAGCATTTACAGAAAGTCAGCAAAATAGCCCGCAAATTGGAAAAGAAGCAATGGCCATAAGATTTGCATGCCAGAGGTTTCATGAATATATTTATGGCAAAAACCTAGAAATTGAGACAGATCACAAGCCCTTAGTAATACCATACTCACCAAAAATGTACTATAAAAAAGAGACTCAAATACCAATAGCAGATATATTGAGCCGAGATTGTGAACATCATGAACAGCATGAGCCAGGAAAAGAACAATATTCCGTGCAACTGATACTTTCGTTTACTGATGAAGCAAAGAAACGATTCGTTAAATCAACGCAGGATGATCTTGAATTGCAGCTATTAAAAGAAAACGATAAAAAATTACCAGAATTTCCAGAAGCAGTTAAAAAGTATGCAAACTTCAAGGAAGAAATAGCATTTAATGAAGGTCTACTTTTTTAGGGTACTAAAGTAATAGTTCCGAAAGCCGAAATACCTAAAATTATCAAAGACGTACACGCAGGACATGCAGGAATTAACAGCTCTTTAGCTAGAGCGCGACAATCATTATATTGGTACGGTCAGAGCAGTGAGATAAAAAACTATGTTGAAAAGTGCGCAGTCTGCCAACGAACACAAAGAAACAACATTCGCGAACCACTATTGCAAAAAACTGTTCCAGCATATCCATTTCAACTAGTGTCGACGGATATATTTAACTTTAGAGGACATGAATATTTACTGATAGCAGATCATTATTCAGGATTTATGGACTTCAGAAAACTTAAATCATCAAATTCATTAGAAGTGATACTATTCTTGCGTATGTGGTTTGCAACGCATGGTATTCCATTCAGGAGTCTGATGGTGGACCGCAATTTACATCAAGAAAATTTGCAGAATTTGCGACTGAATGGAAGTTCAATCATCGAATTTCTAGTCCACATTATCCAAAATTCAACGGATTTGCTGAAAGAAACGTGCAAACGGCAAAGAATTTATTAAAAAAATGTTATTTGGATAACACAGATCTTTATCTAGCGCTACTGATGTTACGAAATACACCGAGAAATGGCATATTAAAATCGGCGTGCCAAAGATTATTCAGCAGACAGACACGAACAACAATGCCACTAGCCAAAAATAAACTTAAGCCACAAGTTGTCGAGAACGTTTCTGAAGAACTTAATAGACTTCGCATCGAACAAAAAAGGTACTATGACAAGGTGTCATTACCAACAGATCAACTGAAAAAACAGGATTAAGTACATATGCAGACAGGCCATCGTAAGTGGCAAGGAGCGACCGTGGTCAAGCAATCAAATTATCCAAGGTCTGTCATTGTTGAAACAGATGAAGGTAACAGATATAGAAGAAACACACACCATCTTCACAAGACAAAGGCAGACATAAAAACACCATTATTTCTTTGGCCTGAAACAAATAATTCAGAGACGACAAATAATGCAGATACACCAATTTAAAAACAAAACTTCAACACTAGCAAGGTCGAACAAGATACACGGCAAGAAAACCATCTAGCCGCTACTAATAGTAACCAGCCAGTTTGCGCATTGCGCATGTCGGCCATATTGACAATCGTTGATGACGTAGACTGTGACCAAGAAAGTAAACAAAACAAAAACGACCATACGTGGAAGTTATACAGCAATTTTCGCAGCCAAATAAATTTGAATTTACGGAAGTTTTTTGATAATTATACATTGTTTTTATATATTATATTAGTATGTTTAAATTTATTTTATAATATTTATATATTTTTCCTGCCATTGAGCTCGTACGGACATTATTTTTATTCATTTTTTTTATAGCTTTCCGACAGACAAAAGTGTGTTAAAACAGTGGGTGCATTTTTGCCGCCGAAAAGACCTTATAAACGTTAAAACGGCGCGAATTTGTTTTCTACATTTTAACACAAACGATTTTGAAAGGAATTTGCAGTTCGAAATGGGTAAGTTATCTATATAATATGTTAAATTTTACTTCAACTTCAAATATTAGTTTTAAGGTTTGTGCAAACTTAATGGCTACAAGTTAAAGCCAGGAACTGTTCCGTCTGTGGATCCATCAATTGCATCAAATCCGATAATTGAACAACGGGCAAATAGAGTTCAAGTTCGAACATAAAAAAAAACATTTCGGCAATATTAAAAGAAAGCCAAAAAGAATGTCCGTATAATGATACGTGCGACTAACCAATTCCTTCAACTCTAGGAGAAATGTCTGCTTCAATCAATGTTCCCTGTGTAATAGACAATAACTGTATATATATAGATAAAATTAAAATGTTAAAAGAACAATTGTAAGTTCTATTATTGTTTATGTTATATTATATTATTAGTTATTTTATTTATAACATTATATTAAAACGGGAAAATTTTGTGCTACAAGAGGCAGCAAAGAAACAAACTGGTGAAATTGTTTAATTAAAGCAAAGTTTGGCAAAAATAGAATACCAAAAAAACAACATGGAAAACCAACTGAATAAAATATTTACTGCTGGACATGTTAATAAACTCAAAAATGGTCAAAAAAAGCTAAATTGGACTGAAGCAGACATAACAAGATCAATATCTTTGTATTCGGCAAGTGCAAAGGCATACACATTTTTGAGGAAAAAGGATTTTCCACTTCCTGCAGTTAGAACACTACAAAGCTGGGCAAAAAAATCGATATTTCACCAGGAATACTTCAACCAGTTGTTAAGATAATGTCGGCAGCAACACAACTGGACGAAGCTCAAAAAGTTTGCGTTTTAAGTTTCGACGAAATGAAAATTCGAAAGAATTATTGTTACGACAGGTCTTCTGATGAAACTTTGGCCTCAGTTAGTTATGTAAAAGTGGCAATGTTAAGAAGTAACTTTAATATTTTATTTACATTACATTATAAATACTATATTCTAATAGGCTAAGTGGAAGCAGCCAATTTTTTATGATTTCGACTGCCAAATGATTGTTGAAATTTTAAAAAATATTTTAAATACAACTAAAGACTATGGTTATCATGTTGTAGCTATTGTCAGCGATTTAGGAGGTGGAAACAGGCGAATTAATATTTTTTTATTTGCATATTTATTTAACAATTTTAAAACCTTCAGGTTTCTTTATGACGATAGAAAAATTGTTGTTTTTGCTGATGTGCCACATTTATTAAAACTTTTAATAAACCATTTTATTGATAATGGTTTTGTCATCAACAATAAAATCGTAAACAAAGATGTAATTTTAAAACTTCTTTGCTGTACATCGGAACTGCCGACAACACATAAAATTAATAGCCATCATTTGAATGTAGCTGAGCGGCAGAAAGTTAAACTGGCAACGAAACTTTTCTCGCACACTATAGCTCAGTCTATTACTAGAGCAGCTAGTATGGGACATCTCCGCGATCATAATTGGACAGAATGCTATGAACTATTTAAAACAGTAATTATAAAATAATATATATATAATAGTATAATACTAATATTTCTTACTATTTTTTAGACAAATGATTGGTTTGACGTCATGAACGTTAGAGTTCCAAAAGAAGGTTCCATAGTTAGATGTCACGCCTATGGATTAGCATTTGACATTCAAGACGAAATTCTGGACAAATCGAGTCAATTGGTCAGTACTATGCGAGTACTTGGAAAAAAAATGTACTTCCTTTTCAAAAAGGTTGGTATAATGATTTAAGTAATCCCAACAAAATTTCATTTCATAACAACTACAGGAATTATTCAATCCAACAATGGATAAAAAATGCTTTTAGATGAAGTCAAAGATAAGTTCAATTTCAAATACATTTTGACATACCGATTGAACCAAGATATTTTGGAAAATTTCTTCGGCGTTATTCGTTCCAAAGGAGGACTGCACGACCATCCCGATCGCCAGGAATTCAAATAAAGACTACGCTCGTACATCCTAGGTTACAATGAAGGAATTTTATCGGAGATTGGAAATATAGCACCCGATGACAAACCTGATCTAGAGGGTTTAAGTTATCCATTAACAGGTATATATTAATATGTTCTTTTTAAAATAAACCATGTTTTATTTTTTTTTTTTATTAGGAACAAAATTTCGGTCTGTCCCGAATTGATTTGCGAGCCAGTTCCTGAAGAAATAGAGCTTGAAGCTATGGCTTACGACGGCTTAGAAAATTTAGCTGGATTCATATGCCACAAACTAAAAGACACAATTCCCAGCATTTAAGTTGGCCAGACTGACACATCCTTTACCTGGGTTAATCACCTTTCTGAGGGAGGATTGTCAAAACCGACACAAGAGTTGATGGCACACATAAACGCCTTGGACATTACCTTTAACAAATTTAATGGAGATTCATTAACGATTTGCAAGAAATATTTAAAAACGCAAATCAACAAGAGTTTGCAAATTCCTTGCGACTCAAACATTAAAAAACTGTTTTTTAGATCAAGAATTTTCTTTAGAATAAGAAAGCTGAACAAAGAAATTGTTGAAGACGCAAGACAAAAAAACGAAAGATTAAAAAAATTTCCACCTAAGACAGCAAACAAACCGGCCGTTTTCATGGCCACCAAATAATTTTTAAAGAGATATGTTAATTCATATTAATTATGAAATTTTTTTGTTGAAAATGAATAAAGGGTCAAAACACGAGCACAATAAAAATTTCGCCATCACCACAATTTACCACAAAAACAAAGCCATTTCCAGTGCCATCGTATTATTTTCAAAGAGATACAAGTATATTTATTTAATTAATTATATTATATTATACGATAATATATATTACACGATAATGAAACAATAATAAAAGTTAAAAGCCGTAAAAATTAACTTTGAATGTACAACAGCGAACAGCCATACGAAATACAAGCAACGACAACGACAACGACTACAGACTACAGCTGTCATGTCACACGTGACGTAGATGCGCAGAAGTTTTCCATTTTAAATTTCGATCTGCGCAATCTGTTGTTCTATCAATCTTGATACATACCACTATCATTTTTGATTGCTTTTAGCATGATAATTTTGTCGTTTTTTTTAATAAAAACCTTGCACAGATTTATTTTTGGGTGTCAAGTTGTTCGTTTTTCTTAAAACCAATAAACAGTAGATCGAAATTCCCCTCCAACAGATTTTGGAGATTTACCCCTATTTTCATTAATTACAACAACAACACATGCAACAAAACAATGTAAACAAAAGATTCTCGCATTCGTGTTCGAATTGCCGAGAAAAAAATAGGCTCGAGCGCAGATTTTTAACACAAGAAAAAACGACATAAGTTTTAAGTGAAGAAATGAACGTTTACGTAGTTTTACTCGTTGTTTCCACCTGAAATTCTATAACGCTACAATAAAAAATAATTTCTTGTGTGCTTACGCGCTTCAATTAATGCTACAATATATGTGAGCCGAATTGAAAGGAAAATGTTGTAGGATTATTTTATGTGATTTTTAAGGTCAGCACAAATCAAAATTGTTAAATTTGAAATTGTAGAGAAGGGTCGCACTGCAAACGCCCAGACGGAGGCAGAGAAAATTTAAAACATATATTTGTGTCGGCGTTAAATTTGGTAGCGGTAATCAGCAAAATTATGAACGAAACCACTACTAATTCACTACCAAACTCAATATTTATAACACATATTACCTTAAGAATCAGTTGCAACAAAAACTGATCTTTTCTCATATTTGATAAAATGTGTTCTAAAATTATTCTTAATTTTTGCCATGAAAGCATTTCAGCGATAACTCCATAATTTTACTGACCCAAGCAAATTACTTTATTTAGCATTATTATTTGAGGTGGAAACAACGAGTTAGTGAGGCAGAATCAAACATAACCCTTAAATGCTAAGCTAAAATTATTTCAGTGTATCCATCCATTGCTATATTGCTTTCAACAAAATGAGTTAGGTATTTTTTGTGGTTAACGGCTGATCAAAGCAACAGCAAAAACTAACCAAGTTTTGGTAAATTTTTTGTTTCATGTGTTTGCCAACTTATCCATATATAATTTTTAAAAGTCGACTCTGGTGGTGGGAATTAAAAATAAAAATTTGGTTAAATATTTCTTAACCAATAATTTTTTTTTGGGTAACGCTAACCCTTTACTGGTCTATCCAATGTTTTTGTGTTGTAATTTTTATTTTTTTGTTGAAAGCAATATAAAACATATAAACAAAAGCCAGATTTGAGAAACGATAAACGAGTACAGTAGTGTTGGTAGAATACGGAATTCAGTCACGGGAAAGTTATCCTAGGTGTTTGAAACTGCTGAATTGGTAAATATGTTTGGAGTTTGCGAACCTCTAACTTTAGCCAAGGGTAATTATATTTTGCATTGTAAAATATATTAATTAAAAACTTCCTTTTTTAGATGTCAAAAGATCAATAGAATTGTTAGAAAAGTTGCAATCTAGTGGTGATTTCCCTACAACAAAGTTGGCTGCATTGCAGAAAGTTTTCCAAAGTGATTTTTTACATGCCGTTCGAGAGGTATATGAACATGTTTATGAAACCGTAGATATTCAAGGTTCTCAGGATGTTCGGGCTTCGGCAACTGCAAAAGCTACTGTCGCTGCTTTTGCTGCTAGCGAGGGACACGCGCATCCGAGAGTAGTGGAACTTCCAAAAACAGAAGAAGGTACTTTACATTTAGGCGTTCTAGAGAGTGCTGAACTACAGTGAAGTGACTTCTGCCATGTCCTTACCCCCGACCGTAAAAGCTCATTTTATTTGCCATCAGTCGTCCTCACATAAGTTACATAATTTTATAAACAATTTTACTGAAGCCCAAACATATACAATGGTTTTTGGTAATTTCTAGATTCTTGAATGCGAGTATGTACAGTTCTATAAAAGATTTCTGTTTAGAACACATACATTTTCTGAACTATTCTGTTCGTCCCGATCAGATCCACTCCTGATGTGTATTGTTAATCTATCAATGAAGACAGCTTTCATATTACATCTGGCTCTTTGTTGAATCCGATACAGCATCGATTTTTTTTTTGATGATCTTGTGGATGCCTTCAATGGTATCCAACTTTTATTTCGAATTCAGAACAGAATGATTTTAGACAAAAAATGAAAACAACCCCTAAAAATTAAAATTTTTTATGTAAATTCTCTGAGCAAAGTTTGAATAAAATCGGGTTAATTTAAATTTTTCTTATACTGGAGCCACACGTCCCTCGGGCCCGATCATTTCCAAATCCTTACAAGAAGTCTTGTCACTGGAGATACACATGCGAACGAAATCTGAAGAAAATCGAATAAATTAATTTATAAAAAATTTGTATGGGAGCCCCTCGGCCCTAGGGCCTGATCACTTTCGAACCACTATAAAAACAGAAAGGTAAGCTGTGTCGGAGACACGGCTGTGGGTTTTGAGCATGACAACCTCTGCCCGGGACGAAAGAAAGAAAACAAACATCTTCTTGTCTTGTGGATACACGAACGGACATCTCAAAATGATTTAGTTCCCAAAATTCCAGATCATAATGACCAAATCCCAGAATTCCCATAGAAACAAGTCTAATAGTCGCATCTCAGTCCTACATACCGAATTTCAATCGAATCGCTTAAGAAACTGTTTTGTTCTCGAAATTCCAGACCATAATGATCACATTCCAGAATTTCCATAGGAACAAGGGTTATAGTTGCATCTTAGTCCTACATACCGAATTTCAAGCGAATCGCTTGATAAATTGCATTGTTCTGAAATTCCAAATTATAATGATCATATTCCAGAATTTCCATAGGAACAAGTCTTATAGTCGCATCTTAGTCATACATACCTAATTTCATGCGAATCGCTTGAGAAATTGCTTTGTTCCCGGATTTCCAGAATTTTCAAAGGAACAAGTCTTACAGTCGCATCTTAGTCCTACATACCGAATTTCATGCGAATCGCTTTAGAAATTGCTTTGTTCCCGGATTTCCAGAATTTTCAAAGGAACAAGTCTTACAGTCGCATATTAGTCATACATACCGAATTTCATGCGAATCGCTTTAGAAATTGCTTTGTTCCCGAAATTCCAGACCATAACGATCATGTTCCAGGATTTCCATAGGAATAAGTCTTATAGTCGCATCTCAGTCCTACATACCAAATTTCAATCGAATCGCTTGAGAAACTGCTTTGTTCTCGAAATTCCAGACCATAATGTTCATATTCCAGAATTTCCATAGGAACAAGGGTTATAGATGCATCTTAGTCCTACAAAGCGAATTTCATGCGAATCGCTTGAAAAATTGCTTTGTTCCAGAAATTCCAGACCATAATGATCTTATTTTAGAATTTCCATAGAAAGATGTGTTATAGTCGCATCTTAGTCCTAAAAACCGAATTTCAAGCGAATCGCTTGATAAATTGCATTGTTCCTGATATTCCAAATTATAATGATCATATTCCAGAATTTCCATAGGAACAAGTCTTATAGTCCCATCTTAGTCCTACATACCAAATTTCATGCGAACTTCCAGACTATAATGATCATATTCCAGAATTTCCATAGGAACAAGTCTTAGGCTTAGCGCATATTGAGCGCAGCACAGCCCAGCACAGCACAGCACAGGGTAGCCTAATATTTTGTGTCGCACAATGTTAGACTGAACACCGCATAATGCACACAGTAGACTTATAACACAGACGCAAACCTCTACTACCTCTGCCCACATTTGTTGGTGGTATATGGGTGGTGGGGGGACGCCTCCTTTTTGAGGGAGGGGCTTTCAAAGTTAGCATTTTTTTTTTGAAAAAATGCAAGGAAATCGGTCTAATTTTTAAAAATTGTACATGGGCACCTCTCTGGTCTCAGGGCCCGATGCAAAGGGTGTTGTCCATCGGAGATACACATGTGTTTAAAATTTGAAGAAATTGGTCCATTTTTAATATTTTTTATGGGCACCCCTCGGCCCTCAGGGCCGACAAAAACTGTTGTTCATTGGAGATACACATTTGTATAGAATTTGAAGAAAATCGGGTTAATTTTTTTAAAAAATTTGTATGGGGTCTCAGGACGCCGGGGTCCGGAGTCCGGAGTCTCCAAAAATTTTACAAAAAGTGTTGTCCATCGGAGATACACATGTGTATAAGATTTGAAGAAAATCGGGTTAATTATTTTAAAAAATTTGTATGGGGCTCCACAACCGCGGGGTCTCCAAAATTTGTGCAAAAAGCGTTGTCCACCGGAGATACACATGTGTATAAAATTTGAAGAAAATCCGGTTAATTTTTTTTAAAAAAAATTTATGGGCCCTCAGACCCGGGGCCCGGGGTCTCCAAAATTTTTACATAAAGTGTTGTCCATCGGAGATACACATGTGTATAAAATTTTAAGAACATCGGGTTAATTTTTTTAAAAAATTTGTATGGGGCCTTACGACCCTGGGGTCTGGGGTCTCCAAAATGTTTACAAAAGTGTTCTCCATCGAAAATACACGTGTATCGAAAAATTTTGTAAAATATTTGTATGGGAGCCACCCGACCCCGAGGCCCGCGGAGCCCAAGATTTGAATAGAAAGTGTTGTCATCGGAGATATGCATATGTGCAAAAATTTAAATGAAATCGGTCTTTGGGAAGTGGGTTAAAAATTTATCGCAATATTCCACGAAAAACAAACAAACACACGGGCACGCGAAGTTAATATAGAGAATTTTAAAAAGTGGGCCAATCGAACCACACTTGCCAGTGATAGAGTCAAAAAACTAACTTTCCCATAAAAGTAAAAAGGGGCATGTTAAAAAATTGGTATAATATGAAAGGTGATAAATAGCTGTACACAGCCATAGTGTTTTTATGGGCGTGGCCTGATTTTAACGGAAGGTGGATCAGTTTGTATTGGCTTTATGTACTATTTCATATGATCGAGTTTTTCCACACAAAAAAATGTAAACTTTGGATGCCCCATTTCAGATCATAATGATCATATTCCAGAATTTCCATAGGAACAAGTCTTTTAGTCGCATCTTAGTCCTACATTCCGAATTTCATCAAAATGAATTACAGCAAAATTGAGACGGAATTACTTCGGTTTTCGTTATTATGATCTGTAGTACAGCATTGCCACAGGTATAAAATATTTTTGTAATTGACTACTTGTAGACTGGTAAAATGATAACAGAAGAATACTATACTGACCTTTTGGACCAGCTGAATGTGAACATTCGTGAAAAAAGACCTGGCTTAGCGAAGAAAAAAATCATATTTCATCAAGACAATGCAACCTCCCACAAAGGTGATAGCGGCTGTTAATGAGTGTTTTACAGACCTTCTGGAAAACCACTTCAGAGAGAGGATAAATAAACTGGAAAACCGCTGGAAAAACTGTATTGCACTAAGAGTGGAATATATTGAAGAATAATTGTATTTTTATCGATTTTATCGAACTTTTCAACCTGCTTAGTAAATTAGTTCTTAATGTGAAAAAGTTTGGTTTATATTGGTTTAAACGTATTCATAAATATGTGGTAGCTTGTTAGAGCTTTGATCTAATTTCTGAGATTTCCATTTTCTTCTCTTGGGATTGAAAGAAAACCAGTCGAAATCTCCGTCCTTAAATCGTTCATAATTCTCACGCAGGTGTTATCGCATTTTCATTCGGTTACTAGCATCGAACATATTGTTCTTCACAATACCTTACTTCGTGCTTGATCAGTTACATTTGAAACTGGCTCAATTAATGGCCAACTTTGTATCTTTGCATTTCTGGTTCTTCGTTGCACTCCTTGCAGTAATTGACCGCTCGTGTCCAGGATGAAGTTCTCCTGCCTGTGGATGTACCAATATTTGAGAACTGCATAGCTTTCCCTTCAGCAAGTCAAATGATTTTTAGTGTTCGCTCTACCAATAATTTTTGATTCTTCTCAGTAAGGCGATTAAGACTTCGTGCAACATCTGTGGCACCAACCGTCGATAGTATGAGCATAGCCTCAGAAAATTCCACAGCTCATCTAAATTCCTTGGTACTAGCCATTTGTTAACAGCTTCCAACATTTTGGATCCGTGCGTACTCCTTGACTGGATACAAAGTGGCCCAAATAATTCACTTCATTCTTGAAAAGGCTGCATTTCAGCCGACTCAACTTCAATCCTGCAGCTTTCATGGTTTCCAAAACTTGCCCATACGAAATAATCCAAATAAATAAGATATGTTTTCCAACTAAGGTCTCTTAAAACATGTTCCGTCAACCGCTCGAATGTAGCAGGAGCGTTGCATAAACCAAACTATATTACAGAAAATTGATACAAACCGGTTCCAACGTGTCATCAATACGTGGCCACCTTTTTGGTGACATCGTTATGTTTCCGTTAGTCCACACAAAATCACGTTCAACCATCCTTCTTTTGGACAAGTACCACAGGTGAGCTCCAAGGGCTATTGGACTTCTCTATTATTCCATCACGTACCATCTTCTTAACCATGGTTTCAGCTTCTTGTTATTTAGCTAGCGGTTATCGTCTTGACGCCTGTCGAATTAGAGTACCATTTCCATTTCCAAGTCGTTGTCGCTAATATCAAATACGTCGGTAAATTGCTCTAGCACCTTTACTGCTGCTTGTTGATGTGCTGCTGGAAGATGTTGACATAGCGAATGAATGATCCGTTTCCTTTCCTGATGTATTCATTGCTTTTACAGGCTGGCTATTTGCGATGCAGCTTACCTCCTGAGTCTTACCGATGACTGATCCTTCTTTTATTACGTTAGGTTATGGGCTTACATTCATTACTCTCACTGGTATCTTGGGCTGGAGTTTCACTAGAGTTCTTACGCACAATAGTCCGTTCTTGTTGAAGTTCGTTGGCTCTACTATTCCTATTCTACTGTCCCCAAGATCAAGGTTTAACTCGCCATAGATGATTTTCCCGCCTATTGATTTTATTTCTATTTTTTCTTCAGTAATGACTATTCCCGCTACTCTAGTTCTTCAGATCAAGGCACATTTCGTGCTCTGTCATGAAATCCAGGTCCAATATGCATTCATCTGTAATGCTGGCAATAATAAATCGATGTCTAAACCTTAATTTTCAATACACAAATGTAAGGAAACATTTCCCCTTAACTGCTGCAGCTTCTCCCGTAGCTGTTCTCAGCTTGTAGTGATGCACTGCACATACATGCTCTGCAGAAACCATTTCAGTACTCACAATTATTCTGAAAGCTCCTGTATCTAGAATGAAATCGCAGGGTCTTCTTTCCCATACGCCATTAACTTCTAGACTGTTGCAATCCTTTCCAAGATTGGTACTGCGTACTATGACCGTGGGATATTCCTTTGCCTTATCAAACTTTGCACTTATACAAGACCATTGCTACGCCTTATTTTACTGTTGTGCATCTATCCGCCGTAATCTTTCTGGACTCTTGTTACCATTCGCAAGTTGTCTAGTCGTGTTTACAGTGCTTAGTTCTTTGCAATCCCGAATAAAATGACCCGGATTTCGTTATTTAAAACACCTTGATGAAGAAATAGATATGCGGTTCCTGTCGTTTTGAAAACGTCCAGTTTTCGATTGACGGATCTTTATAATGTATGAGGGTTTTATACTAGGCTTGCACAGCCTAACAAAATCCGAACAAACACTGGTTTTAGCGGCTTCGTACTTCAACGTCCATAACAAAAATTCATTCATAGTTTTTCCTCTGGCTGTTGTCCTTAAATGAATCTTTAGTTCGTCTTCTCGAACAACATTAATAAAGGCATCCACTGCTAGTTCGCATACTATATCAGCTGGAACACTGCAATAGGCTCGTTGCGCCAGTTTCGTTATTCCTCGTTCTAGATCTTGAAGATTTCAACTTGCTGTTGTCTATTTTTAAGCAGCTTTGTTTTGCATAACTTTTGGGTGTGTAAGTGTCGCAACGCTAGTATTAAAGTATTAAGTTGTTCCTCAGAGGCACATCCTTTAGAACGCACCACAGCTTTCAACTGAACTTTTAAGTTTTCGAATTCAGTATCACGAATAAAAGTAGGAGGTTTTAAAATGCCTTCCTGGATTCAAGATGGTTCTGGAATGACAGAAACTGCTTTGCTGTGTTAGATTGGAATCTTGTTCTCGTTCTTGGCTTTGACTTAAGATATAGCTGATCCGTTGCATTTGCTGTTCAAACATGCTCTTAATTAACTGCATTACATCTTTAAACATCGCTTCTTTTTAAATTCTCTATATTAACTTCACTTGCCCGTGGGTCGTCGGTCGTCGGTCGGTCGTCGGTCGTCTGTCGTGGATTCTTGCGATCAATTTTTAACCCACTTCCCATGGCCCGATTTTATTGAAATTTTGCACACATGTGTATTTCCGGAGACAACACTTTCTATTAAATTTTGAGGCCCCTCGGGCTGCGGGGTCGGGGGGCTCCCAAACAAAAATTTTAAAAAATTTACCCGATTTTCTTCAAATTTTACACACATGTGTATACCCAATAAACAATACTTTTTCGATAAATTTGGTAGTGATCGGGTCCCGGGTTCGGCCGCAAGGCCCTTATACATTTTTTAAATATCTGTACTGGCATCAGATATTCGTCGCCCTTTATGGACTGTGTGCGGTGTGAGCTGCGCAGTCGGCTGCGCTGCATGGTTTTGGTGGTGGTGGAGAGAGAGAGAGAAATCTTAGCGCACGCACAAATGAACCCAGCAAATGAAACGAGACATACATGTTTTATGCTTACTTCAACTTACATTTTTATTTACTGAATTGTATTTTTATTGATGTCGTTTTTTTTTGTTGTCGATATCAACTTACAGATAGAACAACAAGTTTTCACAATATTCTGTCATTTGGCGTTTTCATAAATTAGTTCAGAGCAGTCAAAGAGTTCTCAAGATAAATGTTCGTGTTTCTTATTTGCTCAGAGTATGATTGTGCTCTAAGTGCTCAGAATAAAATGATCTGAGCTTTTTCAATTTTAACATCTGATGTCAAATGTTTGTTTCGATGATTTTCTTCTACAATAAAAAAAAATGGCCCAGGATCGAGGGGCTCCCATATCAATTTCTGCGATTAGAGAATTTAGATGAAAAATTTTAATTTTTATGGGTTGTTTTTTTGACAATTTTTATCATCCGAACTAGACGGTTTTCGCTCCATTAGCTCCGTATCGGTCGAAAACACATCAAAAATTTGCTGCATTCTCGCTCTTAACAATTTGTTGCAAAAAAAATTCTTCTTCATTTGTTTCCGAGCTTTTCTTTCAGCTCTTGCCGATTTGCAACTTCCCACTTCTGACACCAATTTTAAGAAATTTAAGCTTTCGAGTTCGTAATGGATTTTGAAAATAAAAACGTAACACACGTTTATTAATTCACAAATTACAACTTTAAATAACAAAAAGCGAAAATATCAAAAGTTCACAAATTACACTGGCGATTACTTATTATATACACAAAACAATTATATTTCACTACTATTCACTTAGGTGATAGGTTTTTCTGCTTGCGAGAACTTTTCAAAGAGAAAAATGAAACATGTTCTGTCGGTAGTCATAAATAGCAGAGCGCAGTTGGAATAAAGTCAGCAAACCGAATGGTTGGAAAATATATAGTCTGTGTGTTTTTTTTTATTCTTATTTACTGGTTGCTGCTTAAAGTACTATGGCGAAAGTAATCATATAGAAAATGAGTGTACAGAAACAAAATTATGTTGCCTAATTTTCATCCTACGCAAAGTTGTGCCGATTTAGACCAATATAATTTAAACCCATTGGATAAGAAATATATTCGGTTCATGTGCGATAATTGTGTACACTACATCTACAATGTCGATGAAGCAATGGCGATTTTGCTAAGGAATATGGAAGAAATGCATAAAAAATTTAACGACTATAAGCTTGAAGTGGTTAATATCCTTAGGGAAAATAAAAAAGATGTTTTAAATTGCATAAACGCTATTGACAATAAGTTAATAAGTTAATAAGCAATAAATTGGATAATATGTATATCCAAATCGCAGAAAGTAAGTGTAAATAGTGTAAAGATGTTGAAGTCGACATAGAATTAGTCGGTGTTTCAATGAAAGGGCAAAAAGACAAATGCTGTGAGCAAACACACACAGTTCAGAAACAAACATTTGCTGAAGTATTGGTGGGAAATGAAGACAACACCAATTCAGCTGTTGCACTTCCTCTACGATCTGTTTCGGTTGCTTCGAAAAAACCGCTAATATTTGCTGCGATAGGGATAATACGAACGTGACTAACACTGATATTGATATACCTACGCACAATAATGTTGATACAGCTGCAACAAGTAACATCACAGTAACAAATGCGCGAAATAAAAAAAGGAAGCAAAGGTTTATCGTTGGTAGGAATGTGAGTAAGGAGCTGGATGTTGTAAGTGCTAAGATATTTCTTCATCTGTCCTCTTTTAAACCATCGGTAACAGCAGAAAATATAACTAATTATATATCAACTCGAGCTAATATACCTAAAGAACATATAAGCTGTTATAAATTTGTTACAAAAGATGCTGATGAAAGTTTACTAAAACGTATTAATTTCAAGCTCATTGTCTCAGCATATTATTATAATAATGTCTTTGATGCTACGCTATGGACAGCAGACGTCCTTGTACGAAATTTTACTTTTTTTTATAAAGGAGAAAGAACGAGTGCAAAATCGTTAACTTCTCTAGTTTTTGATACATCGTTGCTACAAGGCCCTATACAGGGTGAGGGAGTATCGTCTGAAATTGCTAACGCTTCTTCTTCATCGTTGTCTTCAATTTTATCTGTATACTACCAAAACGTAGGCGGGTTGAGAACAAAAACTAATGAGCTGTCCTTGGCTTTAGTTGAATGCGGTTACAATATTATTGCTATCACTGAGAGTTTGCTTAATTCAGAGATTTCTTCGAGCGGCCTTTTTAATTCGACTGATTTTATTGTTTATAGAAGAGATCGAGATTCTAAAAGTACTGGCTTTTCAAGAGGAGGTGGTGTTTTACTGGCGGTAACTTCGAATCTATGCAGGAAGAAATCGTGCTGCCTTTTCATTCTGATCTAGGCTATATTCCACCTAATAGCAGTATTGAAATTTATTCAGCGAATGTAGACAATATTAGTTTTATTAATGTACTCACTCAACGATAATTGCTTTGCAATTGTACTCGGCGATTTTAACTTATGTAATCTTAGTTGGGTTTATTCCGACGAAGAAAAATGTCTTATACCAGTATCAAAGGATATGGAACATAAAACAATTGATTCAATGTTTGCTTTAAATTTTATACAGATTAATGATGTAAAAAAACAACCCATAAAAATTAAAATTTTTCATGTAAATTCTCTAATAGTAGATATTGTAACGGAGTTTTCCCAGCCGAGGTAATCTCAGCGTGACCAGAGTTCAGAGAAAAAGGGGTCGTTACAATAAATTTATACTTGTGTGGGACTTTTAGTTATATCCAGTCTTTATTTCTTAAATTCTATTCTTTCAAAGGTGTGATCCTGTGTGATGATGATCCTGAGCGATTCGTGATTGTGTGCCTGAGACGATCGTGATTTCTGATCGATGCGTGAGCCTGAGACGATTGTAAATCCTGAGCGATGTGAGCGTTGGCCTGAGACGAGCTTCAATCCTGAGCGATGTGTGAGCGCTAGCCTGAGATGAGCGTGCAACCTGGGTGATGCGTGATCGTTAAATGATCGTAAATCCAGAGCGATGTGTGCGTTTTAGCCTGAGACAAGCAAGAATCCTAAGCGCTGTGAGAGCGCTAGCCTGAGATGAGCGTGCAACATGGGTGATGCGTGATCGTAAAATGATCGTAAATCCTGAGCGATGCGTGCGTGTTAACCTGAGACAAGCAAGAATCCTCAGCGATGCGTGGGCGTGAGCCTGACGATCGTAACTCCTGAGCGATGCGTAAGCCTGAGCCTGACGTTCGTGACTCCTGAGCGATGAGTGAGCGTTAGTCTGAGATGAACGTGACTCCTGAGCGATCCGTGGGCGTGAGATTATCGTGACTCCTGAGCGATGCGTGGGCGTAAGCCTGACGATCGTGACTCCTGAGCAATGCGTGAGCGTTAGCCTGAGAACGTAAATCTTGAGCGATTTTGTAAATGTGTAAATCTAGAACGATGCGTTAGCGTGTTTGTATTCCACGGAAGACTGCAGCGATAAGCTGAACTGTACCGACGTAGCAACCCGCAGGTTAATCAAACAGAGTTGCTACGTTGTACGACGACGTTGGCAGCGAAAGCTGAGAAAACGATTGCAGCGATGAGCTGAACTGTACCGACGTAGCAACCCGCAGGTTAATCAAACAGTGATGCTAAGTTGTACGAAGACGTTGGCAGCGAAAGCAAAGAAAAACGATTGCAGCGAAAAGCTGAACTGTACCGAAGTAGCAACCCGCAGGTTAATCAAACAGTGATGCTACGTTGTATGACGACGTTGGCAGCGAAAGCAGAGAAAAAACGATTGCAGCGAAAAGCTGTACTGCAACGACGTAGCAACACATAGGTTAATCAAACAGTGACGCTACGTGATGTACGACGACGTTGGCAGCGAAAGCAGAGAAAAAATATCACAATGACACCGACGTGATCTCGACAGCAACCGAAGGAAAACTAAGAGATCGTCCGCCTGCGTGTTCGCCCTTTTATACTATTTTTGCATGCAAGTGGCGCGCTGTGATTGGCCAGTCCGGTGGCTTGATGTTATTCTGGATGTCATCTTTCATATCCGTTTGTTGGCTGCACTGCCTGGGTACAGGGTGCACCCAAATTTGGGAAAAAAGTATATGGCGTGTTTTGTGTGAACAAAATTCGGCCACAAGAATTTTGTTCCTCACACTCACATGTGTGCAAAGTTTGAACCTGGCTAATTTCGAAAAAATTAATATTGGAGCCCCCTTCACTTCAAATTTTTTTTCAAAACCTGTTGTCACCGGAGATACACATGTGTAAAAAAAGTTTTGTCCATCGGAGATACACATGTGTATAAAATTTTACTAAAATCGGGTTAATTTTTATTTTAAATTTGTATGAGACCCCAGAGCCCGGCGTCTGTAAAATTTTTACAATAAGTGTTGTTCATCGGAGATACACACGTGTATGAAATTTGAAGAAAGTCGGTTTAATTTTTTTAAAAAATGTGTATGGTGCCACACGACACCAGGGCCCGGGGTCTCCAAAATAATTACAAAACTTGTTGTCCATTGGCACCCCTCGGCCCTGAGGCCCCAAATTTTAATAGAAAGTTTTGTCTCCGGAAATACACATGTGTGCGAAATTTTAATAAAATCGAACAGATGTGCCATGGGCAAGCGAATTTAAAAATTTAAATATTTCTTGTAAATTCTGTGATTGTGGTGAAATTCCCCATTTTGCGGTGAAAAAATAACAGCCACAGCGCACGGTTGGTACGACGTGCACACAACGACGTACGAAGTACCACTAAAATTATTTCTTTTGAGTTGAGTGTGAGTGCGTTTCTATTTCTTCATATCTCTCGTACAAAACCTTCTCTATATAAAACCCCACAGTTTTCTTGAAGCACAGATCCTAACGAAATATTTATGTATTAGTGATTAAATTAAGAGCAAAAGCAAAGCAAAAACCATACGAAATTTTTCTGCGTTTCGCTGCCACAAATTACGTTTTTCGCTCTTTTCACTTCGGCCAGTTAGCGCGTTTAATAAATGCCACTGCTTATCTCTTCTACTCTGTATTCACATGTCATATGCACATCACATCATCATCATCATCATATTTGGCTCTACAACCGGGGTCCGGTCCTGGCCTCCCGCAAAAAGTCTCTCCACCGGTCCCGATTTCTAGCCGATGTCATCCAGTTTGGCATCCCTAAACTCTGGGCGTCCTGGTCTACGCCATCCTTCCAGCGTAAGCTTGGCCGGCCTCGCTGTCGTGTTCCATAAATCCTACCGCAAAGGACTTTCCGAGCAGGATCCTCTTCGCTCATGCGAGCTAGGTGTCCTGCCCACCGGAGCCTACCGAGCTTAATTTTCTTCACGATGTCGACATCGCGGTAACGCTCGTAGATCTCATCATTATAGAGTCTCCGGAATCGTCCTTCCTCACAACAATTCTCCGTACGACTTTTCTCTCGAACGCGGCTAAAAGGTCAGAATGCTTTTTGCTAAGCACCCAAGTCTCAGATCCATATGTAAGTACTGGTACCATTGTCTTATATATCAGCAGCTTGGATGTTATGGTTAAGTTCCTGGATTTGAAGAATCTTGACAGGCTAAAGTAGACTATTTTGGCGTTAAGCAACCGTGCGCGTATTTCTGGTTCCATGCTGGTATCGGCTGCTATAGTTGACCTAAGATAGTTAAAGGATTACACTACTTCAAATTCGCGCTCCACTATCTGAATTGAGGGACCAATGTTGGATCTTCTACTCGCAGACGTGGACACCATGTACTTTGTTTTGCTCTCATTTATGTACAGGCCCAGATTTCGTGCCGCCTGCTCTATCTGGATGAAAGCTTCCTGTACAGCTCTTTGGTTTCTACCAACGATGTCAATATCGTCTGCGTAATCAAGTATCTGAATGGACTTATAGAGGATTGTTCCTCTCGCCGTTACGTCAGAGTATCGGATCACTTTCTCCAACGCCAGGTTGAAGAGGACGCAGGCCATCCCCTTGTCGGAGCCCGTTATAGATGTTGAACGGGCTTGATAGTGATCCGGATATTTTTACTTGGCTTATAACATTGGTCATGGTCAACCTACATAGTCGTGTCAGTTTATTTGGGATGCCGAATTCTCTCATGGCTTTATAAAGTACTACTCTGGCTATGCTTTAAAGTCTTAAAAAAGATGATGTAGTGAGTTTTGAAACTCTGGACATTTTTCCATCACCAGCCTTAGGGTGTAATTCTGATCAGTTGTTGATTTGCCTGGGTCATTGGTTGAGCCTCCAATTCCTCAGTTATCTGGCCATTTAGCAACTCATGAAAGTGCTCTTCCCATCGCTCTAAGATGCCTTTAAAATCGGCGAACAGATTACCCTCTTTTTCCTTGCAGTATGTGCAACGCGGTGTATATTGCGTCATACCTCGGACCCTTTCTTTCGCCGGTGAACTGTTTTTTCATATCTTCTGAGCTTTTTATATTCATCTTCGCGTGTCCGCGTTCTATGATATTGTTGCATTGCTCGGTACGCAACATTCTTACGTTCAGTCGCTAGCTTACATTCGTCATCGAACCAGTCGTTTCGATCTCTACGACTACTGCCTAAGATGGAGTCAGCAGTACTAATGACAGTGCCCATTTCTCTTCTACGCCCGACATCTCAGCCCCAGGACTTACTCTTCCTGCATTTATGGCGAGTCCTATCGCTTGACCGTAGTTGTTTCTGGTCTCTTCATTGCGAAGGGCAGCCGTGTTGACTCGAATCTTATTCGCGGATGCAGTCTTCCGTGATGATGCAATCCGCGCTCGGAGCACCATACCAACAAGATAGTGGTCCGAGTCGACGTTGGCACCTCGGTACGTTCGTACCGTCATCAAATTCGGGTTGTGGCGGCGGTCTATCAACACGTGGTCTATCTGGTTGCGAGTGGCTCCATCGGGAGATACCCAGGTGGCTTTGTGGATATTTTTACGCGCAAACCTTGTACTCGCAACGACCAAATTATTGCTTGCTGCCATCTCTATGACGCGTTGTCCTTTGTCATTAGTGTTCTCGTACAAGCTATCAGTTCCAATGCACTGCCTCAATACTGGCTCCCTACCTATTTTAGCATTCATATCCCCCAGCATGATTTTTACATTCCCGTTCGACGGATTCAAAGAATTCTTCTTTTTCATCATCTGGGGAATCCTCTGTAGGTGCGTGAACGTTTAGGAGGCTTATGTTTTTAAATTTGCCCCGCACGCGAAGGGTGCATAGCCGTTCATTTACTGCATTAAAGCCGATAACGGCGGATTTCATTCTTTTGCTGACTAGAAACCCCACCCCGAGCACATAAAGTCTTGCATGACAGCTGTAATATATGTCATATTCTGATTTTTGTAAGACACCACTCGCTGTCCACTGCATCTCCTGAATTGCTGTTAAGTCATCATTTTATTTGGACAGGGCAGGACAGCACATCACATATCCATAATTATTTCGCGTTCTGACTTCTGAGTGTACAACATATTTCAATTGCTGCACCATTCAGTTTTGTATAAAAATATTTGTTCTGCTTCCTCTTGATATCTCTATACTCTCTGCCAAAAACTTCTCTATAGAAAAGGTTTTGCTCTCTGCTGCAGCGCAACAACAAAACAACCCCAATCATAAAGCAGGCAGCGCTGCCTATATCGTATCACTCATCAGCTCACACAGAACACAGTCATTTTAGTATGATAATAATATTTTTATCCATAGAGAACTTGAGGCTCAGATTTCGTCTGCAAATGTTCATCTATTAAAGGATAGTATTCATCACAAGTCTTTATGCATAGATTTTAACCAAAATATCTTTTGTAAGACTTGGGCTTAAATTCCTTGATAAGTTACAAGTATGATTTAACTGCAGTTAATTTTAATAATGTCAAAAATTATCTGAATACTTTTGACTGGAGTCATCTATTCAAGAATTTAAGTTTAAGTGAATGTTATGAAGTGTTCATGAATAAAATAGAATTAATTTTTCATATTTTTGTTCCAAACAAAAAGGTTATAAAGGGAAATAAGCCTGTTCGGTTTAATAATAGTCTAAAGTCTCTAAAGAGATTGAAAACATCTACAATGGCAAAAAAAAGCAGCAAGAACAATTCATGTTTACGAATGGAATTAGATCGAATAAGAAAAGAGTATGAATTTCTTAGGAAATACACCTTTAGTCAATATTGATGTCTGTTGAGTCTGATATTAAGAGTAATCCAAAAGTTTTCTGGAATTTCTTGAATAAAAAAAAGAAAACTTTTGGATTACCCTCTAATCTTTCGTATTATGGCTTATGGGGAGACATCTAATGATTTAAAGACCATTTGTAACATGTTTTTGCAAATTATTTTGGATCAAATTTTGCAAGAGAAACTCTGAATGGCGATAATGCTAAAAATATTGGTGGCGAACTAACAGATTTGGGTCAATTTTCTCTTACGAAAGAAGAAGTTGAAATTGAACTATCAAATCTTGACATCAATAAGTATGGTGGACCGGATGATATTCCTCCAGTCTTTTTAAAAAATTGTGTGTTAAGCATTACTGAACCATTGCTACATATTTTCAACAAATCTCTGGAGCAAGGAGAATTCCTGGAAGAATGGACATTTTCTTGTGTTTCACCAATTCATAAGTCTGGATCACGCCTACTTATTGAAAATTATAAGTCAATTTCCAAGCTACCTTTAATAACAACAATTCTCGATGCAATTGTAAAGAAAAAGATTGTGTCGACTTAAAGGAATAGAATTTCATCATTTCAGCATGGCTTTTTAACAGGCCGTTCTACTGCGACAAATCTTTCATTTTTTTACAGATTATTGTGTAAATTAGATAGAGTATGGTCGTCAAGTGTATGTGGTTTATACAGACTTTGCTAAGGCTTTCGACCGGGTGCAGCATAGCATTTTGATTGCTAAATTAGAAAAATTAGGATTCCATTCAATAAAAATAGCTTTCAATATTAAAATGGCTTTCTAGCTACTTATTGGGCAGAAACCTAAGAGTAAAAATAGGTGAGGTAACTTCCGACCTTATATATAACTATTCTGGCGTTCCGCAGGGTAGTCATTTGGGGCCTCTTCTGTTTATTTTGTTTATAAATGATTTGCCACTTTATGTTGAAAATGCAAAAGCTTGCTGTATGCGAATGATGTTAAATTGTTCTTTTCAATCAAATGCGAAACTGATTGTTTACTACTTCAGAAGGACATTGATAATATTATAAGATGGTGTAACATTAACAAGCTCTATTTTAATATTAATAAATGCAGTGTTCTTTCATTCTCAAGAAAAGCGCATCCCTTTTTGTCAAATTATAACATTGAAAAAGTAGAGTTGAAAAGAGTTTTTCAAAATTGTGATCTAGGTGTTACTTTTGACTCTAAGATAACATTTCATCTTCACTACGATTTTGTTATTGCTAGAGCAAATAGGATGTGAGGTTTTGTAAAGTGGAACTCTAAAGATTTTGTTGACCCATATACCCTGAAGTCATTATATGTCTCTCTTGTACGCTCGGTCTTGGAATACTGCTTTATAGTCTGGTGCCCTTATTACGCAAATAGTATCAATAGAATTGAAAGGGTTAAAAAAAATTTTAGTCGTTTTTCCATTCGTAAATTGAATTGGCCGGGTGAGCTGCTTCCATATAACTCGAGATTACTTCTTATCGATTTAATGCCTTTTAATTTGAGAAGAGATTATTATTACATTATGTTCATTAGGGACTTAATAATGAACACTGTGGACTGTCCTGAGCTTTTGAGTTTAATTCCTTTGCCCCAAATAGGCAGTTAAGAGTTAGTAACCTTTTGCATTTAAGAAATCATAGAACCAATTATGGACTTAATGGTCCAATTGCTCATGCTTGCTCTGTATTTATAAAATATTGCAATCATTTAGACATCTTCCTTATAAATAGAGATATATTTAAAAAATATTTATTAAGTGTGTTAAAAATTCATTAGTAATATATTTATTTTTATTTTTGTATTAATTTATTACTTTGTTCATAAATCTTGTAAAGAATACCTTGAAGATTAAATTAACTAAACTAAAAAAATTGTATGAGCGCCAATGGCAAATTGGAACCAAAGGAGATTGTCTTTGACCACAACACAAACGACCCCAACTGTCCCATGTACAAAAGCAAAATCCTGGCTGAAAAAAATAAAACAATTTACTAGCAATTAAATAATATTAAATGTATATATCTCAACATTTAGGGTCTTATGAACAATTTTTGTAATTTGGAATCCCTATTGTTACGGAAAATATTGAACTTATCTGTTTAAGTGAAACACTTTTAAGTGAAAGTGACGATGATGGCTTAGTCGACATTAATAACCACAATCTAACTAGGGTGGATTCTAGTTCACGTCATACCGGTGGAGAATTCACGGTACACTATTTTGATTGCTGGACAAATGTTGGATCTTCTACTCACACGAGCCCCGCGCTTACCAACCTTGCGGCATGAAGCATACTCGTTGTACTATCTTTCTATCTAGCGTTACTCCCTTGTAGGTGTAAACCTTACAACCCCACGATACATCCCCAGAACAAAACTGGGTCCGCACCATAGTTGTCCCAGTGCAGGCAGTCCTCCGAAGAGTTCCACTTGGTCTCTCAGACTCGGTTTCAACCTGATCCGTTGAGTAATGTATGGGGCACATGATGCCTCTTCGCCAGTCTTCTGGCATCGCTTCTTCCTCCCATACTTGCACTATTATTTCATGAATTGCTTGGTGTATTGTGGGGCCTCCTATTTTAATCAGTTCCGCTGGGATCCCATCTGATCCCGGGGCCTTATTATTTTTGAGCCGATTTATCGCATTGCTAACTTTGTCTATGCTTGGTGGCGGCATCATAGTTTTGGTCTTCGGTCATTGGTGGAGCCGCCAATTCCTCAGTTAGCTGGCCATTCAGAAACTCATGAAAGTGCTTTTCCCATAGTTCTAAGATGCCTTTGAGATCGGCGATCAGATGACCCTCTTTGTCTTTGCAGTATGTGCAACGCGGTGTATATTGCGCCGCGGCCTCTTTGGTAGAGCTTCCGCGCCTGGTGCGTCCTTCGTTCAAGGACGAGAGTTTGAAACTTGTCATTTTAACTACTGCTTAATTTTAACGCTGATCAAAGCACGTAAGTCATTTCAAACTTTTATTTTTTTTCCCCCTTACTGTCAAAGACAAAAGCAAAGCTTAAAAGGTATGATTATTAAAGCTTGGTCACAGCAGTAATAAGACACACCGGCTACAAAAGGAGGAGGAGAGGACGGAGCGACCGCTAGGAAGCTCGTCCGAAAATGATCTGTTGGCGTCTAGTCAAGAGATGGTGTTGTCAGCAGATCACAACGTGAGCGCCAGCCATAGTGCTCAACAGCCAAGCATTGCGAGTACTAGCCACAGTACACCAATGCTCGGCTCAATCTTGCCTAAGGTCGCCGGGGTCGGCCTCAAGAGCAAACGGAAGAAAACCGCTGGTGTTCTCTGGAAGCAGCAATACTGCTGGTACTGTCGATGAAAGAGACACGGCGGATGAACTCAGATATCGCAAAGTGATAGAGGAGTTCAACAAGCGGCAAATCAGTAGCAAGGTGGCTACTGATACTGCTTCTACTACCAGCCAGAAACGCAACAGGTCTCAGGATGAGACCACCAATGTTGCGAAGAAGGCTAAACTACCCAGAAAGGGTGGACTCACCGAGGCAACTACCAGTGGTGGTTCCAAGGTGGCAGCAATAAAGAAGGTCAGGAAGACCGCGGCTTCCTCCGTTGAGAAGGCTAAGGTCAGACCTTCATACAAAGAGGTGGCACTGACCGATGAGCTTTCAAATAGTGGCTCACCAATCTTGGACAAATGGGGCGACATTGAGGCCCGACTGTCTGAATTGGTGATGGATCACCTTATCACCGCTGCAAAGGGTCCACCAGTCTCTTTTGACTGCTCCGTTGTCCTTAGGGGTTTCAGGGTTTTGAAATGCGAGGACCAGCCATCTTTGTACTTTTTTGGCAAGTGCGTCGCTAAGATAAGCGACGAATGGGAGGGCTTGAAAATTAAGCATATCCCGGCCACGGAAGTCCCTAGGACGCCCAGGGCACGCATTTGGCTGCCAAAGATGAAGGTGGACAAAGCTTAAGTCCTCCAATGTCTACGGCTCCAAAACCCTGAAATACCGATAGACAATTGCAGCATTATTCGAGCAGAAGAACCCCAGCTCAACAATATGTCACTGGTACTCCTGATCAATGAGGAGTGTCTAGGACCTATTGAGAAAGCTGGCTTTAAGCTTAGGTTTTGCGTCAGTCAGGCCAAACTTTAGGTCTTCCGGCTGTCCCCTGAGGAAGATGACCCGGAAGAAGATACGGCTTCTAGACTACTAGAGGATCTAAGTATAGATCCTTTGTTGGCGGGTCGCTCTACATCAACCCAATAGTGACGATGTCTAGGTTACTGCAGATTAACCTCAAGCACTCGAAATGTGCCTCTGATAATCTGCAGATCTTCCTGTGCAAGGAGCACTTAGACATCGTCCTTGTACAAGAACCTTGGGTCAGAGGTACTGACGTCAAGGGTCTAAATACGAGGGATTACAATCTCTTTTACAAAAAAGATAACGGTAAGCCACGATCCTGTGTTTTAACGCTTTCCTTTGTCCAAATTTCAGCACTGCAGACCTAACTGTTGTCAGGGTAGTGGAAGCGGGAGGGGGACACCTTTTTGTGTCCTCGTCGTATTTTCCGCATGACCGCCCAACTCCACCAGAAGAAATCGTAAAGCTAATAAAGTCAAACGATGAATGCATCCTCTTGGGATGCGACTCCAATGCCAGACACTCCATCTGGGGCAGCTCGGAGGACAATGAACGGGGTGAGTCTCTTTTTGATTAGCAGTAATCTCAGCATTTGTAACTCTGGTAATACTCCAACCTTTACCTTCCCCGGTTCGGAGAGGTTCAATGGCTGGGAAGAGGTAATCGATATTACCTTGATTTCTAATAATAAGGTATTTAGGGTTGATAACTGGACAGTGTCCTACTCTGACCATAAGTATATAAGGTTTTATCTGAATCTCCGTACGGAGTCGATTAAAACTTATCAAAACATTAAAAGAACTGACTGGGTGAAATTGGGCAATGTTATACAGTCAAAATTAGGCAAAATACCCAATATTGAAGTAACTTCGGTTGATGAATTGGACAACAAAATTGATACGTTCGAGAAATCAATGAACGTGGCTCTAAAAGCCTCTTGCCCAACTAGTCGGAGTAAAAAAGTTCATCCTCCCTGGTGGAGCCAAGACCTTAGTAAACTTAGGAGCATGACTAGGTCGATCTTCAATATTTGCTATACCAACAAATACTGGCAGCCTTATAAGGACTGCCTAAGAAGGTACAAGAAGGCCATCAAAGCAGCCAAGCGGCGCTCTTGGATGGACTTCTGTCAATCAATTGAAACTACCAAGGACTCGGCAAGAATTTGCAAGATTCTGGCGAAAGAGAGCACCTGTCCGACTTTCATCAAGAAAGATGACGGTGGATGGACGGCATCTGCGACAGAATCCCTGGGTCTTCTCATAAATACACATTTTCCCAACAGCAGCTATGAATGCGCATATAACTTAGAAAGGTTGCATGCTGAGTATCCGGTCTGTCGTTAAGTAGTGGATAATATCATTACCCGGGAAAAGGTTTCCTGGGCTCTAAGAAGTTTTTCGGCCTATAAGTCTCCTGCCTAGATGGTATACAGCCGATTATGCTACACATGTCGCTGGAGCTGTCATCACTCTGGCTAATGAAGATTTTTAGGAGCTGTCTCCTACTCAGTTATGGCCCCCGCAGCTGGAGAGGAGTTCGGGTGGTTTTCATACCCAAAGCAGGCAGAAGAGGCCATGAATCAGCAAAGGATTTCAGGCCTCTAAGTCTCTCATCGTTCTTGCTAAAGGCTCTGGAGCGAATTCTAGATAATCATATCAGGCAACGATTTGTCACACAAGCATCGAGATCTCAACACGCATATCTTAACATATCTTAAGGGCACGTCCACGGAGACTGCCTTCCATGAGGTAGTGCGAACGATTGAGCACACGATCAACTACAAACAGTTTACTCTAGCCACCTTTTTAGATATAGATGGGGCTTTCAACAATGTTCACATTGAGGCCACTCCACCAAGTCAGGAGTGGAATCCTTCCGTACACAATGGATCGTATCCATGCTCGGCAGCAGGATTATACATGCCACTCTTGGCATCTGTAACATTACCAAACGAGTCGACAGAGGCACCCCTCAAGGAGGGGTCATCTCTCCCTTACTGTGACTGATGGTAATTAATGAAATGCTACTAAAACTTGAAGAGGACAGGACGAAGGTAGTTGCGCATGCAGATGACGTGGTGATATTCGTATCAGGACAATACCTTTCCGTGATCAGTGAAGTCATGGAAAGGGCCCTGGGTAGAGTCAGCTCCTGGGCAACAAGCTGTGGCCTTGGAGTCAACCCTGGGAAGACCGAAATGGTTCTGTTCACCACTAAATCTAAGATACCGGCCTTTGTCCTTCCAAAACTCAATGGAAAAGGTCTCAGCCTCACCCCCAGCGCCAAATATCTCGGAGTGATCTTGGATAGGAAGCTTAGCTGGAAGGCTAACATAGAGAACAGGGCTAAGAAAGCAAGCGTGGCCCTATATGCCAGCAGCAAAACCATCGGAAGGAAATGGGGCCTTCAACCAAAGATGGCTCTTTGGCTGTACACAGCTGTTGTACGGCCAATTCTCACCTATGGATCGCTGGTTTGGTGGCCAGCGATGAAGAAGAAGTATAACGCCACCAAACTCAGCAGGTTACAGCGATCAGCAGCAGTAGGAACTACAGGAGCTCTACGGTCTTGCCCGATCGAGGCCCTTAACACCATCTTGTACCTATTACCTCCTGACATATTTATCAAGTATGTTGCGACGTGCAGTGCTGTACGACTCAGAGAGTCTGGGTCGTTTGCTACTAGACCATACGGACACTGCAATATACTGCAGGCAGTACCTGAAGGAATAATACCATAATCTACTGATTACTGCATCACTAAATTTAGCTTCAACTCCTCGTTCAGCGTTGAGTTTCCTACCAGAGAAAACTGGAAGGATGAGACAGCAGCGAGGCAATATGACGCAACAATATTCACTGACGGATCCAAGATGAAGGACGGAGTCGGTGCAGGTATCTTCTCATATGACCTAAATCTGTCAAGGTCAATAAAGCTACCCGATTCGGCTAGCATCTTTCAGGCAGAGATTCTAGCAATAAGGGAGGCCTGTAGAGCATTAAGGCGCATAAACGCACAAATCGGAAGGGTTGGTATTTGTGTTGATAGCCAATCTGCCATAAGGGCGATTTATGCGACCACAATAAACTCGAAACTAGTTCAACAGTGCCAAGAAGAATTGGCTTCGTTCAGTCAACTCCTGGACAACACCATAGTATGGGTGCCGGGGCACAGCAATATAGAGGGTAATGAGAGGGCGGACGAATTGGCTAAGATGGGCGTCGCTATGGACACTGGCTCTATGGAGAAGGTTAGCTGTCCAATGAGCTCAGTCAAGGAACAAATTCTGTCCTTTTTTTATACTAAGTCACAGCTCAGGTGGAGCAGTCTGTCGAACTGCGCCATATCAAGAACGATATGGCCATCATACAGCAAAAAGAAAACCACCGAGCTGTTATCCAGAACCCGGAAGGATATTGCAAGAGTTGTGGCTATCAGCACTGGCCACTGACCTGTGGGCAGTCATGCTGCTAAGTTGGGTATACCGCACAACAACTTCTGCAGAAGTTGCAAAGATGAAAATGAGAAAGAAACTTTCATACACTTCCTTTGCAGTTGTCCGGCTCTAGCAGTGTCAAGACACCGCATTTTAGGTAAACCATTTTTCTACGACCTGAAAGAGCTCTCAGTTCACAGGGTCATCGACTTGATCTCATACCTGAACGCTACAGGCTGGATTTAAAACCCTGTCCTTATCCATGCTATATCCCTCGAGTTTTGTGGCATCAAAATGGCGCACACTAGCGCTAATTGAGGACCAAGCAAGTACAGCGTGGACCACCACTCTACTTACCTACCTACCTCAAGTACGAGATTCTTTTCGCAGGCTGCTTTCTTTCACCGGTGAACTGTTTTTTGATATCTTCTGAGCTCTTTATATTCACCTTCATCCATCCAGTCTGGTGACCTTGGCTGAGTTGAACAACTTCCCGCAGCTGTTCCTAATAAGTCCCAACTCCGAAGTCCACCAATGGGGTTTCTTCTTGCCTCTTGGACGAATCAGAGGACAGGAAGCTGACAGCGCTTTATTAAAGGCCGTGTGAGGTACTTGACCTTGTTGTTGTTGTAGCAACTCCAGGCCTGAAACGAGACCAAGAGGAAACCCTCCAAACATTAAACTCTCATTCACTGTACAAATAAACCCATTCATTCTCGCTGAGTACTTAAATTAACTAAAGGCAAATGGCAAGCAAAACGGATAGAAAATAAAAGTTCTAATGCTAATTAGATGAACTAAAGGAGGTGTTAGTAATCAAGTTATGTTGGCAGGCAAAGAAAAGTGGCCGCGCCACCAGGGTGGGACCACAGGTTCCCGACGTCCAAATCCGTAGGGTGTAGGGGGCGAAGGAATAGGTGGTTGGTATTATGGGTGCCTTAGTTACAGTCGGGGCAGAGATCATTGGTGCCAGGGATAATGCGAGCTTGATAGCTCTGACGTATATGGCACCAACCCGACCGAAGTTGTGCCAGGGTTGTCCGGGTTTCCCTGGGCAGCGACTTTTCGCTGTTATTTATAGGGGGGATGTGTACCAAGGACCCTGTTAACCTTGCTTGAGGAGACTGCTGCATTATACTGTATTATAGTGTATACTATTTGAGGCTGAACGGAAATGGCGGGATTACAGGTGGCCGGTATGACTGTGTTTATACAGTCTCTGTACGTCCTGATGTCTTGACGTATGCAGCGTAAAGGTATCTCACTGACAGTGATGTCATTAACTGGGTGTCCGGGGTTTTGGCAGGCTAACAAAAACTGCTTTGACAACAGTTCATTGTGTTGCCTGACGGGGAGTATGGACGTTTCACCATGAAGATGATCAGGGTTGGTAATGGAGTGGCACCCAGTTGCAATGCGAAGGGCTGGGTTTTGCCTGGACTGGCTATTATTCCATTGAGTGTCACTTAAAAATGACGTCCAGAGGGGGGCGGCGTAGTTAAAAATTTAGCGGCCAATAACTTTATACGTCGTCATAAGGACTTCTTTGTCCTTTCCCCATGCGGTTCCGGTTAGGGCTCTAAGAACCCTATTACGACTGTTCACTTTACTGCAAATATTTTTTGCGTGCCTACAGAAGGTAAGGAGGTTGTCGAATATGACTCCTAAAATGCTTTGAGCAGGAATTTCTGAATTCCACATATGCGATCTTGCCGTTTATGTAAGCTGACAGGAAACTTTTGAGTCGGGGAGAGTGGAATTCATTATGTCCTGTAGGAGAGTAGGGAGGTCATCCGTATCGAAAGCCTTGGACAAGTCGAGTGCCACGATAGCAGTGCGCCAGTGCGGGCGACGGTGGTTAAGACCGTCCGCGATGTGGGACGTCAGCTCCGTTAAGGCGGTAGTAGTGCTGCGATGTTTCCTAAAGCCATGTTGGTGGGAGGCGAGACTCAAGTGTTAATGAAGACTGGGAAGGACGAGTGTATCTAAAGTTTTGGCTTTAGGAGATAGCAGCGAAATTTGTCTATGGTGAGGTTTTCCATAGTTAGGTTAAAGATTTTTGCTACATAATCCAGGCTGGAGTTATGTAGCTTCTTCAACATAAACATGGAAATCCTATCCGGCCCAAGGCCCTTGGAAGGTTTAGCCTCTTGCACCTCAAGGCGGTGAAGGTAGGGTGGTTTGGTTCGCATTTTAACGCTTTTAGTTTGCGTAAAACAGGACAGAGTTTTTTGGACCCTATCGTGCAGTTCTCAAGATGACTCAGCCACTTAGATCGCCGGTGATCGGCAACCAGTTTTTGTATGTGCTTGGTTAGCTGAGTAACTCGAGGGTCAGCAGGATCCGTAACTCTTAGTTGGTCACGACGCTCAGCAAGCCGGAGGGCTTCCGGCGGAAAGGATTGAATGACGTTTTTGATTCTTCCGGCAGGAATAAGTGTTTTGGCGGCACGAACTACAATGTCACGGAAGGCCTTCCCCCGCGAGTCCCCCGCCTCTGTCGGATCAAATGATTTGATAACCGTCAAAGGATGCCAATGAGCATGAGTTGGGAATTTTGGTCTCCTGCACGGCAGCAATTAAGATGTTATTGCGAAACATATAGTGGGTGATCTCTCTTAATTTGTTTCGCAGGCCATTACAGTTCCATTGAAGGATCTTGAAAGAATGAACTGAATGGCCTGTGTGCTGGCCGTGTTTAGTTTGTGGATGAGGAGGAGTGGTGTGTGTGTGTGGGGGGGGGGGGGGGGGGGGGGGTGCATTGTTAGTGCACAGGGGTTTGTGGTGGTAATGGACATTGGTGGGGGTGGGTTGTTGTAAAGCTCCTTGGGAGCAGCATGTGCCAACGAAATTGATGTTATAATCGTTGGCACTGTGTAGCCCTGAGCATTGCCGCAGATGACATCAATTGGCACAACTGTTGCAACGGACAGAGGCTTCACATTTCCGGTTAGGACAGTTGCAGACCGAGCAGGACCAATTCTGGGACCTGGGTTCGACTCGATCCCGGCTCTAATTAGTAGTATGCAGAGTACGCATGCCGGGAGCCTCACTATGAAAGCAGAAAAACATAAGAATGCTTGCAAAGCAAAATAAAGTAAATGGAAGAAGTGGATCCAGGTGATACAATCTCAAACTTGTTATTGTGTTGACGATCTTTGGCCGAATGTCCTGATAGGTATTGGGGTCCTTTCGGTGCGTAGAACCAATCGTCGTGGAAAGGACTTGACCTTGTTGTCAACTTCATTGGTGTTAGGGATTGGGAGGGGGGGCGGTAGGGAGAATTAAAAGTTCAGTGTTAAAGTGGCGCTTAAACGTTTCTGTATATTTGAGCCAATCAGTTCTTTTGTGATTTCTGAAGGCTGGTTGTCAGGAGGATTCATCATCTATCTATGAAAGCAGAAAAACATAAGAATGCTTGCAAAGCAAAATAAAGTAAATGGAAGAAGTGGATCCAGGTGATACAATCTCAAACCTGTTATTGTGTTGACGATCTTTGGCCGAATGTCCTGATAGGTATTGGGGTCCTTTCGGTGCGTAGAACCAATCTTCGTGGAAAGGACTTGACCTTGTTGTCAACTTCATTGGTGTTAGGGATTGGGAGGGGGGCGGTAGGGAGAATTAAAAGTTCAGTGTTAAAGTGGCGCTTAAACGTTTCTGTATATTTGAGCCAATCAGTTCTTTTGTGATTTCTGAAGGCTGGTTGTCAGGAGGATTCATCATCTAGACTGAATTGAATGTATGGGTGATCTGAGAAAGAATGTTCAGCCGATACCTTTCAGTTAAGAATTTTATGATTGTTCGAGTCGATAACAAGAGCAATGTCTAAGACTTCTTGTCGACTTTTGGTTACAAACGTTGGTTCATTGCCAATATTGGAAACAATAAGGTTGGTGCTTAGGAAAAAATCAAAAACTAACTCACCTCTATCGTTGATGTCGGACCTGCCCCACATGAGCGTTTGCATCGCATCCGATTATGAGGCAGATGTATTTCGGCTTGCCTCAACGATAATTCTCTCTAGGTTTTCGCCTGGAAAAGAGCCCATTTGATCGTGAGCGAGATACGCCAATGCCATCCAGTAGGTGCCTTTGGCAGTCTCTAGTTGCGCAGCGGTGACATCTCTATCGCTGAAGTTAGGGAATAAAAATACATTTAGGTTACTTTTCACTAATATGCAGGATCTAGGGTTACCTTTATCTGCCACACATGGGTAATATCCAGGAGTACTGAGTCCATGAACCAGGTTGTTAACAATCCATTGTTCCTGGATCAGAACGATGTTCCTTCATCTTTCAGCTTTAACCACGGTATTATCCAGGTCTTCCCGTTCTGAGGGCGAACTAAGAAGTTCGTCTTCATTAGGGAAGTCCCTGAAGGGGAAGTCCTCAATCTCCAAATCCCACAGAGGGTCGGCGATGGAGGCAGACGACAGTGACGGGGTCACCGAAGCTGTAGGAGCATTGTCATCCATAGTGGGAAAGGTGACGGATGCTCCATCTGGTCCTTTTTGTATACCCGAAGTGTGATATGATCCCATACAAATCTTCTCACGCCTTTAGTCTTCGCCAGACGAGATAGGAATTCCTGGTTGATCACAACGATCTGTAGGAGCCCTTTTTCTCATCCAGCTTTGCGACGTGCACCGAAGATCTCAAGTCATCACGGGCGATTAGCTTGATGCGGTTTTGATGCTGCCCGCCATCGCAAGTGATCGGAGGAGGTCCTGGGTCATGAGGGTCAGGAAACTGCCAGACAGCTTCAACTTGAACTTGCTCGAACTAGAAAATTAAAAACTTATGGTGTGCTGCATTTTTGTTCCCACGAGTGGCGGAGAAAGGAGGTCCATCTGTACAGATCTCCGCAGTATACAGATAAGGCAGGCTATTCTAGAGGTCGCCAGGTATCCTCCCGTACACGACTGGACTATTTTTTTTTTTTTTTAAACTAGGCACCTTAATCCAGCCCAGGGGATAAGGATAGGTTTAGGGTGGAAGAAGAGAAAGGAGGGGCAAATAGGGACGGGGAAGGGAAATGTTCTCGAATGACCTTACTTAGCCCCTACAACTCGCCAAGTTCGACACTCAGGTAGGAGTCAATTTGCAGAGAGTTGCTAGAGATATTTTTAACTATGAAGAACATAACAGTAAGTAGGATTTCCTGTAGATAACCCTTTTTCATTCATTGCGTATTGGAGTTCTCTTCCCTTGGTTGTTGTTAACCTTATGTGTTTTTCGCATTAAAGTCTCCACCGATGACAAACTTTTGTCCCAATTGTTCTAAATGTTCTGAGAATTCGTTTTTTTAATCGTATATTTAGGAGGGCAGTTAATACTAAACACAACTATTTGTTGTCTTTATAACTACAACTGTCGATTGTATTTTGTTTGTTTGGATTCTTGATTCCTCATAATGATTAATACTTGCTTTTAGAATGACAGCGCTCCCTGCTCTAGCAGAATTGTCCAGTTGAATGGTATGATAGACTTTATACCCTCTGAATTTAATAAATGATTCTTTGATGAAGTGAGTTTCAGAGGCTAGACATACGTCTGTTTTATTTATGTCCATGACTGCCTGTAACTCTTTTTTTATGTTGTAAGAGTCAATTTGCATTCCATGCAATTATTCTTAGTGATTTAGTCATTAAGTTACTTTGATTTCGGGGCAACTCTTTGAGCGTTGCTCTCAATTTGTCTTACTCTTGTATCAAGATTGGAAACAGATTTCTCTATACATATAGGTGTTCATATGGCCTGCAGGATTTGTTTCAAATCATCTTCTTGTTGCTCTGGAGAACAGCCCCAGCATATGTTGAGCTAATTTTTGGCCTTTTAAAAACTTTGTCATTGCTTTTTTCTTCTGTTTTTTTTTTGTATAAAAAGTTAATTTTGTAAAAAAAGAAAAACCTTTTTTTATAAAGAATGGATAAAAAATAGATTGACATTGTCAGAGAAGTCAAAAATAAATGTTTACCATTCGGAAGGCTTGTTTAAGCGTGCTATCGCTGGGAAGATGAGTGAGCATGATCACTGGCAATTATTTAAAGTACGGAAAAAATTACAAAGAAAATGTCTCCACGCCCCTTACAGCAACGGAAAACGAATAATTGTGAATCCTTGGCCTTGGTACTCTTTGCTTACATACTCCACTGTGATTTAAACTAACTAAAAACATAATGAGTCACAATTTATTCTTTATATTGTAGGTTTGGGATTTAATGTTATGGGAGGTAAGGAACAGAACTCTCCTATTTACATATCTCGAATTATACCGGGAGGAGTTGCTGATAGACATGGTGGACTAAAGAGAGGAGATCAACTGCTATCAGTAAATGGTGCGGTAAGTTTGTGCATTTTATGTTTTAAAGTGAAAGGCTCATTTGTGTGTTGATCTACTATCATCATCATAATTATATGGCTGGCCCAAAAAAAATTTATATACCGGTCCGGATTACAGGTCCTGATTACGAGCCATAAATTCCACTCCAAAGGACTTTCCCACCTTGCCCACCTTCTCTTCTCAAAGATCTCTTGAACTTTGTAGAGTTTCTCACATACGAGAACAACCGTTCTATTTAAGGCTTTCCTCTCAAATACGTCATAATGGTCAGGGTGCCTACTGGAATGACAATTGTCGTCATGATGACACCATCAGTTTGGAAGTCATTGTTAATTTTTTGGATTTGAAGAGTCTTGACACAATTATTTTGTTTGATGTCGATTTTTTCCAATTTTAATCCTGATGATGAAAATGGGGTGATGTATAGGTACAGGTGTACCACGCAGCACCCGCGTAGAGCAATCTTTTTTTAATTTTCATTTGCGAAGAAAACTACATTTACAAGAACACACTGAGAAAAAATAAGAACACGAGCGTTGTTAATTGACTGGTTCAAATTTCCCCTTTTTATTTGATTATTTATTTATATAAAAAATTGTTTTTAAATTCTCTATATTAACTTCACGTGCCCGTAGCTGACTGGCTGGTCAGATCTTGTGATTAATTTTTTTTGGTTATTAGAAAATTTACATGAAAAATTTCAATTTTTATGGGTTTTGTTTTAGGTTGAACAATGCTTTGCAATTCAATGCAGAAAAGGAAGTGAGTGAATTCAATTATTATAAGTGTCATATCGAACAAGAAGTCTTTCGATAGTTTTGCTATTTTCCGATAGGCGTTTTAAATTCTAAGGTCGCGAGTAGATTAGTGCAACTTCGCTATGTTTAATATCATTTATATTGGTTTTCAGCTTTGTCGGCCATCAATTTATTTTAGAGTAAATAAAAATCGGAACATACTCCGGGGCCAAATTGATTGCTCCTGGTTAGATTGAAGAGGCGAATGATAAAGTACTTGATTTTATATCATCTTACGTCATCGTACAATACGGATAATTCCATCGTTGCCGGGATGCACATCAACAATCCTGCCCAATGGCCACTGCAGTGGAACCGTTGACTTGTCCTTTACGTATACCAGGTCGCCTACCTTTAGTTAGGTTGTTGATGCCATTTCTTTCTTTGATGTAAGTTTTTTTTATAATTCGAGCACGGTTCGCACCTTTATAATGCTTGGCTATATGCTTGACACAGCGTGGGCGTTAAGGAAGAGGAGGAGAAAAGAGGAGATGTGTATGAGCTTGTGTTTTGAATGCCTGTGGATCATAGTGATGTGGGAAGACAGAGCTTGACAGAGCATTCCACATACGATGTGTGGTTCATAGTGGACAAAATTTTAACTGTTTCATATAAATTTAAAGTAGAATTTTATTTTTTAGTAAAAAATCTAAAATTTGTTTAAAAGACGAGAAGACCCTATAAATCTTTATATTTATATTTATTTAAAGTTTAAGTTTGGAGATATTCCTTTGAGAATCGTCACCAATATCCCTGAACTTGACTTTGTATATTTTGTCATCGGCTAAGCCGGTTTTCTGGAACGTTCTGCAAATTTTCATCACGTACCGCCTCGATTGATCTCATGAGCATAAAGTGGGCTGGTGTCAATGGCATGTCATAATTTGGTTTAATAGATATCGGTGTAAGCGGGCGTGAGTATAAAATAGTTTCGATTTCACATACGAGCGTGGGGAATTCTTCTAAACTCAATTATCTCGTTTCCATGGTGGGTTAAACCTGGGTTGAACCTGGGTTAGCATTCATGGAAAAGGGGTTGAGTTGAGTTTTCGTTAAACTCAGTTTGAACTCAACGAAAATACCTTGGTAGAGTAGAGTTGAAATTCAAATTGCCGATTGTTATTATTTTGTATGTAGTCGTCGGATTTTATATTCTATGGTCAAAATTTCAACTTAGTTTCAACATGATTACATGGAAACGCGTAACGCCATTTTGCATTTGACGAAAATAAATTTCAACCCAACCCAGGTTCATGGAAACATAGTGTAGAATGCGTAGTTGTCCACTGTCCACTAACCAAACTCGTCGAGACGACGGCATGTTTTTCGTCGGGTTACATTCTTGCTTTCTTGCCAGCAAACGCCGGAAAAAGATTTCGCGAAAAAGAAAATAAAATCGACATTAAAATCTGGAAAGGTGCTCGGTGTTGGAAAAAAAAAGAAAGAAAATTCTGAGTGGCAAATCGTGATTTTGTAGTGCCTTGACTTCTTGACTCAGGAAAAGTGGTTGTTGTTCTTGTTGTAGCAGCTCCAGGTCTGTTAAACCTATTGCTGAGTTGACGATTCTTGATCCAGAGTGTAAAACACGAGAAATTAAGTTGAAGGGACGCCTAATAAGTTCACATGCAATTTTCTCGATTTTAGCAAATCAATACATCATTGAAACCGTAAGTGTTTGATTTCCATATATTTTTTTTGCCATAATTGTGAGACATCCGGCTCATCACTTTACAGCCGACTCCTCGGATAAAGGTTTTCTTGTTTTTTTGTTGAAAGTGACAAGTCGGACGGACACCTCGTCCATCAACCATACGTCACATATAGCACACGGATTAGTTGAGAGGATTTTCCTGTGCCTTGATGCTTCCGAAGCCTCTTCCATTCTGCCGCAGAAGAGTCTCAAGGATGCGCGCTTGGCTTTCCTCAATTCTTTTTTATACACTTATTTTACACTCAGAGTTCCACCAGTGTGGTCTCTTCTTACCAGTAGGTATAATAAGAGGACAGAAAGCGGACATTGCTCTATTTAAGGCCAAGGAGTTCCTTCACCTTATTGTCAACTCAAAAAAGTTAGTGGGAGGATAACTAGTCCCATCGTTTAGATGACGTCTAAACGTATCTCTATACTTGAGCCAATCGTTTTTGCGATAATTTCTGAATACTGATTGGCAAGGAGGTTCATCTTCCAGACTTAACTGAATGTAATGGTGATCTGAGAAAGAGTGCTCAGCCGAAACCTTCCAGTTTAGAATTTTGTGGTGAATTGAGTCGGAGACATGGGTGATGTCTATGACCTCTTGTCTTGCTTCATTACCTATATTGGAAACAACCAGGTTAGTACTTAAAATATAATCAAAAAGTAGCTCACCTCTGTCGTTTATGTCAGTACTGCCCCATACCGAATGGTTCGCGTTAGCGTCAAATCCGATTATTAAGCTGGTTTTCTTGGATTTTGCTTCCTCGATTAGTCTTTCCAGATTGACACCTGGTAGAGATTCAACACAGTCGTGTGCCAGATATGCCGATGCCATCAAATGTGCACCCTTGGCAGTCAACAGCTTCACCGCGGTGGTATCACGGTCGCTAAAATTGGGGAGTAAGAATACATTGAGACTATTTTTCTAATATGCGGGCTCTAGGTTTACCTTTGTCTGCCACATATAGTGGATAGTAATTAGGAGTCCACAAGTCGGTTGTTAACAACTCTTGAATAAGGACTATAACTTCTCCGTCTTTACAAATACGGAGTAGAAGGGAGGCTGAAGCCTTTTTGGAGTGCTGGAGAATAATCTGTACCACCCACAGCATTATTGCTACTCTTGGGCAGAAAAACCTCCACTACATCGCTGTCCAGCTCATCCCCCCCGAAGGCGAGTTGAGAAGCTCTTCTTCATTGGTAGATTCCTTGAATAGAAGGTCCTCCCACTCCAAGTCCGACAGAGTGTCAGCCATGGAGACGGAAGACTGCCACGAATTGGCCGAAGCTGGGAACTGGGGAACATCGTCAACTATCATGGAGACAGAAGACTGTGACAGGGTAGCCGAAGCTTGGGGAACAACGTCATCCATCGTAGGGAAGGTGACGGATGTTCCCGGTTCAGGAATTTGAAACTCCGATTCCGAGGGATGAGTGGGTGGTTTACCAGCTTCTAACTCATCCTTCTTATAGATCCGAAGTGTGATGTGGTTCCATCCAAACTGAATCACGCCTTTGGTCCTTACCAGTGGAGCAAGGGAAGGATGGTTGATCACAACTATCGCGGATCTGTGGTAGCCCCTACGCTCTTCTATCTTAACGACCTTCCAGTCGTGCGTCTGAAGGGAGGGATTGCTTAGCCGTAAGACCTTGAGTATTCCATCAGCAGTTGGGGGTTCGATGGGAATCCAAGTCCGCGCTCTTCTTAGTCGGGTAGGGATATCCTCCTTTGCAACAACCTCGAGCTTGGCACCAGGCCAAACCTCCCCAAGACTGCCAATAGCCAGTTTAAAGAAATCACAATATCTCGAATTTTCGCACGCTATTAGCTTTATCCGGCCTTGATGCCAACCGCCATCGTATGTGGAAGGAGGGGGTCCAGTTCGACCCTTCATAAATCTCGCGAAACGGTCTGAAAGTTTGACATTAATTTGCTGCCACCGATCAGGAGAGGTGGATCCGTCTATGTCGCTACGATCAATTACCGTGACAACGATCCTGTCTTTTAGGACGTCGCTGAAGGACCTCTGAGATGTAATAGTGGAGTGACAAGGGGCGGTTGCACTATGTGCCTTGAGTCTTTTTGAGATCGTTATGGCCTCCACCGATCTCTCTCGCTTCGACGTAGAGTCTCCGCTGGTCTTCCTGCTGTCCTTATTAAGAAAGTCTTGGGCCCATTTAAGCTTGGCGATTTGCCTCGGCGTCCTGCTGGTCTCCGGAATAGCTCCGAGGGCCTTGAGTGTCCGATTGGCATTACGTCGGTCCTTGTAGAGCGACCTTGTGGAACGCGCGAACTATTACTACAAGATGAACTCCTAAGTGAAGTAGTCGGTACGACTTTACCTCCTTTGTGGTGCCATGGCCATGTGGTGCCACAACCCAGCCACTGCTGGTAGAAGGATTCCCTTTAATAGCCGCTCTGCGCTTGTTGGCAATGGATAAACCACCACCCACCATTGCAGGGGCCCTTCCGGTAGCCAACGATTGCACCGTGCTACCGTCCGGTATAGAAGAAGAACCGGTAATTAAAAATTTATTTATTGCCTTAATAGCCGCTCTGCGTTTGGTGGTAGTGGATAAACCACCATCCGCCGTTGCAGGGGCACAAACGGTAGACAGCGATTGCACCGTGCTACCGTCCGGTATGGAAGAAGAACCGGTATAAGAAGTGCTAGTTTTCTCACAACTAGCAGAAGCAAACTTATTTTTAGCTTTAATAGCCGCTCTGCGCTTGTCGACAGTGGATAAACCACCATCTACCGTTACAGGGGCACTACCGGTAGCCAGCGATTGCACCGTGCTACCGTCCGGTAAAGAAGAACCGGTATTAGAAGTTTGTGCTAGTTTTCTCAAAATAAGCAAAAGAAATTTTTTTTATTATTTGCTGCCATATGATTCCCACGAGTGGCGGAGAAAGGAGGTCTATCTGTACAGAGATCCGCCATATACAGATTCCATTTGGATCTCTTTGTGAGATTACTGCGCCTATAACTTCGTTGCTAGCGTCAGTAGTGAGGAAGAATGTTTTGTTAAAGTTAATTTCTTTTTCCCAAAAATTAGATTTTTAAATTATAACTATCTAATGCTTGGAATACTTTTGTAGGACCAATGAACACTCTCAAGTCTTAATGTAAACGCCAGCCACTATGAAATTTTCAATTTGGATTATTTCGATCAGGTTGAACACTCTCAAATCTGAATGTAAACGTCAGACACAATGAAATCAATATGCTTATGTACAAGCAATTCCTTTTGTACCATCCACGTGAACGGATGCTTTTTTTTATAATCGTTTATTACAAATAAAGTTAAGTTTTTTATTTATTGAATTTGGCATATTTTCCTTTCGCGAATTTCACCGTCTCCGCCTTTTGATATAGGACTAGGCTCCTAAATCTGGTGACTCCGAAATAGTATACGCGTGGAAAACGGTGTGAAAGTTAGCGAAAATTCTCTACATATACACAAACATCAAAATCATCAGAGGTAGCTATATTATAGTCGTCGCATAATTATCGTAGCGGAACCATAAAATATACTGTACATGCAAGTAGTACGGTTAAAACGGCATATAAAGATATACACGCGGTGCAACACATTTTTTTCATACAGTGGTACACGATACGACAAAAGTTGTTACAAAATAACAATTAAATTTTTTATACGTACACAACTGGAATAACAAGGCACAGTTAATTTTATCAAAATAAATTTTTTTTGAACGGTGCTTTTGGCTTGTTACAGTGACGACTGATCCAGACAAAAGTGAAATATCGCACGCTGGCGAATTAAAGCTGACGGCAGCAGTTAAAATTCCACCATTTTGGACAGATCGTCCAGAATTATGGTTTGCACAAATTGAGGCGCAGTTTGCATTATATCGCATCACAAATGATACAGCTAAATTTAATCATGTGATCGCTAATTTGGAAACAAAAATTTTACAGTATATACCAAATACAGTTACTGATCCACCGACGGTTGATAAATATATTTCCCTAAAAAGGAAAATTATCGACTGTTTCGCAGAAAGTGGTCAAACGAAAATTAAAAAATTGCTATCTGAACTCCAACTGGGGGATAAAAAACCGTCTCAGTTACTGTCAAGGCAAAAAGAGTTGGCAGGTACTACTGTTAACCAGAATTTTTGGAAACCTTATGGTTGAGACAGCTGCCAGTGCCAGTACAATCAATTTTAACCGTCAGTTCTGATGATGTAGACAATTTGGCTAAGTTAGCTGACAAAATAATGAAGGTTAATCAAAACGCTTTAAATGTTGCTACGACTTTAATTGAACCACGTAGTAGCACATCAATTCAAACACTGGAAGCAAAAATTAACGAGTTGACCGCCAAAATTAATCAACTTCAACGTCGAAATAGAAGCCGATCAAGGTCAAGAACGTCTCAAGCACGAAGCAACACAGCAGCAAAAAAAACAGTACGATAACTGCTGGTATCATTATAAGTTTGGTGAAAAGGCCAGCAAATGTGTTCAACCATGCAAATTTTCAAAAAACAAATAGACCAATCGCCTACTGGGGGAAGCGTGATTGGTCAAAGGTCAATTCATCGTATATTCGTCAGTGATCATGCTAGCTCTATTAAATTTTTAGTCGACACAGGAGCTGCCGTGTCAACAATACCCCCCACCAGAAATGAAAGAAAAAATTCATCTTTATCATCAATTTCACTTTTCGCCGCCAATGGATCTTCTATAAAGACTTTTGGTAAAAAACGGCTCACGTTAAATTTGGGCTTGCGTCGACCATTACAATTGAATTTTATCATTGCGGATATTAAAACACCCCTCATTGGTGCAGATTTTCTCAGACATTTCGATTTATTAGTGGATGCAAAACGCGAAAAACTAATAGACAAGATGACCCGTATTGCAACTAATGTCACAAAAGCAGAATTCTATAATATTACTCGAGCAACAACATACAACGTTCACAATAAATTCGAGTCAATATTACAAGAATTTGTTGACATTACTGTTTTTCCAAATTCTCTGAAACCAACAAATTCCCCAGTAACTCATCAAATAGTAACAAAAGGTTCGCCTGTGTTTGCAAGGCCAAGACGATTATCGCCAGAATTGCTGAAAATAGCAAAGCAAGAATTTCAATTTATGATGGAACATGGTATATGCCGACCTTCGACTAGCAGTTGGGCCAGTCCATTGCATATGGTAAAAAAGTCTGATGGAACATATAGGCCATGTGGGGACTATCGAGCTCTAAATAACATAACCGTGCCCGATAGATATCCCGTCCCATTTATTCAGGATTTTACCCACATCCTCCACGGTATGAAAATATTTTCAACAATCGATATGCATAGGGCATATAATCAAATACCTGTGGAACCTGAAGACATACCGAAAACTGCCATAACGACACCATTCGGTCTTTTCGAATTTACTATCATGACATTTGGTATGCGTAATGCAGCACAAACAATGCAGCGTAGAAGCATTACGAGGTTCGGACTTTGTCTTTGGTTACATTGATGACGTTTGTATAGCGCCAGAAGAAGAACATCGACAACATCTTCGTCAAGTATTTCAACGGCTACGTGAATTTCAACTTACCATTAAAGTCAGCAAATGCAATTTGGGTAAGTCTGCTGTAAATTTTCTTGGGCATCGTATAACAGAAAAAGGCATCGAACCTTTACCAGAAAAATTAGAAGTTATTTCGAATTATGAACTTCCCAAAACCACAAGAGAATTAAAAAGTTTCCTGGCTACAATCAATTTCTATCGCTGATTTATCGCAAGGGCTGTAAAAAATCAACAAGTTTTGCAGAAACTTATAATTGGAAATAAGAAGAACGACAAAACTCCTATTATCTGGACTCCTGATACCATTCAATGTTTTACAGCGTGCAAAAATGATTTGGTAAATGCTGTGGCACTTGCACAGCGGCAGATGCCGATTTAATATTGCAAGTGGGTGCCTCAGTTAACGCAGTAGGTGCAGTATTAAACCAAATAAATGATGGTGTACAACAGCCATTAGGGTTTTATTCAAAAAAATTATCGAGTGCTCAACAAAAATATAGTACATATGACCGAGAATTTTCGTCACATGTTAGAGGGTCGCAGCTTCATAATATTAACCGACCACAAACCCTTAACATTTGGTTTCACACCTGGATTCCATAGGCCAATTTACCACCAATATCAAGCACGTATCGGGTGTAGACAATACCGTTGCAGATTGGTTATCTCGTATTAACAGCGTTAATACCATAATTAATTTCGAGAAAATGGCTGAAGAACAGAAAACGGACCCAGAATTGCAACAATTTCTTCAAAATAGTACAGGTAATTCGTTACAATCAAAATTATTTACCGTTCCGAATTGTTCTGTACAGATCTATTGTGATTTATCAAAAAACATCATTCGACCATTCGTTCCAAAGGCAATGCGCAACCTGGTGTTAAGTAAAATTCATGGTATTTCTCATCTAGGAGCGAGAGCGACAACAAAATTACTAACTGCACGATTCGTCTGGCTATTAATGAAAAAGGATGGTGCATATTTCGTAAAGCATTGCATCCTTTGCCAGAGGTCTAAAGTTTCACGGCACAACAAAACACCGGTCGAAAGGTTTATTCCACCAAACGAAAGGTTTACACACATAAACGTGGATATTATCGGTCCGCTTCCGCCATCATGTGGAATGCGGTACTGCTGAACTTGTATCGATAGATTTCCCCGTTGGCCTGAGGCGTATCCGATACCAGAAATAACAGTACGGTGGTAGTGGCTCAAACATTGTTATCCGGATGGGTCTCCCGCTTCGGTACTCCAATCAAAATTACAACAGAGCAGGGGCGACAATTTGAGTCACAACTTTTTGCTGAACTCAACGAGCTACTGGGTACAACACACTTGCGAACAACACCGTATCACCAGCAGGCCAACAGTTTAATTGAGCGATGGCATCGTATAACATTGCGACTGCGTGGTGAATTTTTCAACGAATCTAAATCGTCAAAAAAACAACCCATACAAATTAAGATTTTTCTTGTAAATTCTCTAATCGGACACACACACACACACACACACACACACACACACACACACACACACACACACACACACACACACACACACACACACACACACACACACACACACACACACACTGTGTGTGCCATCCACCAAATTACGCAGCGGCAGCGAACAGCGCTGCTCACAAAGCATCCCCCGAAACCGAGGTCCGAGGGGCCTCAAATTTTAATAGAAAGTATTGTCACCGGAAATATACATGTGTGCAAAATTTCAGTAAAATCGGGCCATGGGAAGTGGGCTAAAAATTGATCAGAAAATATGACCAGCCAACCAGCCAGCCACGTGCACGCGAAGTTAATATAGAGAATTTAATAAACGAATCAGATTTCCTGAGAAATTTACGTCGTACAATCCATGGAATTAAACCTACAACAACAGCACATCATAATAAAGAAAACTTATTCATACAAAAATCATTAAAAGACACATCGCATGTTTACGTTCGTCATGATGCTGTAAAATCGCCACTGGATTGTCCTTATGATGGTCCGTATGAGGTAATTAAAAGAAACGATAAATTGCAATCGATCCAGATCTCGAATCAATTTCCTGCCCGGTCATTCCAAACAATCCACCAACAAAACCAATTACAACGAGGTCTGGTCATACCGTGAAATTCCCACAAAGATTTCACTGAAAGGGGAGTAGTGTAGGACCAATGTACACTCTCAAGTCTTAATGTAAACGCCAGCCACAATGAAATTTTCAATTTGAATTATTTCGATCAAATCTGAATGTAAACGTCAGACACAATGAAATCAATATGCTTATGCACAAGCAATTCCTTTTGTACCATCCACGTGAACGGATGCTGTTTTTTTATAATCGTTTATTACAACTAAAGTTAAGTTTTTTATTTATTAAATTGGGCATATTTTCCTTTCGCGAATCTTACCGTCTCCGCCTTTTGATATAGGACTAGGCTCCTAAACTTCTATTAATTTTTTATTGTGATCATCTCCTAAAGGAGCAATCCATGAACTTGCAATTCGCCTTATTATTTCGTCTTGCAGCATTTTGTTGACTTGGTGTTTTATTTCCTGTGTGTGAACCTATGCCAAACGATTTGGCCGAATATTGACTGCTGGTATGTTTGGGTTTTTATTGGATGTGTGATTCCGGTCATGGAGTATAGAGTGTCTCCTTCGAAAAAGAACAAATGATTGTATTCACGGCATATTTCTTCTATTGCTCTCTTTTCCTCGTTGTTTAAATGAGTCAAGTGTAGTTGATTTTTAATTATTTTTAATCTCTCATCTATTATTGGTTTTGTGCTCAACAAGTTCATTTTATGGACATGATAATCATTTATGTCTTCGAATTCAAGTTTTGTACGGTAGGGTGTAGGTCGTACAAGAAATCTATTATATATTTTTTTCCTTTAAAATAGTAAGTAAGGGTGTTGTTGTCTCTGTTATTTAATATTGCGTTGTTTTTTTTTGAAAAAATCTTCCCCTAAAATGCCATCTTGTATGATAGGGAAATTGTTTGGGGGTACCGCTAATGCCGTTTAATTCGATGACCATATCTGTAGGTACCCAAATATCCTCTTGTAATTTGCTTAGTTTTATTAGGCTGAGACTAACGCCTGTATCAAGGAGCATTATATCGAATTTGTCTTTAGTGTCTCTGCAAGTAATTTTGATTTCGCTTTTAAAACTAGATGCCCTGTTTACACATCCTATGATAATTCTCTGCGTAGGAGGACTAGTAAACACGTCTCCTTTGGAGAGATTTTTTTTCCTAACCCTAGCCCAATTGGCTGATACTGCGACCTAAAAAGATCTATTGTACCGTAGGGTGTAACTTATCTAAGAGTCTATCTTCCTAATGAAGGATAGTATGTCCGTAGTGGCAGAATAACGCAAATCCGCCGACGAACATAATGCCTAGTGGAAAATATGTCTTCTTAGCCAGATCAAACCTGGACAGTCACAGTGAATGTGCCCGGATGCATCGTCCTCCACAGTGACATGTGAGAAAACTCACTAGCTATCCTTGTCATCATCAAGGATTTCGTTATAGGAAAAGGGTCTGATTAACCGTTTGGACTGTGTAAGCCAGGTCACGAAAACCAAAACGACGCGAGTTCAAATGCTTTCATCAATGGATCATGGTCAGGGACCTTGATCAAGAAAATATTACAAATTTTAAAAATATTGTAAATAATACTGGTAAAAAATTTTTTTTTTTAATATACATTTTATACTTAAAAAAAAAACAGATTATGAGCACTTCATCCTTCAGAAAGTTGTTAAAGGCTAATTTAAGGGCCTGCAGATTATGAAATTCGGGAAACACGGGATCGACCAATTGATTCCACATCGAAGAGACTTCGGAAAAAAGGAGGATTTAAAGTGTTGGGTTCATATACAGCGACAAGTCCAGAGTCCATCTTCGATCCGTCTGTGTACCATACTAGACCTTTATTGTCCAGTGGTGGAACATCATTGCTCGGTCCAATATTTTTACCTCAAATAATCTACCGAAACATTACTCCCTGGTCATTGTGTCCGGGATAGTGCAAAACATGTGTCTTTCAGGAATTGAGTCTAGAATATTTAGGTGTCCCACGTACTTACCTTGTTTGTACCCATATTCTAGTTGCAGCTTGATAGCGCATCTAGCGGCCGTCTTCTTAATGAAGATTTGCAGGGGTGAAAGCCCTACAACAGCTTCTAATGCAGTCGTAGGGCAGGTGCGCATGGCAGCCGTTATACCTAGACAAGCGATTCTTTGTAGCTTCTGAAGATTAATTACCGTTGTCCGATCAAGAACTTTCGGCCACCATATGATGAACGTGATAATTGGTCTCACCATTATGGTATACATCCAATGTATCACTTTAGGATTAAGAGCCCAAGTTCTGCCGTAGAGGCGTCTGCAGGCCCACAGGGCACTAGTGGCACGTCCAATGGCGGACTTGATATGAGAATTCCAGTTTAATCGTTTATCAATATGACTCCGAGATATTTTACCTTACTGGAATACTCTAATGTAGTGCCCTTTAAGATGATAGGTCCCATTTCGGACAATCTACGTTTCGTGAAAGGCACTAGAACGGTGTTGCTAGGATTGTCGGAAAGTCCTTCTCTACTGCACCATTCCAAAACCTGAAGTGACACACCTTGCATGATATTTGTTATGGTCGTGCTGTACTTACCACTAATAATAATTGCCAAATCGTCAGCGTAGCCAATGGCATTGTAGCCCGATCTTTGTAGATCGGTTAGAAGGTAATGTAAGACAAGTGACCATAGAAGGGGCGAGATTACGCCTCCTTTCGGTCAGCCCTAAGCTGCAGGCACCGACGCAGACACCCCCCGAGAAGGAAGTAATGACTCGATTTTCCAGCATGGACCTTATCTATTGGTTGGTGCAGTCCTCGATACCTCTATTACTGATTGCTCTTGTTATTTAGTCGTATCCAGTGTTATCAAACGCACCCTCAATGCCAAGGAAAGCACACATAGCCATTTCCTTGGAGCGAAAAGCCCCTTCTATCTTTTTAATTAGATAGTGAAGGGCGCACTCTCTGCTTTTTCCTTTCCTGAATGCGAACAGACTTGAGTGTAGAGAGCTAGACGTATCTATCCGAGCTCTGATATGAACATCAATGAGTCTCTCCATAATTTTGAGCACAAATGATGTTACACTTATTGGTCTGTAAGATTTAGGCAGCTCACTACGCCTATTGCCTGGTTTGGGGATGAAGATAACGTTTACCTTTCTCCAGGTATACGGAATGTAACCCCAGTTGTAGCTGGCTGTAAACAAAGCAATTAACCCCGGTAGGATGAGCTCAATTACCCTCTGTAAGAGCGCTGGAAAATGTCATCTCCGCCGGGTGCTTTGAATGGTTTGAAGGAGTCTACCGCCCATTTAACCTTATCTGGACTAATTATTTTTCCAGATAAACTATTTACCCTGCTGTCAAAGCGGGCCCTATGATTAGGAGCATTTGGGAGTGTATGTGAAACATAAGTAGACGAACCAGGGAAATGAACTTGAAGTAGCGTTCTATTGGATCCTCACGGTTCGACACGTAATTACCATCTGTCTTCTTCAGTAAACTTACACAGTTTGTTTGATCCTTGACGAGTGAGTGCCTTGTTGATTCCTCTTTGTCCTTGCAGTATGTGCCACGCGATGTATATTGCGTCATACCGCGGACCCTTTGGTAGAACTTCCGCGCCTGGTGCAGTCCTTGCTCTCTGTACTGTTCTAGTTCACGGTCGCGTTCATGAATTCCAATTCCTCTTTCGTGCATTAATATAGGTCAGTAATAAAGCTTGAATGTATTAAGCTTTAATAATACAATTCTGGTACAGTCAGATCACAGTGTCGCATCGGAGTCTTTAAGTTAGTGTTGTAAAAATACTAAGTCTTGTAAAAAATACTAAGTCTTGTAAAAATACTAAATCGTTTAAAAGACTACTAAGTCTTATTAAAAACACCAAATCGTTTTAAAGAATACTAAGTTTCGTCAAAGATTAATTAAATGATTAAACCAAACCAAAATTTGTGAAATACATTAATAAATAGAAATAAGTGAAGTAATCTTAATTAAAATAGTTATAATAATAAAAATATAAACAAACGTTGACTTTCATTTCTTTTGAACAACCAACGTCGTGAAAACGGGCAACCCAAAAATCGTAGTAGAACTCTTGAACCTAAGAGTTCCTACTACACAACATAAACATTTGGTGTCAGATGACGGGTTTAGCCAGTGAAAACAAAAAAGTTCAAAAGTACAGTCCTTAATTCTAAAGTGAAAAGTGAAACAACAAACAGCAACAAAAATTTAAAAAAAAAAAACTTAAAGTGAACAAAAAAAAACAACCAATAAAAATTAAAATTTTTCGTGAAAATTCTCAAATTGATACGCAATGTGCATAGTTTGAATGTAATCGGGTAACATTTTAAAAACAAATTTATCCTGATCACTTTATATAAAAAAATTAAAAACAGTCGGTCTAATTTTTAAAAATTTATATGGAGACCCCTCGGCCCTGGGCCACTACCAAATTTTTACAAAAAGGGTTTCGTTGTTTTCGATGACGATTAATAAGTCTGACAGTTATTTAGTACTGCGGAGTATAGATTTGAGATCGCCATGTTTTCCCACGGACAACTTTATTTTGCTTGCTCTGGGTTGGGTTGACCTAAGAATTTATTTATTCTTGCTCTTGAAGGTGAAACTAAAAACATTGTATACAACCAAGTTTTGTTTTAAATAAATTAATTTTATGTATGTATATTTAATTTTATTTTATAATTTGAAGACTATAGCTGTAATTTAAAATATATTTTTTAAAATAAATTTTGTTAATAAAAACTGTAATTTTACCTTATAGATAGATATCATTCTTTTTTTTACCCCTGCCTAATAGAAGATTGGGATGAATAAATACCTGGGCAACGCCGGGTAATCAGCTAGTCTTAATAATAAAAAATCTCCTGTAGACTCAATCGCGATATCCTCTGACTCCACAATTAATCATAACTCATCCAAATTTCTTATCGATGGTGGTAGTGAAATTTGTCTTATAAAATCTGATAAATAAAGTCTAACATAACAATTAACTCTAACATCACTCCTTAAACGGAATAAAGATTCAGTAATACACACTAAAGGTGTAGTCTTTATTAATTCTTTATTAACATAGATAACTATGCTTCAACATGTCTCAATCTCTTATCCATTCCACGTAGTAGATAAAAAATTTCCTATAAATACAGATGGTATAATTGGTAATAATTTTCTCAACGATCATCATGCTCAAATAGACTATGGTACTAAAATCCCAACGCTTTTTACACAAGAACATGTCATTAAGTATGACTTAACTCCCTCGAATTAGGTTACAATTCTTGCTAGAACAGAGACCGTAGTTCCTGTTCCAAAATACATAAAAGAAAATAGTATATGTCTTGCTCAGCAATTGCCAAATGGTCTATATATTGGTAATAGCATTACTCCTGCTAAAAGTTCGATTACGTATATTTCTGTTATTAACTCGTCTGAATTTAATACAGAAGAATTAATAATAATAATAATAATATTCGGCGCGACAGACCATTGCGGTCCAAGGTCTTGTTTCTCGCAACGATTTGTGTTGAGCATGTATATTTTTGCACACAAATGGAGGGGACCTACCACTTAATGCCGGATCCGAACGGCCAATTCGGAATGTTTGTCACCCATTCGCGAGAGGTGGGACACCGTGAAAAATACTTTTGGTGTTACTGGGATTCGAACCACTCTTCGATAAAGCCTCGAACTATAACATACTACAAATTCAACAGTATCCTTCTTCTTATGACATAATTCATGCTATAAAAAATTTAGTCGAAACCGGTCACATGGCCGCTAAGGAAGAAGACTCAATACTAAATCTATGTCTTTTGTATTCTACTTATTCTACCTTAAAGGAGATAAGCTTACGCATACGGAAGTCGTTTAACATCACATTCATACACCAGACGCAAATCCTATCTATATAAAACCATATAGATTACAAGAAGCTCATCGAAAGGGGGTTAGTAAAAAAATTCACGAGATGATGGCGGATAATATTATCCAACCATCGAATAGTCCGTGGAATTTCCCACCAATAGTGGTACCCAAAAAACCAGATAAAAACGGCAACAAGAAATTATTTTATTAAGATTATGAATTTGTTCTTTGATTATAATAGCTAGAGAAAGAATTTATTAATTTAATAATTTTAAAAATTTATTTATATTAAATATTTTTATTTTTATTTTTTTTTAATTAAATTAGAAAAGTTAATATAAATAAATTTAAATTTTATTATTATTAAATAAAAAAAAATTGAAAATTAAATTTTTTAGATAAAAACTAGGATACCCTATTATTTAAATTGTAATTTTTTTTTCTCCAATTTTTTCTTTATATCTGTCTTTATTAGTTTGGATATGTACACCTTTATTTTTCTTTTTTTTTCTTTTAACCAGGGCTCATTAAATAAAAAATATTTATAAAATACTTTTCTCGATTTTAGAAGAGTTAATAAATTATTAAAGTTAATGTATCAAAATTATTTTTAATGAGATGCTTATCCTCTACCCAATATAACTGACATTCTGGATCAACTAGGTAGCTCAAAATTTTTTTCTACCTTAGACCTCGTAAGTGGATTCTATCAAATACAAGTCAAGTCAATTTATCCAAGATTTCACAAAAAATCACTCTTAAGAAAAGATGTACTTTTCTTGTGTACCGTTCATTTCATTATGTACCGTCGTCAAAACTCAAATCCTCCTCTTCTTCAATATCCTGACTTTAACAACAAATTCATTCTAACTACAGATACAATTGATGACGCCATCGGAAGTGTATTGTCACAGGGCGAGATAGGAAATGACTTGCTTATCGCCTATGCCTCTCGCACTTTAAATAAAAGCGAGAGGAACTATTCCACTACAGATAAGGAATTGCTTGCCATTGTTTGGTGAGTCCTGCATTTCTGACCCGATCTGTATGGAAGAAAATTCGTCCTTTACACCGATCACAAACCTCTCATTTACATCCACAATTGCAAGTATATACGTTTAAGATTAATGAGGTCTACAACTTGAAGAATTTGACAACTGCGAACGAAATCATACATAAGAAGAAAATAAAAATGTAGAATTGCAAAAATGACTCTTTGATTTTTTTATTTTTTTATTTTTTTTTTATAATGAACACACGCTAAAATGATTTGCACCCTTATAATGCTTAGCACAGCGTGGGCGTTAGTAAATTAGGGAGAGGAAAAGATGAGATGTATATGCACACGTGTCTTAAACGACTGCTGATGGGTGGACCTATGAGCTCGAGTTGAGGCACGGGTATTACGGATGGGTTGGAGAATGGGCGGGATGCATCTGGATATTTCTTTTGAAATCCGATTGTGGAAAAAGCGATAAAACAGTGACAGGAAACATTCCTGCCATGTTCAAGCGATTAGATTGTTTTCGCGATATGTACGTCACCAATAAGTTTTAACGCGCGGTTCTGAACTCTGTCTAGTAGATGCAATGTGGTCTTGGAGGCACCTGCCCAGACAATGCAGTTATATTCAAGTTTAGGGCGAATATACGCCTTGTAAATAGTAGTCAGGAGTGAAGTACATCTTTCACCGTTCTAGGAAACCTAAGCATCTTGCAGCATTTTTGGCGATGGCAAATATGTGGTCATTCCACCGAAACTTGTTGTTGACGCACATACCGAGAATTGAGAGTTTTTCAGTATCTTTGATGCAATGAATCTTGCATGGATAAAGGTTGGGGGTTTAAATTACGTTTGGACGACAGAAGACAGCATTGGGTTTTAGAAGCGTTAAATTCAACTCTATTATGTAGTCCCCAACTAAGTAATGCTGTCAAGGTCATTGTATTAGAGGTGGTGGATAGGAGATCATTAATGAAAATTAGAAAAAGTGTCTGAGATAAAACAGAGCCTTGAGGAACACCGGCTTTGATGTGGTGAACATTGGATTTGAATCCGTCCAATACGACCTGGATTGAACGGTCAGAAAGGTAGTTCCTAGTCCAATCGAGCAGGGTGTTGCTAATTCCATAAGCATTCATTTTCGACAAAAGAGCTTGATGCCAGACTCTGTCAAATGCCTTGGAAATATCGAGTGCAACAACTTTACTTTCACCAAATTTATGAATTGGTCACCTGTAGAACGCTGCCTACGAAAACCATACTGCTGGTCACTAAGGATTTCACGTGATTCAAGGTATTGCATAAGCTTACGATTGATCAGGGTTTCCATGACCTTGGAGAGTATAGATTTTAGCGCAATGGGTCGAGTGGGTACGAGGAAAGAGATGACGTTTCGCCTTTTTTTAGGAACAGACTGGATAAAGGCTGTTTTCCAATTCCTTGGGACGACTCCAGAAGAATAAGAGAAATCGAAAAGTCCGCACAGTGGTAATGCCAACGTTGAAGAACACCTCTTCAAACTACAGCGGGAATGCCATCAGGCCCAGCAGATTTATGAATGTTGAGATCATTTAATACTCTTGCCACTTGACAAGTAGGCGGCGACAACGCGGTATCTGGCAGCGTAGAGCTAGCTGCGAAATGTGACGCAAGCAGATTAGCCTTGTCTATAGAGCTGACTTTACTAATTCTTTTACTAATTCTACTAAATCGTCTACTAATTCTTGTACAAATTCTCCTACATCGTCTACTAATTCTTGTACCAATTATACTAAATCATCTATTAATTCTTGTACCAGTTCACCTACTAATTCGTCTAATAAATCGTCTGATTAATCATCATTAACCTCAACAGCCAAACATCCCTTTGAGAAATCTCATTTGATATCGTTAGCCCATATCCTACTACATCCAACCATAACAAATATCTTCTAACTTTCATTGACGATTTAACTAAATACACTGACGCTACACCAATACCAAATCAAGAAGCCAATACTATTGCTGAAGCATTCGTATAGGAAATAATCTTTCGCTTCGGTATCCCCAAATACGTTTTATCAGATCAAGGCCAAAATTTCTTATGCGACTTATTTAAAAACGTGTGTAAACTCTTAAAAATTACCAAACTCCAAACGTGTGCGTACCGGCCACAATCAATTGGATCTTGTGAAAGAAGTCACAGAAATTTTGTCGAATATCTCAGATGCTTTATTATGGAACGGTCCATATGAAATTACTTCTTCTTCCGGAGTAAATTCTATTTTAAAATAAAAAAATCGAACTCTTAATATAAACTCTTTAAATAAATAAATAAACTCTTTAAATTCTATGAAAAATTAAAAGTAGAAAACTTTAAAATAACCCAATGTGAAACTTTAACTTTCGAATCAAAAAGTACTCTAGATCGTATAGAATATCAAGACGAAATTATAAAGAAATATTTTGGAACTACTAACGCCCCTCGCGTACGAAAACGTGGACTTATAAATGCCATAGGAACTATTGCCAAACAGTTGTTCGGAACACTAGATGACGATGATGCTAGAATCATTAACAAACACATAAATGAACTTCAAAAGGACCAAAATCACATAACGAATCTTTATGACAAACAAATCGCAATATTCAAAAACTACATTTCACATTCAAACTTAACCAACACTCATTTACACATTCTTGAACAAAAATCCGAGGAAATAAATAACAAAGTAAAACAAATACAGAAGTCTACAGACAAAAACAGCGCAATCCTAGAAGCTTTTCTTCAATTAACAGAACTCTTCAATATATTTAACTCTTTAGCTGAATATTACTATTTCACTAAAAACAATCTATTAGATGCAATCTACGCTGCATCACATGGTGAATTGCACCCATATCTCATAGATCCTACTAAATTACTGGAAGAAATGCGAAAAATCCTATCATACCTACCTGAAGGTAGTCAATTACCATTCCCCTTACAGTAACAATACATAGACATACTATTCAACTTAATGGAAACAAATCAAGCTGTAGTAGACAGCAACAACAAAATACATTTCATACTAAATGTACTACTGATCTCTTCCAGAAATTTAGAAATATTTAAAATAACAATTCCAAAACCAATGTACAACCAAATATACTGTTAATACTTTCTAAAGTATTAAAAATGTTAATACTTCTTAAAGTATTATTTGTGTTAATACTTCTTTATTTGTATTATTTGTTGTTGAGGTTTTATTTTTAAACCTATGTATATATATATGTGTATATATTTATGTAAATATAAATAGTATATTTGTATGGGTCCTTGTAGTCGACAAGATAATGTATCGATGTTTAAGGCATTTGTAATGTGATGGTTTTGTAAAGAATAGCGGAGTGTTTAAGAATGTGTTTGAAAAATTGCGTGGTGAAAAGCAACGTAGACTCAGTGGAGAAAACAACACTTTTCAATAAAAGTGTATAAAGTTGAATCTGTGCAGTGACTGCAACGTATTCGTACTGCGGCTATCGCAAAGGCAATAAGCAGTACTCGAAGTGAAAGAACAAGACCTTTCAGTTTCGTGTTGAGAATAAATCTGGTTTATTTTGTAAAAATCTTCTCCTTTTATACTATTTCTTACAACTAAAAATATAGGAATATAATTATATATATAAAGGTGCATCGGCATCGATGCACATGAAATATCTTACATTATGTGTACTTGGAATTCGTTAGAGTAGGGCACAATGCAAATGTTATGTTGTAATATTTTGTTTTAATTATAGATGCATGGAAATGCATCTTTAGTGTGTGGTTTTTAGGTAACAATTCCTCCCTTCTTTAGATAAGAATATTATACTTATGATGCATGTGAACTACATTTCATTATTTGGTTATTCTGTGTATTTGATAATTTAGGGAGATTTTTATGTAACAATTCCTCCCTTCTTTTGATAAGAGGATTATTCTTGGAAGAGAAATAATTCTCAAGGTTTTTGGATTATTTTTTTAAGCAAATAAGTTATTGTTTTTTTTTTTTGAGTGATATTAAATACAAAAATTCTCTTTTTTTTAATTCTTATACTAATGATACACATATAAAAGATATATGTATTCTTATTTTGACGTGACAACGTCTCACTACAAGGGTACATATTCAAAAAGTCGAATGTTAAATGGAACTATTTTAACAGCATTTTGTCCTCTGTTATGTCAGCATTTTGTCCTCTGTATTGTCCTCTTTTAATATCCACTGGGATTTGGTCATTAGGCAATTCTGGAATATGATCATTATTGTCTGGAATTTCTGGAACCAATCAATTTCTCAAGCGATTCGCATGAAATTCGGAATGTAGAACTAAGATACTATACTATAAGATTTCTTCCTATGGAAATTCTGGAATATGATCATTATTGTCTGGAATTTCTAAAACAAATCAATTTCTCAAGCGATTCGCATGAAATTCGGAAAGTAGGACTAAGATGCGACTATAAGACTTCTTCCTATGGAAATTCTGGAATATGATCATTATGGTCTGGAATTTCTGGAACAAAGCTTTTTCTCAAGCGATTCGCATGAAATTCGGAATGTAGTACTAAGATGCGATTATAAGACTTCTTCTTATGGAAATTCTGGAATATGATCATTATTGTCTGGAATTTCAGGAACAAAGCAATTTTTCAAGCGATTCGCATGAAATTCGGAATGTAGGACTAAGATGCGACTATAAGACTTCTTCCTATGGAAATTCTGGAATATGATCATTATGGTCTGGAATTTCTGGAACAAAACAATTTTTTTAGCGACTCGTGCCTTTTAATTTAATCGTAATATTGGCCACAACGTCAAAGAATTTCACACCAACCGCGCGTAAAGATTACACGCACATATTTTTTAACAGCTCTTACTTCTCCTACTACTATCAATGCAACTGCATTACTGTGTTTGGGCAGTGATATGCAAATCCAATATGCACCCACCTCACATAAAATCGTTATGAACATTTAGATCAGCTTATAAATTATTTATTCTGTTGTATTTGATGTGATTGATAATGATGTATGTAATTTCGATAACATACAATCCAGCTCACAGCTTGAGCAGAACGAAACAAACATATGCAGTAGTAGGCTGCGGTCAAGAATTCAGCCGCTGCACAGTTTATGCTGCATGTTGGTCAAAAAATTTCCAGCCAATGCAGTAAAGAAAAATCGACTGCGCAGTTTACGCAGCCACTTTAAATTTGATGCAAATAGCAAAATGTAAATGTCAAATTGTCGCCCTACAAGCAGACTGTAAGTCGGTTTAAAATGTAGCCGCAATTTCGTGCATACCGACTGCCTGCCAATTTTTTTGTGCAGCACAAGCTGCGTAACTCCTTAATTCTTTACCGCAGCCGTAGTGATAGTATAGTCTCTGTTCATTTTCTATCAGTGCTCTGCTCTGCTCGTTCTATCAACAATGCATAAAATGATACAGTGCTCTCGTGTTTGGTCGATTAACAGAAAAAAATACTACTATAAGTTACATAATATTACATAATAAAAAGAGAACCAGATAAAACGAAATTATTGGCGAATATTGCGTCTGTGCGTTTCAAAGCGAAAAACATTTTGATGCATACTTCTATTTCCAGCCATACCACTTCCGCAACAACTCAATCACCCTCTCTCTCTCTACGGCTAATATTGGTATGTGTCAAAACCTTCTCTACAGAAAGCCCAACTGTTCCGACCGTACACAGATACATGCTTAGATTAAGACCAAACGTATTTGGATTAGTAATCAACTAAAGAGCAAAATCCATATAAAATTTTTCTGTTTCCCACTACCACATCTTACGTTTCTCGCTCTTTGCGACTACTTATTTTTTGTACAATGCATTCACATCCCACAAACACACATGCGTTTGGTCTTGGTTTACAGCATTAGTATGCGTAGAGTTGGGCTTTCTATAGAGAAGGTTTTGGTATGTGTAGTACTAGTAATTGTATTGAAACCAAAACCTTCTCTATAGAAAGCCCAACTGTTCCGATTGTACACAGACACATGCTTAGATTTAGTTTAGTTTAGTTTTTTTAGTAATCAACTAAAGAGCGAAATCCATATAAAATTTTTAACACTCTGTTCTAACTAACTGGTTGTAGTGCAGAGAAAAAGAGCGAGAAACGAAACGAGAAAGAAACAGGAAACAGGAAAAGCCTTTCGGCTTTTTTTAACACTAAGCATTTTTAGCATTAAGCATCGGTTCAAAATAACTACTCGATCATTTACAGAAATAAGAGAACAATGCAAAAGAAATTTAATGAGAAATAATTGGCCTGCATGTTTGAAAGCGACATTCTTACCATACCATTTCGAAGCATGGGCAGCACTACTCAGTACTCACTACTTTTCTCTTCTAATTTAATTTAAAACTACTCAAATTTTTTATGAGTTGAAACCAAAAGCTGCATTACTGCGTTTGGACAGTAGTATGCAATATGCAGCAACTTCACAGTTAGTGGTTATGAACATTAAAATTAGCTTATAAATAATTTATATATAATGTGATGTGATGATGATGTATGTGATGAGCTACGGTTCAAGTCGTAGGACTTGTATTTAGTATAGAAATACATTTTTATATATCCGTCCGTGTATATGTCCCACAGACAACAAGATCTTTGTTTTCTTTTCTTTCGTCCTGGAGAGACGTTGTCACGCTCTAATCCCACGGCCATGTCTTCGACACAGCCTACCCTGCTCTTTTTAAATTCTCTATATTAACTTCACTTGCCCGTGGGTCGGTCGTCGGTCGTCTGTCGTGGATTCTTGCGATCAATTTTTAACCCACTTCCCATGGCCCGATTTTATTGATATTGCACACATATGTATTTCCGGAGACAACACTTTCTATTAAATTTTGAGGCCCCTCGGGCTGCGGGGTCGGGGGGCTCCCATACAAAAATTTTAAAAAATGTATCCGATTTTCTTCAAATTTTACACACTAAACATTACTTTTTCGAATGTTGTAGTGATCGGGTCCCGGGTTCGGCCGCAAGGCCCTTATACATTTTTCAAATATATATACTGGCATCAGATATTCGTCGCCCTTTAGGGACTGTGTGCGGTGTGTGCTGCGCAGTCGGCTGCGCTGCATGGTTTTGGTGGTAGAGAGAGAGAAAAATCTTAGCTCACGCACAAATGAACCCAGCAAATGAAACGAGACATAAATGTTTTATGCTTAATTCAACTTACATTTTTATTTACTGAATTTTATTTTTATTGATGTCGTTTTTTGTTGTCGATATCAACTTACAGATAGAACAACAAGTTTTCGCAATATTCTGTCATTTCGCGTTTTCATAAATTAGTTCAGAGAAGTCAAAGAGTTCTCACGATAAATGTTCGTGTTTCTTATTTGCTCAGAGTATGAGCGTGCTCTAAGTGCTCAGAATAAAATGATCTGAGCATTTTCAATTTTAACATCTGATGTCAAATGTCTTTTTCTATGATTTTCTCCCACAATAAAAAAAAATGGCCCAGGATCGAGGGGCTCCCATATCAATTTCTGCGATTAGAGAATTTAGATGAAAAATTTTATGGGTTGTTTTTTTATTATTTATTTTAAATTCATAACAATATATTTATATATATTTAAAAAAAAAAAAAACAAGAAAATTGTTTTCGTTTTGTGTTCTTGTGTAGCTTATTCTAACGATATATGCAAGATATATGTCTTCTGTCTTTGTTTTATCGATTTTAATTAATGCAGGCGGTATTGGTGTCCTTTGTAGGTACCGCTATGTCTGTAATTTTTTCATGTAATTTTCTTTTTATTTTTTTTTATTGAGACAAGTATTTAAATTTAATTCTGTTTTGTTTACTGACTTTTTTGTTAATTTAAACGCATCTAACGGGTGTTTTTTTGGGAGGTTTGTTTTTCCGATAGATGTCGTTTTATTTTATGACAGTTGTTTTGACAGCTCAAAGTGGCATTTCTACTCAGTATTGTTTGGCAAATCATTATGAAAAAAAAAAAAAAAAAAAAAAAAAATGACATTTGTGAAAAATAGTCGTGGTAGCCATATGCCAGAAATTGTGTTTAAATGTTAAATGCCAAAGAATTATCTAACAAATAAAAAAAAATTTTGGTCATTTCATAATTTTATATGTGTTTTATTCAAAAAAAAAATCGGCAACCTCTTAAAAAAACACCCGTTAGATATTTTTTTTTTGGTAGATAATTCTTTGGCATTTAACATTTAAACACAATTTCTGGCATATGGCTACCACGACTATTTTTCACAAATGTCATTTTTTTTTTTTTTTTTTTTTTTTTTCATAATGATTTGCCAAACAATACTGAGTAGAAATGCCACTTTGAGCTGTCAAAACAACTGTCATAAAATAAAACGACATCTATCGGAAAAACAAACCTCCCAAAAAAACACCCATTAGTAATTCTTATTTTTTTTGTTTTCGTTTGTTTTTTACGATATATGTTAAATATATGTCTTCTGCCTTTGTTGTTTTAATTTTACTACAGGCGATATTGTTATCCTCTTTGGGTACCGCTTTTTTCTGTATTTGTTCATTTGCAATTTTTTTTTTTTTTTTTTTTGAGACAGGTAATTTTGAATGTTTTGTTTTGTTTATAAGAATATTTAATAATACCTATTAACATTTATTTTTATTATTAGGAAAATTGTTGTTGTTTTTACTTGATTTATTTGAGATTATTTTTTACTAAACAACATTTTGACATATCTTGCTATATTACATTATTTTATAATATTTACCCTACTAAACGTATTGAGGTAATTTTTGACAGTGTCGGTGATTGAGTTAGTTGGCTTTTAGGTTTGCTATCCAATTGACCAAGACGTGAAGGTGAGATTTCACGAAGTTTCGAAATGTTGGGAGGTGAAAATAAAATTAGTAGGTAACCTAAGTTTAATGTTACGAACATTGTAGTGGGGTTATGTTATTCATAGTAAGGCTTTAAACGGTTGTTGTGTACTACTATTTGTTTTCTACCTAACTTCATTGTTGTGTTAACGGGTCCTTAACTGCCGTAACAGAATAAGGTCCCCTCCAAATAGGTGCTAATTTGCCCTTACGATTTTCGATTTAAATGAGCACCTTATCTCCTACATGAAAAGTATGTAGTCTTACCATTTTATTATAATAACCTTTTGACCTATGTTTGCTGGCTAGTAAATTACGTTTCGCTATTGAATATGTTTTTTGAAGTGTATATCTCAACATGTGGTAGTAACTCTCGTGGTTATAAGTTAGTTAGATGGTATCTCAGGTGAGAAACCATAAAGGCAATCCATTGGTGTTAATTTGGTGCTGTTATGAACACTATTAATGTATAAAAATGCGGCCGTTCTTAGATATTGATCCCAGGATTTTCCTCGACTATAGTACGTATGTATTCTACCAGTGGCCGATGGGCTCGTTCCAAAGCTCCATTTGACTGTGGGCGGCACGCTGCAATTGCAATTTCTTTATTTTTTACAACTTACGCAGCCCTTTAAAAAGGTCACTAAGGAAATTTCCCCTGGTCTGTTACTTTCTTCTTGGGACTACCGTACCGTGTAATTATTTGGTCGAAGACTACTTGAGCTACTGTTTGAGCATCTGCATTTGGTATGGCATAGCAATCAAAGAATTTGGTTAGATTATCCTGGAAGGTTAATATGTACAGGTTTTCGGAAAAAGATTGCTCCAAAGGTCCTACGATATCTAGATACACTTTATCAAAAGGTTTTTCGGCGATATCTGTGATGACCATTGGTATTCGGAAAGAAGGTGTCGCCTTCAAGGTTTGGCATTTTTTACACCGTTTAATATATTTCTTAATATCTTTGAGCATGTGTCGCCACCAATACTTTTTACGAATTCTTTTGTATGTTTTTATCACTCCCTGATGACCACCGAAAGGGGAGTCATGATAATCTTTTAATATTGTTTTAATTTCCTCGGGTTTAGTAATTTCCTCTATATTGGTTTTACTATTTATTTGTATTTCAGTTTGTGATTGATTTTCTAAACTGTCCGGGAGTTCTTTAATTATTTATTTTTCGTATCCTTTTTCTGATAGTCTTTTCTCACTTGCTGATTTGGGATTCTGGGCTTGTAATCTTGTAACAGCATTACATTGAAAAGCGTCTTTAGACTCATTCTCGAATTGTTTGTTTTCGAGTGTCTTGATTGTGGGTGTTGCCGTTGGTGTGTCATTTTGTACACTCTCGTGTGGAATTCGACTGAGAGCGTCGGCATTGGTATTGAATTTACCTGGTTGTACTCAATTCTATAATCAAATTCAGACAACTTTGACTATATCATCCAGATATACTAAACATTCACGTCCTTGTAGACCAGTAAGGACATAGTTCATCAGTAGCTGGAACTCCTTTTAGTCCAAACGGCATGCGTGTGAACTCATAATGTCCGTAATTAGTGCTAAAAGCTGTTTTGGCCCGATCTTTAACATCCATTAAAACTTGGTGATAGCCGCTGGCAAGATCTAGCGTAGAAAAGTAACGGGAATGACCGAGCTGGTCTAGAATATCTTCTATTCGAGGTATTATTGATAACTTGTTTCTGTATCTCGGGAAGTCTATACATTTTTTGATTTATAGGCGGTGGATCTATCACCAGTGGTATTTCATGCGTTATGGCCGTGGTGTATTTTTTTATTCTTTTTTCTTCTTGTTCGAGATGCTTAAAGCGCGATATTTTAAGTGGATCGTCCAGAGGATCTAACTCTGGGAACATATATCTGATGTGTTGAATTGAGGCAATTTGCGTTTTGCTCTCTCTTTTGTCAGTATCGACATGAGAATTTCTTTCCTCGCTTGCTTAACTTTGCTCGTCCTCGGTTTTCATGGGTACTAGTATGTAGTCTTTTACCGGGATCAGTTGTAAAGTTAAATTAGTGACTTTTACAGGCTTTGTGGTCACATTTATTGCACCTATTAAAGCTCTTTGGCCTGGTGGCAATATCCTGTTAGACAGGAAACTCCATTGCCAATTTATTGTGAAAGGCAGGGCATTTCTTCCTCTAAATCTATTGGAACGGCGATGACGGTTTGTGATCGTGCAGGTGTGCTGATGTGTTGATTTAGCACTATTTCCACTGACCTAAATTGATCATGGGTGCTATTAGATGCTGTCTTTGGAACTTTGTTATCTATACGCATCGTTGAGGTTATGCAGCCAGCTTCTTGTGTAGAAGAAGCCTTGGAGATGCTACAAGCGGTTTTTGTAACCTCTTCGGGTCTCGCTTTGTATGTAGTTGGTCCCACTTCGACTGCCCTTTTGCGACATAAATTGCTGTCAGTGTAGTTCATAGGAATGTTGAACTCTTCAGAGTTATCAATTTGTACTGATCTGACCTTATTCTGGGTGATATTAATATCTATCTTGGGTACTTCATTATCTGTATGCATCGTTGAGGCTATGCAGCCAGCTTCTTGTGTAGAAAAAGCCTTGGAGACGCTACAAGCGGTTTTTGCAACCTCTTCGGATCTCGCTTTGTATGTAGTTGGTCCCACTTCGACAGCCCTTTTGCGACATGTCATGACATTTCTGTCATTGTAATTCAGAGAGACGCTGAACTCTTTAGTTTCCGTGCAGGAAACTTTAGTAGTTGCTCAGGTCCCTTTATATCACAATTTTGTGACAGGAAATCATTTCCTAATAATCCGTCTTCAGATAGCCCAGGTATATTGCGTAATACATACTTGAAAATTGCAGGGCATTTGAGTTTTCAAATTGAAATTACCCTGGCAACTCCCTAAAGTATTTCCAGTTCCGAAAGGTGTTTGTATTGTACAATTATTTTTTCTATTTATTTGTGTTTCTGGCGATATCACTTTTTCGGTGATAATGCTTACCTCAGCGCCGGTGTCCACTACTAGTTTTACATTGCCGTTTAGGCTTATATCTAATGGAAGCTTAACTGTAGGGACTTTAGTTTGTGGTTCCTGAGAATTCCCTAAATTTAGATTTTTGTTTAATGTTGTCGAGTCGGGGAACTTCGGCTCGACCGCGAATCGTTTCCCTGATTTTTCTGATCCCACCTGGTCTTTAGCTGACATTCGAATGTGTATGATTATGGCGATCACAAAAATCGAATTTTCTGCTCATGTTAAAAGCTCGCGGTGTACCAGAATTATGTCTGTTCTGATTTGCTTTATTTTTGTGAATTCCGCTGCCTGTGTCTGAATCATTAATGCGTTGTCTTAAACGGTGACAATCACGAATATCATGATTGTTCATTTTTTCAATTATTACAGAAAGGAGTATTTTTTCTTGTAAAACAATCGCTATAGGTATGCCCTTTTTTATGACAAAAACTACAAAATATGCTGGCAGTAATTGGTTGAGAAACTTTGGCGTTGCTAAAACGCACCTTTTGACTTTGCGACTGTAGGAACTTGGTGCTATGTATACTAGAATTCGGGCTAAATGGAACTACTTGTGGGTTTATGTGATGATGTGACTGTACAAAACTGTTGTTTTCAAACATGAGTCCAGGCTTCAGAAAACTATTAGTATCTATACAATTTCTAGGAAGTTGGAATGTAGGATATAAAGGCAAATTAGGGTTTTGTTGTGTGTGAAAAACTAATTGTTGAAGTCTTTCCATGTCTAACGTCTTTTGTATTAGTGTGTCTAACGTCTCGTCCCCTATGGTTAGTAAATATTGACAAAGATAAGGGTTTGTGACACCGCTTTTAAGTGCATTCTTCGCAAAGTCCTCAAGCTGTGATTTCACAGCTGGAGCTGCCGCACTACCATACTTTTGGTCTGCCGCTTCCTTGCACAGCATCAGCATCTGCTTTATCCTTGCAGTAAAAGCGAAGAGAGTTTCTAAAAGATGTTGTCTAATGGTTATTAGTTTATTTACCAATTCTTGATAAGTTTCCCTAGGTAAATAATTCCGATTGAGAAGTTTTTCGGCTTCCTCGAAACAGGCTATTGGGTTTGACGCTACTAGCAGGTAAGCCTAACCCCGCAGTCTTGTTGCAAATATTTGAACAAACGCTTGGTGTTGTTCATTTTAAAAATTGCTTTATTTTCTTCGTTGTTTGAAAATTTAATTAACAATTCCTGTTCAGATTCAGGAATTGAAACATCTAGCCAATTAAGAAGTTCCCTACTTTTGTCTAAATCGCTGACACTGCCTGAAACTTCACAGATATCTTACCTTACTACTTTCTATGTTTTCTAAATGGAGAGAGTGCGAGAAACTTTGAACATTTTTTAATTCTCTTTTGAACTCTTCAGTGTTTTTTTAAATTTTTCTATGACACTCAGTCTTTGTTTTCGTGTCTTATTTAGTTCTTAGTTTACCGAGTCACACTGGAGAATTTGTAAATTTTTGTTTTCTCGCACTTCCTCATATACATTTTTTAAATATGTATTGAGACTAACTGTTCTTGGACTTTCCAGAATTGTTCCGCTTCGTAGTCGTCTTGGTGATGGGTGTAGGTTGGTACTTTCTCTGTGTGTATTCGCTGCAAGCGTTGATTGTTCTTCACTCTTCTTGGGTCTATATTCTTCGGACAACATCAAACCGAAACCAGATGTAGTCTCGGGTTTAAAGTACAAGTTTGTTACCCGCTATTCTTTCTTATTTAATTCTTTTATGATCAAGGATTTTCAAGCGCTTATTTTTAATGTGGCTTCCCTGATCCTACCGGCTGCGCCAAATATGTCAATTATTTTATAATGATAATGTTATAACTACTATTATTATTTGCTTGTAAATTGTTATAAATTTGTTATGAAGTGGTTATGAAGTTATTATTATTATTATAATAACTACTGTTTGTTTGTTTTAATACAATTGTTGTAGTTATTTTATTATTACTATTATTATTTGTTGTGTATTTTGTTAAAATAATGTTTATCATTTATGTGTTGATGTGTCCTTTATCAACTGTATAAAAACATATATTCTTATACAAAAGGTAAAAGGCAAAGTGAAATTTAACGATTGATTATGGAAGGGTCGCCATGATCGCCCAAACGTAGTTTTATCTTGGAATAAACGTTAGTTCTATGGCTAACGACCGGAGAGGAACAACGCCTTAACAGAAGAAGTGTAAGAAGTGAATCTTTGCAGTGACTGCAACGAATTCACACTGCGCATATCGCTAGGGCAACAGGCAGAGATTAACCAATGAGAACCCCTTCAGTTTTTAGGTTGAAAAGTAATCTGGTTTATTTTGTAAAAATCTTCTCCTTTTATACTATTTCTTACAACTAAAAATATAGGAATATATTTATAAAGGTGCATCGGCATCGATGCACATGAAATATCTTACATTATGTGTTCTTGGAATTCGTTAGAGTAGGGCACAATGCAAATGCCCTACTTCTCCTATATGAATTACGTTGTCGCCTATGAACTGTCTGTGTCGTTATCTACCGATCACTTGCTGTTTGTTTTCGACTTGTGTAATTTATTTTGGTGATCTTTGTTTTGGTATTGTTATGTTGTAATATTTTGTTCTAATTATAGATGCATGGAAATGCATATTTATTGCCTGGCTATACACTTGTGTGTATGCCTCGGTATATTGTATACGGGAGGTTTCTAGGTAACAATTCCTCCCTTCTTTAGATAAGAATATTATACTTATGATGCATGTGAACTACATTTCATTATTTGGTTATTCTGTGTATTTGATAATTTAGGGAGATTTTTATGTAACAATACTCACTAATTATTCCCGAAAAAATTATATTGGCTATTGACTCTGAAAAACAATCTTACTTTTTATACGACGAAAAAAATGTCTAAAAATGCCTTAACCCCTATAAAAACCATTACATATGCGAACAAAAATCCACTTCAATCTTCGTGCGTTCAAGTAATGCTTGCAAAGTTAATATGTTTTTCTCTTTACCTAGCGCATCGACTATATGTCAGACAAAATTAACATTTATAGATCACCCAATATTCCTCCAATTAGCATAAACAAACACATGGATATTCACATTGCCTAGACCTGAAAATATCGTAATAAAATGCAAAGATTCGAGCTCCCAAATAACTATAAATTCAACAGGAATCCTTAAAATTAACAAATATTGCATTGTAAATACCAGATATCAAACTCTTAATTCAAGAGCAACATACGAAACCAAGCTTCATTTCAATTTTATCTCCCTTGCCCCCGAATTACCAATTGATCTCGACCTTACACATTTAGAAAAAATATCACATTCTAAAACTAAAACATTTACAATACATAATCAAATTAACGACCTTAACTCAATAAGCAAGAGCATTAAAGACCTAAAGGCACCTAAATCCACAAACCTTCACCAAGAGAAACAACGCTACAACATACGTATAAGTATACTATATATTCCAGTTATCTTGCCACTTGTAATGACATCACTACTCGCTCTAACCTTAATAAAATACAAAAAAAAGAAAAGACCATCGAAAAAACGGTACATACTATATCAAATCCTATCCCAAGACCACGTTCTGAAATCATTACGCCATCTCGTTCCTTTCCTACACTCAATGCTAGATCGGCACTTACAACTACCCCACCAACTAAAACTCGTTCACTACCTATTACTATTTCTTCAGCCGAAACTCGCACCCATCCGAGGTAAAAGTTTCGTTCTTAAGGGGGGTGGTGTTGTAAAGTGACCACTTCACAACTCATTTACCCTATTACGTAGTATCAGCATTGCAACTATGTTGCAGTCATAATCATAAATCGAAACCCATACATTATTACGGCTATTATTCAAATTCGTTGAATTAATATCCGCTATTTCCCAATCCTCATCATTCACATCCGTTGAACTAACATCCGCTATTTCCCAACCCAATACAACATTGTTGCAACCTTGCAACAATGAATTTATTCATTACTCTAAATCAATGTCCGCTATTGCTCAATACCAGAGCAATAAACCCCAAAACAATTAAAAGAAACCCATTAAAAACACAGCAATTAAATCAAATGCTGACACAGCGTATGCTCCACAGTACAAACAATCGACTCGTTGTACTGACGCCATATGCGCTGTGTCATACGACGTTTTATGCTGATGTCATACTTTTCATCCATTCACCCCAACTTACATATTGCGCATATCGCTGCAATATGTTTCAAATTTAGGACACGGTCGCGTTCATGAATTCCAATTCCTCTTTCGTACATATTAAGATAGGTCAGTAATAAAGCTTTGATAATACAACTCTGGTACAGAAAGCTTTGATAGTAGCTTTAATAAGCTCCTATACCGAGGTTTCGTTATTGAGAGTCAAAGTCAGATCACAGAGTCGCATCGGAGTCTTTAAGTTGTCAGCTAGTGTTGTAAAAATACTAAGTCTTTTAAAAAAAATACTAAGTCTTGTAAAAAATACTTAGTCTTGTAAAAAAATACTAAGTCTTGTAAAAATACTAAATCGGTTAAAAAATCTACTAAGTCTTATTAAAAATACCAAATCGTTTAAAAGACTTCCAAGTCTTATTAAAAACACCAAACCATTTAAAAGAATACTAAGTCTTGTCAAAGATGAATCAAATGATTACACCAAACAAATTTGTGAAATACATAATAAATAGAAATAAGTGAAGTAATCTTAATAAAATAGTTACATTAATAAAAATATAAACAAACGTTGACTATCATTTCTTTTGGACAACCAACATCGTGAAAACAGGCAACCCACAAACCGTAGTAGAACTCTTGAACCTAAGAGTTCCTACTACACAACAGTGTATTCGAATTTTGTTGGGCTAGGCAAGTTGGACAAATAAAAGCTCTGATTGGAGGGGAGATCCAAAAATCAACCACTGGTCGCTTTCAAAATGACAGAAATGGCAGATTCGATTCTTCATTTAAATACTTAAGATGTCTCACTTACTTAAGAAACATATACATTTCATTCGAGTTTGCAAGGAACTGAGCACTGGAAAGATGATCAGACAGCCTTTGAATGGTGTCAATAATCTGGAAAGATTACCGTGGATCGATGCGCAACATTTGAATAAGGTGGAGCGATCGTCTTGTACCAGCTTTGCATGGCAAAGGCTGAAGAAGACAGCGGAATATCCCAGGGTCACAATACGCAGTACAAATCTTGGAACGGATTGCAACAGTCTGGTTGTTAATGGCGTATTGAAGAGAAGACCTTGCGATTTTATTCTAGACACAGGAGCTTCCAGATCAATTGTGACTCCTGAAATGGTGTCTGGAGAGAAAGTCAAGAAAGTGCATCACTACAAGTTGAGGACAGCTACAGGAGAGGCTACAGCAGTTAAGGGTGGCAAACGTCTGCAGTCTAGTTTGTAGGATTAAGGTTTCGACATCGGTTTATTGTTGTCCGTGAAGAAGATTAATGCATATTGGGTCTGGACTTTATAATGGCGCACCAGATGTCACTTGATTTGAGGAAGCAAGTGCTAAGATGGCGTAATATAGAAGTTCCAATCAGCATGACCGGCAATCACAATGGTGGATCATTCAGCAAGTGTTGTGTCCCCGAGTACAAAAGAAGTAGAAGACCGAAAATCCAAAAATGTTCAGTTGTTTCACGAATTACGGTCCAGCAGATGAAAGATGATTTGACAAGAGAGCAGCTTAGGGTTTTACAGTTTTACAGTAAAAAGTTACTCGGCTCAATGGCAGTCATTGAGATTCAAAGATGGACTACTGGTAATGCAATGGGAATCTGCCGATGGTCGGTGTTCCAAATCAAAGGTGTTACCAACGAATTTGATGAACAAGGCTCTTCACGATGCACACAGTGGAACATCGGGCATCGGGAAGTAAAAAGTCGATTCTTTTGGGTCAATTGCCGAAGAGATGTCAAAAACTGGTGCCGAACGTGTGCGAAATGTGCTGCAAGAGGAGAACTGCTACAAACAGCTAGAGGGATAACGACGCCGTATATCAGATCTCAAAAGGAAGTTGTCCACATCAACAGATTGACGAAGTACAACATTAGAGGGAGTGCTGAACCTGTTTGGGACGAACAGAACTAAGGTGGGGGTAATGTTACGAAAAGTAGTTAGTAGCGCAGATGATGGAATTCGAATTTTTAGATAAATCGCAGTATGTACTGCATACTAAAAATAGGCACTGAATTAGAACTAAGCACTTTTGTATAGCATACTTTTAGGCACGATTCTCACGACATTTGGGTCTTCGTCCCGGAATCGACCCAGGAATCTCCTGGCCAAAGAATGTCAACAATCAACTACAATTCGTTCACTTCAAACGTTTTTTCCATAGTGGAGCAAATAACGCCGGCATCCTTGCTCCGCATACTACTTCTTCTAGCCGGCATCGAGCCGAATCCAGGTCCTCGGAGCTGGACATGCTCCGTATGCAACACAAAGATAAACAAAAACATCTCCTCAGTTATGTGCAACAACTGCGGACACTGGTGCCATTTCAGACAATGCGCAGGTCTAGCCAACATCAGAGAATGGAATCAGAGTTTCATTGCGGAATGCTACAGAGCACGAGTTCAGATAACCAACAACGCCACTTCCTGGCACTGCTCAGTATGCCAAAGCCTCATACACGGCAACGCCTCTTCCGTCAAATGCAATGGCTGTGAGAACTGGTGTCATCTTAGAACATGCTCTGGACTTAATAACTGTCATCAATGGACCGCCAACTTCTTGGCCCCATGCTGCTACAACCAAACAGTACAGACAACCCCACATCCCCCCATAACCAGTCATAATCCGACAAACAGCGTCAACTTGCTCATCAACACCACACCAACATCCACGGTCTCACCTCCACCTGCAATCTACCAACATACCACACAGGAACACCACATACCTTTCGCTGTGATGCATCTGAATTGCAACGGCTTACGAGGAAAAGTAACAGAAATCACCAACTATATGGAGCACCATGGGATCTTAATTGCTGCCATACAAGAAACAAAGCTCACTCCCTCCTGCTTATTATCCAGAAGCACCAACTATAACATAATACGCAAGGACAGAAACAGTGGAGGCGGAGGAGGTCTTGCGTTCATCGTACACAACTCGGTCAACTACAGACTCATGCCAACACCTGCACCCATTACACCTGATCCACACCTCGAAACACAAACCATTGCAGTCAAGTCCAACGACACCCTAATTGAAATAACAAATGTGTATATTCCACCAACAACATGCTGCTCATCCGGCTACCTTCCTTCTCTAGAACATCTACTTACAGACGGTAACCGCCTGATTGTCGGGGATTTCAACGCCCACCATGATTGCTGGCACTCGAATCTAGAGAATGATCGTCGCGGCACGCATATTGCTGAGCAAATCGATAATTCAAACTTTGGTACCATCAATGAAAACTCACCCACCAGGATCTGTGCCACCTGTTCCAGCTCCCCAGATATCAGCATAGTAAGCGACACTTTATTAGCTTGTACATCATGGAGTACAGACATAGCATTAAACTCCGACCATATCCCGATCATCATCACTGTGGATAAAGCCGATAACTTTGTGTCAACGGAAAAACGCACGTTTGTCAATTATGCTAAGGCGGACTGGCCAAGTTTCACTAGGTTTATCGAAAGACAATTGGGACAATTACCACCCCCCACCAACGCAATTTCAGGTGAAAAGATCCTCCGCCGGATCATCATTAGAGCAGCTGCACGTTTCATTCCAGCCGGCAGAATACCTACAATTAGGCCTAACTTCCCAGCAGAAGCAGTCCAGCTCGCTAACGAACGTGATCATATTCGCAGCATCAACCCCGCGAATACCAGAATCGATCTACTAAATCACGAGATCGATCGCCTAGTCAACCAACATAGGCGAACTAAATGGCTGGAGTACCTTCAATCTTGTGACGGGGGCTCAAAGAAACTCTGGTCCACTATCAAGGAGCTCTCCAACACCACCAGTCGCAGAGACCTAACAGCCATTACATTCAACAGCACACAACAAGACTGCCCCAGGAAATGTTCCTCAATGTTCTGCCGCCAGTTCATAGAACACCCAACGCACTGTAACAAGAGCAAGCGCAATACTCTCAGGAAGATGCACAGCCTTGACCACGACAACACCTCACATATTCTACTTCCCTCCGAAGTTGAATTAGCCATACGCAGTGTAAAACCTTCCAAAGCCATTGGAACGGATGGAATCGCAACGATTATGCTCAAACATCTTGGCTCTACAGGTATCACTTACCTTACTCAAATCTTCATTATCTCACTTAAAACATTGGACATCCCTGACCCTTGGAAAATGGACAGAATTATTCCCCTACTCAAGCCTGGTAAACAGGCAGCTCAAGGATCTTTATATCGTCCAATTTCTCTCCTATGCTATGCTACTTCTTCAGCTTCATTCCAAACTCCAGTTAGCTGAACACCAACACGGCTTTCGCCAGCAGCGCAGCACAATCACAGCCCTTTCGGAGATCACAACACACATCTCGCAAGGACTTATCCAACAGCGTCCCTGTGACAGCACTGTCCTTGTTGCACTGGACCTATCCAAGGCATTCGACACCGTTGACCTAGGTATCTTACTACAACAGACATCCTAGAGTCACAGCTTTCCAACACCACGAGACGTTGGCTTACCAACTACCTTAATGGTAGGAAATCCTACGTCGAATTCAGAAACAAAAAATCGCCATTCAGGAAAGTCAAGCAAGGTGTACCCCAAGGAGGGGTCCTCTCACCAACACTCTTCAACCACTACATGGCAAAACTCTCTGCACCACCTACCGGAGTCAAATTGATATCGTACGCAGACGACTGCACTATTCTTTCCTCAGGCAAGGACATCCCTGCCATTTGCAGAAACATCAACGCCTACCTCGATACACTAGAAGACTTTTTTACTAGTCGAAATCTAATCCTGTCTCCAGAAAAATCGTCCGCTACACTTTTCACCACCTGGACCAAAGAAGTCAACCTACAGCTCGACATCTCGATACACAGCAGGACAATCCCTACAATCAAACATCCAAAGATTTTGGGGGTCACATTCGACAATCTGTTGACATTTTCGACTCACTCGGGAAACATTAACAAACGAGTCATGTCCAGAAATAAAGTCCTCAAATCCCTAGCGGGCAGTACATGGGGTAAGGACAAAAAAACCCTTCGAACCACATATCAAGCGATTGGCAGATCGGTACTAAATTATGCGGCACCCATTTGGACACCTCGCCTCTGCCGCACACAATGGCAGAAGCTTCAATCCTGTCAGAATGCTGCTCTTCGCATCATCACTGGCTGCCACCGCATGTCACATGAGGACCATCTCCATCAAGAAACACAAATTCTTAAAGTGAAAGAGCACAACGAGCTTCTCGCCAAACAATTCCTACTGGCATGTCACAAACCTGATCACCCGAACCGTGACCTGCTCACCCTCAACACACCACCCAGGCATATCCGATCAGATATTCGTATGTTCCGCGAAGAGACAAATCAATTCATCGCACATACACCTCTAGATCCAAAAGACTATAAAGCAGCCCTAAATGCAATACACCAAGCGTCTGTCAGAGCCGCACTAGATGATCGCCAAATTAACATCGTGTTGGGAGGTCGCCCTCCCCCTATACATCTAAGCGAGGAAAACCTCCCCAGACAAACCAGATCAACCCTGGCACAACTGAGATCAGGATGGAGCTCTTTTCTGAATAGCTACATACACCGCTTACGTGAAAGCATCATCGATCAATGCCCGGACTGTGGTGTATCACCACATAACACAGCTCATCTATTCAGCTGCCCGTCCCATCCGACGTTACTCACACCGCTATCACTTTGGACACAGCCTATCGAAGCAGCCGCATTTCTGGGCCTGGACTGTTCCGAAGGCTACACAAACACTTCAACTCAACGTTTGGACTAACACGAATTTATAGTTGCTACTACAACAACAACATACTTTTAGGCTGTAATATTTATTACATTATTTGAAATTTGAAATGTAATTGTCTGAAAGTTTAAATCATTATGCACTGGTCAAAAATGTAGTCAAATCGGTTTGTGCGGTTTTGTGTGTAAGTACATGATTGAACATGTAGTTTATTTTTAGAAGATGACTCATTAGATATGAGTATGGTTAGTTGTAAATAAGGGAGTACGGTCAAAATTTTCTGGTAGTTTCTCGATATTTCTGTATATAAGATTGGAAGTTTCTGGCAACTTTAATATGTATAAATAGAGGCGTTTGGCCAAAGTAAGTTAGTTCGTTGTTTAAAATTCAACCCGTCAAGTTGTAAAAGTTCTTGCAAAGAGATAAAACTACCACCTAAGAGAATTATAGTGAAGTAAAAGTGTTGCTGTAATAAGTGTTTTTGTGTACATTAAATTCTGAACTTGTATTATTTTTATTGTATGTTTGTTTATTAAAGTTGTTATTTGTAAATTAATACACTTGTGTTGTGTTGTATTTGCAAAATCCTTTACGAACTCGAAAGCCTAAATTTCGTAACAATAATAAAAGATATATATATATATATACTTAACTATAATCATCATTGATAATAACAATTATCGTGTTAACACCCCTTTTACTGCTATGATGGCGGTTTAAAAAATTCTCCTCTTCTTAGATTGTGAAAGTAAAAATAGCAGCCATCCGGTACATTAAAAATTGAACTTTTAAAAAACTTCAGAAAAAACTACTTTTTGCCAGTTATTCTAAATTGCTCTTTGTTGCACATCTCACCTCATGTGTTCTTTTGCGAATTGTAAGCGCTGCATCTTTCGCAAAGCATTAAGTGGTGGTTTTTTTCTTCAGCTTTCGTCGCTTGAGGTGCTTGGGACTACGAATCACACGATGAACGGTAGATTTACCGCTTTTCTGATTTTAGTTGTCGAAACCGCTGAATTTGAGACTAGTCTGACAATTTTCCGTTGCTGTAAAAGCCGAGGAAACATTTCCTTTCTAATTTTTCCCGTACAGTTTTTAATCCTTTAAATAATTGCCAACAGCATGATTACTCCGATTGATCTTGCAAGCGACAGCACTCTTATACAAAACATAAGCTTTCCGAATGGTGAACATCTATTTTTGCCTTCTCTGACAATGTCAAACAGCTTTTTTTTACCCATTATTTAAGATTTTAACATCACACACAATATCAAACCAATTTTTATAAAAATTTCAATGTATATTATTGGCAGCTGAAGGAATGTTATAGGCTCTAGTATGCATACAAAAAAAGGAGCACACTTTGAGCACCTGTTATAACTGTTGTTGTACACACATAAAATACAAATTATCTAAAACCACACACATTTTTTATTCATAGCCTTGGGAGCTTAAAGCAAAAAAAACACTTTTTTAAATTGTACCTGCTTTAGGTTTTCCCTTGTATCATAAAATCTATGGGTGTTTCCGCAAACTTGTTCATTTTTATTTTTATTATTGTTACGTTTATAAAAAAAATAGTAAAACGTTATGTTTATTACGTATTTTCTGGAGAAAATTGACCTTAAAATCAAAAAAATTAGCTTGGGCAAGAAAAATGGAACAGGCATTGAAATTGGATATCTGAAGACACAAACAAGATATCAACTTTATTTAAACGCAGTAACAAAGGATAGTAATTCTTCTAATAATAAAGTCATAAAGTCATCATTAGTATTAACAGATTTCCGTTAACACCAAAGTAAGCTGTTTCTTAAATCCCCGATAAATGATTCATTCGAGATAGACCCTTATATTAGATTATTATTATTATTATTAGAATATACCCAAAAAACATTTATCAAAATATTGTTGACGAATTAGAGGACACCCTGTATTTGTCACTTACTTCACTAACAAGAACAAGGTTGAATATTCAGTGACGTAAATACCAAATGTCCATGTATTAAATATTTTTGTTTAATTACATAAAGCACAATAAATTAATTTTTTACATAGTGCAAAAAAATAAATAAATATTTTTTAATTTAGTCCGTTGAAGGTGAAAACCATGAAAAAGCTGTTGAACTACTAAAGCAAGCTTCCAGCTCAGTGAAGTTAGTAGTGCGTTACACGCCTAAGGTTTTGGAAGAAATGGAGTTACGATTTGACAAACAGAGAACAGCAAGACGTCGCCAAAACTAGTAACAACAGTCAGCAGTTGATTTTTTATGTATATATAATTTATTGTATTACAAAGTTAACTGCATGAATAAAGAGCAATTAAATTCATATATACAAGTATATTACAGTTAAAAGAATAAAAGCGCATTTAATTTACTTTATCGGCGTTATCGTTTAGTTTATTTAATTTTTTTTTTGAAATTGTTCCAGTAGTTTGTTGAGAATATTCCGATATAATTACATACCAAATTTAATATTTAAAGATTTTTAAAATACTTTCGGCTGAATAAATGTGTGTTTAAATTATATGCGACAAAATTAAGGTGAAGCTGAAGCAAACATATAGGTCCAGTGCCATTCCGCCACATTTGAAGTTAGCTTCTTGCTTGAGATTGTTGGCGCAAGGAAGCTAACAAAGAGAAGTTGGTATCGACTCCATGGCGTGTTTTTCTCGAGTCTTCAGTTTCAGTGGCGTTGTCAGAATGCCTAAATGCTCTGGAAAAGATAATTCGTCCTGCATATATAAAGATCCAGATGTCAGAGGAGGAAGAAAGTGTAGCAAAATGCTGCATTTTTATTCCAAATATTCGATACCTGGAGTGATTGGATGCGTTGACGGCACGCACATTAAAATTATGGCTCCCTCTGTAGAAGAACGGCACCTATATTACAACCAAAAGGGTTTTTATAGCATCAATGCAATGATTGTAAGTTTCCAATATTTTTTTCGTAAAATAGTGAATATGTGTTATTATTAAAAGGAATTTATTATTATTTTCAGCTATACAATCACAACATGTGTATCATGTTCGTTGACGCGAGATATCCAGGTGCTAACCACGATTCCTTTGTTAGAAATGGGAGTAATGCAAATACTGCTCTTAATTCGATGTACAGCAACGGAAAATAGAACACTTGCCTCTTGGGTAAAAAGTGTTAAAATTTCAATGTATTGCTTAATACAATAATATTTTTGATTCGGCGACTCTGGATACCCTTTGTTGCCGTATCTGATAACGCCTTTCCGAAACCCATCAAATGGAAGTTTGGAGAAGGCCTTTAACAATAGGCATTCAAAGGCGAGGAATATTGTCAAAAGAGCAATCGGACTTTTGAAAATATAGTATATATAGATAGTTTAAAACACAAAATACTCCTTTCATTTATTTATTTATAAAATTCATATTTCAGTCATTTGCTTTAGATAATTTAAAATAACAAAAAAATATGTAACTATATACAGAAATAAAAAAATCAACTCACTTTAAACAAAAAAAAACAACCCATAAAAATTAAAAATGTAAATTCTCTAAAAGGAGATATATATGTGTGCAAAGTTTGAACTTGGAAAAATTAATATTAAAGGGGCTCTAATTTAAATTAATTTAATTTTTTTTACAAAAACTGTTGTCGCCGGGATACACATGTGTAAAATAAATTGTATGGGAGCCCTCGACCTTCCAAATTTCAATGGTTGGTGTTGACATCGGAGATACACATGTGTTTAAAATTTGAATGGGCACCCCTCAGGCCTCAGGGCCATTCCAAAAATTTTACAAACAGTTTTGTCTATCGGACATACACATTTAGCGGCTCCGGCACTAATAAACTATACAAAACACTTCTGAAACTTATGATGCAATATATCGCTAAAATGTTTTTATCATTTAATAACAACTTTACCAATTTTATTTAAAATAACAAAATAATTATTTTCTCGAGAAAGAAAATGGTGTGCTAGTAGCTACTGACTGGCGAAAAAAGAACAAAGACAATTATTGTCAATGCTACAGTACTCCCCGCCTAGATGAAAGTTGGTGTTCATCGATAAATTTATCCGGAATTCGCACCGGCCGCCCAGATCGGGTGGTTTTCGTCGATGTTGGTACTTTCGTAGGAGTAGCCGGTTTGTTTGATGTTCGTAAAGTTGACGTCGGCACCACCTTTGTTGCTATGTTGGTTACGGGCATATAAGCTGGCTTAAGGCGATCAATAGTGACGTTTGAATCACGATTCGGCAGTCGCAAACGAAAATATTTTGATGTTCGATCGAGCACTTCAAACGGTCCGTTATATGGATGCGTTAAACTCGGACGAATAGAATCGTCGCGAAGAAATACATGCGTCGCTGTTTTCAAATCACCATGTATGAATATTTTTTTGTTGCAATGCCACGCCGTCGTCGTTGGACGAATAACGTGCATGGCGCTTCGCAGATCGATGACTGTTTGCGTTTCTGTCTTGCCTGATGTCTGCTCGTCGAAAAATTCGCCAGGTAAGCGAAGTGTTGTACCGAAAACAAGTTCGGCCGGTGATGCATTTAAATCCTCTTTATACGTTGCACGGAGGCAAAGGAGAATTGTTGGTAAATGTATTGCCCATCTTTCGGTGTTGTGACAGAGGATTGCTGACTTTAATGTGCGATGCCATCTCTCGATTAGGCCATTTGCTTGCGGATGATATGCGGTTGTTCTAAAATGCTGAGTTCCGAGCGTTCGCATGAGTTCGTTGAAGAGATGCGAATCAAATTGAGCGCCTCGGTCCGTTGTAATTGCTTTTGGAACGCCATATTTTGCTATCCAGCCAGAGATGAGTGCATTTGCAACAGTTGGTGCTGACATATCAGGAATTGGAATCGCTTCTGGCCAACGTGTGAAACGGTCAATTATCGTTAAGCAGTAGCAATTTCCTTCGGATGGTGGAAACGGTCCGACGAGATCAATGTTTATGTGATCGAATCGTTCACTCGGCGATTTAAATTGTTGTAACGGCGCATTTTTGCGCGTTGACATTTTAAGCAACTTCGAACATATTTTGCAACATAGGATCTAATGCCAGGCCAAACGAATCGTTTAGTCATCAATCTAACCGTGGCACGTACTCCAGGATGCGAGATGTCGTGAATCGCCTGAGTGAATTGATTTCGGAATCTTTCTGTGACAAACGGACGAATGTTGTCTGTCGAATAGTCGCAAAAAAGTCGCTTCGAACTGCCTGGAATGGTGAAAAGTTTTAGTTTAATTGAAACGTCGATATTACCTTTTTCGAGTAGCAATTTTAATTCATCATCGTTTCGTTGATCATCCGCCAATTTTTCGTAGTCGATCTGAGCGGTGGAATGGATGCTTTCGACTCGTAACAATTGGTCGGCTGTCACATTTTCAGCTCCTTTTACGTGTTTAATATCGGTGGTTACTTGTCCGATGTAATCAAGTTGCCTTGCTTGACGATCGTTGGCTTTCTCGGGTTTTTGTGAGAAGGCAAAGGTGAGCGGTTTATGATCGGTATAGATGTGACATCTTCTTCCCTGATAAATGAAATGAATTTGAAATGTTTTACTGCCAAGTACATCGCTGTGAGTTCGCGGTCATACGTACTGTAGCGAAGCTGCGCCTTGTCGAACTTTTTGGAGAAAAAACCAAGCGGTTGTAGCGCGTTGTCTACGACTTGATGAAGAACTGCACCAGCAGCAATGTCTGAAGCATCGACATAACGCGATAGTTCTGCTGTTTTTGATGGATGTGCGAGTAAAGCAGCGTTCGATCGTTTTTTTGTTTCCTGGAATCATTTCAAGCAATTTGGCTTGCGTTTCGATGGCGTTTGGCATGAACTTGCGGTAGAAGTTGAGTGTTGCCAAAAAACTTTTTAATTGCTTGACCATCGTCGGAATGGGAAACGTTTTAATGGCTTGCATCTTTTCGGGCAACGGCAAAAATCCTCGAGATGACACACAATGTCCCAGAAATTCGATTTCTTGCTTACCGAATTCACATTTCCCGATATTTATCGCCAAGTTGTATTGCTTTAGTCTTTCAAATAGTATTCGCAAGTGTTCATGATGCTCTTCGGGCGTCGTTGAGGCGATGCACAAATCGTCTATGTATGCAAACACAAAATCGAGGCCACGGCAAACTTCATGAATTAAACGTTGAAACGTTTGCGCGGCGACTTCTTCTTCAGCGACTGGAACTTGATGAAAGGCCTTTTGCAAGTCGATCTTTGAAAATATGGTCTTACCTTGCAAATTCCCAGCGAAGTCGTTCAAATATGTTATGGGATAACGATCCGGAATCGTGATCGCGTTTAAAGCGCGATAATCGCCGCACGGGCGCAATGAACCATCGGATTTCTTTACCATATGCAGCGGGCTTGCCCAACAACTGCTTGACGGTCGGCATATTTCTGCTTTTATCAAACAATCGAATTCCTTTCGGGCTGCTTCAAGTTTTTCGGGATCCAATCGTCGAGGTCGAGCGTAGACGGGTTGTCCTGTCGTGATGATTTGATGTACTACGACGGAGAAAACTTTATTTCCTGGCTGAGGTAGTTTGATAATTTGTTTGTATTCTTCGAGAAGATCAGCATAAATCGAATTTAAATAATATGCCTTGAATTTAGTCGTATCTTTAACCATGATGCGGAAACAGGTTGAATTAAGGCCAGTGAGCGGAGCATCAAGTCAATTAATAGGCCGAATTTAGTAATAAAGTCTGCACCGATGATTGGCGTTGTTACGTCGGCGATTAAAAACGTCCACATAAAGTCACGTCGTAATTCGAGGTTTACCTTCAGTGTCGTTGTGCCGTAAGTTTTGATTTCTGTGCCGTTCGCTGCGAACAATTTAACGTCTGTTGATTTGCAGTTGCCTGCGGCCTGACTGAGTGGCATGACTGATACGTCAGCACCAGTATTAAAAATCCGATATTTGTGGATTTGTCGTGTATTTTCAGTCGGTTGGCGAATTTGGACTCAGGCTGTTCGCTACCTGAATCCGACGCAGGCAGCTGGCAATGTTTTGCTTCGGCGCCAAACTTCCAATGATACCAGCAATTGGGATGCTCTGTACGAGATGAATATTCCTGAGACCTGGTGGCGTCGAACGGTTTATTGCTGCCGCTGTTGACATTGAATTTTTGCTCGAGTTCTGCGATTTGGTTGCTTAACTTCTCGAGTAAATTAATTTCGGCTGACGCCATCGGTGTAGTTCTTGTATTTTCCAAAGACACAGTTGGCTGCGGAGTCGTTTGATAAATAGTGTGATCGCCGATAGTACGCAAGCGAATCGATTCGACTAATGCATCGGCTGCGACCAGTCGGTCGCTAATTGGCGAATCCTTCATCTGAATAACTGCAGCGTGCTCCATCTCTGGTAGTCGCGCAGCCCATAAATTGAAAAGTGCGGTGTCGGTCAAAGAATCGTAGGCTAAATTCTTCAACTTTTGGTATAATTTGCTCGGTTTTGAGTCGCCGAGTTGCACTTCACTTATAGCTTCGCGGAAGAAAATGCTCCGAAACTTACCAAACAAGATGCGATCCCGACGGCGAAACGCCAAACTAAACGTCTATACTCGGTATATGTTGCTGTGATATCGTAATATTAGATTTATTAAAAAAATTATTTATTAATCGGTAGTTAACAATTGTTGTATTATCGGTTGTTTAAGCACTAGGCAAAACAGTTGTTATAAATTTTATAGCAATAAATGTTTTTTTTTTATTTATCTAGACGCGTTCGTGGTCTGCTATATGTACATGCATACATGCACACACTATAGCTGCGTCTCGTAACGGTTTCGCGAGTCCAGAGATTTTATCTCATCTAAAAATATGCGTACCGCGCTAAAAGAAGTTTTCACTTAAAAAAAAAATATTTCAATCACAATACTTCAATCACAATTATTATTTCATATGGCTGTGACTTCACTTTAAGCTACGCAATTCTAACTTTAGCTCCTTGGGTTTTATTTTCTTTTTAAATTCTCTATATTAACTTCGCGTGCACGTGGCTGGCTGGCTGGTCAGATTTTCTGATCAATTTTTAATTTCCCAAAGCCCGATTTTATTGCAATTTTGCACACATGTATATTTCCGGTGACAATACTTTCTTTCTCGAAACTCGGGATCGGGGGGCTCCCATATAAATTTTTTTTCCCATATAGCGACATCATATCATTTCATACTATAATGACTGTGTTCTGTGTGCGCTGATGAGTGATAAAATGTATGCAGCGCTGCGAATTTACGATTGGGGTTGTTTTGTTGTTGCGTTGCATCAGAGAGCAGAGAGTATAGAGAATTTGTCGGCTGGTGAGATTTTCCGATCAATTTTTAACCCACTTCCCAAAGCCCAATTTTATTGAAATTTTGCACACATATATATTTCCGGTGACAATACTTTCTATTAAATTTTGATCGGGGTCGGCGGGCTCCCATACAAATATTTTACAAAATTTACCCGATTTTCTTCAAATTTTATACACATGTGTATCTCAGATGGACAACACTTTTTGTACATTTTTTTGGAGGCTCGAGGGGTGCCTATATAAGTTTTTTAAAAATTAACCCGATTTTCTTCAAATTTTAAACACATGTATATCACCGATGACAACACTTACTATTGAAAGTTGGAAGCGATCGGGCTCCAATTTCGGGGGCACACACACAAATTGTACACAATGTGTATCTCCGGTGACAACAGTTTTTGAAAATTTTTTTCCAAATTAACCCGATTCAAACTTTACACACATATGTATTAGAGAATTAACATGAAAAATTTTAATTTTAAGGGTTTTTTTTTTTTTTTTTTTTTTTTATCTCGAGGTGTTCCTGAGACATTATAAGACGCAGTGTCGTTATCCCTTATCGCTTTAAGAATATCTATTTTTTCATCTTTTGCGACCAAGGTTTTAACGCTTCCTTGCAACTCATATATATTTTTCTCTATTTTTTTAATAACCCCGTAGTTTTGTTAGATTTTGATGATAGTTATTGAGAAGGTTTTTGAGGGAGAGCGTATGAGTCCTTCGTTCAGATTGTTTATTTACGAGGAACTGATTGTTTATTTTCTGGCGGTGGCGGATTACACAAAATATCATTTCTATTGCCATAAAGGGATGTGCCAAATGTTTTCCCGCTGGGGTGGCAGCTTTCTCCATGCACAAAATGCTACTAACTGCCTCCTCCGTAGAAGTCAAAACAGTCTGATTTGAAGGACCACCGCCTGTGGCTTTAAATTCTCGATTATTGTTTAATAACTTTTCCTTCGTATTCCTTTTTAGGTCGACCCATACCTGCCAATATTTAACGATTTTAAAAATATTTAACAGTAAAAATATAAACAGTAAACAAAAACGTACCTTTCTCCACTCTCCGACACTTCCCTGAGGTGGTCCGACGCTTAAGCTGTCAGCAATTCTCGATCATTTTGCATCGGTATCAGCTTTGCTACTTTCAAATTGCCAATGCCTCTAGCAACGTCGGCACTATCGTGCATTTCAGCTATTAATAAATCAAATTGATTCCGTGTTGTTTTTTGTGTCTAAAATATTTTATTGTTAAAAATTATTGGTACATATCATAATAAGTCCATGCAAATATTTTACAATATCAGCCAATTGTTTTTCAATTGACTAACGAACTAAACACTACACTTAAATTTTTTTCCTGGATTCTCGTTTCCTTTTTCTATGTTGTTCATTTTATTATAAAAACCTTCAAATAATGTAAATAAATAAATATAAACAAAATAACAAAATCTTACAGAGCACAATCACTTACCAGTCACTGCCAAATTTACGAGAGAGATCAATTATACCAATATTTCACCTCTAATGTAAAGTGAATTCCGTAATACAATTTGCACGTTTGACTCACTAAAATTTCACTTCGTCATTAAAGTGACAGAAAAGCGAATTCCGTAATTAGGCTGTAAGAAGGTGTCAAGTCTGCACATACCTAAACTACAGCGTCCACGTATTCAACATACACTATGCACGTATACGATTATCAGCACTCAGTCACATTTACCATGCGATATGATTAGCATACAACGTATTGCTTCGTTATCTGTCGATCCCAGGATTTGGCTTGCGCAGCTCAAAACATCGCAGCCTTATATTTGTCAGCCCCTAGGATAGAAGAAGCAACCTAACACCAAACCAGATAAGGAAGGTTATATAAAAATCCATACATGGCTTAAGTTATGCGTATGGTATTATCATCGTATAAATAGGATGATCGAAATAAAATATACACACTTCACAAAAGTAAGTCTCTCATTTAACTAGCGATTCCCCCTACGTAAGGGTCAACAGTTAAAACCACAACACATAGCTGCATTGAATATCGATTCTCCCCACCAGTGGTAAGGGTCAGTATTCCAAGGCAGCTTCAACATTGGTCCATCGAGCAAAAAGGAACCGTTCTTCCAAGGAAGAATTTAAAGATCAAAGCGTTTGGCACGACTAACAGTGTCAAATAAATCAAGGCGTTTGACACGACTGAAAGTGTCGAATAAAAGCGAAATAAAAGTGTCGACAGTGCCAATAAAAGCGTGTGGCATAGTCCCCAAAGTGTCCAGTCACAAGCAACTTATACAGCGTTTCTCCAAGATATAAATAAAAATGGGAATCGACGATGCAGTACAGCACCAGAAGGCAGTAGTGGACTGCATACAAAAGGTGTTTGACAAGTACAAGCGCGAGTCGTACTCCCGGAGAACCAAGGCATTCACTACAGCTAGATTAAAATAAATTGAATCGCCACGAAACCCATGGCGACAGCCAACAAAAAAACAAGATTTTTTGCAGAAGATTTCAATCTTTCTAAAGATATACCACAAAGCTTGGAAATAAAACGACAAAGTTTTAGAATCCAGGAATTACCCAATCTTCTTCAGGATTGCACTATGCTTGACTGAATCATCAAAATCCCATATCTATATATATAAAAAAGAGAATTTATTTGTTTGTATACTTGTGCCTAACTAGCTCTGGAACGCCTTCACCAATTTCAACCAAACTTGGTACACATATTAATTACTATCCGGAATCAAACATAGGTGTGGGGGGGTACCACGTTTTTTGGCTGTGGGAGGTTGCTGCCACCCCAACCACAGGCAAAAAAACCTGCTTCCCCCTCTGCTACAGTTTTCGGTATCACCGTGATGAATAGTGTTGGTAGTACGCTCCTATGGATGAGTTATGTATCGCCTCAGGGTGGTGGGTGACCGATAGTAGTGTCGATTCTATGGTTTTCGGGGTCGCTGAGTTGAATGGTGATGGTAAGACAGCTCTAGGGGGATGGGGTCGATATAGGGAGGGGGGTGACCGATATTAGTGTTGATTTTATGGTTTTCGTGGTCGCTGAGTGGTGATGGTAAGACAGCTCTAGGGGATGGGGTCGATAACTGAGGGGGTGGGGGTGACCGTTAATAGTTTCGATTCTTTGGTTTTCGGGGTCGCTGAGTTGAATGGTGATGGTAAGACAGCTCTAGGGGATGGGGTCGATAACTGCGGAGGGGGGGGGGGTGGCCGGTATTAGTGTCGATTCTATGGTTTTCGGGGTCGCTGAGTTGAATAGTGATGGTAAGACAGCTCTAGGGGGATGGGGTCGATAACTCAGGGGGGGCGGGTGACCGATATTAGTGTCGATTTTATGGTTTTCGGGGTCGCAAAGGTGAATGGTGATGGTAAGACAGCTCTAGGAGGATGTTGTCGATAACTGAGGGGTGTGACCGATATTAGTGTCGATTCTATGGTTTTCGGGGTCGCTGAGTTGAATGGTGATGGTAAGACAGCTCTAAGCGATGGGGTCGATAACTGAGGGTGGGGTGACCGATATTAGTGTCGATTCTATGGTTTTCGGTGTCGCTGAGTTGAACGGTGGTGGTAAGAGAGCTCTAGGTGATGGGGTCGATAACTGTGGGTGGGGGGGGGTGATCGATATTAGTGTCGATTCTATGGTTTTCGGGGTCGCTGCGCTGAATGGTGATGGTAAGACAGCTCTGGGTGATGGGGTCAATAACTGAGGGGGGGGGGGTGACCGATATTAGTGTCGATTCTATGGTTTTCGGGGTCACTAAGTTGAAGGGTGATAGTAAGACAGCTCTAGAGGGATGGGGTTGATAACTGAGGGGGGGTGACCGATATTAGTGTCGATTATATGGTTTTCGGGGTCGCTGAGTTGAATGGTGATGGTAAGAGCTCTAGGGGATGGTGTCGATAACTGAGGGGTGGGGGTGACCGATATTAGTTTCGATCCTAGGGTTTCGGGGTCGCTGAGCTGAATGGTGATGGTAAGACAGCTCTAGGTGATGGGGTCGATAGCTGTGGGGGGGGGGTTGACCGATAATAGTGTCGATTCTATGGTTTTGGGGTCGCTGAGTTGAACGGTGATGGTAAGACAGCTCTAGGGGGATGGGGTTGATAACTGAGGGGGGGGGGTGACCGATATTAGTGTCGATTCTATGGTTTTGGGGTCGCTGAGCTGAATGGTGATGGTAAGACAGCTCTAGGTGATGGGGTTGATAACTGTGGGGGGGGGGTGACCGATATTAGTGTCGATTCTATGGTTTTCGGGGTAGCTGAGTTGAATAGTGATGGTAAGACAGCTCTAGGGGGATGGGGTCGATAACTGAGGGGGGCGGGTGACCGATATTAGTGTCGATTTTATGGTTTTCGGGGTCGCTAAGGTGAATGGTGATGGTAAGACAGCTCTAGGAGGATGTTGTCGATAACTGAGGGGTGTGACCGATATTAGTGTCGATTCTATGGTTTTCGGGGTCGCTGAGTTGAATGGTGATAGTAATACAGCTCTAAGGGATGGGGTCGATAACTGAGGGTGGGGTGACCGATATAAGTGTCGATTCTATGGTTTTCGGTGTCGCTGAATTGAACGATGATGGTAAGAGAGCTCTAGTTAATGGGGTCGATATTTGTGGGTGGGTGGGTGACCGATATTAGTGTCGATTCTATGGTTTTCGGGGTCGCTGCGCTGAATGGTGATGGTAAGACAGCTCTGGGTGATGAGGTCAATAACTGAGGGGGGGGGGGTGACCGATATTAGTGTCGATTCTATGGTTTTCGGTGTCGCTGAGTTGAACGGTGATGGTAAGAGAGCTCTAGGTGATGGGGTCGATATTTGTGGGTGGGTGGGTGTCCGATATTAGTGTCGATTCTATGGTTTTCGGGGTCGCTGAGTTGAATGGTGATGGTAACACAGCTCTAGTGGTTGGTTTCGATGACTGTGGGGGGGGGGGGGTAACCGATATTAGTGTCAATTCTATGGTTTTCGGAGTCGCTGAGTTGAATGGTGATGGTAAGAGCTGTAGGGGATGGTGTCGATAACTGAGGGGTGGGGGTGACCGATATTAGTGTCGATTCTATGGTTTTCGGGGTCGCTGAGCTGAATGGTGATGGTAAGACAGCTCTAGGTGATGGGGTCGATAACTGAGGGGGCGGTGACCGATGTTAGTGTCGATTCTATGGTTTTGGGGTCGCTGAGTTGAATGGTGACGGTAACACAGCTCTAGCGGTTGGGGTTGATAACTGAGGGGGGGGGGGTCACCGATATTAGTGTCGATTCTATGGTTTTCGGGGTCGCTGAGTTTAATGGTGATGGTAAGAGCTCTAGGGGATGGTGTCGATAACTGAGGGAGGGGGGTGACCGATATTAGTGTCGATTCTATGGTTTTCGGGGTCGCTGAGCTGAATGGTGATGGTAAGACAGCTCTAGGTGATGGGGTCGATAACTGAGGGGGCGGTGACCGATATTAGTGTCGATTCTGTGTTTTTGGGGTCGCTGAGTTGAATGGTGATGGTAACACAGCTCTAGGGGGTTGGGGTCGATAACTGAGGGAGGGGGGTGACCGATATTAGTGTCGATTCTATGGTTTTGGGGTCGCTGAGCTGAATGGTGATGGTAAGACAGCTGTAGGGGATGGTGTCGATAACTAAGGGGTGGGGGTGACCGATATTAGTTTCGCTGAGCTGAATGGTGATGGTAAGACAGCTCTAGGTGATGGGGTCGATAACTGTGGGGGGGGGGGGGGGTGACCGATATGAGTGTCGGTGCTATGGTTTTCGGGGTCGCTGAATTGAATGGCGATGATAACAAAGCTCTAGGGGGTTGGGGTCGATAACTGAGGGAGGGGGGTGACCGATATTAGTGTCGATTCTATGGTTTTGGGGTCGCTGAGCTGAATGGTGATGGTATTATATTAGTGTCGATTCTATGGTTTTCGGGGTCTTTGAGTTGAATGGTGATTGTAAGGCAGCTCTAGGGGAATAGGGTTGATAACTGTGGTGGGGGGTGACCGATATTAGTGTCGATTCTATGGTTTTCGGGGTCGCTGAGTTGAACGGTGATGGTAAGCCAGCTCTAGGGGATGGGGTCGATAACTGAAGGTGGGGGTTACCGATATTAGTGTCGATTCTATGGTTTTCGGGGTCGCTAATGTGAATGGTGATGGTAAGACAGCTCTAGGAGGATGGTGTCGATAACTGAGGGGGCGGTGACCGATATTAGTGTCGATTGAATTGTGATGGTAAGACAGCTCTAGGTGATGGGGTCGATAACTGTGGGGGGGGGGTGATTCTATGGTTTTCGGGGTCGCTGAGCTGAATGGTGATGGTAAGACAGCTCTAGGGGTATAGGTTTGATAACTGAGGTGGGGGGTGACCGATATTTGTGTCGATTCTATGGTTTTCGGGGTCGCTGAGTTGAATGGTGATGGTAAGACAGCTCTAGGGGGTTGGGGTCGATAACTGAGGGAGGGGGATGACCGATATTAGTGTCGATTCTATGGTTTTCGGGGTCGCTAATGTGAATGGTAATGGTAAGACAGCTCTAGGAGGATGGTGTCGATAACTGAGGGGTGTGACCGATATTAGTGTCGATTCTATGGTGTTCGGGGTCGCTGAGTTGAATGGTGATTGTAAGACAATTGTAAGGGATGTGGTCGATAACTGAGGGGGGGTGACCGATATTAGTGTCGATTCTATGGTTTTCGGGGTCGCTGAGTTGAATGGTGATGGTAACACAGCTCTAGCGGTTGGGGTCGATGACTGAGGGGGGGGATGACCGATATTAGTGTCAATTCTATGGTTTTCGGAGTCGCTGAGTTGAATGGCGATGGTAACAAAGCTCTAGGGGGTTGGGGTCGATAACTGATGGAGGGGGTGCCCGATATTAGTGTCGATTCTATGGTTTTGGGGTCGCTGAGCTGAATGGTGATGGTAAGACAGCTGTAGGGGGATGGGGTCGATAGCTGTGGGGGGGGGGGGTGACCGATATTAGTGTCGATTCTATGGTTTTCGGGCTAATGTGAATGGTGATGGTAAGACAGCTCTAGGAGGATGGTGTCGATAACTGAGGGGTGTGACCGATATTAGTGTCGATTCTATGGTGTTCGGGGTCGCTGAGTTGAATGGTGATTGTAAGACAATTGTAAGGGATGGGGTCGATAACTGAGGGAACGGTGACCGATATTAGTGTCGATTCTATGGTTTTAGGAGTCGCTGAGTTGAATTGTGATGGTAAGACAGCTCTAGGGGGATGGGGTTGATAACTGAGGGGAGGGGGTGACCGATATTAGTGTCGATTCTATGGTTTTCGGGGTCGCTAATGTGAATGGTGATGGTAAGACAGCTCTAGGAGGATGGTGTCGATAACTGAGGGGTGTGACCGATATTAGTGTCGATTCTATGGTGTTCGGGGTCGCTGAGTTGAATGGTGATTGTAAGACAATTGTAAGGGATGGGGTTGATAACTGAGGGAACGGTGACCGATATTAGTGTCGATTCTATGGTTTTAGGAGTCGCTGAGTTGAATTGTGATGGTAAGACAGCTCTTGGGGGATGGGGTTGATAACTGAGGGGGGGGGGGGGTGACCGATATTAGTGTCGATTCTATGGTTTTCGGGGTCGCTGAGCTGAATGGTGATGGTAAGACAGCTCTAGGGGTATAGGTTTGATAACTGAGGTGGGGGGTGACCGATATTTGTGTCGATTCTATGGTTTTCGGGGTCGCTGAGTTGAATGGTGATGGTAAGACAGCTCTAGGGGGTTGGGGTCGATAACTGAGGGAGGGGGATGACCGATATTAGTGTCGATTCTATGGTTTTCGGGGTCGCTAATGTGAATGGTAATGGTAAAACAGCTCTAGGAGGATGGTGTCGATAACTGAGGGGTGTGACCGATATTAGTGTCGATTCTATGGTGTTCGGGGTCGCTGAGTTGAATGGTGATTGTAAGACAATTGTAAGGGATGTGGTCGATAACTGAGGGGGGGTGACCGATATTAGTGTCGATTCTATGGTTTTCGGGGTCGCTGAGTTGAATGGTGATGGTAACACAGCTCTAGCGGTTGGGGTCGATGACTGAGGGGGGGGATGACCGATATTAGTGTCAATTCTATGGTTTTCGGAGTCGCTGAGTTGAATGGCGATGGTAACAAAGCTCTAGGGGGTTGGGGTCGATAACTGATGGAGGGGGTGCCCGATATTAGTGTCGATTCTATGGTTTTGGGGTCGCTGAGCTGAATGGTGATGGTAAGACAGCTGTAGGGGGATGGGGTCGATAGCTGTGGGGGGGGGGGTGACCGATATTAGTGTCGATTCTATGGTTTTCGGGCTAATGTGAATGGTGATGGTAAGACAGCTCTAGGAGGATGGTGTCGATAACTGAGGGGTGTGACCGATATTAGTGTCGATTCTATGGTGTTCGGGGTCGCTGAGTTGAATGGTGATTGTAAGACAATTGTAAGGGATGGGGTCGATAACTGAGGGTACGGTGACCGATATTAGTGTCGATTCTATGGTTTTAGGAGTCGCTGAGTTGAATTGTGATGGTAAGACAGCTCTAGGGGGATGGGGTTGATAACTGAGGGGGGGGGGTGACCGATATTAGTGTCGATTCTATGGTTTTGGGGTCGCTGAGCTGAAAGGTGATGGTAAGAAGGCTCTAGGTGATGGGGTCGATAACTGTGGGGGTGGTGACCGATATTAGTGTCGATTCTATGGTTTTCGGGGTCGCTGAGTTGAACGGTGATGGTAAGACAATTGTAAGGGATGGGGTCGATAACTGAGGGAACGGTGACCGATATTAGTGTCGATTCTATGGTTTTCGGGGTCTCTGAGCTGAATGGTGATGGTAAGACAGCTCTAGGTGATGGGGTCGATAACTGTGGGGGGGGCCGATATTAGTGTCGATTCTATGGTTTTCAGGGTCGATGAGTTGACCGGTGATGGTAAGACAGCTCTAGGGGATGGGGTCGATAACTGAGGGTGGGGTGACCGATATTAGTGTCGATTCTATGGTTTTCGGGGTCTTTGAGTTGAATGGTGGTGATAAGAAAGCTCTAGGGGGATTGGGTCGATAACTGAGTGCTGGGGGGGTGACCGATATTAGTGTCGATTCTATGGTTTTCGGGGTCGCTGAGTTGAATGGTGATGGTAAGACAGCTCTAGGGAATGGGTCGATAACTGTGGGGTGGTGGGGGGTGACCGATATTAGTGTCGATTCTATGGTTTTCGGGGTCGCTGAGTTGAACGGTGATGGTAAGCCAGCTCTAGGGGATGGGGTCGATAACTGATGGTGGGGGGGGGGGGGGGGGTGACCGATATGAGTGTCGGTGCTATGGTTTTCTGGGTCGCTGAATTGAACGGTGATGGTAAGACAGCTCTAGGGGATGGGGTGGATAACTAAGGGTGGGGGGGTGACCGTTATTAGTGTCGATTCTATGGTTTTCGTGGTCATTCGGGGTCACTGAGTTGATGGGGATGGGGTCGATAACTGTGGGGGCGGTGACCGATATTAGTGTCGATTCTATGGTTTTCGGGGTCACTGAGTTGAATGGTGATGGTAAGACAGCTCTAGGGGATGGGGTCGATAACTGAGGGGGCGGTGACCGATATTAGTGTTGATTCTATGGTTTTAGGGGTCGCTGAGTTGAACTGTGTTGGTAAGACAACACCATTCAACTCAGTGACCCCGAAAACCATAGAATCGACACTAATATCGGTCACCGTTCCCTCAGTTATCGACCCCATCCCTTACAATTGTCTTACAATCACCATTCAACTCAGCAACCCCGAACACCATAGAATCGACACTAATATCGGTCACACCCCTCAGTTATCGACACCATCCTCCTAGAGCTGTCTTACCATCACCATTCAACTCAGTGACCCCGAACACCATAGAATCGACACTAATATCGGTCACCCCCCCCCCCCCCCACAGTTATCGACCCCATCACCTAGAGCTGTCTTACCATCACCGTTCAACTCAGCGACCCCGAAAACCATAGAATCGACACTAATATCGGTCACCACCCCCACAGTTATCGACCCCATCACCTAGAGCTGTCTTACCATCACCATTCAGCTCAGCGACCCCAAAACCATAGAATCGACACTAATATCGGTCACCCCCCCCCCCCCCAGTTATCAACCCCATCCCCCTAGAGCTGTCTTACCATCACAATTCAACTCAGCGACTCCCAAAACCATAGAATCGACACTAATATCGGTCACCCCCCCCCCCCCTCAGTTATCAACCCCATCCCCCTAGAGCTGTCTTACCATCACAATTCAACTCAGCGACTCCTAAAACCATAGAATCGACACTAATATCGGTCACCGTTCCCTCAGTTATCGACCCCATCCCTTACAATTGTCTTACAATCACCATTCAACTCAGCGACCCCGAACACCATAGAATCGACACTAATATCGGTCACACCCCTCAGTTATCGACACCATCCTCCTAGAGCATTCTTACCATCACCATTCAACTCAGCGACCCCGAACACCATAGAATCGACTCTAATATCGGTCACACCCCTCAGTTATCGACACCATCCTCCTAGAGCTGTCTTACCATCACCATTCACATTAGCGACCCCGAAAACCATAGAATCGACACTTATATCGGTCACCACCCCCCCCCCACAGCTATCAACCCCATCCCCCTAGAGCTGTCTTACCATCACAATTCAACTCAGCGACCCCTAAAACCATAGAATTGACACTAATATCGGTCACCGCCCCCTCAGTTATCGACCCCATCCCCTAGAGCTGTCTTACCATCACCATTCAACTCAGTGACCCCGAAAACCATAGAATCGACACTAATATCGGTCACCCCCCCAGCACTCAGTTATCGACCCAATCCCCCTAGAGCTTTCTTATCATCACCATTCAACTCAAAGACCCCGAAAACCATAGAATCGACACTAATATCGGTCACCCCACCCTCAGTTATCGACCCCATCCCCTAGAGCTGTCTTACCATCACCGGTCAACTCATCGACCCCGAAAACCATAGAATCGACACTAATATCGGCCCCCCCCCCGCTGTTATCGACCCCATCACCTAGAGCTGTCTTACCATCACCATTCAGCTCAGCGACCCCGAAAACCATAGAATCGACACTAATTTCGGTCACCCCCCTCCTTCAGTTATCGACACCATCCCCTAGAGCTGTCTTACCATCACCGGTCAACTCATCGACCCCGAAAACCATAGAATCGACACTAATATCGGCCCGCCCCCACAGTTATCGACCCCATCACCTAGAGCTGTCTTACCATCACAATTCAACTCAGCGACCCATAAAACCATAGAATCGACACTAATATCGGTCCCCGCCCCCTCAGTTATCGAACCCATCCCCTAGAGCTGTCTTACCATCACCATTCAACTCAGTGACCCCGAAAACCATAGAATCGACACTAATATCGGTCACCGTTCCCTCAGTTATCGACCCCATCCCTTACAATTGTCTTACAATCACCATTCAACTCAGCAACCCCGAACACCATAGAATCGACACTAATATCGGTCACACCCCTCAGTTATCGACACCATCCTCCTAGAGCTGTCTTACCATCACCATTCAACTCAGTGACCCCGAACACCATAGAATCGACACTAATATCGGTCACCCCCCCCCACAGTTATCGACCCCATCACCTAGAGCTGTCTTACCATCACCGTTCAACTCAGCGACCCCGAAAACCATAGAATCGACACTAATATCGGTCACCACCCCCACAGTTATCGACCCCATCACCTAGAGCTGTCTTACCATTACCATTCAGCTCAGCGACCCCAAAACCATAGAATCGACACTAATATCGGTCACCCCCCCCTCAGTTATCAACCCCATCCCCCTAGAGCTGTCATTCGGGGTCACTGAGTTGAATGGTGATGGTAAGACAGCTCTAGGGGATGGGGTCGATAACTGAGGGGGCGGTGACCGATATTAGTGTCAATTCTATGGTTTTAGGGGTCGCTGAGTTGAATTGTGATGGTAAGACAGCTCTAGGGGGATGGGGTTGATAGCTGTGGGGGGGGGGGGGTGGTGACCGATATTAGTGTCGATTCTATGGTTTTCGGGGTCGCTAATGTGAATGGTGATGGTAAGACAGCTCTAGGAGGATGGTGTCGATAACTGAGGGGTGTGACCGATATTAGAGTCGATTCTATGGTGTTCGGGGTCGCTGAGTTGAATGGTGATGGTAAGAATGCTCTAGGAGGATGGTGTCGATAACTGAGGGGTGTGACCGATATTAGTGTCGATTCTATGGTGTTCGGGGTCGCTGAGTTGAATGGTGATTGTAAGACAATTGTAAGGGATGGGGTCGATAACTGAGGGAACGGTGACCGATATTAGTGTCGATTCTATGGTTTTAGGAGTCGCTGAGTTGAATTGTGATGGTAAGACAGCTCTAGGGGGATGGGGTTGATAACTGATGGGGGGGGTGACCGATATTAGTGTCGATTCTATGGTTTTGGGAGTCGCTGAGTTGAATTGTGATGGTAAGACAGCTCTAGGGGGATGGGGTTGATAACTGGGGGGGGGGTGACCGATATTAGTGTCGATTCTATGGTTTTCGGGGTCGCTGAGTTGAATGGTGATGGTAAGACAGCTCTAGCGGTTGGGGTCGATGACTGAGGGGGGGGATGACCGATATTAGTGTCGATTCTATGGTTTTCGGGGTCTTTGAGTTGAATGGTGATGGTAAGACAGCTCTGGGTGATGGGGTCGATATCTGTGGGGGGGTGACCGATATTAGTGTCGATTCTATAGTTTTCGGGGTCCCTGAGTTGAATGGTGATGGTATGAAAGCTCTAGGGGGATGGGGTCGATAACTGAGTGGTGGGAGGGTGACCGATATTAGTATCGATTCTATGGTTTTCGGGGTCGCTAATGTGAATGGTGATGGTAAGACAGCTCTAGGAGGATGGTGTCGATAACTGAGGGGTGTGACCGATATTAGAGTCGATTCTATGGTGTTCGGGGTCGCTGAGTTGAATGGTGATGGTAAGAATGCTCTAGGGGATGGGGTCGATAACTGTGGGGGCGGTGACCGATATTAGTGTCGATTCTATGGTTTTCGGGGTCACTGAGTTGAATGGTGATGGTAAGACAGCTCTAGGGGATGGGGTCGATAACTGAGGGTGGGGTGACCGATATTAGTGTCGATTCTATGGTTTTCGGGGTCTTTGAGTTGAATGGTGATGATAAGAAAGCTCTAGGGGGATTGGGTCGATAACTGAGTGCTGGGGGGGTGACCGATATTAGTGTCGATTCTATGGTTTTCGGGGTCGCTGAGCTGAATGGTGATGGTAAGACAGCTCTAGGTGATGGGGTCGATAACTGTGGGGGCGGTGACCGATATTAGTGTCGATTCTATGGTTTTCGGGGTCACTGAGTTGAATGGTGATGGTAAGACAGCTCTAGGGGATGGGGTCGATAACTGAGGGGGCGGTGACCGATATTAGTGTCGATTCTATGGTTTTCGGGGTCGATGAGTTGACCGGTGATGGTAAGACAGCTCTAGGGGATGGGGTCGATAACTGAGGGTGGGGTGACCGATATTAGTGTCGATTCTATGGTTTTCGGGGTCTTTGAGTTGAATGGTGATGATAAGAAAGCTCTAGGGGGATTGGGTCGATAACTGAGTGCTGGGGGGGTGACCGATATTAGTGTCGATTCTATGGTTTTCGGGGTCACTGAGTTGAATGGTGATGGTAAGACAGCTCTAGGGGATGGGGTCGATAACTGAGGGGGCGGTGACCGATATTAGTGTCGATTCTATGGTTTTAGGGGTCGCTGGGTTGAATTGTGATGGTAAGACAGCTCTAGGGGGATGGGGTTGATAACTGAGGGGGGGGGGTGACCGATATTAGTGTCGATTCTATGGTTTTGGGGTCGCTGAGCTGAATGGTGATGGTAAGACAGCTCTAGGTGATGGGGTCGATAACTGTGGGGGTGGTGACCGATATTAGTGTCGATTCTATGGTTTTCGGGGTCGCTGAGTTGAATTGTGATGGTAAGACAGCTCTAGGTGATGGGGTCGATAACTGTGGGGGGGGGCCGATATTAGTGTCGATTCTATGGTTTTCGGGGTCGATGAGTTGACCGGTGATGGTAAGACAGCTCTAGGGGATGGTGTCGATAACTGAAGGAGGGGGGTGACCGAAATTAGTGTCGATTCTATGGTTTTCGGGGTCGCTGAGCTGAATGGTGATGGTAAGACAGCTCTAGGTGATGGGGTCGATAACTGTGGGGAGGGGGCCGATATTAGTGTCGATTCTATGGTTTTCGGGGTCGATGAGTTGACCGGTGATGGTAAGACAGCTCTAGGGGATGGGGTCGATAACTGAGGGTGGGGTGACCGATATTAGTGTCGATTCTATGGTTTTCGGGGTCTTTGAGTTGAATGGTGATGATAAGAAAGCTCTAGGGGGATTGGGTCGATAACTGAGTGCTGGGGGGGTGACCGATATTAGTGTCGATTCTATGGTTTTCGGGGCCACTGAGTTGAATGGTGATGGTAAGACAGCTCTAGGGGATGGGGTCGATAACTGTGGGGGCGGTGACCGATATTAGTGTCGATTCTATGGTTTTCGGGGTCACTGAGTTGAATGGTGATGGTAAGACAGCTCTAGGGGATGGGGTCGATAACTGAGGGGGCGGTGACCGATATTAGTGTCAATTCTATGGTTTTAGGGGTCGCTGAGTTGAATTGTGATGGTAAGACAGCTCTAGGGGGATGGGGTTGATAGCTGTGGGGGGGGGGGGGGGTGGTGACCGATATTAGTGTCGATTCTATGGTTTTCGGGGTCGCTAATGTGAATGGTGATGGTAAGACAGCTCTAGGAGGATGGTGTCGATAACTGAGGGGTGTGACCGATATTAGAGTCGATTCCATGGTGTTCGGGGTCGCTGAGTTGAATGGTGATGGTAAGAATGCTCTAGGAGGATGGTGTCGATAACTGAGGGGTGTGACCGATATTAGTGTCGATTCTATGGTGTTCGGGGTCGCTGAGTTGAATGGTGATTGTAAGACAATTGTAAGGGATGGGGTCGATAACTGAGGGAACGGTGACCGATATTAGTGTCGATTCTATGGTTTTAGGAGTCGCTGAGTTGAATTGTGATGGTAAGACAGCTCTAGGGGGATGGGGTTGATAACTGATGGGGGGGGTGACCGATATTAGTGTCGATTCTATGGTTTTGGGAGTCGCTGAGTTGAATTGTGATGGTAAGACAGCTCTAGGGGGATGGGGTTGATAACTGGGGGGGGGGGGGTGACCGATATTAGTGTCGATTCTATGGTTTTCGGGGTCGCTGAGTTGAATGGTGATGGTAAGACAGCTCTAGCGGTTGGGGTCGATGACTGAGGGGGGGGATGACCGATATTAGTGTCGATTCTATGGTTTTCGGGGTCGCTAATGTGAATGGTGATGGTAAGACAGCTCTGGGTGATGGGGTCGATAACTGTGGGGGGGTGACCGATATTAGTGTCGATTCTATAGTTTTCGGGGTCCCTGAGTTGAATGGTGATGGTATGAAAGCTCTAGGGGGATGGGGTCGATAACTGAGTGGTGGGAGGGTGACCGATATTAGTATCGATTCTATGGTTTTCGGGGTCGCTAATGTGAATGGTGATGGTAAGACAGCTCTAGGAGGATGGTGTCGATAACTGAGGGGTGTGACCGATATTAGAGTCGATTCTATGGTGTTCGGGGTCGCTGAGTTGAATGGTGATGGTAAGAATGCTCTAGGGGATGGGGTCGATAACTGTGGGGGCGGTGACCGATATTAGTGTCGATTCTATGGTTTTCGGGGTCACTGAGTTGAATGGTGATGGTAAGACAGCTCTAGGGGATGGGGTCGATAACTGAGGGTGGGGTGACCGATATTAGTGTCGATTCTATGGTTTTCGGGGTCTTTGAGTTGAATGGTGATGATAAGAAAGCTCTAGGGGGATTGGGTCGATAACTGAGTGCTGGGGGGGTGACCGATATTAGTGTCGATTCTATGGTTTTCGGGGTCGCTGAGCTGAATGGTGATGGTAAGACAGCTCTAGGTGATGGGGTCGATAACTGTGGGGGCGGTGACCGATATTAGTGTCGATTCTATGGTTTTCGGGGTCACTGAGTTGAATGGTGATGGTAAGACAGCTCTAGGGGATGGGGTCGATAACTGAGGGGGCGGTGACCGATATTAGTGTCGATTCTATGGTTTTAGGGTTCTCTGGGTTGAATTGTGATGGTAAGACAGCTCTAGGGGGATGGGGTTGATAACCGGGGGGGGGGGGGTGACCGATATTAGTGTCGATTCTATGGTTTTGGGGTCGCTGAGCTGAATGGTGATGGTAAGACAGCTCTAGGTGATGGGGTCGATAACTGTGGGGGTGGTGACCGATATTAGTGTCGATTCTATGGTGTTCGGGGTCACTGAGTTGAATGGTGATGGTAAGACAGCTCTAGGAGGATGGTGTCGATAACTGAGGGGTGTGACCGATATTAGTGTCGATTCTATGGTGTTCGGGGTTGCTGAGTTGAATGGTGATTGTAAGACAATTGTAAGGGATGGGGTCGATAACTGAGGGAACGGTGACCGATATTAGTGTCGATTCTATGGTTTTCGGGGTCACTGAGTTGAATGGTGATGGTAAGACAGCTCTAGGGGATGGGGTCGATAACTGAGGGGGCGGTGACCGATATTAGTGTCGATTCTATGGTTTTATGGGTCGCTGAGTTGAATTGTGATGGTAAGACAGCTATAGGGGGATGGGGTCAATAACTGTGGGGGGGGGCCGATATTAGTGTCGATTCTATGGTTTTCGGGGTCGCTGTGTTTAATGGTGATGGCAAGAGCTCTAGGGGATGGTGTCGATAACTGAAGGAAGGGGGTGACCGAAATTAGTGTCGATTCTATGGTTTTCGGGGTCGCTGAGCTGAATGGTGATGGTAAGACAGCTCTAGGTGATGGGGTCGATAACTGTGGGGGGGGGCGATATTAGTGTCGATTCTATGGTTTTCGGGGTCGATGAGTTGACCGGTGATGGTAAGACAGCTCTAGGGGATGGGGTCGATAACTGAGGGTGGGGTGACCGATATTAGTGTCGATTCTATGGTTTTCGGGGTCTTTGAGTTGAATGGTGATGATAAGAAAGCTCTAGGGGGATTGGGTCGATAACTGAGTGCTGGGGGGGTGACCGATATTAGTGTCGATTCTATGGTTTTCGGGGTCGATGAGTTGACCGGTGATCGGTGATGGTAAGACAGCTCTAGGGGATGGGGTCGATAACTGAGGGTGGGGTGACCGATATTAGTGTCGATTCTATGGTTTTCGGGGTCTTTGAGTTGAATGGTTATGATAAGAAAGCTCTAGGGGGATTGGGTCGATAACTGAGTGCGGGGGGGGTGACCGATATTAGTGTCGATTCTATGGTTTTCGGGGTCGCTGAGTTGAATGGTGATGGTAAGACAGCTCTAGGGAATGGGGTCGATAACTGTGGGGTGGTGGGGGGTGACCGATATTAGTGTCGATTCTATGGTTTTCGGGGTCGCTGAGTTGAACGGTGATGGTAAGCCAGCTCTAGGGGATGGGGTCGATAACTGATGGTGGGGGGGGGGGGTGACCGATATGAGTGTCGGTGCTATGGTTTTCTGGGTCGCTGAATTGAACGGTGATGGTAAGACAGCTCTAGGGGATGGGGTGGATAACTAAGGGTGGGGGGGGTGACCGATATTAGTGTCGATTCTTTGGTTTTCGGGGTCACTGAGTTGAATGGTGATGGTAAGACAGCTCTAGGGGATGGGGTCGATAACTGTGGGGGCGGTGACCGATATTAGTGTCGATTTTATGGTTTTCGGGGTCACTGAGTTGAATGGTGATGGTAAGACAGCTCTAGGGGATGGGGTCGATAACTGAGGGGGCGGTGACCGATATTAGTGTCGATTCTATGGTTTTAGGGGTCGCTGAGTTGAATTGTGATGGTAAGACAGCTCTAAGGGGATTGGGTTGATAACTGAGTGGGGTGTGACCGATATTAGTGTCGATTCTATGGTTTTGGGGTCGCTGAGCTGAATGGTGATGGTAAGACAGCTCTAGGTGATGGGGTCGATAACTGTGGGGGTGGTGACCGATATTAGTGTCGATTCTATGGTTTTCGGGGTCGCTGAGTTGAACGGTGATGGTAAGACAGCTCTAGGTGATGGGGTCGATAACTGTTGGGGGGGGGGGGTGGGTTGACCGATATTAGTGTCGATTCTATGGTGTTCGGGGTCTCTGAGTTGAATGGTGATGGTAAGACAGCTCTAGGAGGATGGTGTCGATAACTGAGGGGTGTGACCGATATTAGTGTCGATTCTATGGTGTTCGGGGTTGCTGAGTTGAATGGTGATTGTAAGACAGCTCTAGGGATGGGGTCGATAACTGAGGGGGCGGTGACCGATATTAGTGTCGATTCTATGGTTTTATGGGTCGCTAGGTTGAATTGTGATGGTAAGACAGCTCTAGGTGATGGGGTCGATAACTGTGGGGGGGGGCCGATATTAGTGTCGATACTATGGTTTTCGGGGTCGATGAGTTGACCGGTGATGGTAAGACAGCTCTAGCGGTTGGGGTCGATGACTGAGGGGGGGGATGACCGATATTAGTGTCGATTCTATGGTTTTCGGGGTCTTTGAGTTGAATGGTGATGGTAAGACAGCTCTGGGTGATGGGGTCGATAACTGTGGGGGGGTGACCGATATTAGTGTCGATTCTATAGTTTTCGGGGTCCCTGAGTTGAATGGTGATGGTATGAAAGCTCTAGGGGGATGGGGTCGATAACTGAGTGGTGGGAGGGTGACCGATATTAGTATCGATTCTATGGTTTTCGGGGTCGCTAATGTGAATGGTGATGGTAAGACAGCTCTAGGAGGATGGTGTCGATAACTGAGGGGTGTGACCGATATTAGAGTCGATTCTATGGTGTTCGGGGTCGCTGAGTTGAATGGTGATGGTAAGAATGCTCTAGGGGATGGGGTCGATAACTGTGGGGGCGGTGACCGATATTAGTGTCGATTCTATGGTTTTCGGGGTCACTGAGTTGAATGGTGATGGTAAGACAGCTCTAGGGGATGGGGTCGATAACTGAGGGTGGGGTGACCGATATTAGTGTCGATTCTATGGTTTTCGGGGTCTTTGAGTTGAATGGTGATGATAAGAAAGCTCTAGGGGGATTGGGTCGATAACTGAGTGCTGGGGGGGTGACCGATATTAGTGTCGATTCTATGGTTTTCGGGGTCGCTGAGCTGAATGGTGATGGTAAGACAGCTCTAGGTGATGGGGTCGATAACTGTGGGGGCGGTGACCGATATTAGTGTCGATTCTATGGTTTTCGGGGTCACTGAGTTGAATGGTGATGGTAAGACAGCTCTAGGGGATGGGGTCGATAACTGAGGGGGCGGTGACCGATATTAGTGTCGATTCTATGGTTTTCGGGGTCGATGAGTTGACCGGTGATGGTAAGACAGCTCTAGGGGATGGGGTCGATAACTGAGGGTGGGGTGACCGATATTAGTGTCGATTCTATGGTTTTCGGGGTCTTTGAGTTGAATGGTGATGATAAGAAAGCTCTAGGGGGATTGGGTCGATAACTGAGTGCTGGGGGGGTGACCGATATTAGTGTCGATTCTATGGTTTTCGGGGTCACTGAGTTGAATGGTGATGGTAAGACAGCTCTAGGGGATGGGGTCGATAACTGAGGGGGCGGTGACCGATATTAGTGTCGATTCTATGGTTTTAGGGGTCGCTGGGTTGAATTGTGATGGTAAGACAGCTCTAGGGGGATGGGGTTGATAACTGAGGGGGGGGGGTGACCGATATTAGTGTCGATTCTATGGTTTTGGGGTCGCTGAGCTGAATGGTGATGGTAAGACAGCTCTAGGTGATGGGGTCGATAACTGTGGGGGTGGTGACCGATATTAGTGTCGATTCTATGGTTTTCGGGGTCGCTGAGTTGAATTGTGATGGTAAGACAGCTCTAGGTGATGGGGTCGATAACTGTGGGGGGGGGCCGATATTAGTGTCGATTCTATGGTTTTCGGGGTCGATGAGTTGACCGGTGATGGTAAGACAGCTCTAGGGGATGGTGTCGATAACTGAAGGAGGGGGGTGACCGAAATTAGTGTCGATTCTATGGTTTTCGGGGTCGCTGAGCTGAATGGTGATGGTAAGACAGCTCTAGGTGATGGGGTCGATAACTGTGGGGAGGGGGCCGATATTAGTGTCGATTCTATGGTTTTCGGGGTCGATGAGTTGACCGGTGATGGTAAGACAGCTCTAGGGGATGGGGTCGATAACTGAGGGTGGGGTGACCGATATTAGTGTCGATTCTATGGTTTTCGGGGTCTTTGAGTTGAATGGTGATGATAAGAAAGCTCTAGGGGGATTGGGTCGATAACTGAGTGCTGGGGGGGTGACCGATATTAGTGTCGATTCTATGGTTTTCGGGGCCACTGAGTTGAATGGTGATGGTAAGACAGCTCTAGGGGATGGGGTCGATAACTGAGGGGGCGGTGACCGATATTAGTGTCAATTCTATGGTTTTAGGGGTCGCTGAGTTGAATTGTGATGGTAAGACAGCTCTAGGGGGATGGGGTTGATAGCTGTGGGGGGGGGGGGTGGTGACCGATATTAGTGTCGATTCTATGGTTTTCGGGGTCGCTAATGTGAATGGTGATGGTAAGACAGCTCTAGGAGGATGGTGTCGATAACTGAGGGGTGTGACCGATATTAGAGTCGATTCCATGGTGTTCGGGGTCGCTGAGTTGAATGGTGATGGTAAGAATGCTCTAGGAGGATGGTGTCGATAACTGAGGGGTGTGACCGATATTAGTGTCGATTCTATGGTGTTCGGGGTCGCTGAGTTGAATGGTGATTGTAAGACAATTGTAAGGGATGGGGTCGATAACTGAGGGAACGGTGACCGATATTAGTGTCGATTCTATGGTTTTAGGAGTCGCTGAGTTGAATTGTGATGGTAAGACAGCTCTAGGGGGATGGGGTTGATAACTGATGGGGGGGGTGACCGATATTAGTGTCGATTCTATGGTTTTGGGAGTCGCTGAGTTGAATTGTGATGGTAAGACAGCTCTAGGGGGATGGGGTTGATAACTGGGGGGGGGGGTGACCGATATTAGTGTCGATTCTATGGTTTTCGGGGTCGCTGAGTTGAATGGTGATGGTAAGACAGCTCTAGCGGTTGGGGTCGATGACTGAGGGGGGGGATGACCGATATTAGTGTCGATTCTATGGTTTTCGGGGTCTTTGAGTTGAATGGTGATGGTAAGACAGCTCTGGGTGATGGGGTCGATAACTGTGGGGGGGTGACCGATATTAGTGTCGATTCTATAGTTTTCGGGGTCCCTGAGTTGAATGGTGATGGTATGAAAGCTCTAGGGGGATGGGGTCGATAACTGAGTGGTGGGAGGGTGACCGATATTAGTATCGATTCTATGGTTTTCGGGGTCGCTAATGTGAATGGTGATGGTAAGACAGCTCTAGGAGGATGGTGTCGATAACTGAGGGGTGTGACCGATATTAGAGTCGATTCTATGGTGTTCGGGGTCGCTGAGTTGAATGGTGATGGTAAGAATGCTCTAGGGGATGGGGTCGATAACTGTGGGGGCGGTGACCGATATTAGTGTCGATTCTATGGTTTTCGGGGTCACTGAGTTGAATGGTGATGGTAAGACAGCTCTAGGGGATGGGGTCGATAACTGAGGGTGGGGTGACCGATATTAGTGTCGATTCTATGGTTTTCGGGGTCTTTGAGTTGAATGGTGATGATAAGAAAGCTCTAGGGGGATTGGGTCGATAACTGAGTGCTGGGGGGGTGACCGATATTAGTGTCGATTCTATGGTTTTCGGGGTCGCTGAGCTGAATGGTGATGGTAAGACAGCTCTAGGTGATGGGGTCGATAACTGTGGGGGCGGTGACCGATATTAGTGTCGATTCTATGGTTTTCGGGGTCACTGAGTTGAATGGTGATGGTAAGACAGCTCTAGGGGATGGGGTCGATAACTGAGGGGGCGGTGACCGATATTAGTGTCGATTCTATGGTTTTCGGGGTCTTTGAGTTGAATGGTGATGGTAAGACAGCTCTGGGTGATGGGGTCGATAACTGTGGGGGGGTGACCGATATTAGTGTCGATTCTATAGTTTTCGGGGTCCCTGAGTTGAATGGTGATGGTATGAAAGCTCTAGGGGGATGGGGTCGATAACTGAGTGGTGGGAGGGTGACCGATATTAGTATCGATTCTATGGTTTTCGGGGTCGCTAATGTGAATGGTGATGGTAAGACAGCTCTAGGAGGATGGTGTCGATAACTGAGGGGTGTGACCGATATTAGAGTCGATTCTATGGTGTTCGGGGTCGCTGAGTTGAATGGTGATGGTAAGAATGCTCTAGGGGATGGGGTCGATAACTGTGGGGGCGGTGACCGATATTAGTGTCGATTCTATGGTTTTCGGGGTCACTGAGTTGAATGGTGATGGTAAGACAGCTCTAGGGGATGGGGTCGATAACTGAGGGTGGGGTGACCGATATTAGTGTCGATTCTATGGTTTTCGGGGTCTTTGAGTTGAATGGTGATGATAAGAAAGCTCTAGGGGGATTGGGTCGATAACTGAGTGCTGGGGGGGTGACCGATATTAGTGTCGATTCTATGGTTTTCGGGGTCGCTGAGCTGAATGGTGATGGTAAGACAGCTCTAGGTGATGGGGTCGATAACTGTGGGGGCGGTGACCGATATTAGTGTCGATTCTATGGTTTTCGGGGTCACTGAGTTGAATGGTGATGGTAAGACAGCTCTAGGGGATGGGGTCGATAACTGAGGGGGCGGTGACCGATATTAGTGTCGATTCTATGGTTTTAGGGTTCTCTGGGTTGAATTGTGATGGTAAGACAGCTCTAGGGGGATGGGGTTGATAACCGGGGGGGGGGGGTGACCGATATTAGTGTCGATTCTATGGTTTTGGGGTCGCTGAGCTGAATGGTGATGGTAAGACAGCTCTAGGTGATGGGGTCGATAACTGTGGGGGTGGTGACCGATATTAGTGTCGATTCTATGGTGTTCGGGGTCACTGAGTTGAATGGTGATGGTAAGACAGCTCTAGGAGGATGGTGTCGATAACTGAGGGGTGTGACCGATATTAGTGTCGATTCTATGGTGTTCGGGGTTGCTGAGTTGAATGGTGATTGTAAGACAATTGTAAGGGATGGGGTCGATAACTGAGGGAACGGTGACCGATATTAGTGTCGATTCTATGGTTTTCGGGGTCACTGAGTTGAATGGTGATGGTAAGACAGCTCTAGGGGATGGGGTCGATAACTGAGGGGGCGGTGACCGATATTAGTGTCGATTCTATGGTTTTATGGGTCGCTGAGTTGAATTGTGATGGTAAGACAGCTATAGGGGGATGGGGTCAATAACTGTGGGGGGGGGCCGATATTAGTGTCGATTCTATGGTTTTCGGGGTCGCTGTGTTTAATGGTGATGGCAAGAGCTCTAGGGGATGGTGTCGATAACTGAAGGAAGGGGGTGACCGAAATTAGTGTCGATTCTATGGTTTTCGGGGTCGCTGAGCTGAATGGTGATGGTAAGACAGCTCTAGGTGATGGGGTCGATAACTGTGGGGGGGGCGATATTAGTGTCGATTCTATGGTTTTCGGGGTCGATGAGTTGACCGGTGATGGTAAGACAGCTCTAGGGGATGGGGTCGATAACTGAGGGTGGGGTGACCGATATTAGTGTCGATTCTATGGTTTTCGGGGTCTTTGAGTTGAATGGTGATGATAAGAAAGCTCTAGGGGGATTGGGTCGATAACTGAGTGCTGGGGGGGTGACCGATATTAGTGTCGATTCTATGGTTTTCGGGGTCGATGAGTTGACCGGTGATGGTAAGACAGCTCTAGGGGATGGGGTCGATAACTGAGGGTGGGGTGACCGATATTAGTGTCGATTCTATGGTTTTCGGGGTCTTTGAGTTGAATGGTTATGATAAGAAAGCTCTAGGGGGATTGGGTCGATAACTGAGTGCGGGGGGGGTGACCGATATTAGTGTCGATTCTATGGTTTTCGGGGTCGCTGAGTTGAATGGTGATGGTAAGACAGCTCTAGGGAATGGGGTCGATAACTGTGGGGTGGTGGGGGGTGACCGATATTAGTGTCGATTCTATGGTTTTCGGGGTCGCTGAGTTGAACGGTGATGGTAAGCCAGCTCTAGGGGATGGGGTCGATAACTGATGGTGGGGGGGGGGTGACCGATATGAGTGTCGGTGCTATGGTTTTCTGGGTCGCTGAATTGAACGGTGATGGTAAGACAGCTCTAGGGGATGGGGTGGATAACTAAGGGTGGGGGGGGTGACCGATATTAGTGTCGATTCTTTGGTTTTCGGGGTCACTGAGTTGAATGGTGATGGTAAGACAGCTCTAGGGGATGGGGTCGATAACTGTGGGGGCGGTGACCGATATTAGTGTCGATTTTATGGTTTTCGGGGTCACTGAGTTGAATGGTGATGGTAAGACAGCTCTAGGGGATGGGGTCGATAACTGAGGGGGCGGTGACCGATATTAGTGTCGATTCTATGGTTTTAGGGGTCGCTGAGTTGAATTGTGATGGTAAGACAGCTCTAAGGGGATTGGGTTGATAACTGAGTGGGGTGTGACCGATATTAGTGTCGATTCTATGGTTTTGGGGTCGCTGAGCTGAATGGTGATGGTAAGACAGCTCTAGGTGATGGGGTCGATAACTGTGGGGGTGGTGACCGATATTAGTGTCGATTCTATGGTTTTCGGGGTCGCTGAGTTGAACGGTGATGGTAAGACAGCTCTAGGTGATGGGGTCGATAACTGTTGGGGGGGGGGGGTGGGTTGACCGATATTAGTGTCGATTCTATGGTGTTCGGGGTCTCTGAGTTGAATGGTGATGGTAAGACAGCTCTAGGAGGATGGTGTCGATAACTGAGGGGTGTGACCGATATTAGTGTCGATTCTATGGTGTTCGGGGTTGCTGAGTTGAATGGTGATTGTAAGACAGCTCTAGGGGATGGGGTCGATAACTGAGGGGGCGGTGACCGATATTAGTGTCGATTCTATGGTTTTATGGGTCGCTAGGTTGAATTGTGATGGTAAGACAGCTCTAGGTGATGGGGTCGATAACTGTGGGGGGGGGCCGATATTAGTGTCGATACTATGGTTTTCGGGGTCGATGAGTTGACCGGTGATGGTAAGACAGCTCTAGGGGATGGTGTCGATAACTGAAGGAGGGGGGTGACCGAAATTAGTGTCGATTCTATGGTTTTCGGGGTCGCTGAGCTGAATGGTGATGGTAAGACAGCTCTAGGTGATGGGGTCGATAACTGTGGGGGGGGGGCCGATATTAGTGTCGATTCTATGGTTTTCGGGGTCGATGAGTTGACCGGTGATGGTAAGACAGCTCTACGGGATGGGGTCGATAACTGAGGCTTGGGTGACCGATATTAGTGTCGATTCTATGGTTTTCGGGGTCTTTGAGTTGAATGGTGATGATAAGAAAGCTCTAGGGGGATTGGGTCGATAACTGAGTGCTGGGGGGGTGACCGATATTAGTGTCGATTCTATGGTTTTCGGGGTCACTGAGTTGAATGGTGATGGTAAGACAGCTTTAGGGGATGGGGTCGATAACTGTGGGGGCGGTGACCGATATTAGTGTCGATTCTATGGTTTTCGGGGTCACTGAGTTGAATGGTGATGGTAAGACAGCTCTAGGGGATGGGGTCGATAACTGAGGGGGCGGTGACCGATATTAGTGTCAATTCTATGGTTTTAGGGGTCGCTGAGTTGAATTGTGATGGTAAGACAGCTCTAGGGGGATGGGGTTGATAGCTGTGGGGGGGGGGGGGTGGTGACCAATATTAGTGTCGATTCTATGGTTTTCGGGGTCGCTAATGTGAATGGTGATGGTAAGACAGCTCTAGGAGGATGGTGTCGATAACTGAGGGGTGTGACCGATATTAGTGTCGATTCTATGGTATTCGGGGTCGCTGAGTTGAATGGTGATGGTAAGAATGCTCTAGGAGGATGGTGTCGATAACTGAGGGGTGTGACCGATATTAGTGTCGATTCTATGGTGTTCGGGGTCGCTGAGTTGAATGGTGATTGTAAGACAATTGTAAGGGATGGGGTCGATAACTGAGAGAACGGTGACCGATATTAGTGTCGATTCTATGGTTTTAGGAGTCGCTGAGTTGAATTGTGATGGTAAGACAGCTCTAGGGGGATGGGGTTGATAACTGAGGGGGGGGGGGGGGGGTGACCGATATTAGTGTCGATTCTATGGTTTTGGGAGTCGCTGAGTTGAATTGTGATGGTAAGACAGCTCTAGGGGGATGGGGTTGATAACTGAGGGGGGGGGGATGACCGATATTAGTGTCGATTGTATGGTTTTCGGGGTCGCTGAGTTGAATGGTGATGGTAAGACAGCTCTAGCGGTTGGGGTCGATGACTGAGGGGGGGGATGACCGATATTAGTGTCGATTCTATGGTTTTCGGGGTCTTTGAGTTGAATGGTGATGGTAAGACAGCTCTGGGTGATGGGGTCGATAACTGAGGGGGGTGGGGTGACCGATATTAGTGTCGATTCTATGGTTTTTGGGGTCGCTGAGTTGAATGGTGATGGTAAGACAGCTCTAGCGGTTGGGTCGATGACTGAGGGGGGGGGGGATGACCGATATTAGTGTCGATTCTATGGTTTTCGGGGTCGCTGAGTTGAATGGTGATGGTAAGACAGCTCTAGCGGTTGGGCTAGATGACCGATATTAGTGTCGATTCTATGGTTTTCGGGGTCGCTGAGTTGAATGGTGATGATAAGACAGCTCTAGGGGGTTGTGGTCGATAACTGTTGGGGGGGGGGGGGTGACCGATATAAGTGTCGATTCTATGGTTTTCGGGGTCGCTGAGTTGAACGGTGATGGTAAGACAGCTCTAGGGTGATGGGGTTGATAACTGAGGGGGGATGACCGATATTAGTGTCGATTCTATGGTTTTCGGGGTCGCTGAGTTGAATGGTGATGGTAAGACAGCTCTAGCGGTTGGGGTCGATGACTGAGGGGGGGGATGACCGATATTAGTGTCGATTCTATGGTTTTCGGGGTCTTTGAGTTGAATGGTGATGGTAAGACAGCTCTGGGTGATGGGGTCGATAACTGAGGGGGGTGGGGTGACCGATATTAGTGTCGATTCTATGGTTTTCGGGGTCTTTGAGTTGAATGTTGATGGTAAGACAGCTCTGGGTGATGGGGTCGATAACTGAGGGGGGTGGGGTGACCGATATTAGTGTCGATTCTATGGTTTTTGGGGTCGCTGAGGTGAATGGTGATGGTAAGACAGCTCTAGGGGGATGGGGTAGGTAACTGAGGTGGGCGGGTGACCGATATTAGTGTCGATTCTATGGTTTTCGGGGTCGCTGCGCTGAATGGTGATGGTAAGACGGCTCTAGGGGATGGGGTTGATAACTGAGGGGGGGGGGTGACCGATATTAGTGTCGATTCTATGGTTTTCGGGGTCGCTGAGTTGAATGGTTATGGTAAGACAGCTCTAGGGGATGGGGTCGTTAATTAAGTGTGCGGGGTGACCGATATTAGTGTCGATTCTATGGTTTTCAGGGTCGCTGAGTTGAATGGTGATGGTAAGACAGCTCTAGGGGATGGGGTCGATAACTGAAGGGTGCGGGTGACCGATATTAGTGTCGATTCTATGGTTTTCGGGGTCGCTGAGTTGAATGGTGATGGTAAGACAGCTCTAGGGGATGGGGTCGATAACTGAAGGGTGCGGGTGACCGATATTAGTGTCGATTCTATGGTTTTCGGGGTCGCTGAGTTGAATGGTGATGGTAAGACAGCTCTAGGGGATGGGGTCGATAACTGAAGGGTGGGGGTGACCGATATTAGTGTCGATTCTATGGTTTTCGGGGTCGCTGAGTTGAATGGTAATGGTAAGACAGCTCTAGGGGGATGTGGTCGATAACTGAGGGGGGTGACCGATATTAGTGTCGATTCTATGGTTTTCGGGGTCGCTGAGTTGAATGGTGATGGTAAGACAGCTCTAGGGGATGGGGTCGTTAATTACGGGTGGGGGGTGACCGATATTAGTGTCGATTCTCTTTACATGGCCATTAATCTTGCCATTATCCATCGTTAAATACTTACTTTGCTAAAACAGGCACATTGCAATACGTTTTATATATGTATATATGTCAATACACAGTTGATAAAGATAACAATTTACAACAAACAATAGTTATTATAATAATAATAATAACATCATAACAACAATATCATAACAATAAAATCATAACCATTTCATAACAACTTTATAACAATTTCCAACAAAAAATAGTAGTTATAATATTATTATAATATTCTAATAATAAAAGTTATAACAATTTGGCGCAGCCGGTAGAATCAGGGAAGCCACAGTAAAAATAAGCGCTTGAAAATCCTTGATCCTAAAAGAATTAAAAAAGAAAGAATATTGGGTAACAAACTTGTACTTTAACCCCGAGACTACGTCTGGTTTCGGTTTGATGTTGTCCGAAGAATATCAACCCACGCAGAGTGAAGAAAAATCAACCCTAGCAGCGAATTCACGAATAGAGAATACCAACCTACACCCATCACCAAGACGACTTCGAAGCGGAAAAATTCTGGAAAGTCCAAGAATAGTTAGTCTCAACACATATTTAAAAAATTTATATGAGGAAGTGCGAGAAAACAAAAATTTACAAATTCTCAAGTGTGACTCGGTAAACTTAGAACTAAATAAGACACGAAAACAAAGACTAAGTGTCATAGAAAAATTTAAAAAAAGCACTGAAGAGTTCAAAAGAGAATTAAAAAATTTTCAAAGTTTCTCGCAATCTCTTCATTTAGAGAACATAGAAAGTAGTAAGGGAGATATCTGTGAAGTTTCAGGCAGTGTCAGCGATTTAGACAAAAGTAGGGAACTTCTTAATTGGCTAGATATTTCAATTCCTGAATCTTTTTTTTTTTTTTTTGTTTTTTTTTTTGTTTTGGGGAAGGAGGAAAATCTTGAAAGAGACCCAATGTGGGTACTGTGGGACTCACACCCACTAAAAACCTCCTCCCTTGTTAGTATTGAAACTAGTCTTGATAGGCTAACTATTAATTTTCGTGTCAGTTCTTTGGGATTGTACTAAATAATTTTAAACAGTTGGAAAACTAATTAGTTTTCCAGCGCTACTATTTTTTTTTTTAAATTTAACCCAACTCTAACGGGTTGGTCCGTTTAAGTCGCCTCACAACATTTTGATTGTGAAGCAAACTTGATGCTTCCACATTAACGTGTTGGTTTAGCCGAACTTTATGCTTTGCAGCAAATTTCTTTATTTCCTCCACCACTGATGGGATTTTGATGTCTCTATGAATATCAGTATTGCGAACATACCAAGGTGCATTCAGTATATTACGTAGTACTTTGTTTTGAAAAGTTTGGATACTTTGAAGATTAGACCGCTTAGCACAGCCCCATAGTTGAATACCGTATGTCCACACCGGTTTTAAAATTTGGTTGTAAATCAAAATTTAGTTGTATATCGATAATTTTGAGCGCCGTCCAATCAGCCAATACATATTTCTGTATCGAGCTCTTTCCTTTTTATCTTGATGTGTTCTTTCCATCTAAGTTTTGCATCTAGTGTCATTCCTAGATATTTTGCTTTGTTATCATGTGGAATTACAACGTCGTTTATTTTAACAGGAAGGGTTTCGATTTTCCCATTTGTGAAGTTTACGTGGGTAGATTTTACTTCATTTAGTTTAATTTTCCATTTATTGCACCAATTAGAGATCACATTAACAGCTGTTTGTAGTTTATCCGTAGCTTCATTGATGTTTGAGCCAACAGCCATTACTGAAGTGTCATCTTCAAATGTTGCAAGCATTACATTATCTGTTTGTGGGATATCACTTGTGTAAATCAAGTATAGAACTGGGCCCAATATACTGCCTTGGGGTACTCCTGCATTAATTTCTTTTAATGGAGAGTATTCATTTCCTTGTTTCACTCTAAACGATCTTTCAGATAAATATAACTCAAGGAGAAAAACTGTGGAGCAGATTTTCTTTTCTTCGAGTGTTTTTTCTATAACATTAGTAATTTGGTGAACCTGTTCTATGGTAGAATGTTTTGCACGGAACCCAAATTGATGGTTCGGAATAATATTACAACTTTCTATTAAAGGCTGTATTCGATTAAACAATAGGTTTTGAAAAAGTTTAGACATCATGGGAAGCAGCGATATCGGTCTTTACGATTTAGCTTCATACGCAGGTTTTCCAGGTTTATTTATCATGATAATTTCAGCAACTTTCCATATGCCTGGAACGCACCGGAACTTTCATTATATAACTTAACCATGTTAAAGCTTTGGATGGGAGATTCTTTAATATGTCTGCTGTTATTAGATCAAAGCCTGGAGCTTTGTTCAGTTTCAGATTTTTAATTTCTTTCTTAAGCTCCTTTACTCGAATTTGAGGGATGTTACTTTCACGACTGTTTTCTACTTGCTCCAACACAAAATCAGAGTCTATATTATTAGGGGTAAAGATTTCAGCAAGATGACTCCCGAATTCTTTAGCTTTTTCTAAATCACTCCTCGCCCATGAGCCATCAGCTTTTCTGATAGGTGCCATGTGAGAAACCGGTCTTTTCACATTACTTGTAGCTTTCCATTACGAGTAGTTTGATTCTTTAGTTGTAGACAAGTTTTCCATGTAGCTAACAAAAGAATTCTCTTTTAGCCTTTTTATTTCTCTGCTCAAAATCTGTGTTTTATTATTTAGGGTTCTCTTATCACCAGGGTGACGTGACTGCTGCCATTTTCTTCTAGCCCTGCGTTTCAGTCTTAACATCTCAATGACATGAGCTTTTGAGTTGCTCCATGCTGCGTTCTGAATATTCAGCATAAAGACTTCGGCCGCATGCTCTAACTGTTCAATATTATTTAGTGGGACTGATAAGTCTATTTTCCCAACTAAGTCTCTCACAAAGCCCAACCAATTTGTGGATGAATTGCAAAGAGTCGGCGTACTTGCTTTTTTGACAATTTTTTCACTTAACGTTAGCATAACTGCAGAATGGTCAGAGTTGAGGTCATAATTTTCATCAATGCTAATGAAATTTTCAGCTATCCTCTTTGTTATAAAAAAATCCAGCAAATCAGGAATTTTGTTTGTATCAGTTGGCCAATGCGTAGGCTTTCCTGTTGAATGATAACGACATCCTAGATCTCTAATTGCTTCTCGTAGTTGTCTACCTCTTGTGAGCGTTAATCTGGAGCCCCAGTCGGTATGTTTAGCGTTGTAGTCACCTCCAACAATAAACCTATCTCCGAACTGGGCAATTACATCTTTATATATTTCTTTTGTAATTTTTGTTCCTGGCGGACAATATAATGCACACACATTAAACTTTTGTTTGGCAGAATTGATTGTGACTATTGCAAGTTGCATGTCTGGGTTCTCCACTTTTCCAAACTCGTAATGATCTACATCATTCTTCACAATTACAGCACTGCCTCCCATATCGTAATTACTTGGGTACGCTGCGTTATATACTTTATAACCTCGAAGACTTATTTTATGTTGATTGTTTAAGTGCGATTCAGATACGAGACATATATCTATATTATGGACATGAAGAAACAGTTCAAGCTCACGCTTTTTGCTGAGAATACCATTGGCATTCCAGGTAACAATTCTAATTTTTTTGTCTAACATTATTCGACGTACAAGGCATGTTGTTTGTATGCTTAACAGCATACCTGCTTTCTAAGCTGTCTAGTCTTGACGTAATTTTATCCATCATGGACATCATTCTTTCTTGTTTGTTTTCGGAATCGTGCAGTCAGCCGTTAAGTGCTTACCTGCACATCTGACACAATTAGCTTCTCTTTTGCAAAATTTCACTGTGTGGCCGAAGCGTTGGCATCTCTTACATTGAGGAATTTCTCTATTCCTTCTTTTTTCCATTTTAACTTTCATATGAAGAATATGTCTAATATCAAATATTTTCTTACTATCCTCCATGTTATCAAATGAAAGCATAAAAAGTGGTAATGGAACTAGTTGCCTTCCATTTTCTTTCACTTTCTTCGTGACATTAACCACATTAATTATGTTGAACCCTTTATTACTAAGCTCTTCCTTAATCTCATCGGGCTTACAAGTCGGATGGAGTCCTCTTGCCATTACTCTAATTGGCCTGGTGAGTTTATTTTCATAAGAATGCCATTCAATATCAGTCTTATAAAGCAGTCCACTTAGATTTCTGTAATCGTCTCATCATCCACGTTGATCTTAAGTTGCTTATTATTCAGCAGCTTTATTTCGGGTTTAATGTTTTTTTCGCTCAGCATTTTTTTCACTACGTTGAAGTCATCTACGTTACTAAGAATTACCGGAGGAGGTTTAACTTTCCTTCTTGTAGGCTTTTCATTTTGGACAGGTTTTTCTACTAGTATTTTGTTCCTTATAGGTTGAGGTTGCCCGTTATTAGTTTCCTTCTCTGAGGTACTGATGTTAACTTCTGGTGAGCCGCTCGCTTTTCTTTTCTTATGATTCTTTTTTGTTTTCTTCAAGATCCAATCAGTTTTACGCGTAAGTTCCTCCTCATCAGTAACGTACTGGGGATAAGTTTCAACTTCCATTTCGTTGCCTGATTCATTTCGTTGCTGAAGTTCATACGAAAGCTTGAGGTTATCAGCTTTCAACTGAGCAATTTCTTTTTTAAGGTCTTCAACAATCAGCTCCAATGCACTAATTTTATTGCTTGTAGCAGAGTTTTGTGCTACATTTACTTTCTCCTGAGAAGTCACAGTCTCATTTAATTCGATCCCATCAGCTTGGGAAGATTTCACTTTTGAGTATGATTCACTTTCACTGACACTACGGTTGAAAGGATTAAACAGATTTTCATGTTTCTGGTGTGTTGTTTTTATAGTTGGTGATCTTAGTATACTCGGTTTTCTCTGAAATGGATTTTCATCATCCTTATTACGCAATGGTTGGTCTCCCCCAGAATCCGTGGGACCGGCCTCCTTGAAGGATGGATTCAGCAGATTGTCTGGCTTACCATCTGGGGTAATAATTCCTTTCGTTTTACTCATTGCAGTTAGTTATTCGGGGTACCACCCCTAGTTGGTTTTGGTCCACGGGTGGTATTTTATTTCCCACCTACCCGCCGGCAAGCCGGTAAGGGCATTCCCCTATCCGCCACCTGGGGACGCGCCCGATGGGAGATCCCAACAACTCCTCACGAGAATTCCTGAATCTGAACAGGAATTATTAATTAAATTTTCAAACAACGAAAAAAATAAAGAAATCTTTAAAAAGTCCGTCGATTATTGTAAAATTGCCAAGCTTACGGCTCAGTTAGTCCCCATATTCTTGGGCGGACAAAGTCCTGAGTACTGAACTACAGACCTTTTTAGGGTGCTGTAAGAAAGTATTAGAATGTTTACCAGAAGAAGAACACCAAACGTTTGTTCAAATATTTGCAACAAGACTGCGTGGTGAGGCTTACCTGCTAGTAGCGTCAAACCCAATAACCTCTTTTGAGGAAGCCAAAAAACTTCTCAATCGGAATTATTTACCTAGGGAAACTTATCAAGAATTGGTAAATAAACTAATAACCATTAGACAACACCCTTTAGAAACTCTCATCGCTTTTACTGCAAGGATAGAGCAGGTGTGCAAAGAAGGGGCAGACCAAAAGTATGGTAGTGCGGCAGCTCCAGCTGTGAAATCACAGCTTGAGGACTTTGCGAAGAATGCACTAAAAAGCGGTGTCACAAACCCTTATCTTTGTCAATATTTACTAACCATAGGGGACGAGACGTTAGACGCACTAATTCAAAAGACGTTTAACATGAAAAGACTTCAACAATCAGTTTTTCACACACAACAAAACCCTAATTTGCCTTTATATCCTACATTCCAACTTCCTAGAAATTGTACAGATACTAATAGTTTTCTGATTCCTGGACCCATTTTTGAAAACAACAGTTTTGTACAATCACATCATCACATGAACCCACAAGCAGTTCCATTTAGCCCGAATTCTAGTATACATAACACCAAGGTCCCACAGTCGCAAAGTCAAAAGGCGCGTTTAAGCAACGCTAAAGTTTCTCAACCAATTACTGCCAGCATAATTTGTAGTTTTTGTCATAAAAAAGGGCATACCTATAGCGATTGTTTTACAAGAAAAAATACTCCTTTCTGTAATAATTGCAAAATAAACAATCATGATATTCGTGATTGTCGCCGTTTAAAACAACACATCAATGATTCAGATACAGGCAGCGGAATCCACACAAATAAAGCAAATCAGAACAGACCCAATTCTGGTACACGGCGAGTTTTTAGCATGAGCAGAAAATGTGATTTTTGTGATCGCCGTGGTCATACACATTCGGAATGTCAGCTAAAAACCCGGTGGGAACAGAAAAATCAGGGAAACGATTCGCAATCGAGCCGAAGTTCCCCGACTTGACAACATTAAACAAAAATCTAAATTTAGGGAATTCTCAGCAACCACAAACTAAATTCCCTACATTTAAGCTTCCATTAGATATAGGCCTAAACGGCAATGTAAAACTAGTAGTGGACACCGGTGCTGAGGTAAGCATTATCACCGAAAAAGTGATATCACCAGAAACACAAATAAATAGAAAAAATACATGTTCAATACAAGCACCTTTCGGAACTTAAAATACTTTAGAGAGTTGCCAGGGTAAGTTCAATTTGAAAACTCAAATACCCTGCAATTTTCAAGTATTACGCAATATACCTGGGCTATCTGAAGACGGATTATTAGGAAATGATTTCCTGTCACAAAATTGTGACGTAAAGGGACCTGAGCAACTACTAAAGTTTCCTCGCACGGAAACTAACTCTGAAGAGTTCAGCGTCTCTCTGAATTATAATGACAGAAATCCATGTCGCAAAAGGGCAGTCGAAGTGGGACCAACTACATACAAAGCGAGACTCGAAGAGGTTACAAAAACCGCTTGTAGCGTCTCCAAGGCTTTTTCTACACAAGAAGCTGGCTGCATAACCTCAACGATGCATACAGATAATGAAGTACCCACGATAGATATTAATATCACCCAGAATAAGGTCAGGTCAGTAGAAATTAATAACTCTGAAGAGTTCAACATTCCTATGAACTACAGTGACAGGAATCAATGTCGCAAAAGGGCAGTCGAAGTGGGACAAACTATATACAAAGCGAGACCCGAAGAGGTTACAAAAACCGCTTGTAGCATCTCCAAGGCTTCTTTTACACAAGAAGCTGGCTGCATAACCTCAACGATGCATATAGATAACAAAGTTCCAAAGACAGCATCTAGTAGCACCCATGATCAATGTAGGTCAGTGGAAATAGTGCTAAATAAACACATCAGCACACCCGCACGATCACAAACGGTCATCTCCGTTCCAATAGATTTAGAGGAAGAAATGTTCTGCCTATCACAAGAAATTGGCAAGGGAGTCTTCCTGTCTAACAGCATATTGCCACCAGGCCAAAGAGCTTTAATAGGTGCAATAAATGTGACCACAAAGCCTGTAAAAGTCACTAATTTAACTTTACAACTGATCCCGGTAAAAGACTACATACTAGTACCCACGAAAACCGAGGACGAGCAAAGTAAAGCAAGCGTGAAAGAAAGGAACTTTATTGATAAAGCCAGCCTTGAGATTTATCGCAAGCAAAAAATTTATTAAAAAAAAAGTATAAAAATTTAATTGAAATAATTTAAAAATTTTGTTTATTCTTATTAATTTAAAATTTATACAAGTTGTGTTTTTAATCCTTCAGTTTTGTTGTGTTGAAAAGTTTACTATTTTGGTGTTTCTTTTTTATTATTTTGCTTAACATCACAAAGAATTTTTCAAGAATACTTTTTGGATTCATACATGTTTGCTGATTTGGATAACTACAAAACGTGATCTTGGACAAGACCGAACGTAGCTCAGCTTGTTAAAGAAAGTTATCCACTTTCTTAACAAGATCAAATTGGACTTATATACAAGTATTTATTTAAGTTGAATTTTTTGGAAAGCCTATCGGCTCACTGATTTTTCGTGACTCTTTCGTTTGTAAGGCCTGGTACTACTAGCGAATTCGTTGCGATTTTCTGTTGGGCTGTTGTCTTTTAAAAAAATCTTCTTCTTGTTGTAATTTTTAATTGTTTTTATTTTAATTTATTTAACATATTTATTCGAGTATTTAGTTATTTTTACATTGTGAAACGAATTCTTATTTTGAAATTCATTTCACTAATATTCGCAGCTTTAAGGGTAATTTTAACTCCATCGTAGCGCATCTTCACGCGAATAAACCTGCGGTTCTTAGTTTATGTGTAACGCAGGTTTCTTTTATGGGTACCCCTAATGATTTCCAATGTCCTGGGTATTCTCGTGTCGACTGTTTGGTTCCGCATCGAGGGGTTGTTCTCTTTATTAGAGATGATATCTGTTTTTCTGTTCCAAATTTTAATGTTCCGAAATGTAATCCATTGTTCAATACGATATGGATTGAAATTTTAATAGCAAACCATTCAATGTTTATTTGTTCCCTATATCGTAGTCCTAATTTGTCATCTGATGACACTATTATTGAATTTGATATTAGAAACAATTGACAAGATTTACGAATCCTCTCCAACTTCAGAATTAGTAGTCTTGGGAGATTTTAATGTCCATAATGATTCTTGGTTGCTTTACCAACAATAATGCTGATGAAGCATCTCAACTGATCACGTCAACCATTCTGCTAGGAATGAAAAATTTCATTCCTTCCTCCTTTAAGAAAAGCAATATTCGTAAGAATAAGTGGTTTAATGATAACTGCAGGTCAACAGTCGCGAGTAAAAAATCAGCCCATTTGGACTACGTTAATTGCCCATCCGTAGAAAACCTTGCTAAGTATAGAATAGCCAGAAATAGAGCTAACGCTATAATTAACAGGTCTAAAATAATAAATGACCAAAAGATTCGAGATAGCATGCGGAAAATTTTAGATTATGATTCAAACATTAAAAGCTTTTGGACATTTGCAGCAATGGTTAAAAGAAACTTTGGAGAAAAGACTTCTTCTGTTCCTACTTTATTCCATAATGGTATTCTTTATAAAACTGATATTCAGAAAGCCAACCTCTTAGCTTCGCATTTTGCTAGTGCGTCAACCCTTCCATTTTCTAACCAAAGTCCACCAATTCTTCCGAATGTAGGCCTAGGTTAGGTTAGGTTTGGTGGCTGCTATTGCACACTTAGACCAAAGTACGGTCCATTGTGATACCACAGGATCAGAGCCTTTCCCCTTTTATCATAGAGCCCATTTCGTGCTCCTTGTAAATTTTAGGATGTCTCCCACTTTGCAGTTTTCGACATCCGATAAGCTGTTTAGTGTACCATATCCCAGATATTTTAGTCTTCTGCTTGCAAGAGCCGGGCATGTACACAGGAAATGGGATACTGTTTCCTCCTCCTCGGCGTCATAACAGCTGTGGCCTAGGTATGTCTTCAATTTATTTCCGTCGTCGGGTTGTTTCCAAAATTCTTAAAGAACTTGACCCCAATAAAGCAACTGGACCCGACGGTATTCCTCCATTATTATTGAAAAGATGTCATCATACTTTGGCTAATCCGCTTAGCAAATTGTTTCATCTCTCAATGAAGACAGGTGTTTTTCCGTCAATTTGGAAAATAGCTAATATTCAACCCGTCCCGAAAAAAGGTGATAAGTCTGCACCTACTAACTACCGCCCTATTGCTCTGTTGTCAGTTTTGTCAAAAGTAATGGAATCTATCATTAATTTCAAACTAATGAGCTATCTGGATTCAAATGCTCTTTTATCTGATGTACAGTATGGATTTCGAAAAAATCGATCTTCAGGTGAACTAATGACGTGCATGACTCATTGTTGGGAGCGAAGCCTTGAAAATCTAGGCGAATCAAGCGTTGTGTCCTTGGATATTTCTAAGGCTTTTAATAGAGTTTGGCATGATTGTCTTATTAATAAGATTCGTGCGCTCAACTTACACCCCTCTCTCATTACATGGGATGAGGATTACTTATGGAACCGCAAAATAAAAGTGGTATTGAATGGTTTTTCCTCATCTTCGCATGAGATCAATGCTGGCGTTCCTCAAGGGTCATCCTTATCGCCTACATTATTCTTAATATATATCAATGACTTGTTGTCTTCTACAACATGTGATATGGAGTCCATGGAGTTTGTTAGTCAAAAAGAATGCAATTCTCGCTTGATTGGTTCGCGTGAATTAATGAATTCGACAATTCTGTCGAACATTCAAGTTATTCTTGATTGGGGAAGATCTAATAGGATGGAATTTAACCCAAATAAATTCCAGTCTTGTCTTTTTTCCCAAAAGGCAATTCAACATTACGTAGCACCAGTAATTAATGGTGCCACTATTGCGAGATCAGTTTCACTAAAGATGTTAGGTTTGAAAGTTTCTAGTGAACTTTCCTGGAAGGAACATATTTATAAAATCTCAAAAAGAGCGAGCCAATGCTTGTGCTTTATAAGACGTTGTAACTTTTACTTCAGCCCCCCTGAAGTATTTAGATTATATAAATCTTATGTTAGACCAATTTTAGAATTTAATTCATTTGTTTGGGGTGGGGCTCCAAGATCTCATTTGGTTCATCTTGATGGAATTCAAAATAGAGTTATCCGTTTGATAAATGATGTAACCATTACTTCATCTCTTGATTCTTTGGAGCATAGACGTAATGTTGGAGCTTTATCTGTTTTCTACAAATTTTACAACGGTAGATGTTCTTCAGAAACCCGTTCTCTATTCCCAGGTCCTTTTGTCAGCAACGTTAACACTCGTTTGAGGTCTAATCAACATAGGTTTGCCTTTAAACCGTTCTCATGTAGAACCCAACACTTCAAGTCGTCCTTTTATCCGAGAGTGACTTCGATGTGGAATCAATTGGTCGACTCCGTATTTCCCGAATCTTATAATTTACAGGCCTTCAAAATAGCTGTAAACAACTTCCTGAAGGACGACCGTAGTGTTTAGAGGATAAGATTATTTTATATAAAAAAATTATTATTTTTTGTATTATTTATAATATTTGTTGTTTATTTTGTAATATTTTCTTGGTCAAGGTTTTTTGTAGTTTTCCCTGACCATGATTCACTGATAAAAGTATTTGGACTCGCGTCGTTTTAGTTTCGTGTTCGTTTTTTCGTATTGCTTTTTTCAATGAATCAGAGATAATTCTGAGAAAATAATCTGAAACCGGCTACAAACGTGAGGATTGTGATATATTGTAATTCACATTCCTTCGAATTTTTAATTTTAATAATGGGCATAGCCCAACTTTTTGCCGTGACGAAAGTCATTCAGGGACTTATCCCTTGGCATTGAGTCATTTAAAAAAAAAAAAAAAAAAGCGAGGAAAAAAAATTCTCATTACGATACTGATAAAAGAGAGAGCAAAACTCAAATTGCCTCAATTCAACACATCAGATATATGTTCCCAGAGTTAGATCCTCTGGACGATCCACTTAAAATATCGCGCTCTAAACAGCTCGAACAAGAATTGAAAATAGACAACAATCTAAACCCTGAGGAAAAAGAGGCAAAAGGGGAGTAGATCTTTGCAATAAGTATAGTGATTCCACTTAAGCGGTGACGAACTAACATACACCACGGCCATAACGCATAAAATACCGCTGGTGATAGATCAACCGCCTATAAATCAAAAAATGTATAGACTTCCCGAGATACAGAAACAAGTTATCAATGATCAACAAAGAGAAATGCTTGAAAATGACATAATCCAACCTAGTTAAAGCCCGTGGAACTCACCCCTTCTCGTAGTTCCAAAAAAGGCGGGCCCAGATAGTGAAAAAAGGTTGAGAGTGGTGGTCGATTTTCGTAAGCTCAACGAAAAAACAATCGGCGATGCTTATCCACTACCTCGAATAGAGGATATTCTAGACCAGCTCGGTCATTCCCGTTACTTTTCTACGCTAGATCTTGCCAGCGGCTATCACCAAGTTTTAATGGATGTTAAAGATCGGGCCAAAACAGCTTTTAGCACTAATTAGGGACATTATGAGTTCACACCATGCCGTTTGGATTAAAAGGAGCTCCAGCTACCTTTCAAAGGCTGATGAACTATGTTCTTACTGGTCTACAAGGACTTGAATGTTTAGTATATATGGATGATATAGTCATCTACGTCAAAAAACTTAACGATCACAATGCCAAACTAAAAAAGGTTTTCGACAGACTAAAAGAACATAATCTCAAATTGCAGCCGGAAAAGTGCAAGTTCCTGAAAAGGAAGTCGTTTATTTGGGACATATATGCACAGAAAAAGGAGCACTTCCAGACCCCAGCAAGACAGCCTGCGTTCAAAACTTTCCTGTTCCGCGAACAATAAGACAAGTACAGTCTTTTTTGGTGCTTGCTAATTACTACCGTAAATTTATCCCACAGTTTTCTAAAATAGTGCGACCACTGACCAATCTCCTCCGCAAAGACGTAAAGTTTACATGGACAGAAAAATGTCAAAACGCATTCCATCAAATCAAACAACGTTTAGTCTCACCTCCTCTTTTGATTTATCCCGATTTTACCCAACCTTTTAACCTCACCACTGACGCAAGCGGCGAAGCAATCGGAGCTGTACTTTCACAAGGAGACGTTGGCAAAGACCAACCCATTGCTTACGCTAGTCGTACTCTGAAAAAAGCCGAACGCAATTACTCAACAATAGAAAAAGAGTTGTTAGCCATTGTATGGGCTACCAAAAATTTTCGATGTTACCTCCAAGCGTGACAGTTTACGGTCTACACTGATCACAAGCCGTTAAAAGGAATTATTAATGTCAAAGACCCTACAACTCGACTCGTACGTTTCCACCACAAGTTGTCTGAATTTGATTATAGAATTGAGTACAAGCCAGGCAAATTCAATACTAATGCCGACGCTCTTATTCGAATTCCACAGGAGAGTGTACAAAAGGACACACCAACGACAACACCCACAATCAAGACACTCGAAAACAAACAATTAGAGAATGAGTCTAAAGACGCTTTACAATGTAATGCTGTTACAAGATTACAAGCCCAGAATCCCAAATCAGCAAGTGAGAAAAGACTATCAGAAAAAGGATACGATGAAGAAATAATTAAAGAACTCTCCCAGACAGCTTAGAAAATCAATCACAATCTGAAATACAATTAAATAGTAAAACCAATATAGAGGAAATCACTACACCCGAGGAAATTAGAACAATATTAAAAGATTATCATGGCTCCCCTTTCGGTGGTCATCAGGGAGTGATAAAAACAGAATTTGTAAAAAGTATTGGTGGCGACACATGCTCAAAGATATTAAGAAATATATTAAACGGTGTAAAAAATGCCAAACCTTGAAGGCAACACCTTCTTTCCGAATGCCAATGGTCATCACAGATATCGCCGAAAAACCTTTTGATAAAGTGTATCTGGATATCGTAGGACTTTTGGAGCAATCTTTTTCCGAAAACCTGTACATATTAACCTTCCAGGATAACCTAACAAAATTCTTTGATTGCTATGCCATACCAAATGCAGAGGCTCAAACAGTAGCTTAAGTAGTCTTCGACCAAATAATTACACGGTACGGTATTCCCAAAAAGATAGTAACAGACCAGGGGACAAATTTCCTTAGTGACCTTTTTAAAGGGCTGTGTAAGTTGTAAAAAATAAAGAAATTGCAAACATCAGCGTACCACCCATAGTCAAATGGAGCTTTGGAACGAGCTCATCGGCCACTGGTAGAATACACACGCACTATAGTCGACGAAAATCCTAAATCCTGGGATCAATATTTAAGAACGGCCGCCTTTGTATACAATAATAGTGTTCATGACAGCACCAAATTAACACCAACGGATTGCCTTTATGGTTTCTCACCTGAGGTACCATCTAACTTAAAACGAGAACCTGAACCTCTTTATAACCACGAGAGTTATTACCACATGTTGAGATATAAACTTCAAAAAACATATTCAATAGCGAAACGTAATTTACTAGCCAGCAAACATAGGTCAAAAGGTTATTATGATAAAATGGTAAGACCACATACTTTTTATGTAGGAGATAAGGTGCTCATTAAAAGCGAAAATCGTAAGGGCAAATTAGCACCTATTTGGAAGGGACCTCATTCTGTTACGGCAGTTAAAGGACCCGTTAACACAACTATCAAGTTAGATAGAAAACAAATAGTAGTACATAACAACCGTTACTTACTATGAATAACATAACCCCCTCCCAAGATTCTTTCATTAAAATGACTAGACCTAGATTTGGCTATATTCGTTTACCAAACCAACCATAATACGTATACTCTGTTTAAGGAGTTTATTAACACCTAAATTAATCGGTCAGGGCATCCTCACAATAAACCATCCTTGCCAAGTAGAAATTCAAGATCATACAATTTATTATCAAAAAAAAAAATATATACATATTACATATATCGTTACTATTTAAGGTTTTAAAAAAAAATTATAAAAATTACAAAATTACTAGATTTTATAAACAAAACTGAATTAAATCAAAATTACCTGTCTAAAAAAAAAAATATATATATATATATAAAACTAGCTGTTCCCGGGCGCTTTGCTACCTGCACACATGAACCCCCGGGGTTCTCACCTGAGGTACCATCTAACTTAAAACGAGAACCTGAACCTCTTTATAACCACGAGAGTTATTACCACATGTTGAGATATAAACTTCAAAACACATATTCAATAGCGAAACGTAATTTACTAGCCAGCAAACATAGGTCAAAAGGTTATTATGATAAAATGGTAAGACCACATACTTTTCATGTAGGAGATAAGGTGCTCATTAAAAGCGAAAATCGTAAGGGCAAATTATCACCTATTTGGAGGGGACCTTATTCTGTTACGGCAGTTAAAGGACCCGTTAACACAACTATCAAGTTAGGTAGACAACAAATAGTAGTACATAACAACCGTTACTTACTATGAATAACATAACCCCCTCAAAAGATTCTTTCATTAAAATGACTAGACCTAGCACTTGGCTATATTCGTTTACCAAACCAACCATAATACGTATACTCTGTTTAAGGAGTTTATTAACACCTAAATTAATCGGTCAGGGCATCCTCACAATAAACCATCCTTGCCAAGTAGAAATTCAAGATCATACAATTTATTATCAGGGAGACGCAATGCCTCCGTCAACGATCATACACTTAGACCAAAGTACGGTCCATTGTGATACCACAGGATCAGAGCCTTTCCCCTTTTATCATAGAGCCCATTTCGTGCTCCTTGTAAATTTTAGGATGTCTCCCACTTTGCAGTTTTCGACATCCGATAAGCTGTTTAGTGTACCATATCGCAGATATTTTAGTCTTCTGCTTGCAAGAGCCGGGCATGTACACAGGAAATGGGATACTGTTTCCTCCTCCTCGGCGTCATAACAGCTTCTGCAGAAGCCATTGAACTCAAGGCCCATCTTTCTCGCATGCACTCCAAGAAGACAGTGTCCCGTTAAGATACCTATAGTCATTCTTATATCCCCTCTTCGTAAGGATATCAATGATTTAGAGCGATTTAGGCCAGACTTGCTTTGCAATATTACATGTGTTGGTATGCAATCATCTCGCGTTTGTTAATTTTTCTGCCTCTTTCCGAAGCATTAGCTTGACCGTTGATAGTGGTCTTCCTATGCCTGCCCTATCCGGTTGCAGTTGGAGTTTTGTGCCATTTCTGGCTAGTTCGTCTGCTTTTCAATTCCCAACGATATCAGAGTGACCGGGGACCCATACTGAGCATATGTTAAAGAACTCGCTGATCTCCTTGAGAGATGTGTGGCAGCTTATCGCTACCCCCGATGTCATCAAGACCGATTCCAGCGATTTGATTGCCGCCTGACTGTCTATGTAAATTATAATATCGGTTACCGATAATATATTATGTTTCAGCCAGGTCACCCACCGCTTCCTCAATCGCTGTTACCTCAGCCTGATACACGCTGCAATGGTCCGGGAGTCGAACGGAAATGCTCACGCTAGGTTTGTCTCAGTAGACTCCGGCACCGACCCTTCCGTCGAGTTTGGAGCCGTCCGTGAAGAATTTGGTAGCAGCGGTTTCTTGTGACGATCCATCTCTCCATTGATCCCTGGAGGGGTAGTTGGCTCGGAAACCCTTCCTAAAGCATAACACTGGTTGTGTGTAATCTAAGTTCGCCAGTTCAACCTTTAGCGAGTTGTTTATCGTCGAGTGTCCCGTTTGAATAGGTTTCCACTGACGTGTTGCTGACAGTCGCGCGGCCGTAAAGGCTGCTCTCTGCCTGCCGTATATATCCAAAGGAGTCAGGTACAGCATTAATTCTAGGGCGCGTGTTGGTGTTGTTTTTAGTGCTCCACTAATGTGAAGACAGGCTGCCCTTTGCACCTTCTCCAGAATTTTAACATAGGTGGATTTTCCAAGAGCCGGCCACCAAACGCTTACACCGTACATGAGTATTGGTCTTACTACTGCAGTGTATAGCCAGTGTACCAGCTCTGGCTTTAATCCCCAGCTTTTTCCGATGGCGCTTCTAAAAGCATATAGAGCTTTAGTAGCTTTGTTAACTCTCTCTAAAATGTTTGGTTTCCAGCTTAGTTTATCATCCAGGATTGTGCCCAGAAATTTCGCCCTATTGGTGAAAACTAGACTGGTTCCGTTTAGAGTTGGTGGAGTGACTATTGGCACTTTATATCTATTTGTGAAGAGGACCAGCTCTGTCTTGGACGGATTTACTCCTAGTCCGCAGCCTTCGGCCCATTTTGTGACTATGGAGAGGGCATTTTGCATAACCTCTGTAATGGTTACTAGAAACCTACCTGTGACAGCTATGGCTACATCATCAGCATATGCAACTACGCTCATGCTCTCTCTTTCCAGCTCTTTTAGTAGTCCATCGATTACTATGTTCCAGAGCAAAGGGGATAGAACGCCTCCTTGCGGCGTTCCTCTAGCTACATGCCTTCTAATGGTGGAGCCACCCAGGTTAGCGTTAACAATCCTGCTTAAGAGCATATGATTAATTAGCTTGCAAACTGTGTGGTCAATACCTAGAAGAGACATGCCTTTCATTATAGCCTCCGTCTTTACGTTATTAAAGGCCCCTTCAATGTCGAGGAATGCTATGAGTGTGTATTCCTTCGATTGTAGTGATTTCTCAATCGTACGTACCAGTGTGTGCAGCGCAGTCTCTACCGACTTACCTTTGCAGTAAGCGTGTTGAGACTGAGCCCATCTGTCATAACCCACCTGGTCTCTTATATAAACATCCAATAACCTCTCCAAAGTTTTCAGCAGAAAGGAGGATAAGGTTATAGGCCTTAGGTCCTTTGGGTACCCATGTGAGCTATTTCCTGCTTTTGGAATGAAGACCACTTTGACTTCCGTCCAGTTCTTTGGAATGTGCATTAAGCGCAGACACCCTTTGAAAATCACCTCTAAGCATGGTAGGATGATATCTGAGTTTTTCTGTAATTCCGCTGTTATGATTTGGTCTGGACCAGCTGCTTTGTAAGGCATGAAGCCGCTAATAGCCCACTTAATCCGCCTAGTGCTAATGATATTATTTATTCATAGCGTGTGAGTTCCTTGCTGAGTAGTGAGTTCTGACTCGTTCCTCAAGTCGGTCGAGCCTGGAAAGTGGGTTTGCAAGAGAAGCTCCAAAATTTCCTTGCTCGAAGTCGTCCATGAACCATCCGGTTTTATTAAGTAACTTGGATTGGTTGGGTTGTTGGAGAGAATCTTTCTAAGGCGAGTGGCCTCTGAGACTCCTTCCATTTTTTCACAGAAGAGTCTCCAAGACTTCCTGTTTGCATTCCTTAGTTCCCTCTTGTAGAGTTTAAGGCATTCCTTATAGAAGTCCCAATCTTCGGTACTATTAGTACTCTTTGCCTTGTTAAAGGCCCTTCTACTAGTTATCTGGTGCTCCCTTATTTCGGAGGACCACCATACTGGTCTACGTTTACCTCTTGGGTAAACCGTAGGACACGCTGTTACCATAGAACTCTTACATGCGTTAGTGACAGTGTTCACCATGCTGTCAAGTTCTTCAACTGTCACTGGGGGCTTAGGGTTATTTTGTAGTAAAAACTTCTCTAGCACCATCCCGTACAAGATCCAGTTCGTCTTCCTTTTATTTCTGAAGGCGTTCTGACTGACAGGATGAATGCCGAGATTAAAAGTGATATACCTGTGGTCAGAGAAGGAGTGCTCTTTCGCTACCCTCCATTCTTTTACCATATGGAAAATCTTATCAGAAACAAGAGTTGCGTCTAGCACTTCCCGTCTATTTTTAGTAATAAAGGTGGGCTCTTGCCCAATGTTACAGACTAGGAGGTTAGTATTTAACAGGTATTCAAAAAAAGACTCACCCCTATCATTAATGTCAGTGCTACCCCAGAGTGTGTGGTGTGCATTAGCATCGCACCCGAGAATCACATTGATTTTTTGTTTGTCTGCTTCCAGAATAAGTTCAGCCAGGTTATCCGGCGGTATATTTTTCTCGCGATCGAGGTACGCAGAAACCAGCCAGATCGTGTTGTTGCCCAACTCTAAGCTGGCCGCGGTTATGTCCCCGTCACTAAATTGTGGGAGTAGAAAAATATTCAAATTAGTCTTTCCCATTAAACATGATCTGACCCTTCCAGTCTTACATGAATGTAGGATTGTGTACCCCTTTAAGTTGAGTCCACAGATCCTATTATTATTGCTTATCCATGGCTCCTGGATAAGAATTAGGTCTTCTGCCGATTCGGACAGTCTAAGGATAAGCGCCGCTGAAGTGGCCTTAGTATGATGTAAGTTAATTTGCAGGATTTTAATCATAAGAAAATTACCTTACCTTCTCCTTCTATAACCGCTATAGCGGTTTAATTTTCTGTCCCCGAGGACACGCCGGATGCATCCGTCTCGTTCCTCAAGGCCTCTATGACTGTAGTGTATGCCAGTTCCCCCAACGAATCTGACAAGCATTCCTCGTCAGACTCAATGGAGAACAGGCCGTCCATCTCGGGTTTTTTGAAAAAATTTATTTTATTATTTTGGTCCATTTTTGTTCCCACGAGTGTCGGAGAAAGGGTGGTCCACCTGGGCAGAGATCCGAATTACCCAGGTAAGGCATCCGCTAAGGGTACCTCTGGAGGTCGCCAGGTATCCAGAGGGCTCCGATCATGACTGGGCTATTTAAATGGGCTCCCAGCCTAGTCGATCGTCGGCTCGGTTCGCATTACACCTTGATCCAGCCCATTGCTGTCAATTAGCGTGACCCGCCCCGCACCTATGTCACTTAATATTCACCCGTTACGATTCCACAACCGCCCCGAGGACCTGGAGGCGACAGCATTGCAAGGCTTGTCATACATAAAAGCACTCAATCACTGGAAGAAATCAATAATAAGCTAGAGCAACTGAACAAGGATGCAAAATCTATTAATCACCACACCTTTTCCTTGGCCTCTTTCTCTATATCCAGTCTGCTAATAATAGGGCTAATTGCATATATTGTGGTTATAACTTTCCCCATTCTTCTAAAAAACCTGCAGGGTACGATAACGCTTGCAGAAGATGTAGAAATTCAAACTATAGAAATCTCTCCCAACATTTCGGAACTTCGTGAAATCTCACCTTCACGTCTTGGTCAATTGGATAGCAAACCTAAAAGCCAACTAACTCAATCACCGACACTGTCAAAAACTGCCTCAATACGTTAATTAGGGTAAACATTATAAAATAATGTAAGTTTTAATATAGCAATTTATGTCAAAATGTCAAAATGTTGTTTGTTTAGTAAAAAATAATCTCAAATAAATCAAGTAAAAACAACAACAATTTTCCTAATAATAAAAATAAATGTTAATAGGTACATATTATTAAATATTCTTATGTAAAAACAAAAAAAATATACATATTACATATATCGTTACTATTTAAGTTTTTAAAAAAAAATTATAAAAATTACAAAATTACTAGATTTTATAAACAAAACTGAATTAAATCAAAATTACCTGTCTAAAAAAAAATATATATATACATATATATATAAAACTAGCTGTTCCCGGGCGCTTTGCTACCTGCACACATGAACCCCCGGGGTGACGGGAGTACTATAGCCTATAACTTTCCCTCACCTGCCAATAATTTACGTTGACATTTTTTTTAAAATACGTTTGTAAATCTCATGTTAGAATTTTATCTTTCTCCCCTTCCATCTATACCTATAACTTTCCCCTACCTGCCAATAATATATCTTAAAAATTTCATAAAATTCAGTTTAAAAATGTGGCTGATATTCACATTTTACATTCCCTGTGTGTAAAATAAAATAACTACTAATCAAACAAATGCAGTTTTCGTGACTCATGTGTATAATATAAAAGCAGTTATTTTGTGTAATAACGTTTTTTTACGATTAATTATAAATTTTATTTTTAATTTGGCGTCCTACGATGTATTCTTGCGCGTATTGTAATGAAACGAAATAAATGTCAAAAATAGCGGTTTACCACCTACTATCTTGAAAACAGCGTCACCTATCGGGTCCAAATTTCACAAAAACCCAAATAGCAATGAAACAAACCTATGGTTAAAATCTGAAGTTCCTAAGATGCTTCTTTGCTGAGAAACAAAAAAAACCGTTATATTTAGACAACAGTGCCACTTAGAGAGTTCAAACCAAAACAAAACCCAAACCGCTAAAATCCTAATCTATGGAGAACATTTCAGCTTCCTGCTATATCTGGTTCCTGAGAAAGGCAATCTAAAAAAATTAACACACCATTTTTATATATTAGATTGCAAACGAACAAATACAGAAAAAAGCGGTACCCAAAGAGGATAACAATATCGCCTGTAATAAAATTAAAACAACAAAGACAGAAGACATATATTTAACATATATCGTAAAAAAAACAAACAAAAACAAAAATAAGCATTACTAGATGCGTTTGAATTAACAAAAAAGTCAGTAAACAAAACTGAATTAAATTTTAAAATACCTGTCTCAAAAAATAAAATAAAAAGAAAATTACATAAAAAAATTACAGACATACCGGTACCGAGGACACCAATACCGCCTGCATTAATTAAAATAGATAAAAACAAAGACAGAAGACATATATCTTGCATATATCGTTAGAATAAGCTACAAAAGAACACAAAACGAAAACAATTTTCTTGTATTTTAAAACAAAAAATATTTATAAATATATTGTATGAATTTAAAATAAAATAAATAATAAAAATACATATATATTTTAGTTGTGTATCATTAGTATAAGAATTATTAAAAAAAAAAAAAAAAAAATTTTGTATTTAATATCTACTCAATAACTTATTTGCTAAAAAATTAATAATCTAAAACCTTGAGAATTATTCCTCTTCCAAGAATAATCCTCTTATCTAAAGAAGGGAGGAATTGTTACATAAAAATCTCCTTAAATTATCAAATAGACAGAATAACCAAATAATGAAAAGCAATTCACATGTATGTAGGATCTGACACAATAACAATGCAAATAATAAAATAGTCATCGAACACGGCTATTGAACTACCATTATTGAACTACTTACCATTATTGAACTAATTACCATTATTGAACTACTTACCATTATTGAACTGCTTACCATTGTTGAACTACTTACCATTGATGAACTACTTACCGTCGCTTGTAACTCTGTCTCTTTTATCCTATATTAAAAATACATAAGAAAAGAATATTGTATTGATACAGTCTGTGTATTGCCGTAGAGACTAAAAGACGTGTGCTCTTAATTAAAGTTGAAAAGCGGCCATTAAGCCCAAATTAAATAAATTTACGTACAATAAATATAAATCATCATTAAAATTTACAAAGTTGTTGTTTTTATTTTCACGAATCCTACAAATTGGGGGCTCGTCCGGGATTGGAGTGAAAATAAAATCATAGAAGAAAAATTTCGATTTTCATTAAACCATCTTGGTTTTTCGCTGTTTGTTGCTGCTAGCTGTCCATTGTGTTGTGTCGCCGTCTACAGGTCCCGTTGTGATGTTAAAACTGTACACTAGGCTACATTACTTGAAATTTTTGAAAATCATTTTACATTTACTGCTGGAATTTGGAAGTAAGAAATTTTATCTTAATAATTAAAGAAGTTGAGCAGGGCACGCATAGAGAGGAAAGCTCACCAAATATTTATAAAATTGCATTGGAAAATTTAAACGACGCCAAAGTTTGTAACCTTCTAGGAAGAAAAGGTGCACATTTATATAAAATATATTTTGCTGAAGTCGCAGTGTGGCCAACACACATTTCTTTTTTTTGGTTTTATTAATCTTAAATTTAATAAAATAATAATTTATGGTTATCTAATTTGAGTATAGAAATTACATTTTTTGTTATGGTTTGTGATATCAATTGATTGATATTATATTTGTTAATTAACAATAAACTTCATAATTTTTCTGTATTATCGATTTATATTATTATCAATATTATTGCAAATAGTGAAAACTATTACACTATTAATAACTAATATTATCACATATATTAAAATCGATTTTGATAACCTTTAAACAATAAAGTTAATCATTTAAAATTGTTAAGGTATAGAGAGACATAGGTCGTCAATTTCAAAAATTAAAATGGATTTTAATTCAATTGTTTCACTGACTGTTAACGGTTTAAAGGAGAAACTCACAGAACTAAACTTACGCACGTCGGGACGGAAAGAAACGTTGCAAGACAGACTTTTAGAGCATTTTGGTTTGGAGCGCGAGGCCGAACACGAAGATCTAAGCAGCGAATATGGCTCGCTTCATGGAGCAAGAATTGTTGAAAGGGGAATTTATACGCTCCGAGATATTGAGGACTCGCTTTTAACTTTCGATGGAACTGGGTATCCAAGTGTCGACCAATGGGTACAAGAGTTTGAAGAAAATGCTGTAACTGTTCAATGGAACAGTTTGCAAAAATTCATCTACGGGAAACAGTTAATAAAAGGAGCTGCCAAACTTTTCATCCGTAGTCAAACAGGTGTAAACAATTGGGAGTCTCTAAAGAATCTTCTCGTTAATGAGTTTAGTTCAAAATTGTCATCGGCAGAAATTCATAATTTGTCGGAAGAAACCATTGGAAACACTGCGTGAATATCTCTATAGCCTGATGGAGATTGGAAAGTCGATCAATCTTGATGAAGAAAGTCTAATTGAATACTTTGTAAAAGGGATTCCAGATTCAGTGCAGAACAAAATGATATTATACCAAGCCAGGACTGTAATCGATCTTAAAGAGCGGCTAAAGGTTTATCAAAAAGTTTGTGTTCCCAATCAGCAGTCTTCATACTCGAGAGGGAGCCAGAATCCGTTTTCTAAAAGTGCGCCACCTACAGTGAAGTCGGAAGCAAGAGATAGAAAATGTTTCAAATGCGGAGATGCAACACACATCGCAAAATATTGCCAAACCAGAATTTTTAAATGCTTTAAGTGTGGTGTAATTGGCCATCGGTCATTCGAGTGCAAAGTCGGCGCTCAATCGTCGCAGCAACGGTTAGAGGCAAAACAAAGCAACGTTCATACTGCAACAACGGATGACGAAGCAACTGTGCCAAATCTGCGAGTGCATTTCGCAATGGAATCTAATCGAATTTTCAAGGAAATAGCAGTGAAAGATCATACACTCTCTGCGTTGTTGGACACTGGTAGTGATTTAAGTCTTTTGCGATATGACTGTTTAATGATGATGAAAAACGTAGAGCTCGATTCTAGCAGAAAAGCTCTGTTCGGCAAAGTGATGACTTTGGGAAGTTTTCCTGTTGACCTTGAAGTAGATGCGCTGAAGATAAATATAAGGTTCCATGTAGTTAGAGAGCAGGATATGCAGTACTCGACAGTAATTGGAAATGATGTTCTCAGCGATACTGATATTGTAATCACAGCAGAAGGGGCAGTGTTTAAAGAAAAGCTAAATAAAATAAACTTAGTTGTAAATGACGCGAACATTTTAAAAACGGAAGAGCCAAAACTTATCAAGACAGTTGATGCAGGTACACAGAGTTGTACAGAGATCTTTATAGAAGAGAGAAGTGACCAGAAAGGTTTTGAGCTGGCAAATGAGTTCGCAGCAGTCTGCGCGTCTGCTGAAGAAGGAGAGTTTATTAGCAAAACAAGTTTTGATCTTGACCATTTGAAAGAAAACGAAAAGAGAGCAATACAAAAGATTATCGAAGACTACGTCCCGAGTAAGATCATTAAATCCTCTGTCGAAATGAAATTAATATTAACAGATGAAACATGTAGATTCTTTGAGCAGAATATTTTGCTTGATGGTCGATGCGTCGTTAAACCATCGCATTCGTAAAGCACAATCAGTTGATTTGGGCGAAAGCCTTGCAGACACTGGTGGAACCGGTGTAGTAAAGTTGATTTGGGTGAAAGCCTTGCAGACACTGGCGAAACCGGTGTACTAAAGTTGATTTGGGTGAAAGCCTTGCAGACACTGGCGAAAGCGGTGTAGTAAAGTTGATTTGGGCAAAAGCCTTGCAGACACTGGCGAAACTGGTGTAGTAAAGTAGATTTGGGCGAAAGCCTTTCAGACACTGGCAAAACTGGTGTAGTAAAGTTGATTTGGGTGAAAGCCTTGCAGACACTGGCGAAAGCGGTGTAGTAAAGTTGATTTGGGCAAAAGCCTTGCAGACACTGGCAAAACTGGTGTAGTAAAGTTGATTTGGGCGAAAGCCCTGCAGACACTGGCGGGGCCGGTGTAGTGGTAGGCAACCAGAGGGTTGTGATAACTAAAGATACCAGTGCTGGCGTGATTGAGAGCGTCCAGGGGGTGTCAGTTGAAAGCGAAGATCACGCGAGTACAAGCATGTGGATAGGGTTCAGCAAGTTTTCAACAATACTCCATCAAGAGTTACAAAAGTAAGCCCATTTAAGATCCTTACAGGAATGGAAATGCGCATCGCTAGTAATTCAGACCTACAAGAACCTTTGAATGAAGCTGTCGTCGATGACTTAAATGTCGAACGTGATCGTGTACGAGAGGAGGTTCGAGAGAATATCTCAAGAGTTCAGCAGGAAAATAGAAGGACCTATGACAAGGCGAGGAAGCCTGAGGAAAAATATGATGTTAATGAATTAGTCGCCATCAAGCGCACACAATTCGGCTCCAACATGAAACTTAGACCCAAGTTCTTCGGACCCTACAAGGTCGTGAAGATACTGAAGCATGGAAGATACGACGTAAAGAAGGTCGGGGATCATGAGGGCGTAAATACAACAACTACGGTATAGTATACGGCAGAGTATATGAAAAGGTGGAACCCTTCATTCGGGTCGAATGAACGTCAGGATAGCCGAATGTAGGATCTGACACAATAACAATGCAAATAATAAAATAGTCATCGAACACGGCTATTGAACTACCATTATTGAACTACTTACCATTATTGAACTACTTACCATTATTGAACTACTTACCATTATTGAACTACTTACCATTGTTGAACTACTTACCATTGATGAACTACTTACCGTCGCTTGTAACTCTGTCTCTTTTATCCTATATTAAAAATACATAAGAAAAGAATATTGTATTGATACAGTCTGTGTATTGCCGTAGAGACTAAAAGACGTGTGCTCTTAACTAAAGTTGAAAAGCGGCCATTAAGCCCAAATTAAATAAATTTACGTACAATAAATATAAATCATCATTAAAATTTACAAAGTTGTTGTTTTTATTTTCACGAATCCTACATGTATCATTTATATTTTTAGAACAAACATAAGCATTATATTCTTATCTAAAGAAGGGAGGAATTGTTACCTAGAAACCTCCCGTATACAATATACCGAGGCATACAAACAAGTGTATAGCCAGGCAATAAATATGCATTTCCATGCATCTATAATTAGAATAAAATATTACAACACAACAATACCAACACAAAGATCACCAAAATAAATTACACAAGTCGCCTAAGAAAACAAACTGCAAGTGCTCGGTAGATAACGACACACCAGACAGTTCATAGGCGACAACGTAATTCATATAGAAGAAGTAGGGCATTTGCATTGTGCCCTGTTCTAACGAATTCCAAGAACACATGATGTAAGATATTTCATGTGCATCGATGCCGATGCAACCTTTATGTATAAAATTATATTCCTATATTTTTAGTTGTAAGAAATAGTATAAAAGGAGAAGTTTTTTATAAAATAAACGAGATTACTTTTCAACTTAAAAACTGAAGGTCTTCTCATTTGTTAAGCACTGCCTGTTGCACTAGCAATAATCGCAGTGTGATTATGGTTCCTGCATAGACTCACCTCTTACACCTTGTCTGTTAGGCTGTTGTTTCCTCTCGTATTCAAAGTTAACTTTACTGAGCAATTCTACTTTTACTCATCACATCAACTTATAACGGCTATCCTGCTATTTATCAGCATCTAACCTTTACATGGCCATTAATCTTGCCATTATCCATCGTTAAATACTTACTTTGCTAAAACAGGCACATTGCAATACCTTTTATATATGTATATATATCAATGCACAGTTGATAAAGATAATAATTTACAACAAACAATAGTTATTATAATAATAATAATAACATCATAACAACAATATCATAACAATAAAATCATAACCATTTCATAACAACTTTATAACAATTTCCAACAAAAAATAGTAGTTATAATATTATTATAATATTCTAATAATAAAAGTTATAACAATTTGGCGCAGCCGGTAGAATCAGGGAAGCCAAAGTAAAAATAAGCGCTTGAAAATCCTTGATCCTAAAAGAATTAAAAAAGAAAGAATAGCGGGTAACAAACTTGTACTTTAACCCCGAGACTACGTCTGGTTTCGGTTTGATGTTGTCCGAAGAATATCAACCCACGCAGACTGAAGAAAAATCAACCCTAGCGGCGAATAAACGAATAGAGAATACCAACCTACACCCATCACCAAGACGACTACGAAGCGGAACAATTCTGGAAAGTCCAAGAATAGTTAGTCTCAACACATATTTAAAAAATTTATATGAGGAAGTGCGAGAAAACAAAAATTTACAAATTCTCAAGTGTGACTCGGTAAACTTAGAACTAAATAAGACACGAAAACAAAGACTAAGTGTCATAGAAAAATTTAAAAAAAGCACTGAAGAGTTCAAAAGAGAATTAAACAATTTTCAAAGTTTCTCGCACTCTCTCCATTTAGAGAACAAAGAAAGTAGTAAGGGAGATATCTGTGAAGTTTTAGGCAGTATCAGCGATTTAGACAAAAGTAGGGAACTTCTTAATTGGCTAGATATTTCAATTCCTGAATCTGAACAGGAATTATTAATTAAATTTTCAAACAACGAAAAAAATAAAGAAATCTTTAAAATGTCCGTCGATTATTGTAAAATTGCCAAGCTTACGGCTCAGTTAGTCCCCATATTCTCGGGCGGACAAAGTCCTTTAGTAAGTACTGAACTACAGACCTTTTTAGGGTGCTGTAAGAAAGTATTAGAAACTCTCATCGCTTTTACTGCAAGGATAAAGCAGATGTGCAAAGAAGGGGCAGACCAAAAGTATGGTAGTGCGGCAGCTCCAGCTGTGAAATCACAGCTTGAGGACTTTGCGAAGAATGCACTAAAAAGCGGTGTCACAAACCCTTATCTTTGTCAATATTAACTAACCATAGGGGACGAGACGTTAGACACACTAATACAAAAGACGTTAGACATGAAAAGACTTCAACAATCAGTTTTTCACACACAACAAAACCCTAATTTGCCTTTATATCCTACATTCCAACTTCCTAGAAATTGTACAGATACTAATAGTTTTCTGATTCCTGGACCCATGTTTGAAAACAACAGTTTTGTACAATCACATCATCACATGAACCCACAAGCAGTTCCATTTAGCCCGAATTCTAGTATACATAACACCAAGGTCCCACAGTCGCAAAGTCAAAAGGCGCGTTTAAGCAACGCTAAAGTTTCTCAACCAATTACTGCCAGCATAATTTGTAGTTTTTGTCATAAAAAAGGGCATACCTATAGCGATTGTTTTACAAGAAAAAATACTCCTTTCTGTAATAATTGCAAAATGAATGCATGCAAAATTCTGGTACACGGCGAGTTTTTAGCATGAGCAGAAAATGTGATTTTTGTGATCGCCGTGGTCATACACACATTCGGAATGTCAGCTAAAAACCCGGTGGGAACAGAAAAATCAGGGAAACGATTCGCGGTCGAGCCGAAGTTCCCCGACTTGACAACATTAAACAAAAATCTAAATTTAGGGAATTCTCAGCAACCACAAACTAAAGTCCCTACAGTTAAGCTTCCATTAGATATTGGCCTAAACGGCAATGTAAAACTAGTAGTGGACACCGGTGCTGAGGTAAGCATTATCGCCGAAAAAGTGATATCACCAGAAACACAAATAAATAGAAAAAATACATGTTCAATACAAACACCTTTCGGAACTTAAAATACTTTAGAGAGTTGCCAGGGTAAGTTCAATTTGAAAACTCAAATACCCTGCAATTTTCAAGTATTACGCAATATACCTGGGCTATCTGAAGACGGATTATTAGGAAATGATTTCCTGTCACAAAATTGCGACGTAAAGGGACCTGAGCAACTACTAAAGTTTCCTCGCACGGAAACTAACTCTGAAGAGTTCAGCGCCTCTCTGAATTACAATGACAGAAATCCATGTCGCAAAAGGGCAGTCGAAGTGGGACCAACTACATACAAAGCGAGACCCGAAGAGGTTACAAAAACCGCTTGTAGCGTCTCCAAGGCTTTTTCTACACAAGAAGCTGGCTGCATAACCTCAACGATGCATACAGATAATGAAGTACCCACGATAGATATTAATATCACCCAGAATAAGGTCAGGTCAGTAGAAATTAATAACTCTGAAGAGTTCAACATTCCTATGAACTACAGTGACAGGAATCAATGTCGCAAAAGGGCAGTCGAAGTGGGACAAACTACATACAAAGCGAGACCCGAAGAGGTTACAAAAACCGCTTGTAGCATCTCCAAGGCTTCTTTTACACAAGAAGCTGGCTGCATAACCTCAACGATGCATATAGATAACAAAGTTCCAAAGACAGCATCTAGTAGCACCCATGATCAATGTAGGTCAGTGGAAATAGTGCTAAATAAACACATCAGCACACCTGCACGATCACAAACGGTCATTTCCGTTCCAATAGATTTAGAGGAAGAAATGTTCTGCCTATCACAAGAAATTGGCAAGGGAGTCTTCCTGTCTAACAGCATATTGCCACCAGGCCAAAGAGCTTTAATAGGTGCAATAAATGTGACCACAAAGCCTGTAAAAGTCACTAATTTAACTTTACAACTGATCCCGGTAAAAGACTACATACTAGTACCCACGAAAACCGAGGACGAGCAAAGTAAAGCAAGCGTGAAAGGAAAGGAACTTTATTGATAAAGCCAGCCTTGAGATTTATAGCAAGCAAAAAATTTATTATTTCGTGACTCTTTCGTTTGTAAGGCCTGGTACTACTAGCGAATTCGTTGCGATTTTCTGTTGGGCTGTTGTCTTTTAAAAAAATCTTCTTTTTGTTGTAATTTTTAATTGTTTTTATTTTAATTTATTTAACATATTTATTCGAGTATTTAGTTATTTTTACATTGTGAAACGAATTCTTATTTTGAAATTCATTTCACTAATATTCGCGGCTTTAAGGGTAATTTTAACTCCATCGTAGCGCATCTTTACGCGAATAAACCTGCGGTTCTTAGTTTATGTGAAACGCAGGTTTCTTTTATGGGTACCCCTTATGATTTCCAATGTCCTGGGTATTCTCGTGTCGACTGTTTGGTTCCGCATCGAGGGGTTGTTCTCTTTATTAGAGATGATATCTGTTTTTCTGTTCCAAATCTTAATGTTCCGAAATGTAATCCATTGTTCAATACGATATGGATTGAAATTTTAATAGCAAACCATTCAATGTTTATTTGTTCCCTATATCGTAGTCCTAATTTGTCACCTGATGACACTAGTATTGAATTTGATATTAGAAACAATTGACAAGATTTACGAATCCTCTCCAACTTCAGAATTAGTAGTCTTGGGAGATTTTAATGTCCATAATGACTCTTGGTTGCTTTACCAACAATAATGCTGATGAAGCATCTCCACAGATCACGTCAACCATTCTGCTAGGAATGAAAAATTTCATTCCTTCCTCCTTTAAGAAAAGCAATATTCGTAAGAATAAGTGGTTTAATGATAACTGCAGGTCAGCAGTCGCGAGTAAAAAATCAGCCCATTTGGACTACGTTAATTGCTCATCCGTAGAAAACCTTGCTAAGTATAGAATAGCCAGAAATAGAGCTAACGCTATAATTAACAGGTCTAAAATAATAAATGACCAAAAGATTCGAGATAGCATGCGGAAAATTTTAGATTATGATTCAAACATTAAAAGCTTTTGGACATTTGTAGCAATGGTTAAAAGAAACTTTGGGGAAAAGACTTCTTCTGTTCCTACTTTATTCCATAATGGTATTCTTTATAAAACTGATATTCAGAAAGCCAATCTCTTAGCTTCGCATTTTGCTAGTGCGTCAACCCTTCCATTTTCTAACCAAAATCCACAAATTCTTCCGAATGTAGGCCTAGGTTAGGTTAGGTTTGGTGGCTGCTATTGCACACTTAGACCAAAGTACGGTCCATTGTGATACCACAGGATCAGAGCCTTTCCCCTTTTATCATAGAGCCCATTTCGTGCTCCTTGTAAATTTTAGGATGTCTCCCACTTTGCAGTTTTCGACATCCGATAAGCTGTTTAGTGTACCATATCGCAGATATTTTAGTCTTCTGCTTGCAAGAGCCGGGCATGTACACAGGAAATGGGATACTGTTTCCTCCTCCTCGGCGTCATAACAGCTGTGGCCTAGGTACGTCTTCAATTTATTTCCGTCGTCGGGTTGTTTCCAAAATTCTTAAAGAACTTGACCCGAATAAAGCAACTGGACCCGACGGTATTCCTCCATTATTATTGAAAAGATGTCATCATACTTTGGCTAATCCGCTTAGCAAATTGTTTCATCTCTCAATGAAGACAGGTGTTTTTCCGTCAATTTGGAAAATAGCTAATATTCAACCCGTCCCGAAAAAAGGTGATAAGTCTGCACCTACTAACTACCGCCCTATTGCTCTGTTGTCAGTTTTGTCAAAAGTAATGGAATCTATCATTAATTTCAAACTAATGAGCTATCTGGATTCAAATGCTCTTTTATCTGATGTACAGTATGGATTTCGAAAAAATCGATCTTCAGGTGAACTAATGACGTGCATGATTCATTGTTGGGAGCGAAGCATTGAAAATCTAGGCGAATCAAGCGTTGTGTCCTTGGATATTTCTAAGGCTTTTGATAGAGTTTGGCATATTTGTCTTATTAATAAGATTCGTGCGCTCAACTTACACCCCTCTCTCATTACATGGATTGAGGATTATTTATGGAACCGCAAAATAAAAGTGGTATTGAATGGTTTTTCCTCATCTTCGCATGAGATCAATGCTGGCGTTCCTCAAGGGTCATCCTTATCGCCTACATTATTCTTAATATATATCAATGACTTGTTGTCTTCTACAACATGTGATATCCACTCATTTGCTGATGATACGACGTTATCGGCTTCCATGGAGTTTGTCAGTCAAAAAGAATGCAATTCTTTCTTGATTGGTTCGCGTGAATTAATGAATTCGACAATTCTGTCGAACATTCAAGTTATTCTTGATTGAGGAAGATCTAATAGGGTGGAATTTAACCCAAATAAATTCCAGTCTTGTCTCTTTTCCCAAAAGTCAATTCAACATTACGTAGCACCAGTAATTAATGGTGCCACTATTGCGAGATCAGTTTCACTAAAGATGTTAGGTTTGAAAGTTTCTAGTGAACTTTCCTGGAAGGAACATATTTATGTAATCTCAAAAAGAGCGAGCCAATGCTTGGGCTTTATAAGACGTTGTAACTTTTACTTCAGCCCCTCTGAAGTATTTAGATTATATAAATCTTATGTTAGACCAATTTTAGAATTTAATTCATTTGTTTGGGGTGGGGCTCCAAGATCTCATTTGGTTCATCTTGATGGAATTCAAAATAGAGTTATCCGTTTGATAAATGATGTAACCATTACTTCATCTCTTGATTCTTTGGAGCATAGACGTAATGTTGGAGCTTTATCTGTTTTCTACAAATTTTACAACGGTAGATGTTCTTCAGAAACCCGTTCTCTATTCCCAGGTCCTTTTGTCAGCAACGTTAACACTCGTTTGTGGAATCAATTGGTCAACTCCGTATTTCCTGAATCTTATAATTTACAGGCCTTCAAAATAGCTGTCAACAACTTCCTGAAGGACGACCGTAGTGTTCATTAGAGGATACGATTATTTTATATAATAAAATTATTATTGATTGTATTTTTTGTATTATTTATAATATTTGTTGTTTATTTTGTAATATTTTCTTGGTCAAGGTTATTTGTAGTTTTCCCTGACCATGATTCACTGATAAAAGTATTTGGACTCGCGTCGTTTTAGTTTCGTGTTCGTTTTTTCGTATTGCTTTTTTCAATGAATCAGAGATAATTCTGAGAAAATAATCTAAAACCGGCTACAAACGTGAGGATTGTGATGTATTGTAATTCACATTCCTTCGATTTTTTAATTTTAATAAAGGGCATAGCCCAACTTTTTGCCGTGACGAAAGTCATTCATGGACTTATCCCTTGGCATTGAGTCATTTAAAAAAAAAAAAAAAAAAAAAAAAGCGAGGAAAAAAAATTCTCATTACGATACTGATAAAAGAGAGAGCAAAACTCAAATTGCCTCAATTTAACACATCAGATATATGTTCCCAGAGTTAGATCCTCTGGACGATCCACTTAAAATATCGCGCTCTAAACAGCTCGAACAAGAATTGAAAATAGACAACAATCTAAACCCTGAGGAAAAAGAGGCAATAGTAGATCTTTGCAATAAGTATAGTGATATATTCCACTTAAGCGGTGACGAACTAACATACACCACGGCCATAACGCATGAAATACCGCTGGTGATAGATCAACCGCCTATAAATCAAAAAATGTATAGACTTCCTGAAATACAGAAACAAGTTATCAATGATCAACAAAGGGAAATGCTTGAAAATGACATAGTCCAACCTAGTTAAAGCCCGTGGAACTCACCCCTTCTCGTAGTTCCCAAAAAGGCGGGCCCAGATGGTGAAAAAAGGTTGAACGTGGTGGTCGATTTCCGTAAGCTCAACGAAAAAACAATCGGCGAGCTTATCCCCTACCTCGAATAAAGGATATTCTAGACCAGCTCGGTCATTCCCGTTACTTTTCTACGCTAGATCTTGCCAGCGGCTATCACCAAGTTTTAATGGATGTTAAAGATCGGGCCAAAACAGCTTTTAGCACTAATTACGGACATTATGAGTTCACACCATGCCGTTTGGATTAAAAGGAGCTCCAGCTACCTTTCAAAGGCTGATGAACTATGTTCTTACTGGTCTACAAGGACTTGAATGTTTAGTATATCTGGATGATATAGTCATCTACGGCAAAAAACTTAACGATCACAATGCCAAACTAAAAAAGGTTTTCGACAGACTAAAAGAACATATTCTCAAATTGCAGCCGGAAAAGTGCAAGTTCCTGAAAAGGAAGTCGTTTATTTGGGACATATATGCACAGAAAAAGGAGCACTTCCAGACCCCAGCAAGACAGCCTGCGTTCAAAACTTTCCTGTTCCGCGAACAATAAGACAAGTACAGTCTTTTTTGGTGCTTGCTAATTACTACCGTAAATTTATCCCACAGTTTTCTAAAAAAGTGCGACCACTGACCAATCTCCTCCGCAAAGACGTAAAGTTTACATGGACAGAAAAATGTCAAAACGCATTCCATCAAATCAAACAACGTTTAGTCTCACCTCCTCTTTTGATTTATCCCGATTTTACCCAACCTTTTAACCTCACCACTGACGCAAGCGGCGAAGCAATCGGAGCTGTACTTTCACAAGGAGACGTTGGCAAAGACCAACCCATTGCTTACGCTAGTCGTACTCTGAATAAAGCCGAACGCAATTACTCAACAATAGAAAAAGAGTTGTTAGCCATTGTATGGGCTACCAAAAATTTTCGATGTTACCTCCAAGCGTGACAGTTTACGGTCTACACTGATCACAAGCCGTTAAAAGGAATTATTAATGTCAAAGACCCTACAACTCGACTCGTACGTTTTCACCACAAGTTGTCTGAATTTGATTATAGAATTGAGTACAAGCCAGGCAAATTCAATACTAATGCCGACGTTCTCATTCGAATTCCACAGGAGAGTGTACAAAAGGACACACCAACGACAACACCCACAATCAAGACACTCGAAAACAAACAATTAGAGAATGAGTCTAAAGACGCTTTTCAATGTAATGCTGTTACAAGATTACAAGCCCAGAATCCCAAATCAGCAAGTGAGAAAAGACTATCAGAAAAAGGATACGATGAAGAAATAGTTAAAGAACTCCCAGACAGCTTAGAAAATCAATCACAATCTGAAATACAATTAAATAGTAAAACCAATATAGAGGAAATCACTACACCCGAGGAAATTAGAACAATATTAAAAGATTATCATGACTCCCCTTTCGGTGGTCATCAGGGAGTGATAAAAACAGAATTTGTAAAAAGTATTGGTGGCGACACATGCTCAAAGATATTAAGAAATATATTAAACGGTGTAAAAAATGCCAAACCTTGAAGGCAACACCTTCTTTCCGAATGCCAATGGTCATCACAGATATCGCTGAAAAACCTTTTGATAAAGTGTATCTGGATATCGTAGGACCTTTGGAGCAATCTTTTTCCGAAAACCTGTACATATTAACCTTCCAGGATAACCTAACAAAATTCTTTGATTGCTATGCCATACCAAATGCAGAGGCTCAAACAGTAGCTCAAGTAGTCTTCGACCAAATAATTACACGGTACGGTATTCCCAAAAAGATAGTAACAGACCAGGGGACAAATTTCCTTAGTGACCTTTTTAAAGGGCTGTGTAAGTTGTAAAAAATAAAGAAATTGCAAACATCAGCGTACCACCCATAGTCAAATGGAGCTTTGGAACGAGCTCATCGGCCACTGGTAGAATACACACGCACTATAGTCGACGAAAATCCTAAATCCTGGGATCAATATTTAAGAACGGCCGCCTTTGTATACAATAATAGTGTTCATGACAGCACCAAATTAACACCAACGGATTGCCTTTATGGTTTCTCACCTGAGGTACCATCTAACTTAAAACGAGAACCTGAACCTCTTTATAACCACGAGAGTTATTACCACATGTTGAGATATAAACTTCAAAAAACATATTCAATAGCGAAACGTAATTTACTAGCCAGCAAACATAGGTCAAAAGGTTATTATGATAAAATGGTAAGACCACATACTTTTTATGTAGGAGATAAGGTGCTCATTAAAAGCGAAAATCGTAAGGGCAAATTAGCACCTATTTGGAAGGGACCTCATTCTGTTACGGCAGTTAAAGGACCCGTTAACACAACTATCAAGTTAGATAGAAAACAAATAGTAGTACATAACAACCGTTACTTACTATGAATAACATAACCCCCTCCCAAGATTCTTTCATTAAAATGACTAGACCTAGATTTGGCTATATTCGTTTACCAAACCAACCATAATACGTATACTCTGTTTAAGGAGTTTATTAACACCTAAATTAATCGGTCAGGGCATCCTCACAATAAACCATCCTTGCCAAGTAGAAATTCAAGATCATACAATTTATTATCAAAAAAAAAAATATATACATATTACATATATCGTTACTATTTAAGGTTTTAAAAAAAAATTATAAAAATTACAAAATTACTAGATTTTATAAACAAAACTGAATTAAATCAAAATTACCTGTCTAAAAAAAAAAATATATATATATATATAAAACTAGCTGTTCCCGGGCGCTTTGCTACCTGCACACATGAACCCCCGGGGTTCTCACCTGAGGTACCATCTAACTTAAAACGAGAACCTGAACCTCTTTATAACCACGAGAGTTATTACCACATGTTGAGATATAAACTTCAAAACACATATTCAATAGCGAAACGTAATTTACTAGCCAGCAAACATAGGTCAAAAGGTTATTATGATAAAATGGTAAGACCACATACTTTTCATGTAGGAGATAAGGTGCTCATTAAAAGCGAAAATCGTAAGGGCAAATTATCACCTATTTGGAGGGGACCTTATTCTGTTACGGCAGTTAAAGGACCCGTTAACACAACTATCAAGTTTGGTAGAAAACAAATAGTAGAACATAACAACCGTTACTTACTATGAATAACATAACCCCCTCACAAGATTCTTTCATTAAAATGACTAGACCTAGCACTTGGCTATATTCGTTTACCAAACCAACCATAATACGTATACTCTGTTTAAGGAGTTTATTAACACCTAAATTAATCGGTCAGGGCATCCTCACAATAAACCATCCTTGCCAAGTAGAAATTCAAGATCATACAATTTATTATCAGGGAGACGCAATGCCTCCGTCAACGATCATACAACCACCGTATTTCCACATTGTTAATGACGAACTATCCCAACTTAACCTTACGAAACTTATTTCCAATATTTCACATTCCACCGCAACACAACTAATTACAAACACTGATACGAACGTTGTCATACATAAAAGTACTCAATCACTGGAAGAAATCAATAATAAGCTAGAGCAACTGAACAAGGATGAAAAATCTATTAATCACCACACCTTTTCCTTGGCCTCTTTCTCTATATCCAGGGCTAGGCTAATCGCATATATTGTGGTTAAAACTTTCGCCATTGTAGATGTAGAAATTCAAAATATAGAAATCTCTCCCAACATTTCGGAACTTCGTGAAATCTCACCTTCACGTCTTGGTCCATTGGATAGCAAACCTAAAAGCCAACTAACTCAATCACCGACACTGTCAAAAACTGCCTCAATACGTTAAGTAGGGTAAACATTATAAAATAATGTAAGTTTTAATATAGCAATTTATGTCAAAATGTCAAAATGTTGTTTGTTTAGTAAAAAATAATCTCAAATAAATCAAGTAAAAACAACAACAATTTTCCTAATAATAAAAATAAATGTTAATAGGTACATGTTATTAAATATTCTTATGTAAAAACAAAAAAAAAATATAAAATAAAAAAATATAAATTAACAAAAAAGTCAGTAAACAAAACTGAATTAAATTTTAAAATACCTGTCTCAAAAAATAAAATAAAAAGAAAATTACATAAAAAAATTACAGATAAAAATAGATTAAAACAAAGACAGAAGACATATATCTTACATAAAAAAAATACAGATAAAAATAGATAAAAACAAAGACAGAAGACATATATCTTGCATATATCGTTAGAATAAGCTACCACAAGAACACAAAACGAAAACAATTTTCTTGTATTTTAAAACAAAAAATATTTATAAATATATTGTCTTTTATATCTCTTAGTTGTGTATCATTAGTATAAGAATTATTAAAAAAAAAAAAAAAAATTTTTGTATTTAATATCTACTCAAAAAAAAACAATAACTTATTTGCTAAAAAATTAATAATCTAAAACCTTGAGAATTATTCCTCTTCCAAGAATAATCCTCTTATCTAAAGAAGGGAGAAATTGTTACATAAAAATCTCCTCAAATTATCAAATAGACAGAATAACCAAATAATGAAAAGCAATTCACATGTATCATTTATATTTTTAGAACAAACATAAGCATAATATTCTTATCTAAAGAAGGGAGGAATTGTTACCTAGAATACAATATACCGAGGCATACACACAAGTGGCAAGCCAGGCAATAAATATGCATTTCCATGCATCTATTATTAGAACAAAATAATACAACACAACAATACCAAAACAAAGATCACCAAAAACAAACTGCAAGTGCTCGGTAGATAACAACACAGACAGTTCATAGGCGACAACGTAATTCATATAGAAGAAGTAGGGCATTTGCATTGTGCCCTATTCCAACGAATTCCAAGAACACATAATGTAAGATATTTCATGTGCATCGATGCCGATGCAACCTTTATGTATATAATTATATTCCTATATTTTTAGTTGTAAGAAATAGTATAAAAGGAGAAGATTTTTATAAAATAAACGAGATTACTTTTCAATTTAAAAACTGAAGGTCTTCTCATTTGTTAAGCACTGCCTGTTGCCCTAGCAATAATCGCAGTGTGAGTATGGTTGCAGTCCCTTCATATACTCACCTCTTACACCTCTTCTGTTAGGGCGTTATTTCTCTTTAGTCATCAGCTATAGAACAAACGTTTATTTCTATTAAAACTACGTTTGGGCGATCACGACTAACCATTCCATGGCGACCCTGCCATAATCCACCGTTAATATTCACTTTGCTAAAACAGGCACATTACAATACCTTTTGTATATGAATATATGTTTTTATCCAGTTTATAAAGGACGCATCAACAATCAAATAATAATAATAATATTTATAATAATATACCTATAACAATTCACAACAAATAATAGTTATTATTACAATAATAACTTTATAACAATTTTATAACAATTACCAACAAATAATAGTAGTTATAATATATCATTAACAAAATTATAACAGCCGCAAGTTTAGGGAACTAACAGAAGACTTTAACTTCAAACTGATATTTTCAAGCCCGTGATATCCTCAGAGCAATGGACTAGCAAAAGGTGTGTCAATTGCCAAGCGAATATTTAAAAAATGTTTAGATGAGGGAAAGGAAGGCAATTTTCAATATCGAATATTGGAGTATAATGCCACACCGTTGGCTAATATGTTGCTGTCACTTGCTCAACTCTTCATGGGTAAAGGAATCAAAAATAAAATTCCAGCAACGACAAACAATTTGAAACCACATGAATAAAGGTCGGATGACGTGTTGAAACGCATAGAATGTAAAAAGCAGCTTCAGGCTGAATATTACAATAGAACATCAAAACCGTTATTCAATCTGAAAGAGAGCGATAGAGTAATGTTTTAAAAAAATGAGAAAGACTGTTTGTATGGTACGATTGTAAGAAAGGTTAATGATAGGTAATACATAGTTAATGATAGGGAAGATAATCTTTTTAGAAGGAATAGGCGACACATTAGAAGATCACTTAACAGTGAACAAAGAAATGTATTAGAAGATTACACCTATGCCGGCATCGATAAAAGTCAAGTCATCGAAAATGATGAAGAAGACAATGTGTCGAATATAAATAAGAACATTATCAATGACGGTTTGGGTCACGCACCCGACCAGCGAAATAATGTAGTAACCAGGTCAGGAAGAATTGTAAGGGAAGCTATGGTGACTGGGCGACCTAATTAATTAAATTATAAATAACTAGCTGTTCCCGGGCGCTTTGCTACCCGCCACTGACGCCACGCCCACTTACACCCGCGTTTCCCGGCTGCCCCATCCCACTGACCTCCCGCCCACTGACCACCCACCCACTGACCACCCGCCCATTGACCTCATACACACTGATCCACCGCCCACTGAGCTCACACCCACTGACCTCACAACCACTGACCTCCCGCCCACTGACCACCCACCCATTGACCTCATACACACTGACCCACCGCCCACTGAACTCACACCCACTGACCACCCACCCATTGACCTCATACACACTGATCCACCGCCCACTGAGCTCACACCCACTGACCTCACAACCACTGACCTCCCGCCCACTGACCACCCACCCATTGACCTCATACACATTGATCCACCACCTACTGAACTCACACCCACTGACCTCACACCCACTGACGCCACGCCCACTGACCTCCCGCCCACTGAAGCCACGCCCACTTACACCCACGTTTCCCGGCTGCCCCATCCCGCTGATCACCGCCCACTGACCTCCCGCCAACTGACGCCACGCCCACTTACACCACAATAACTAACCAACTCACCAATCCAGTCGGGTCCAAATTTTGTCAACGACTTTCATTTTATTTAAATATTATATGGTGTGAATTTGAGCCAAATCGTTCCATAATTAAGAATTTTCGGGAAAAAAAAACGACACCAGCTCCACCTATCGGGTCCAACGACTTTCTTTTTATTTAAATATTATATGGTGTAAATTTCAGCCAAATCGTTCCATAAATAAGAATTTTCAGAAAAAAAACGATACCAGCGCCACCTAGCAGGGCTGAATTCACATTTTAAACCTTTTCTGGACTCCACAAATAATTTAAGAGCAAAATTTTAGCCAGTCTAACGAACAGCAATTGATTTTTATATTGTATAAAGATTGATATTGTAATACGTATGTCGTTTACTGTGTGTTTATGATACTTTTTGAAAAAAGGATATACGAAGTGGACCTCTCTAACAACGAAGATATAGAGTAAAGTTTTGGACTCGCATTAGTTGCGAACAGTCCTATCTTCTATTGCTGTATTTCCAGGAAGCAAAAGCAGAAGACGAGAGAATTAAAATACTGATGTGTTCGATCGATAGAATAACTCCGAGTTCTTTATTAAATAGATGGCTCTTTTATACTTGAATTCTAACATAGATTCTTTTGATCAAAATAGGAAGTAAGCGTCTACAAAGAATTCATATTAAAACAAAGTAATAGTTATGCTCTACATTTGATTTCGGTGCGCTTGACCTACTTTCTAGAGGTAGCGCACAGAGTCATAAACTATTGATTATAATTACATAGGTGACATTTATTAGTGAGTCACCCTAATGGTGAACTCTCTGTTCATATAATGCTTAAGCTGTAAATGTGCGAGCTGTGTGGTGGTATTTGCATTGTATTTGGTGTGCAATATTTTATTACTTAATACTTTGTATCTTACGACTATTCTTAAACTATGTGGTGATGAGTGTATGGTATTGGCATTGAAATATTGTATTGTTGATTGGTAGGGTGCATGTATCGATGTGACGCATGCGTTGGTACATTACAACATTACAGAATTGTGTAGTGATGTATGTATCGACATGGCGCATTCATTGGTACACTAGACCCTCACCCTTTAATTGAAAACATTTTTATTTTATTATAAAAAAGAAAATTTTTGGATAAATATTAAGGTTACATCTAGTCATTAATTGTACTTAAAATATAGATATAGTTTATTAATGTTAAATTTGTGCTTTATATGGTTTTAATTGGTTATTTTGTAGTATGGTTATTATGCCATTTTGATTTATACTAGTATTTACACCTTTCTTATCTACTACTGTATATGGTCCTTTGTAAGGACTTTGATTTTTTCTTCTATTTTCTTTTACTAATACTAGATCTCCTATGTTTACATTTAATTTATTAGTATTTACATTATTGTTTGCTGATCTACTCATTTTGACTTTTGTTGTTAAATCTTTTGCACGTTTTAGTGCTGTGTTAAGTCTTACTCGTAATTCGCTTGTATAATCATCAAAATTGTATATTTTTGTACATTATTGTTTGCTGATCTACTCATTTTGACTTTTGTTGTTAAATCTTTTGCACGTTTTAGTGCTGTGTTAAGTCTTACTCGTAATTCGCTTGTATATATAATCATCAAAATTGTATATTTTGTTATTGCTTTCGCATTTGTCTGAGGGTAGTCTTGCTAATTTGCCGTAGATAAGTTCATTTGGCGTGTAGCCTGTGTCGATATTTGGAGTTGTGTTGTATGCGAATGTAAAGTATGGTATCCATTTGTCCCATTCGTTGTCATTTACAAAGTTCAGTAAAAATCATTTAGTACTCTGTGGTTACGTTCCAGTGCTCCTATTGTCTGATGATGGTATGGTGTGGAAAATGTTTTTTTAATTTCCAGCAGTGAACATATGTTTCTTAATAGTTCGTTAGTAAATTCTGTCCCGTTGTCTGATTTGAGTACCTTAAAGTGTCCGTGTTTTAGAATAAACTGTTCAACTATTGTTTTTGCTGTTGAGATTGCTTCTTTAGATGTCATTGGGTATGCAATGACGAATTTTGTAAGTTGGCATTGCATTGTCAGAATATATCTAAAACCGTTTGATATTCTTAATGGTCCTGTGTCTATAGATACTATTTCGAAACTAGTGTTAGGAGTGTGTGTGACTGTCAGAGGTTCTTTTGTGTGTTTTGTCTGTTTATTTCTGGCACAGAGTTCGCAATTGGTTATGAATTTCTTGACCATTTGAGCCATGTTTTTCCAGTTGTATCTTTGTTTTAGTTTTATGATGGTATTTCTGACTCCGAGACGTCCGCCATGTGTCGAATTATGAAATTCGTCAATTAATTTGTACTTTGTTAAATCATCATTTACTTGTTTGGGGGCGATATATATTAATATGTTCAGATGAGGATTTCTGTTATTTATCTTTATATTTGCATATGCTTTCTTTAATTCTTCTTTTGTGTACACTTTAAATATATTCATTATTTTCTAGCGCTAGATTTTTAATATTTTCCTTTTCCATTCTTTGTACAAGCTTTCTCAGAGTCGAATCTGGATTCGCTGATTTATCGCTGCAACTTACGTGTACATAATTATTTTCAATATTGATTCTGCAGTTTTTTATATTTTTGTCGACATTAAATTTTAATTTCCTCATATTCTTTATTTCATTAATGGACGTGCATTCCCATATTTGAAGTTGATCAGACTTCTGTTGAGAGCTGCATTTCTCCGTACTATCCTCTTTCTTTTCTTTTTTAATCATGCCCCTTGTAACTATAAGTGCTTTCTTAGCTTTATCGTCTATTTTATGCGGAATCATCTCCTTTAACATATCTGAGTCTAATTGTATTCGCGATAGTGCATCCGCATTCGTATTTAATTTTCCTTGTTGGTAGACTATTTCAAAATCATAGTCACATAAGTCTAATCGTATCCTTGTCATTTTAGATGAAGGGTTACTGTGTGTAAATGGTGATACTAACGGTCTGTTGTCTGTAACTACAGTAAATTTTCTACCGTATAAATATGGTTTAAAAAAATTTGTACTCTAATGTATTGCTAGGAGTTCTTTCTCTATGACAGATTTGTTTAGGTCGTGTTTTTGCAGTGACTTACTAGCGTACGATATTGGTAGGTCTTTGCCAATTTTGCCTTGTGAAAGTAAATCACCTAAAGCAAAGTTGGAAGCGTCAGTTGTCAAAATAAATGGTTTTTCGAAGTTTGGGTATTGCAGAATTGGTGGTTTAATGAGCTTTTCTTTCAGGTTTGACATTCTGGTGTCCAGATGAATTTAGTGTTCTTTTTTGATAATACTTTTAAGTCTTTTGCTATGTCTGCAAAGTTTGGTATGAAAGTTATCGCGATGCGCGTACTAGAGTATAAAAAAACAACACAGGTGGTGTGGTGGTGGACAACTGAACAACTTTATTTTGATAATTAGTTCTTTTATAGATAATTCTTACATACAAAGCAATTCACAATAATATTTAATAAATGAAGTTGGATTATTTAGGTCAATAAAATTTTATGAAAATGTCGCAATAGTTTAAATCAGCAAATTTGGAATTTACTTTACAATGTCGCAATAGTTTAATTCGGCAAATTTGGAATTTACTTTACAATGTCGCAATAGCAGAATTGGAAATAATAATGTTGCAATGACTATACTAATTCGTTACAATCGATTTGTTTAAATAAGCAGTATTGGAAATTATATTACAATATCATTTAAGTGAATGTTCATTACCTAAGCAATTCCATGGTTAGGGAAATTGTATGGGAATGGGAAGTGCAAATGTGGTAAATATGTGAGTGCTAACTCTGTGTTAACTCCCCCCTTCTTAAGCATCCGCGTCCCGTGGATCAAATATTATGTTTAATAGGTTCGATATGAGGGATATTTAACGGAACATTAAAAAACTTATCTTGGCGTTTATATTTTAGCCACCAGAGTAATGCTATATTAAGAGTTAATAGTACTATGAATATTGTGACGTCAGAACTAACTGACAACAGGTTATTGACTGAAATATGTGATAGCTGTTCCACATTATCTAGATGCAATTTCTGAAGATATTGGAGGTCCAGTTTTATTTCTCCTTCTGTTAGGTTGTTTTGTAGTATCGGTGGTAGAATATGATAGGTCTTGCTTTCTAAGTTAATATATTTAACATTATCTAGTTCTATTGTTTCATTATGAAAGTTAATAATGAAGGTGCCGTTTAGGCTTTTAGTGATATTACCATAAGTAAGGTTTCCAGAATAGTTCGTTACAAATATTGTACCTTCGTTTACCAGCTCCACTATTGGTTTGCTTCGGAACTGGTAATCGCATGTTGCTTCTTCGCCGCTTAGAATCTTTACGATACAATGATTAGGGGTAAGTTGTTGAAGTTGGTTCTTTTGGCAGATTGTTGTATCCTGAATTTCCATGCACTTTTCTATAATACCAAATTTTTCTGTCTGAGATATAAACAAATTAGTAAAACCTAAAAATATTCTCTTATTATTCTTCACCGTTGACCGGATTAGAATATCGTTAAAAGGGGTTTCTTCTGTTTGGGGTAAACAAATTACGTATAAAATTAGAGAGTCTTTTATTAACATCATAGGTTTGGCATATTCAATGGCTTGAAGTTCATTTTTAAAAGGTAATGTTTCCGTTTTAGCAAGCAAGCTGTCCTGCCATTACTATTTGTTCAATTTCGTCTTTAAGAATTCCTATTTTATTAAAGAGCATTTGTTCATATTTGTCAGTATTGTTTGCGTTGATTTCTTCGGTTATTCTATTGTATCCATTTATTAGATTGTTAGTTGACTTAATCAGATATTGGTTTATGTGATATTGCTTATTGTTATTGTCTACTAAATTATTATGTTTTGCAAGTATATTGTCCCAGTCTGTAGCATCCGGATTTCCTGCTATCTATTTCCAAGCTGATCCTATCCAGTTTATTGATCTCTTTTGCTTCTTCAATTTATTATCCTGGAGTTGTTCTAGTAGGTCGTCTATTTTTGAAAGTTGATGTTCGATTTGAGGTAATAAGACGCTTGTTTTTCCTATTTTGTATCGCATGGTTAGTTTAAGGTTGGTTATGATTTGCTCGTAGTCCGTTAGATTTATTGTGTGAATAATTTTATAGTTCCCATTTATAATTTTTCCGTTTCCCTGTTTGATTGTGATTAGTGGGCTATTGTACTCATAAGTGTTTACTGTGGCTTCCGTCCAGTAAGGAATGAGTCTGAAAAGATAGGCATATTTTTCAAGTGAGACTTGTGAATTTTCTTACCATCAGTTGTAGTTATAGAGACTTTGTTATCAATTTCCACGGTTTCCTTTTGAAAATTTGGTTTTTCTTTTCCCTTGATTTGCTTGTTTCTTTTATACACAATTTCACCAGCATAGTAATCCCTTGGCTTCGATCTCTTGTTATTGTGCCTATTGATTTGGTTTCTTTGATTTCGGGAAATTTCGTTTCTCAAATCCGTGTTGACTATATCTTTAAAGTCTACTAAATTTTGATAATTGATTCTTTGGGTTCTTCCGAACAATATATCAGTAGGCTTCCTTTTTGTTACGGAGTGAACTGTGTTATTGTATCTGTCTACCGCGATGTTGGCAATTTCTTTTATTGAGAAATCGGGATATTCGTGCTGAAGGCATCTTATCATTTCTATAATGGTTGAATGGACTCTTTCCACATTTCCGTTAACCTCGCTTTTCTGTGGTGGGGCAAAGTAGACAGTTACTCCGAGTCCTTCTACATAATTGAGAATAATAGGACTGATAAAACTTCCTTCGTTGTCCGTAACTAATATTTTGGGTACAGTGAAAAAGTGAAGTAATTTTATTATTTTGCCCCGAACATGTAGGACTGACTTATTTTTAATATGAAAACATTTAGTAAATTAAGAAAATTTATCCACACATGTTACAAATTTTTGTCGTTTGATTTCTATAATGTCCATGTGTATTATCTCCGTTGGGTTTGATGGAATCGGGGTAGGCTGTAACTCGGGTTTTATAGGATGTCGATCATACTTGCTAGTGTGACATACGTCACATGAATCTGTATATTTCTTAATTAATTTTGTCATTTGTGGAAAGTAGTATTTTTCCAGGATTTGTTCTTTGTTCGCTTTATGATTCCTATGAGCTCGTTTGTGCTCGTCTTGGATTATCCTGAGTTTATTTTCTTCGTTGGCGATGTCGGTTACTACTCTTTGGGTGATTCTTATCTTGAATCGAATAAAATATCTTTTATAAATTTCCTGCAATAATGAAATGTAGTTTTTTCGGGATTTTAATACCGTTTAACAAGTTGGGGTTAAGTTTTTCTTTTAGAATTCGTATTAGATTATCTTTATCAAAGGCCTGTAGTCTGACATAGTGTCTGTGGTACTTGGGGTGTGGTTCTTCGTAGCAGTTCATCTCTTTTCCCTCGGACAAGATAACTTGGTTTTTGAAAACATTAATGGGAGCCTCACAATGTGGTATAAGGTATGTGCTATCTTCCTCAGCGCTATGCTGGGTGTCAGAGGACGACGTTAAAACATTTACTTGAACTGGTAGTCTTGAGAGATCATCTGCGACCACATTCGTTTTACCAGGTTTATACGTTAATTCATAGTTAAATTCTTCAATTTTTGCCTTCCATCTTTTGAGCTTTGCATTATTATTCCTATTGCTCAAGGCGAAGGTAAGGGGTTGGTGGTCTGTTAGGATCTTAATGTCCTTAGCTCCATAAAGATATGTTCTAAGTTTATCGAGAGACCATACAATGGCTAGCATTTCCTTCTCGATAGTTGAGTAATTCTCCTAGGTTTTGCTTAGAGATCTTGATATAAAGGTAATTGGTCGATCTTTTCCAATGTCGCGTTGTGACAGAACCGCTCCTATCGCAAAGTTGGATGCATCCGTAGTTAGGATGAATGGTTTTGTGAAGTTTGGGAAAATTAAGATATCAGAGGATACAAGCATTTCTTTCAAGTTGTTGAATGCCTTAAGAGCCTGTTCGTCGAAATGAATTTCCGTCTTTTTTGACTGATTGGCCTTAATTTTGGCATTTGAACCTCTAGTCAAATTCGTCAATGGTTTCGCGACTTTTGCAAAGTCTCTGATGAATTTCCTATAGTATGATGCCAGGCCTAGAAAACTTTTCAAATCCTTTAGGGTTTTGGTAGGTTGGATTTCTTGTATTGCTGCGATTTTTTTTAATCCGGGCGGATTCCATCTTGTGTGATGATATAACCTAAAAATTCGACTTCCGTTTTGAAGAATTTTGATTTCTCGATATTAACTTTTAAGTTTGCCTTTTCCAAAAGTGTAAGAACCTCGTCAAGATTTTCCAAGTGTTCTTTTTTGTTTTTTCCAAAGATTATTATGTCATCGATGGAGACGTAACAGGTTTTACCTATTAGTGGTTTCAAAACATCGTTTTTGCATTATATCCTGGATCTCGCGGTCAATGTGAATGGTGGGTTGGATGTTGTTAACTTGCTTGGATTGCTTAGCTTTAAGTTTAATTTTAACATTGGGACATATCGCAAGCAAAAAAAATTTTAAAAACTAATAATAGAATTTATTTGAAATAATTAAAAAATTTGTTTTTTCTTATTAATTTAAACTCTATTTTTCCTTTTTATACAAGTTGTGTTTTAATTCCTTCAGTCTTGTTGTTGTGTTGTAAAGATTTCAATTTTGGTGTTTTTTCTTTGCGTAACATCTCAAAAAAAATTTAAAGAATACTTTTGGATACATGCATGTTTGCTGGACTTGGATAACTACGAAAAGTGTTAATTCTTGATCTTGGACAAGACCGAACCTAGCTCTGCTTGATAAAGAAAGATCCACTTTCTTAACAAGATCAAGATGGACTTTTATACAAGTATTTATTTAAGTTGAATTTTTTGGAAAGCCTATCGGCTCACTGATTTTTCGTGACTCTTTCGTTTGTAAGGCCTGGTACTACAAGCGAATTCGTTGCGATTTTCTGTTGGGCTGTTGTCTTTTAAAAAAATCTTCTTGTTGTTGTAATTTTTAATTGTTTTTATTTTAATTTATTTAACATATTTTTTTTCAAGTATTTCGTTATTTTAACATTGTGAAATGAATTTGAAATTAATTTCACTAATATTCGCGGCTTTAAGGGTAATTTTAACTCCATCGTAGCGCATCTTAACGCGAATAAACCTGCGGTTCTTAGTTTATGTGAAACGCAGGTTTCTTTTATGGGTACCCCTAATGATTTTCAATGTCCGGGGTATTCTCGTGTCGACTGTTTAGTTCCGCATCGAGGGGTTGTTCTCTTTATTAGAGATGATATCTGTTTTTCTGTTCCAAATTTTAATGTTCCGAAATGTAATCCCTTGTTCAATACGATATGGATTGAAATTATAATTGCAAACCATTCAATGTTTATTTGTTCCCTTTATCGTAGTCTAAATTTGTCACCTGATGACACTATTATTGAATTTGATAATTTATCGGAAACAATTGACAAGATTTACGAATCCTCACCAACTTCAGAATTAATAGTTTTGGGAGATTTTAATGTCCATAATGATTCTTGGTTGACATATTCGAATGGTAAAGATCGATCAGGTGAATCCGCAGAACTATTTTCAGATACCAATCTCCTAACACAACTCGTCGATAAGCCAACTAGATATCCCGATACAACTGGTCAATCACCTCACCTATTAGATTTATTTCTATTTACTTTACTTCTATGCTTATCTTATTCTATTCAATTCATTTATCTGCTCCATTAGGTCTTTCCGACCACTCTGGTATTAGCCAAATTTGCAATAACCCCAACCCTTGTAGGGTCAACAAGAAAAAGGCTACTCAGGCACTTCAAAAATGCTAACTGGGAGCTCCTGAATCAATTTTTTAGCTCATTTGATTGGTCAACCTGTTTTTCCAACAATAATGCTGATGAAGCATCTCAACTGATCAAGTCAACCATTCTGAAAAATTTCATTCCTTCCTCCTTTAATAAAAGCAATATTCGTAAGAATAAGTGGTTTAATGATAACTGCAGGTCAGCAGTCGCGAGTCAACCCATTTGGACTACGTTAATTGCCCATCCGTAGAAAACCTTGTTAAGTTTAGAATAGCCAGAAATAGAGCTAATGCTATAATTAACAGGTCTAAAATAATAAATGACCAAAAGATTCGAGATAGCATGCGGAAAATTTTAGATTATGATTCAAACATTAAAAGCTTTTGGACATTTGTAGCAATGGTTAAAAGAAACTTTGGGGAAAAGACTTCTTCTGTTCCTACTTTATTCCATAATGGTATTCTTTATAAAACTGATATTCAGAAAGCCAATCTCTTAGCTTCGCATTTTGCTAGTGCGTCAACCCTTCCATTTTCTAACCAAAATCCACAAATTCTTCCGAATGTAGGCCTAGGTTAGGTTAGGTTTGGTGGCTGCTATTGCACACTTAGACCAAAGTACGGTCCATTGTGATACCACAGGATCAGAGCCTTTCCCCTTTTATCATAGAGCCCATTTCGTGCTCCTTGTAAATTTTAGGATGTCTCCCACTTTGCAGTTTTCGACATCCGATAAGCTGTTTAGTGTACCATATCGCAGATATTTTAGTCTTCTGCTTGCAAGAGCCGGGCATGTACACAGGAAATGGGATACTGTTTCCTCCTCCTCGGCGTCATAACAGCTGTGGCCTAGGTACGTCTTCAATTTATTTCCGTCGTCGGGTTGTTTCCAAAATTCTTAAAGAACTTGACCCCAATAAAGCAACTGGACCCGACGGTATTCCTCCATTATTATTGAAAAGATGTCATCATACTTTGGCTAATCCGCTTAGCAAATTGTTTCATCTCTCAATGAAGACAGGTGTTTTTCCGTCAATTTGGAAAATAGCTAATATTCAACCCGTCCCGAAAAAAGGTGATAAGTCTGCACCTACTAACTACCGCCCTATTGCTCTGTTGTCAGTTTTGTCAAAAGTAATGGAATCTATCATTAATTTCAAACTAATGAGCTATCTGGATTCAAATGCTCTTTTATCTGATGTACAGTATGGATTTCGAAAAAATCGATCTTCAGGTGAACTAATGACGTGCATGATTCATTGTTGGGAGCGAAGCATTGAAAATCTAGGCGAATCAAGCGTTGTGTCCTTGGATATTTCTAAGGCTTTTGATAGAGTTTGGCATATTTGTCTTATTAATAAGATTCGTGCGCTCAACTTACACCCCTCTCTCATTACATGGATTGAGGATTATTTATGGAACCGCAAAATAAAAGTGGTATTGAATGGTTTTTCCTCATCTTCGCATGAGATCAATGCTGGCGTTCCTCAAGGGTCATCCTTATCGCCTACATTATTCTTAATATATATCAATGACTTGTTGTCTTCTACAACATGTGATATCCACTCATTTGCTGATGATACGACGTTATCGGCTTCCATGGAGTTTGTCAGTCAAAAAGAATGCAATTCTCGCTTGATTGGTTCGCGTGAATTAATGAATTCGACAATTCTGTCGAACATTCAAGTTATTCTTGATTGAGGAAGATCTAATAGGGTGGAATTTAACCCAAATAAATTCCAGTCTTGTCTCTTTTCCCAAAAGGCAATTCAACATTACGTAGCACCAGTAATTAATGGTGCCACTATTGCGAGATCAGTTTCACTAAAGATGTTAGGTTTGAAAGTTTCTAGTGAACTTTCCTGGAAGGAACATATTTATGTAATCTCAAAAAGAGCGAGCCAATGCTTGGGCTTTATAAGACGTTGTAACTTTTACTTCAGCCCCTCTGAAGTATTTAGATTATAAAGGGTGATCAATTTAGAGGTATCGGATTTTAAATTGAAATAAAACAACAAACATTCAAATTGATTGGGCAATCTTTTTTATTTTAGATTAGAACCATTTATGACATTTATTTTTTGAAGATAATCCCTTTCAAATGTTGGCCGCAACTGCGCCATAATTCGGCCATCCGAAAACACTAATTTTGAACGACTCGCTCGAGGACTTCGGTCGGTATCTCGCGAATAACTTGAGTGATGTTGGCTTCCAATGCCTCAATCGTAGCTGGTTTATCCACAAAACATTTAGACTTTACATACCCCCACAAAAAAAAGTCCAAAGGTGTGATATCACACGATCTTGGTGGCCAATCCACCGGTCCGACACGAGAGATCAATTGCTCACCGAAACGAGGACGCAGTAAATCCATTGTGTCACGGGCTGTATGAGATGTAACGCCGTCTTGTTGGAACCAAATGTCGTGGAGATCACGGGCTTCAATTTCCGGCAACAAAAAGACGTTTATCATGGCGTGATAGCGTTCGCCATGCACTGTTACATTGGCGCCAGCCTCGTCTTTGAAGAAATATGGTCCGATGATTTCTCCAGCCTGTAGGCCGCACCCAGCGGTAGTTTTCAATGGATGTAATGGCAGTTCGTGAATGGCTTCGGGTTGCTCTTCAGCCAAAATACGGCAATTTTGCTTATTGACGAAGATATTAAGCCAAAAATGGGCCTCATCGCTGAACACCATAAGTTGGCCTGAGCGCGCGATGAACACTTTTCACAGAGCGTCGATTTTTGTAATAAAACTGTACGATTTGTAAACGTTGTTCAGCCGTTAGTCTTTCTACGATGAAATGTCAATGAATACTGAATAAAATTATGTATTTAGTTTGACATTAGTCACGCGTGACATGTCAAAAAATCCTATTGGAAAAAATACCTCCAATCTGATCACCCTTTATAAATCTTATGTTAGACCAATTTTAGAATTTAATTCATTTGTTTGGGGTGGGGCTCCAAGATCTCATTTGGTTCATCTTGATGGAATTCAAAATAGAGTTATCCGTTTGATAAATGATGTAACCATTACTTCATCTCTTGATTCTTTGGAGCATAGACGTAATGTTGGAGCTTTATCTGTTTTCTACAAATTTTACAACGGTAGATGTTCTTCAGAAACCCGTTCTCTATTCCCAGGTCCTTTTGTCAGCAACGTTAACACTCGTTTGTGGAATCAATTGGTCAACTCCGTATTTCCTGAATCTTATAATTTACAGGCCTTCAAAATAGTTGTCAACAACTTCCTGAAGGACGACCGTAGTGTTCATTAGAGGATACGATTATTTTATATAATAAAATTATTATTGATTGTATTTTTTGTATTATTTATAATATTTGTTGTTTATTTTGTAATATTTTCTTGGTCAAGGTTATTTGTAGTTTTCCCTGACCATGATTCACTGATAAAAGTATTTGGACTCGCGTCGTTTTAGTTTCGTGTTCGTTTTTTCGTATTGCTTTTTTCAATAAATCAGAGATAATTCTGAGAAAATAATCTAAAACCGGCTACAAACGTGAGGATTGTGATGTATTGTAATTCACATTCCTTCGATTTTTTAATTTTAATAAAGGGCATAGCCCAACTTTTTGCCGTGACGAAAGTCATTCAGGGACTTATCCCTTGGCATTGAGTCATTTAAAAAAAAAAAAAAAAAAAAAAAAAGCGAGGAAAAAAAATTCTCATTACGATACTGATAAAAGAGAGAGCAAAACTCAAATTGCCTCAATTTAACACATCAGATATATGTTCCCAGAGTTAGATCCTCTGGACGATCCACTTAAAATATCGCGCTCTAAACAGCTCGAACAAGAATTGAAAATAGACAACAATCTAAACCCTGAGGAAAAAGAGGCAATAGTAGATCTTTGCAATAAGTATAGTGATATATTCCACTTAAGCGGTGACGAACTAACATACACCACGGCCATAACGCATGAAATACCGCTGGTGATAGATCAACCGCCTATAAATCAAAAAATGTATAGACTTCCTGAAATACAGAAACAAGTTATCAATGATCAACAAAGGGAAATGCTTGAAAATGACATAGTCCAACCTAGTTAAAGCCCGTGGAACTCACCCCTTCTCGTAGTTCCCAAAAAGGCGGGCCCAGATGGTGAAAAAAGGTTGAACGTGGTGGTCGATTTCCGTAAGCTCAACGAAAAAACAATCGGCGAGCTTATCCCCTACCTCGAATAAAGGATATTCTAGACCAGCTCGGTCATTCCCGTTACTTTTCTACGCTAGATCTTGCCAGCGGCTATCACCAAGTTTTAATGGATGTTAAAGATCGGGCCAAAACAGCTTTTAGCACTAATTACGGACATTATGAGTTCACACCATGCCGTTTGGATTAAAAGGAGCTCCAGCTACCTTTCAAAGGCTGATGAACTATGTTCTTACTGGTCTACAAGGACTTGAATGTTTAGTATATCTGGATGATATAGTCATCTACGGCAAAAAACTTAACGATCACAATGCCAAACTAAAAAAGGTTTTCGACAGACTAAAAGAACATATTCTCAAATTGCAGCCGGAAAAGTGCAAGTTCCTGAAAAGGAAGTCGTTTATTTGGGACATATATGCACAGAAAAAGGAGCACTTCCAGACCCCAGCAAGACAGCCTGCGTTCAAAACTTTCCTGTTCCGCGAACAATAAGACAAGTACAGTCTTTTTTGGTGCTTGCTAATTACTACCGTAAATTTATCCCACAGTTTTCTAAAAAAGTGCGACCACTGACCAATCTCCTCCGCAAAGACGTAAAGTTTACATGGACAGAAAAATGTCAAAACGCATTCCATCAAATCAAACAACGTTTAGTCTCACCTCCTCTTTTGATTTATCCCGATTTTACCCAACCTTTTAACCTCACCACTGACGCAAGCGGCGAAGCAATCGGAGCTGTACTTTCACAAGGAGACGTTGGCAAAGACCAACCCATTGCTTACGCTAGTCGTACTCTGAATAAAGCCGAACGCAATTACTCAACAATAGAAAAAGAGTTGTTAGCCATTGTATGGGCTACCAAAAATTTTCGATGTTACCTCCAAGCGTGACAGTTTACGGTCTACACTGATCACAAGCCGTTAAAAGGAATTATTAATGTCAAAGACCCTACAACTCGACTCGTACGTTTTCACCACAAGTTGTCTGAATTTGATTATAGAATTGAGTACAAGCCAGGCAAATTCAATACTAATGCCGACGTTCTCATTCGAATTCCACAGGAGAGTGTACAAAAGGACACACCAACGACAACACCCACAATCAAGACACTCGAAAACAAACAATTAGAGAATGAGTCTAAAGACGCTTTTCAATGTAATGCTGTTACAAGATTACAAGCCCAGAATCCCAAATCAGCAAGTGAGAAAAGACTATCAGAAAAAGGATACGATGAAGAAATAGTTAAAGAACTCCCAGACAGCTTAGAAAATCAATCACAATCTGAAATACAATTAAATAGTAAAACCAATATAGAGGAAATCACTACACCCGAGGAAATTAGAACAATATTAAAAGATTATCATGACTCCCCTTTCGGTGGTCATCAGGGAGTGATAAAAACAGAATTTGTAAAAAGTATTGGTGGCGACACATGCTCAAAGATATTAAGAAATATATTAAACGGTGTAAAAAATGCCAAACCTTGAAGGCAACACCTTCTTTCCGAATGCCAATGGTCATCACAGATATCGCTGAAAAACCTTTTGATAAAGTGTATCTGGATATCGTAGGACCTTTGGAGCAATCTTTTTCCGAAAACCTGTACATATTAACCTTCCAGGATAACCTAACAAAATTCTTTGATTGCTATGCCATACCAAATGCAGAGGCTCAAACAGTAGCTCAAGTAGTCTTCGACCAAATAATTACACGGTACGGTATTCCCAAAAAGATAGTAACAGACCAGGGGACAAATTTCCTTAGTGACCTTTTTAAAGGGCTGTGTAAGTTGTAAAAAATAAAGAAATTGCAAACATCAGCGTACCACCCATAGACAAATGGAGCTTTGGAACGAGCCCATCGGCCACTGGTAGAATACACACGCACTATAGTCGACGAAAATCCTAAATGCTGGGATCAATATCTAAGAACGGCCGCCTTTGTATACAATAAAAGTGTTCATGACAGCACCAAATTAACACCAACGGATTGCCTTTATAGTTTCTCACCTGAGGTACCATCTAACTTAAAACGAGAACCTGAACCTCTTTATAACCACGAGAGTTATTACCACATGTTGAGATATAAACTTCAAAAAACATATTCAATAGCGAAACATAATTTACTAGCCAGCAAACATAGGTCAAAAGGTTGTTATGATAAAATGGTAAGACCACATACTTTTCATGTAGGAGATAAGGTGCTCATTAAAAGCGAAAATCGTAAGGGCAAATTAGCACCTATTTGGAAGGGACCTTATTCTGTTACGGCAGTTAAAGGACCCGTTAACACAACTATCAAGTTTGGTAGAAAACAAATAGTAGAACATAACAACCGTTACTTACTATGAATAACATAACCCCCTCACAAGATTCTTTCATTAAAATGACTAGACCTAGCACTTGGCTATATTCGTTTACCAAACCAACCATAATACGTATACTCTGTTTAAGGAGTTTATTAACACCTAAATTAATCGGTCAGGGCATCCTCACAATAAACCATCCTTGCCAAGTAGAAATTCAAGATCATACAATTTATTATCAGGGAGACGCAATGCCTCCGTCAACGATCATACAACCACCGTATTTCCACATTGTTAATGACGAACTATCCCAACTTAACCTTACGAAACTTATTTCCAATATTTCACATTCCACCGCAACACAACTAATTACAAACACTGATACGAACGTTGTCATACATAAAAGTACTCAATCACTGGAAGAAATCAATAATAAGCTAGAGCAACTGAACAAGGATGAAAAATCTATTAATCACCACACCTTTTCCTTGGCCTCTTTCTCTATATCCAGGGCTAGGCTAATCGCATATATTGTGGTTAAAACTTTCGCCATTGTAGATGTAGAAATTCAAAATATAGAAATCTCTCCCAACATTTCGGAACTTCGTGAAATCTCACCTTCACGTCTTGGTCCATTGGATAGCAAACCTAAAAGCCAACTAACTCAATCACCGACACTGTCAAAAACTGCCTCAATACGTTAAGTAGGGTAAACATTATAAAATAATGTAAGTTTTAATATAGCAATTTATGTCAAAATGTCAAAATGTTGTTTGTTTAGTAAAAAATAATCTCAAATAAATCAAGTAAAAACAACAACAATTTTCCTAATAATAAAAATAAATGTTAATAGGTACATGTTATTAAATATTCTTATGTAAAAACAAAAAAAAAATATAAAATAAAAAAATATAAATTAACAAAAAAGTCAGTAAACAAAACTGAATTAAATTTTAAAATACCTGTCTCAAAAAATAAAATAAAAAGAAAATTACATAAAAAAATTACAGATAAAAATAGATTAAAACAAAGACAGAAGACATATATCTTACATAAAAAAAATACAGATAAAAATAGATAAAAACAAAGACAGAAGACATATATCTTGCATATATCGTTAGAATAAGCTACCACAAGAACACAAAACGAAAACAATTTTCTTGTATTTTAAAACAAAAAATATTTATAAATATATTGTCTTTTATATCTCTTAGTTGTGTATCATTAGTATAAGAATTATTAAAAAAAAAAAAAAAAATTTTTGTATTTAATATCTACTCAAAAAAAAAACAATAACTTATTTGCTAAATAATTAATAATCTAAAACCTTGAGAATTATTCCTCTTCCAAGAATAATCCTCTTATCTAAAGAAGAGAGAAATTGTTACATAAAAATCTCCTCAAATTATCAAATAGACAGAATAACCAAATAATGAAAAGCAATTCACATGTATCATTTATATTTTTAGAACAAACATAAGCATAATATTCTTATCTAAAGAAGGGAGGAATTGTTACCTAGAAACCTCCCGTATACAATATACCGAGGCATACACACAAGTGGCAAGCCAGGCAATAAATATGCATTTCCATGCATCTATAATTAGAACAAAATAATACAACACAACAATACCAAAACAAAGATCACCAAAAACAAACTGCAAGTGCTCGGTAGATAACAACACAGACAGTTCATAGGCGACAACGTAATTCATATAGAAGAAGTAGGGCATTTGCATTGTGCCCTATTCTAACGAATTCCAAGAACACATAATGTAAGATATTTCATGTGCATCGATGCCGATGCAACCTTTATGTATATAATTATATTCCTATATTTTTAGTTGTAAGAAATAGTATAAAAGGAGAAGATTTTTATAAAATAAACGAGATTACTTTTCAATTTAAAAACTGAAGGTCTTCTCATTTGTTAAGCACTGCCTGTTGCCCTAGCAATAATCGCAGTGTGAGTATGGTTGCAGTCCCTTCATATACTCACCTCTTACACCTCTTCTGTTAGGGCGTTATTTCTCTTTAGTCATCAGCTATAGAACAAACGTTTATTTCTATTAAAACTACGTTTGGGCGATCACGACTAACCATTCCATGGCGACCCTGCCATAATCCACCGTTAATATTCACTTTGCTAAAACAGGCACATTACAATACCTTTTGTATATGAATATATGTTTTTATCCAGTTTATAAAGGACGCATCAACAATCAAATAATAATAATAATATTTATAATAATATACCTATAACAATTCACAACAAATAATAGTTATTATTACAATAATAACTTTATAACAATTTTATAACAATTACCAACAAATAATAGTAGTTATAATATATCATTAACAAAATTATAACAGCCGCAAGTTTAGGGAACTAACAGAAGACTTTAACTTCAAACTGATATTTTCAAGCCCGTGATATCCTCAGAGCAATGGACTAGCAAAAGGTGTGTCAATTGCCAAGCGAATATTTAAAAAATGTTTAGATGAGGGAAAGGAAGGCAATTTTCAATATCGAATATTGGAGTATAATGCCACACCGTTGGCTAATATGTTGCTGTCACTTGCTCAACTCTTCATGGGTAAAGGAATCAAAAATAAAATTCCAGCAACGACAAACAATTTGAAACCACATGAATAAAGGTCGGATGATGTGTTGAAACGCATAGAATGTAAAAAGCAGCTTCAGGCTGAATATTACAATAGAACATCAAAACCGTTATTCAATCTGAAAGAGAGCGATAGAGTAATGTTTTAAAAAAATGAGAAAGACTGTTTGTATGGTACGATTGTAAGAAAGGTTAATGATAGGTAATACATAGTTAATGATAGGGAAGATAATCTTTTTAGAAGGAATAGGCGACACATTAGAAGATCACTTAACAGTGAACAAAGAAATGTATTAGAAGATTACACCTATGCCGGCATCGATAAAAGTCAAGTCATCGAAAATGATGAAGAAGACAATGTGTCGAATATAAATAAGAACATTATCAATGACGGTTTGGGTCACGCACCCGACCAGCGAAATAATGTAGTAACCAGGTCAGGAAGAATTGTAAGGGAAGCTATGGTGACTGGGCGACCTAATTAATTAAATTATAAATAACTAGCTGTTCCCGGGCGCTTTGCTACCCGCCACTGACGCCACGCCCACTTACACCCGCGTTTCCCGGCTGCCCCATCCCACTGACCTCCCGCCCACTGACCACCCACCCACTGACCACCCGCCCATTGACCTCATACACACTGACCCACCGCCCACTGAACTCACACCCACTGACCACCCACCCATTGACCTCATACACACTGATCCACCGCCCACTGAGCTCACACCCACTGACCTCACAACCACTGACCTCCCGCCCACTGACCACCCACCCATTGACCTCATACACATTGATCCACCACCTACTGAACTCACACCCACTGACCTCACACCCACTGACGCCACGCCCACTGACCTCCCGCCCACTGAAGCCACGCCCACTTACACCCACGTTTCCCGGCTGCCCCATCCCGCTGATCACCGCCCACTGACCTCCCGCCAACTGACGCCACGCCCACTTACACCACAATAACTAACCAACTCACCAATCCAGTCGGGTCCAAATTTTGTCAACGACTTTCATTTTATTTAAATATTATATGGTGTGAATTTGAGCCAAATCGTTCCATAATTAAGAATTTTCGGGAAAAAAAACGACACCAGCTCCACCTATCGGGTCCAACGACTTTCTTTTTATTTAAATATTATATGGTGTAAATTTCAGCCAAATCGTTCCATAAATAAGAATTTTCAGAAAAAAAACGATACCAGCGCCACCTAGCAGGGCTGAATTCACATTTTAAACCTTTTCTGGACTCCACAAATAATTTAAGAGCAAAATTTTAGCCAGTCTAACGAACAGCAATTGATTTTTATATTGTATAAAGATTGATATTGTAATACGTATGTCGTTTACTGTGTGTTTATGATACTTTTTGAAAAAAGGATATACGAAGTGGACCTCTCTAACAACGAAGATATAGAGTAAAGTTTTGGACTCGCATTAGTTGCGCCCAGTCCTATCTTCTATTGCTGTATTTCCAGGAAGCAAAAGCAGAAGACGAGAGAATTAAAATACTGATGTGTTCGATCGATAGAATAACTCCGAGTTCTTTATTAAATAGATGGCTCTTTTATACTTGAATTCTAACATAGATTCTTTTGATCAAAATAGGAAGTAAGCGTCTACAAAGAATTCATATTAAAACAAAGTAATAGTTATGCTCTACATTTGATTTCGGTGCGCTTGACCTACTTTCTAGAGGTAGCGCACAGAGTCATAAACTATTGATTATAATTACATAGGTGACATTTATTAGTGAGTCACCCTAATGGTGAACTCTCTGTTCATATAATGCTTAAGCTATAAATGTGCGAGCTGTGTGGTGGTATTTGCATTGTATTTGGTGTGCAATATTTTATTACTTAATACTTTGTATCTTACGACTATTCTTAAACTATGTGGTGATGAGTGTATGGTATTGGCATTGAAATATTGTATTGTTGATTGGTAGGGTGCATGTATCGATGTGACGCATGCGTTTGTACATTACAACATTACAGAATTGTGTAGTGATGTATGTATCGACATGGCGCATTCATTGGTACACTAGACCCTCACCCTTTAATTGAAAACATTTTTATTTTATTATAAAAAAGAAAATTTTTGGATAAATATTAAGGTTACATCTAGTCATTAATTGTACTTAAAATATAGATATAGTTTATTAATGTTAAATTTGTGCTTTATATGGTTTTAATTGGTTATTTTGTAGTATGGTTATTATGCCATTTTGATTTATACTAGTATTTACACCTTTCTTATCTACTACTGTATATGGTCCTTTGTAAGGACTTTGATTTTTTCTTCTATTTTCTTTTACTAATACTAGATCTCCTATGTTTACATTTAATTTATTAGTATTTACATTATTGTTTGCTGATCTACTCATTTTGACTTTTGTTGTTAAATCTTTTGCACGTTTTAGTGCTGTGTTAAGTCTTACTCGTAATTCGCTTGTATAATCATCAAAATTGTATATTTTTGTACATTATTGTTTGCTGATCTACTCATTTTGACTTTTGTTGTTAAATCTTTTGCACGTTTTAGTGCTGTGTTAAGTCTTACTCGTAATTCGCTTGTATATATAATCATCAAAATTGTATATTTTGTTATTGCTTTCGCATTTGTCTGAGGGTAGTCTTGCTAATTTGCCGTAGATAAGTTCATTTGGCGTGTAGCCTGTGTCGATATTTGGAGTTGTGTTGTATGCGAATGTAAAGTATGGTATCCATTTGTCCCATTCGTTGTCATTTACAAAGTTCAGTAAAAATCATTTAGTACTCTGTGGTTACGTTCCAGTGCTCCTATTGTCTGATGATGGTATGGTGTGGAAAATGTTTTTTTAATTTCCAGCAGTGAACATATGTTTCTTAATAGTTCGTTAGTAAATTCTGTCCCGTTGTCTGATTTGAGTACCTTAAAGTGTCCGTGTTTTAGAATAAACTGTTCAACTATTGTTTTTGCTGTTGAGATTGCTTCTTTAGATGTCATTGGGTATGCAATGACGAATTTTGTAAGTTGGCATTGCATTGTCAGAATATATCTAAAACCGTTTGATATTCTTAATGGTCCTGTGTCTATAGATACTATTTCGAAACTAGTGTTAGGAGTGTGTGTGACTGTCAGAGGTTCTTTTGTGTGTTTTGTCTGTTTATTTCTGGCACAGAGTTCGCAATTGGTTATGAATTTCTTGACCATTTGAGCCATGTTTTTCCAGTTGTATCTTTGTTTTAGTTTTATGATGGTATTTCTGACTCCGAGACGTCCGCCATGTGTCGAATTATGAAATTCGTCAATTAATTTGTACTTTGTTAAATCATCATTTACTTGTTTGGGGGCGATATATATTAATATGTTCAGATGAGGATTTCTGTTATTTATCTTTATATTTGCATATGCTTTCTTTAATTCTTCTTTTGTGTACACTTTAAATATATTCATTATTTTCTAGCGCTAGATTTTTAATATTTTCCTTTTCCATTCTTTGTACAAGCTTTCTCAGAGTCGAATCTGGATTCGCTGATTTATCGCTGCAACTTACGTGTACATAATTATTTTCAATATTGATTCTGCAGTTTTTTATATTTTTGTCGACATTAAATTTTAATTTCCTCATATTCTTTATTTCATTAATGGACGTGCATTCCCATATTTGAAGTTGATCAGACTTCTGTTGAGAGCTGCATTTCTCCGTACTATCCTCTTTCTTTTCTTTTTTAATCATGCCCCTTGTAACTATAAGTGCTTTCTTAGCTTTATCGTCTATTTTATGCGGAATCATCTCCTTTAACATATCTGAGTCTAATTGTATTCGCGATAGTGCATCCGCATTCGTATTTAATTTTCCTTGTTGGTAGACTATTTCAAAATCATAGTCACATAAGTCTAATCGTATCCTTGTCATTTTAGATGAAGGGTTACTGTGTGTAAATGGTGATACTAACGGTCTGTTGTCTGTAACTACAGTAAATTTTCTACCGTATAAATATGGTTTAAAAAAATTTGTACTCTAATGTATTGCTAGGAGTTCTTTCTCTATGACAGATTTGTTTAGGTCGTGTTTTTGCAGTGACTTACTAGCGTACGATATTGGTAGGTCTTTGCCAATTTTGCCTTGTGAAAGTAAATCACCTAAAGCAAAGTTGGAAGCGTCAGTTGTCAAAATAAATGGTTTTTCGAAGTTTGGGTATTGCAGAATTGGTGGTTTAATGAGCTTTTCTTTCAGGTTTGACATTCTGGTGTCCAGATGAATTTAGTGTTCTTTTTTGATAATACTTTTAAGTCTTTTGCTATGTCTGCAAAGTTTGGTATGAAAGTTATCGCGATGCGCGTACTAGAGTATAAAAAAACAACACAGGTGGTGTGGTGGTGGACAACTGAACAACTTTATTTTGATAATTAGTTCTTTTATAGATAATTCTTACATACAAAGCAATTCACAATAATATTTAATAAATGAAGTTGGATTATTTAGGTCAATAAAATTTTATGAAAATGTCGCAATAGTTTAAATCAGCAAATTTGGAATTTACTTTACAATGTCGCAATAGTTTAATTCGGCAAATTTGGAATTTACTTTACAATGTCGCAATAGCAGAATTGGAAATAATAATGTTACAATGACTATACTAATTCGTTACAATCGATTTGTTTAAATAAGCAGTATTGGAAATTATATTACAATATCATTTAAGTGAATGTTCATTACCTAAGCAATTCCATGGTTAGGGAAATTGTATGGGAATGGGAAGTGCAAATGTGGTAAATATGTGAGTGCTAACTCTGTGTTAACTCCCCCCTTCTTAAGCATCCGCGTCCCGTGGATCAAATATTATGTTTAATAGGTTCGAAATGAGGGATATTTAACGGAACATTAAAAAACTTATCTTGGCGTTTATATTTTAGCCACCAGAGTAATGCTATATTAAGAGTTAATAGTACTATGAATATTGTGACGTCAGAACTAACTGACAACAGGTTATTGACTGAAATATGTGATAGCTGTTCCACATTATCTAGATGCAATTTCTGAAGATATTGGAGGTCCAGTTTTATTTCTCCTTCTGTTAGGTTGTTTTGTAGTATCGGTGGTAGAATATGATAGGTCTTGCTTTCTAAGTTAATATATTTAACATTATCTAGTTCTATTGTTTCATTATGAAAGTTAATAATGAAGGTGCCGTTTAGGCTTTTAGTGATATTACCATAAGTAAGGTTTCCAGAATAGTTCGTTACAAATATTGTACCTTCGTTTACCAGCTCCACTATTGGTTTGCTTCGGAACTGGTAATCGCATGTTGCTTCTTCGCCGCTTAGAATCTTTACGATACAATGATTAGGGGTAAGTTGTTGAAGTTGGTTCTTTTGGCAGATTGTTGTATCCTGAATTTCCATGCACTTTTCTATAATACCAAATTTTTCTGTCTGAGATATAAACAAATTAGTAAAACCTAAATATATTCTCTTATTATTCTTCACCGTTGACCGGATTAGAATATCGTTAAAAGGGGTTTCTTCTGTTTGGGGTAAACAAATTACGTATAAAATTAGAGAGTCTTTTATTAACATCATAGGTTTGGCATATTCAATGGCTTGAAGTTCATTTTTAAAAGGTAATGTTTCCGTTTTAGCAAGCAAGCTGTCCTGCCATTACTATTTGTTCAATTTCGTCTTTAAGAATTCCTATTTTATTAAAGAGCATTTGTTCATATTTGTCAGTATTGTTTGCGTTGATTTCTTCGGTTATTCTATTGTATCCATTTATTAGATTGTTAGTTGACTTAATCAGATATTGGTTTATGTGATATTGCTTATTGTTATTGTCTACTAAATTATTATGTTTTGCAAGTATATTGTCCCAGTCTGTAGCATCCGGATTTCCTGCTATCTATTTCCAAGCTGATCCTATCCAGTTTATTGATCTCTTTTGCTTCTTCAATTTATTATCCTGGAGTTGTTCTAGTAGGTCGTCTATTTTTGAAAGTTGATGTTCGATTTGAGGTAATAAGACGCTGGTTTTTCCTATTTTGTATCGCATGGTTAATTTAAGGTTGGTTATGATTTGCTCGTAGTCCGTTAGATTTATTGTGTGAATAATTTTATAGTTCCCATTTATAATTTTTCCGTTTCCCTGTTTGATTGTGATTAGTGGGCTATTGTACTCATAAGTGTTTACTGTGGCTTCCGTCCAGTAAGGAATTAGTCTGAAAAGATAGGCATATTTTTCAAGTGAGACTTGTGAATTTTCTTACCATCAGTTGTAGTTATAGAGACTTTGTTATCAATTTCCACGGTTTCCTTTTGAAAAGTTGGTTTTTCTTTTCCCTTGATTTGCTTGTTTCTTTTATACACAATTTCACCAGCATAGTAATCCCTTGGCTTCGATCTCTTGTTATTGTGCCTATTGATTTGGTTTCTTTGATTTCGGGAAATTTCGTTTCTCAAATCCGTGTTGACTATATCTTTAAAGTCTACTAAATTTTGATAATTGATTCTTTGGGTTCTTCCGAAGAATATATCAGTAGGCTTCCTTTTTGTTACGGAGTGAACTGTGTTATTGTATCTGTCTACCGCGATGTTGGCAATTTCTTTTATTGAGAAATCGGGATATTCGTGCTGAAGGCATCTTATCATTTCTATAATGGTTGAATGGACTCTTTCCACATTTCCGTTAACCTCGCTTTTCTGTGGTGGGGCAAAGTAGACAGTTACTCCGAGTCCTTCTACATAATTGAGAATAATAGGACTGATAAAACTTCCTTCGTTGTCCGTAACTAATATTTTGGGTACAGTGAAAAAGTGAAGTAATTTTATTATTTTGCCCCGAACATGTAGGACTGACTTATTTTTAATATGAAAACATTTAGTAAATTAAGAAAATTTATCCACACATGTTACAAATTTTTGTCGTTTGATTTCTATAATGTCCATGTGTATTATCTCCGTTGGGTTTGATGGAATCGGGGTAGGCTGTAACTCGGGTTTTATAGGATGTCGATCATACTTGCTGGTGTGACATACGTCACATGAATCTGTATATTTCTTAATTAATTTTGTCATTTGTGGAAAGTAGTATTTTTCCAGGATTTGTTCTTTGTTCGCTTTATGATTCCTATGAGCTCGTTTGTGCTCGTCTTGGATTATCCTGAGTTTATTTTCTTCGTTGGCGATGTCGGTTACTACTCTTTGGGTGATTCTTATCTTGAATCGAATAAAATATCTTTTATAAATTTCCTGCAATAATGAAATGTAGTTTTTTCGGGATTTTAATACCGTTTAACAAGTTGGGGTTAAGTTTTTCTTTTAGAATTCGTATTAGATTATCTTTATCAAAGGCCTGTAGTCTGACATAGTGTCTGTGGTACTTGGGGTGTGGTTCTTCGTAGCAGTTCATCTCTTTTCCCTCGGACAAGATAACTTGGTTTTTGAAAACATTAATGGGAGCCTCACAATGTGGTATAAGGTATGTGCTATCTTCCTCAGCGCTATGCTGGGTGTCAGAGGACGACGTTAAAACATTTACTTGAACTGGTAGTCTTGAGAGATCATCTGCGACCACATTCGTTTTACCAGGTTTATACGTTAATTCATAGTTAAATTCTTCAATTTTTGCCTTCCATCTTTTGAGCTTTGCATTATTATTCCTATTGCTCAAGGCGAAGGTAAGGGGTTGGTGGTCTGTTAGGATCTTAATGTCCTTAGCTCCATAAAGATATGTTCTAAGTTTATCGAGAGACCATACAATGGCTAGCATTTCCTTCTCGATAGTTGAGTAATTCTCCTAGGTTTTGCTTAGAGATCTTGATATAAAGGTAATTGGTCGATCTTTTCCAATGTCGCGTTGTGACAGAACCGCTCCTATCGCAAAGTTGGATGCATCCGTAGTTAGGATGAATGGTTTTGTGAAGTTTGGGAAAATTAAGATATCAGAGGATACAAGCATTTCTTTCAAGTTGTTGAATGCCTTAAGAGCCTGTTCGTCGAAATGAATTTCCGTCTTTTTTGACTGATTGGCCTTAATTTTGGCATTTGAACCTCTAGTCAAATTCGTCAATGGTTTCGCGACTTTTGCAAAGTCTCTGATGAATTTCCTATAGTATGATGCCAGGCCTAGAAAACTTTTCAAATCCTTTAGGGTTTTGGTAGGTTGGATTTCTTGTATTGCTGCGATTTTTTTTGATCCGGGCGGATTCCATCTTGTGTGATGATATAACCTAAAAATTCGACTTCCGTTTTGAAGAATTTTGATTTCTCGATATTAACTTTTAAGTTTGCCTTTTCCAAAAGTGTAAGAACCTCGTCAAGATTTTCCAAGTGTTCTTTTTTGTTTTTTCCAAAGATTATTATGTCATCGATGTAGACGTAACAGGTTTTACCTATTAGTGGTTTCAAAACATCGTTTTTGCATTATATCCTGGATCTCGCGGTCAATGTGAATGGTGGGTTGGATGTTGTTAACTTGCTTGGATTGCTTAGCTTTAAGTTTAATTTTAACATTGGGACATATCGCAAGCAAAAAAAATTTTAAAAACTAATAATAGAATTTATTTGAAATAATTAAAAAATTTGTTTTTTCTTATTAATTTAAACTCTATTTTTCCTTTTTATACAAGTTGTGTTTTAATTCCTTCAGTCTTGTTGTTGTGTTGTAAAGATTTCAATTTTGGTGTTTTTTCTTTGCGTAACATCTCAAAAAAAATTTAAAGAATACTTTTGGATACATGCATGTTTGCTGGACTTGGATAACTACGAAAAGTGTTAATTCTTGATCTTGGACAAGACCGAACCTAGCTCTGCTTGATAAAGAAAGATCCACTTTCTTAACAAGATCAAATTGGACTTTTATACAAGTATTTATTTAAGTTGAATTTTTTGGAAAGCCTATCGGCTCACTGATTTTTCGTGACTCTTTCGTTTGTAAGGCCTGGTACTACAAGCGAATTCGTTGCGATTTTCTGTTGGGCTGTTGTCTTTTAAAAAAATCTTCTTGTTGTTGTAATTTTTAATTGTTTTTATTTTAATTTATTTAACATATTTTTTTTCAAGTATTTCGTTATTTTAACATTGTGAAATGAATTTGAAATTAATTTCACTAATATTCGCGGCTTTAAGGGTAATTTTAACTCCATCGTAGCGCATCTTAACGCGAATAAACCTGCGGTTCTTAGTTTATGTGAAACGCAGGTTTCTTTTATGGGTACCCCTAATGATTTTCAATGTCCGGGGTATTCTCGTGTCGACTGTTAAGTTCCGCATCGAGGGGTTGTTCTCTTTATTAGAGATGATATATGTTTTAGTATTCCTAATTTTACTGTTCCGAAATGTAATCCCTTGTTCAATACGATATGGATTGAAATTATAATTGCAAACCATTCAATGTTTATTTGTTCCCTTTATCGTAGTCTAAATTTGTCACCTGATGACACTATTATTGAATTTGATAATTTATCGGAAACAATTGACAAGATTTACGAATCCTCACCAACTTCAGAATTAATAGTTTTGGGAGATTTTAATGTCCATAATGATTCTTGGTTGACATATTCGAATGGTAAAGATCGATCAGGTGAATCCGCAGAACTATTTTCAGATACCAATCTCCTAACACAACTCGTCGATAAGCCAACTAGATATCCCGATACAACTGGTCAATCACCTCACCTATTAGATTTATTTCTATTTACTTTACTTCTATGCTTATCTTATTCTATTCAATTCATTTATCTGCTCCATTCGGTCTTTCCGACCACTCTGGTATTAGCCAAATTTGCAATAACCTCAACCCTTGTAGGGTCAACAAGAAAAAGGCTACTCAGGCACTTCAAAAATGCTAACTGGGAGCTCCTGAATCAATTTTTTAGCTCATTTGATTGGTCAACCTGTTTTTCCAACAATAATGCTGATGAAGCATCTCAACTGATCAAGTCAACCATTCTGCTAGGAATGAAAAATTTCATTCCTTCCTCCTTTAATAAAAGCAATATTCGTAAGAATAAGTGGTTTAATGATAACTGCAGGTCAGCAGTCGCGAGTCAACCCATTTGGACTACGTTAATTGCCCATCCGTAGAAAACCTTGTTAAGTTTAGAATAGCCAGAAATAGAGCTAAAGCTATTATTATTAGGTCCAAAATAATAAATGACCAAAAGATTCGAGATAGTATGCGGAAAATTTTAGAATGTGATTCAAACATTAAAAGCTTTTGGTCATTTGCAGCAATGGTTAAAAGAAACTTTGCAGAAAATACTTCTTCTGTTCCTACTCTATTCCATAATGGTATTCTTTATAAAACTGATATTCAGAAAGCAATTCTCTTAGCTTCGCATTTTGCTAGTGCGTCAACCCTTCCATTTTCTAACCAAAGTCCACCAATTCTCCCGAATGTAGGCCCTGGTATGTCTTCAATTTATTTCCGTCGTCGGGTTGTTTCCAAAATTCTTAAAGAACTTGACCCCAATAAAGCGACTGGCCCCGACGGTATTCCGCCATTAGTATTGAAAAGTTGTCATCTTACTTTGGCAAAACCGTTTAGCAAATTGTTTCATCTCTCAATGAAGACAGGTGTTTTTCCATCATTTTGGAAAATAGCAAATATTCAACCCGTTCCGAAAAAAGGTGATAAATCGGCACCTACAAACTACCGCCCAATTGCTTTGTTGTCGGTTCTATCGAAGGTAATGGAATCTATCGTTAATTTCAGACTAACGAACTATATGGATTCGAATGCTCTTTTATCTGATTTCGAAATTTATTTATATGGATTTCGAAAAAATCGATCTTCAGGTGAACTAATGACGTGCATGATTCATTGTTGGGAGCGAAGCATTGAAAATCTAGGCGAATCAAGCGTTGTGTCCTTGGATATTTCTAAGGCTTTTGATAGAGTTTGGCATATTTGTCTTATTAATAAGATTCGTGCGCTCAACTTACACCCCTCTCTCATTACATGGATTGAGGATTATTTATGGAACCGCAAAATAAAAGTGGTATTGAATGGTTTTTCCTCATCTTCGCATGAGATCAATGCTGGCGTTCCTCAAGGGTCATCCTTATCGCCAACATTATTCTTAATATATATCAATGACTTGTTGTCTTCTACAACATGTGATATCCACTCATTTGCTGATGATACGACGTTATTGGCTTCCATGGAGTTTGTTAGTCAAAAAGAATGCAATTCTCGCTTGATTGGTTCGCAAGAATTAATGAATTCGACAATTCTGTCGAACATTCAAGTTATTCTTGATTGGGGCAGATCTAATAGGGTGGAATTTAACCCAAATAAATTCCAGGCTTGTCTTTTTTCTCAAAAGGCAATTCAACATTACGTAGCACCAGTAATTAATGGTGCCACTATTGCGAGATGAGTTTCACTTAAGATGTTAGGTTTGAAAATTTCTAGTGAACTTTCCTGGAAGGAACATATTTATGAAATCTCAAAAAGAGCGAGCCAATGCTTGGGCTTTATAAGACGTTGTAATTTTTACTTCAGCCCCTCTGAAGTATTAAGATTATATAAATCTTATGTTAGACCAATTTTAGAATTTAATTCATTTGTGTGGGTTACATCATTTATCAAACGGATAACTCTATTTTGAATTCCATCAAGATGAACCAAATGCGATCTTGGAGCCCCACCCCACACAAATGAATTAAATTCTAAATTACTTCATCTCTTGATTCTTTGGAGCATAGACGTAATGTTGGAGCTTTATCTGTTTTCTACAAATTTTACAACGGTAGATTTTCTTCAGAAACCCGTTCTCTATTCCCAGGTCCTTTTGTCAGCAACGTTAACACTCGTTTGAGGTCTAATCAACATAGGTTTGCCTTTAAACCGTTCTCATGTAGAACCCAACACTTCAAGTCGTCCTTTTATCCGAGAGTGACTTCGATGTGGAATCAATTGTTCGACTTCGTATTTCCCGAATCTTATAATTTACAGGCCTTCAAAATAGCTGTAAACAACTTCCTGAAGGACGACCGTAGTGTTTAGAGGATAAGATTATTTTATATAAAAAAATTATTATTTTTTGTATTATTTATAATATTTGTTGTTTATTTTGTAATATTTTCTTGGTCAAGGTTTTTTGTAGTTTTCCCTGACCATGATTCATTGATAAAAGTATTTGGACTCGCGTCGTTTTAGTTTTGTGTTCGTTATTTCGTATTGCTTTTTTCAATGAATCAGAGATAATTCTGAGAAAATGAATTGAAACCGGCTACAAACGTGAGGAATGTATTGTATTGTAAATCACATTCCTTCGAATTTTTTAATTTTTAATTTTAATAAAGGACATAGCCCAACTTATTGCCGTGACGAAAGTCATTCAGGGTCTTATCCCTTGGCAATGAGTCTTTAAAAAAAAAAAAAAAATGTGCAGAATACTATTTTTTCTGTCAATCACGGCTTCTATCTTCCTCAGCGTGTCATCGCCGATTATTCCGTCAAATGACTGTAGACCCGGAAGTATGAAGAAGTCAATTATGGTGTTGTTACCCACGCATTAAAAAAAGGACCACTTATTTTATGGGTTATTTCAATTTGTCCCCCTGCAGACTGGATTTTGAATGGTGACTCCACAGGTTTGGGTTTAGTTGCTATTTCTTTTGATATGAAATTCTTATTAGCCCCAGTGTCTATTAAGAATCTTAATGTTTTGCCATTTTTGGTGAAATATTCTAGGTATGGAACGCTAGAGAGGCTTTTGTCATAAAATTTACCTCTGTTTGGCTTTCTTCGTCCTCTACCTCATTCTTGTATGTTTCGAAGTATTCTTCATCGAATGGTTGTTCCTCCACTGTTTCTGTGGCAAAAGGTCTTTGTTGTTTTCGAGGTAAGTTTGAGGATTCGTTGGATCTCCTAGGTACGGCTATGTTATTGGGCCGATTCATGTAATTAACTCCACGCGATTGTATCGATTGGTCAATCTCCATGGGCTGTGGAGGCTTAGGTTGTGTTGGCCTTGGAGGCGGGTTATTGTTTGAATTTGGTCTATAATCGACGTAACGGGGTGTATTGTATATTTGGTTTTTTTGTAAGACGTTACCTGCCTAGGTGGCATTCTTGGCTTAGACTGATATTTGGATGGAAACATTTGGTTTATTGGTGCTGAGATTGTATTGCTTACATCTCTGCGGTGAATAGATAAGTTCCTAAAGTTGAGGTTTTGAAATTCGAGGCAAGAGGTATAGGCTTCGGGTAATGTTTGTGGTTTCTGAATAACAAGCATTCTGGATACGTCTCCATTGAGACCCCTAATGAAAATATCCAGAGCCCTATTTCTATAGTTCTCTGTTAATGCGTGAATGGTTTCTTGTGAATATTCTTCGGTTTTAATTTTGTTTATTAGAAGGGAAAGTTGATGATTTATTCTAGCACAGAATTCATCAACGGTTTTGTTTCCTTGGATTAAAGAATTCAATTCGTGTTCCAAGGTGCGGATATCGCGTTTATCTGCATAATGCAGCGATAAGCATTTTTTGATTTTAGACCAATCGTCGTCGAATATATTATATGAGATCAAAGCATTATCTGCTGGTCCTCTTACCTTCTGGCGAATATGTTGTAATATAGCTCTGTAAATAGGTTTCGACTTAACGATTTCGTAATCTATTAATATGGATTCCACACTGTGTATCCAAGAAATATACTGCACAGGATTACCGTCAAAAGTTTGTAAGTCCCTAACGCAGTCGGGAAGTTTCCTAATGTCCGCTAAATCTTGTTCGGTTCTTGGAGTAATAAGGACTTGCGGGGAAGCTTGGGGAGGGCTAACTCTACGCTCTAGTTGTTGTAAGCGGTTATTGATTAATTTTGTTCGCTCGATTTGGGCGTTAACTGCCCCTGTTAATTGGGTAATCGCTTCTTGGATTTGATTCATTATAAAAAAGGGATGCAGAGAATTGCTTTACACTTTATAAAAAACTTTCTTACTTTACACTTTCTTAAGAATACTTAGTCTTAGGTTTACTTCAATACAAAAATTTGTTTATTTTATTTGCTTATTACTTTTTTTGAATACTAGTGGTTTATTGGGTGAATAATATATATAGTTTTTGTTTTAAAAAAGAAATATTTATCTAATTGCAATAATTGGAGGCTTACAGTATGATGACTGCTGCTAACATCCTTTGGAGTTTCGTTGGGTGGTCCGTGTTGATCCCTTTTGGCTTCAGCCTACTTGTGGTACGGACTGCGCCACTGTTGAACTCGGAACAGTTGTATTTTTGTTTCCACTCGTTGGTCGTGTTCTTATGTGAACGACTTTATTTCGATAGTCAAATTGCACAGTTAAAGCTGGACGTGTTCTAATGTGAACGTGTTACTAAGCTATTATGTCACTGCTCTTTGTTTAGCTACGGTTTTTGATTAACCACTTTTAATTGCAAGGATTTATGCTGGGTGTGTTTTAATATGAGCGAGTTAGTAAGTCACTGTGATGCTCCTTGCTTGCTGATTTTGGCACTTATACACAGCTTAATCACTCGATTTACTCCGATATTTTGCACAATGGCTCGCGACTAATTAACTAATTTTAGTTTTTGTTTGCACGGGTCTTTTAATAGACTTTTAACTGCTCGGGCGCCAGTTATCGCGATGCGCGTTCTAGAGTATAAAAAAAACAACACAGGTGGTGTGGTGGTGGACAACTGAACAACTTTATTTTGATAATTAGTTCTTTTATAGATAATTCTTACATACAAAGCAAATTACAATAATATTTAATAATGGATTATTTAGGTCAATAAAATTATATTAAAATGTCGCAATAGTTTAAATCAGCAAATTTGGAATTTACTTTACAATATCGCAATAGTTTAATTCGGCAAATTTGGAATTTACTTTACAATGTCGCAATAGCAGAATTGGAAATAATAATGTTGCAATGACTATACTAATTCGTTACAATCGATTTGTTTAAATAAGCAGTATTGGAAATTATATTACAATATTATTTAAGTGAATGTTCATTACCTAAGCAATTCCATGGTTAGGGAAATTGTATGGGAATGGGAAGTGCAAATGTGGTAAATATGTGAGTGCTAACTCTGTGTTAACTTGAATTGTCTATAGTAATTACAAAATGCGATGAATCTCCTTACATCATCTGCGTTTCTTGAATTGTCTTGAATTTGGCTGGGTCTGTTTACACGCCGTCTTTGGTGATTAGATGATCGAGATATACTACTTCTCGTAGTAGAAAACAACATTTGTCTGGGTTTAGTTTTAGGTTGTAGCGTTTCAATCTGTCTAGTACTCTAATCAAATTTTCATTGTGATGGTTCAGTCCGAAAGGTAATCTTTTAAACTGGTAATGTCCGTTTGTTGTGAAAATAGCTGTCAGTGGTCTTGATTCTTTGTCTAGATTAATCTGGTGAAATGAGCTCGTCATTTCTAAAGTCGAGAACCATTTGGCTCTTCCTAATTTGTCTAAGATGTCTAGTCTTGTTAGTGGGAATTTGTCATTGACTATCTTGTAATTTAACTTTCGAAAATCTACTACTACTCCATTTCTTTTTGTCTGAGCAGTTTTTCTTAGGGACTAAAATATGTATGGACTTACTGATGGTTCTATTATTTTATCTTTGAGCATTTTGTTTACTTGCTCATTTATGGCTTCTAAAGGGTGTTTTTTTTGGAGGTTTGTTTTTCCGATAGATGTCGTTTTATTTTATGACAGTTGTTTTGACAGCTCAAAGTGGCATTTCTACTCAGTATTGTTTGGCAAATCATTATGAAAAAAAAAAAAAAAAAAAAAAAAAAAAAAAAAAAAATGACATTTGTGAAAAATAGTCGTGGTAGCCATATGCCAGAAATTGTGTTTAAATGTTAAATGCCAAAAAATTATCTACCAAATAAAACACGTTATATCTAACGGGTGTTATTTTAAGAGGTTGCCGATTTTTTTTTTGAATAAAACACATATAAAATTATGAAATGACCAAAATTTTTTTTTATTTGGTAGATAATTTTTTGGCATTTAACATTTAAACACAATTTCTGGCATATGGCTACCACGACTATTTTTCACAAATGTCATTTTTTTTTTTTTTTTTTTTTTTTTTTTTTTTCATAATGATTTGCCAAACAATACTGAGTAGAAATGCCACTTTGAGCTGTCAAAACAACTGTCATAAAATAAAACGACATCTATCGGAAAAACAAACCTCCCAAAAAAACACCCTTTATGTTTGAATGAGGTAGTCTATAGTTTTTGATATATACCGGGGTGTTGTTTTGAGTTGAGATTTTTTGTGTGTAGAAGTTATTTACTGATAGTGGTTTATTTTCTAAATGGAATACTTCGTGATATTGTCTAATGATGTTTATTAATGAAAGTTTTAATTGTTCGTCGGTGCTGTCGATTTTTAATGAACTAATTATTTGTTGTATACGTTTTTTTTCGGTTTTTGTGCATTGTATCTTAATATATCATAGTCTTTAAGTGGTGTCGTTTCTATTTTAATATTTTCTAATGTAATTTCTGAGTTGTTTGTGTTTAATATTTTTAGATGTGTCATACCAGATTTAGGTGCGATTGAGTTGCTTAGGAATACTCCTTGAACTAATTCTTTGTTAAGTATTACTGTATCTTCGTCAAGGTCTAATCTTATTGGTTGAATAATTTCTGTCCTAGGGGGAATTTTGATTTTTAGAGTTTGGAGTGATTTGGTATGCATGGGTAGCACGAAATTTGTGTCGTCAATTTGGATTGTGATAGTGAATGTTTCATAGTCTATCTTACAAAAAAAACGTTTTAGGAAATCTCTTCCTAATATTCCGTCAGTGTCTATTGGAATTTTTCATCTACCAATTGAAAATCATGGGTGCATTCTATATCGCCAATTGTTAATTTTAATTCTATTACTCCGCATGAATATATTTCTTCGCTCATTATACCAGTCAATTTGCATTTTTCTTCCGGGTAATATTGTTGCCATTGCGCTGGTGCCTGTAGTGTTGACAGTTGTAATTGTTTCTGGGTTGCTTGTATTCATTGTTGCGGCACGAAATCTGGGGCTGCACATAAATGAGAGTAAAACAAAGTACATGGTGGCCACGTCTGAGAGTAGAAGATCCAACATTGGTCCCTCAATTCAAATAGTGGAGCGCGAATTTGAAGTAGTGCAATCCTTTAACTATCTCGGGTCAACTATAGCACCCGATAACAGCATGGAACCAGAAATAAGCGCACGGCTGCTTAAAGCCAACAAAGCCTACTACAGCCTGTCAAGAATCTTCAAATCCAGGAACTTAACCATAACATCCAAGCTGCTGATATATAAGACAATGGTGATACCAGTACTTACATATGGATCCGAGACTTGGGTGCTTAACAAAAAGCATTCTTACCTCTTAGCCGCGTTCGAGAGAAAAGTCTTACGGAGAATTGTTGGCCCCGTATGTGAGGAAGGACGATTCCGGAGACTCTATAATGATGAGATCTACGAGCGTTACCGCGGTGTCGACATCGTGAAGAAAATTAAGCTCGGTAGGCTACGGTGGGCAGGACACCTAGCTCGCTTGAGCGAAGAGGATCCTGCTCGGAAAGTCCTTTGCAGTAAGATGTATGGAACACGACAGCGAGGCCGGCCAAGCCTACGCTGGAAGGATGGCGTAGACCAGGACGCCAAGAGTTTAGGGATGCCAAACTGGATGACATCGGCTCGAAATCGGGACCGGTGGAGAGACTTTTTGCGGGAGGCCAGGACCGGACCCCGGTTGTAGAGCCAAATATGATGATGATGATGATAAATGTTTGTCTATAAGTTCAAATATTTTCAGAAAACTATCCAGCTCTTTATAATTTCCTGCAAATATTGGCATAGCTTTCATAGCTATATCTAGGCTAAAAGTAGTCATTCTTAGATTTATGTCTCAAAATTTATGTAGTAAAATTGATCTACTAGCATCAATTTATATGAATATAACAATTATGTCAGAAAAAATGTTTAGTTGATGACTTTAATATTATTATGTTCTAGCTTAAATTTTTTTTTATTTGTTCTAATACAAGGTACATATATGTAAAAATAATAGGGTTTAGCTACCCTTTATATTTTATTAATTAATGATAAATTCAATCAAGTAGATTGTTAATAATAATGAATTGAAGTATTGAAATAAAGCTAGCACTCGACTAACAACAACGACGATAATGATGAGGTTGATGATGATTTACACAACTGTCGACGACTGAACACTGCTCACGACTGCCTACTGCTGTCTCTGCTGATGTCTGACTACTGCTGACTGTTGACTACTCGTAACGACTACTTGATGACTACTGACTACTGCTAACGACTAACTACCGCGGACCACTGCTGATGACTGTGCCTATGTTACATTCGGCCATTCTGATTATTCATCGGCCTCCGATGACCAAGATTCTTCGTTGTCTACTGTATACTTCCATAATTTCATATTATCGCAACTTGTGGTCGTGTTGTTGGGCCCCTCGACGTCTGCAGCCTTGCGTACTTCATATCGCCCATTACGCTTAACTTTGGTAATCTCGTACGGCCCAAGGTATTCACTAGCCAGCTTTTTTCCAGCCACAAATTGCGTTCGACGCACTGCAACTAGATCGCCAAGTTTATACCCATATTCGCTCTTACGTTTCCTATCAAACTGCTCCTTGTAAGTGGTTTGAGCTTGTTGGATTTCTGCTTTTGCTCTTTGACGCATCTGCTGCCTTTCGTCATCGAAATTGTCATACATCTCCTTTTGAAGTAGCTGCAGAATACGATCTTCTACCATGTTATTCATTTTGATACCAAACATTAATTCAAAAGGGGATCTCTTAGTAGAAACGTGAATGGCACTGTTTATGGCTATTTGCACTTTTGGCACAAACTTTTGGCTCCTCTGCTGATAGCTTGGATATGATTGCCAGCACCGACCGATTGACTCTTTCGATTTGGCCATTCCCCCTTGGTACTCCTGTAGTGCTCCATACGTGTTCGATGCCATTTGTTTTTGCATACTCCCCGAAAATACCTGCCGCAAAATGCTGCTCCTCGATCGCTAACAATGCGAAGTGGACTGCCAAATATTGCAGACCATTCGGCCAGCTTTCTGAGCACCTCTTCGCAGCTTACCGTCTTTGTCGGGTATAACCATACAAACTTCGTAAATCCGTCCACCATGGCGAAGATGTACTTATACTGCTTTGCGGTGGCATCCATTGGGCCAAGGTGGTCAAAGTGCAATGTGTGTAACGGCGTGACTCCCTTTTCGACGTGATGTAAGAAGCCTTCCTTTTTGCCAAGCTTTCTGTTGTAGACAATGCACTTAACACAGTTTCTTATGACATGCGTGACTTTGCTCTCCAAGTGCGGTATCCAGTACTTCTGCTTAACAGCGTGCATGGTTTTTTGAACGGCAAAATGTCCAGCATTATGAGCATCAGCGATAATTTCTCTTTCCATATGTTTTGGCACCACTAAAAGATCTGTACCGTCCACTGCTTTGAACATAAGACCTCCTTTTAGCTTGAAGTTCTCATACGGGCGATTGATAAGCACTTTTGAAACGGCTTTAATCAATACATCGTTCTGTTGCGCCTTTCTGATTCGAGCTGACAGCTCTGAGGAAACCAACATAATCTGCTGCAGATAGCGACTAAGACAGTCTACATGCTTTAGCCGTTCGCCGGCTCGGTGCTCTACCTGGAAATCAAAATCTTGTAAGTAAACGACCCATTGCGCAACTTCCCGCTGTACGTCCTTCTTGCTCAGCGTTTGTTTGAATGCGGCGCAGTCCGTCACTAGCTTGAACGAAATGCCTAGTATATACCGACGGAACTTCTTAAACGTCAGGAAAACAGCTTTAGCCTCTTGTATATAGCTGTGCTTCCGTGCTTCCACCACGGTGGTCTTTTTACTCCAAAATAATACGAGACACAGCTGACCGTCCGACCACTGTAACAGAGCCGCAGCAAATCCATCCTTCGAGGCATCTGTATGTACCTCAGTTTTAGCCTCTCTGTTGTATATCCTCAATACGGGTTCGCTGACCAATGCCTCTTTTAACAGCCGAAATGCGTGCAACTGTCCTTGATCCATTTAAAACTCAGTATCTTTCCGCAATAAGTTTGTCAGCGGCTTTGCAATCTGTGAATAGTTCCTTATAAATTTGCGGAAAAACCCAGTTAGTCCTAAAAACGCTTGTACAGCTTTGATATTTTTTTGCACTGGAAACCTGTTGATTGCGTTTGTCTTCTCTATACCAGGCTTTATCTGTCCAGCTTCAACGGTTTGCCCTAGGAAGTGAACTGACGCCTGGAGAAAACGGCATTTATTCCATTTGATTTTAAGTCTGGACGCTGCTGCTACATTGAAAACTTTTTACATCTTTGTGAAGCATTCATCAGCTGTTACTGCATGTATGATGATGTCATCCATATAGAGATCAAGTACGTCTTCGTTTATCAAATCTTGGAATACGTGGCTAACAAAACGAATGAAAGCTGCTGGTGAGTTTCGAAATCCGAAAGGAGCTCTATTAAATTCGAAGAAACCATCCTTGACGACAAATGCTGTATATTTCATGCTGCTTTCCTCGATTGGAACGTGGAAAAAACCGTTCTCCAAGTCCATAATAGTGAATTATTTTGCCTTTTGAAGTTTTTCCATCACGTTCATTACCATTACCGGAACTGGGAAGCATTCCCTAAGCACCATTTTGTTTATCTGACGAAAATCGACGCAAACACGGTTAGTTCCATCTTTCTTTTTGACAATGACAATACGGCTCGCGAAATCTGACGAAGAGCGCCGTATAATACCTGCATCGATCCACTCGTCAATCTGCTTCTTCACTGCTTCAATCTCGCCAACTGCAATGCGACTTGGTGCGTGTCGGAATGGCATCATATCGCCATCTGGAACAATTTTCAGTTTGACCGGGTATTCAGTAGCAAACCCAGCCGGTTTGTAGTTGTCGATCATTTTTTGCACCATGTCTTTGAACTGCGGAGGGATATCAGAATCATTATTTGTCTCCACAACGTTATAGATACTTATCTGATTTGTTTCCTTAGTTTCCTCCTCTAACAGAGGAGAAAACTTTTAGCCAGCCGCGGTCGACGTAAAGTTGAACTTGCTGACAAAATCATGACCAATCAGCGCGTCAAATCCAATAGCATAGTCGGCCACGACAAGACATTTTTGGGCAACTTGCATGTTGTCGAGCACCACGTCTGCTATGAAATAGCCCACAGGTCGCGTTGTATTGCTGCCTAACCCTTGTAGCGTTGTCATGCTCTTCTGCAGCACTACATCTTTGATTTTATTGACCACAGAATTCCAAAGGATTGTGACATCTTCGCCTGTATCCACTAGCGCATCCACTTCTACGTTGTTAATTATCAGCCTTTTTAGTCGCTTGGCATCATAAACCACATTAATAGCTGTTCCGTTTAGGCATTCTCTTGACATATGTCCACTTTTGTTGCAGCGAAAACACTTCGGATCCCCTTTGCAGTCTTTTCGCAAATGTTCTGCTGAGCCACTGTTAAAACAATGCCGCTTTTTTTTCGCTTCTGCCATACGTGCTATTGCTGTTATTGGATTTATACTGCTTTTTATCTGTGTTTTGATACGTTTTTGCCACACTTTCGTAAGCATCATATTTGTCTTTCAACTCTTTGTACGATTTGCAACTATATAGGTTATATTTAAAGTCATTCTGCAGATTCAATCCACTCACGATGTATCGAATTACTGACTCTGTGTCAATAATGCCGCGTGCGTTTCATTTGTAAAATATATTGGTGAAAACTTTCGTCTTTCTGTTTTATACGTGCACTCAGCTCCTTATGTATTTCGGCAGTACACACATACTCACGTTCGAATTCCTCTATTAATAACTGACGTAGCTCTTTATACTCGTATACCGTTGTTGATTCCAAGAATAACTGGGCTATTCTCGTCATCTTGGCACGGGCTTGCACGTATTTTTGCTTCTCGTTCAGCCCATATGCGTCAGCATTAAGTTCAAAATTTGAAAACCACTGCCGCACTTGCATATTTTCTCCATCGAAATCAGGAATTATTTTCGAAAAATTTTCTACAACCAACTTCGAAGCACTTTTGCTTACTTCATCAGCCTGAATTTTTAGCGTCAGCAACTGAACTAACTGCTGTAACATTGCATTGTTTTCGGCAATTTTACTAGCATTCTCTTCCTTTTGTCCATCTCTTCCATCTCCTTAAGTTTGAACGGCAAATTGAACAATCGCAGAAACAAAGCCGAGAACTGAAGCAGGAATTGAACTCCAAATTCGATGAACAAGACCATGACTTTAGTCAACAAACACAAGGCCTAAAGAAGGAAATTTATCAGCAAAGTCAAGATCTTAACTCCAAATTTGATAAACAAAATCAGAATCTGGAATCAATTAAAGGGGAAATAAATGAAATTCAAGCAACATTTCAAGAGAAAGTTGAGTGGTCTGGAAGGAAAAATTAAAGAGTTCTAGACCCGTTTGGATAACCGTACCCAGTTCGTCAGGGAAAACACTCAATAAAGCAGTACCAGAGTCATTCCAGAATCTTCTAGTAACCAAAAAAGAATTTTGAAGCCTCCTGCATTTGATGGCGAGACAGCGTTTGAAAACTTCAAAGTCCAGTTTGCAGCTGCTGTACAACATAATGGATGGCGTGCTGAAGAACAACTAAATTCTCTAATCCTGGTGTTGAGGGGCAAAGCGGCTGATGTATTGCAAATGATTCCAAATACCAAGATGAGTTCCGGAAGAATCTTGAAAGACTTGGACTTGAGTTATGGACAGTCTCACACCCAGGAGCTAAGCAAAATACAGCTCCAGATGAAGAAATAAAAGCGAGGAGAAAGACTTCAAGAATTAGAGCCCAATGGCCCCGAACCAAGCATTGCCTTTTCTAAAAGTCACCTCAAGAACAAGATTAAGGAGTGGGCAAACAACACCATCGAAGCTGAATGGGAATCATCCTCTGGGATGAGACAAACAAAAAAAGCTTATGAATTACAAAATAAATCACATAGACAAAGCACTAAAGCTAAGCCGTCATGCACTCAGATTCCTGGTCTGGTACATGACGGGACATGGCCCATTCTACAGCCACCTAATGAAAATGGGAAAATCCCAAACGGATACATGCCGTTTCTGCAACGAGGCCAAAGAAACACCAGAACATATACTCTTGATCTGTGTTGCCCTCACCCGGAAGAGACTAAAGTACCTCAAGGCTAATACTTTGTTTTGCTCTCATTTGTGTGCAGCCCCAGATTTCGTGTCGCCTGCTCTATCTGGATAAAAGCTTCCTGTACAGCTCTTCGGTTTCTACCAACGATGTCAATATCGTCTACGTAAGCCAGTATCTGAATGTACTTAAAGCGGATTGTTCCTGTCGCCGTTACGTTAGAGTCGCGGATCACTTTCTCCAACGCCAAGTCGAAGAGGATGCAGGCCTTTTTTTCAAAAAAAGAAAGCTAGCCTTGAGACATATCGCAAGCAAAAAAAATTTAAAAAACTAATAATAGAATTTATTTGAAATAATTAAAAAATTTGTTTTTTCTTATTAATTTAAACTCTATTTTTCCTTTTTATACAAGTTGTGTTTTAATTCCTTCAGTCTTGTTGTTGTGTTGTAAAGATTTCAATTTTAGTGTTTTTCTTTGCGTAACATCTCAAAAAAAATTTTAAGAATACTTTTTGGATACATGCATGTTTGCTGGACTTGGATAACTACGAAAAGTGTTAATTCTTCATTTTGGACAAGACCGAACCTAGCTCTGCTTGATAAAGAAAGCTAACCACTTTCTTAACAAGATAAAATTAGACTTTTATGCAAGTATTTATTTAAGTTGAATTTTTTGGAAAGCCTATCGGCTCACTGATTTTTCGTGACTCTTTCGTTTGTAAGGCCTGGTACTACAAGCGAATTCGTTGCGATTTTCTGTTGGGCTGTTGTCTTTTAAAAAAATCTTCTTATTGTTGTAATTTTTAATTGTTTTTATTTTAATTTATTTAACATATATTTTTTTTTTCAAGTATTTTTTACATTGTGAAATGAATTCTTATTTTGAAATTCATTTCACTAATATTCGCGGCTTTAGAGTAATTTTAACTCCATCTTAGTGCATCTTCACGCGAATAAACCTGCGGTTCTTAGTTTATGTGAAACGCAGGTTTCTTTTATGGGTACCCCTAATGATTTTCAATGTCCGGGGTATTCTCGTGTCGACTGTTTAGTTCCGCATCGAGGGGTTGTTCTCTTTATTAGAGATGATATATGTTTTAGTATTCCTAATTTTAATGTTCCGAAATGTAATCCCTTGTTCAATACGATATGGATTGAAATTATAATTGCAAACCATTCAATGTTTATTTGTTCCCTTTATCGTCACCTTATGACACTATTATTGAATTTGATAATTTATCGGAAACAATTGTCAAGATTTACGAATCCTCACCAACTTCAGAATTAGTAGTCTTGGGAGATTTTAATGTACATAATGATTCTTGGTTGACATATTCGAATGGTAGAGATCGATCAGGTGAATCCGCAGAACTATTTTCAGATACCAATCTTCTAACACAACTCGTCGATAAGCCAACTAGATATCCCGATACAACTGGTCAATCACCTCACCTATTAGATTTATTTCTAACTTCTATGCCATTGATGTCGATTGCTGCAGCTGCACCTTTTCCTGATCCTCCTTTGAATCTTACATCTTTGTAATTTTATGTTTTACCGACCGCGTATTGCATAAATGTCTGGCTTGCACTGGTGGTGAAAGCTGCTTACTTTTTGCGGTGGTTTTTAGCGACTTAAGTTTTTCACTCATGAACTAACTGCGTATTTTATTCTTTGTATAACGGCTTCTTGACTGCCGGTTACCAACGATTTCGTTTTTTACTACCAATTTCAGCGTGAATTTCACAAAAATGTTTGAATTTCGTAATTGATTTAACGAATCACGACGGCCTTTTTGCAAATCTTCGAGTGGACAATTGAATGCGGACGAGTTGAAGCGGTTGAGCCACCAAATGTAAAAATGATAGGGTTTAGCTACCCTTTATATTTTATTAATTAATGATAAATTCAATCAAGTAGATTGTTAATAATAATGAATTGAAGTATTGAAATAAAGCTAGCACTCGACTAACAACAACGACGATAATGATGAGGTTGATGATGATTCACACAACTGTCGACGACTGAACACTGCTCACGACTGCCTACTGCTGTCTCTGCTGATGTCTGACTACTGCTGACTGTTGACTACTCGTAACGACTACTTGATGACTACTGACTACTGCTAACGACTAACTACTGCGGACCACTGCTGATGACTGTGCCTATGTTACATATATACATATTAATATAACAAGATTTCCATGTTTCAATGATTTGTTTATTAACTTTCTGTTTTGATTGTTGTCTCCTTTTATAAAACGATGCCGGGGTTGTTGAATGTTGTTGCCATGTTTGGTCGATATTGGAGAATATCTAGTCATTATTTTTTTATATATGTACTGTAAAAAATTTTTTTTTTCCGATCTAAGGTCCAGTTCTTTTGAATTTTTATCCGCTTCATATTTCTGTGTGTTTCGCATCTGTTTGTACTTTTAGTTTTTGTGTTTGAAAATAAAATAAAATGTTGTCTGTGTTTTAGATCAGACTAGAGATAGTCAATGTCTGCATGATCGCATAAAAGTAGGATCGCAGGTTTCGTCAGAATTTGTTGAGGATCTGGATATCTTCTTCTAGAGTTTGGGTTCTATGTCGATGCAATTTCTTGATTCAGTCAGCAGGATCTGGATTCGTTTATTGTTCAGTCCGTATGATCTGGATTTTTCTTGTTAGTGATTCGGTCCGCAGGATCATCTTTTGGTTGACTGCTGTCTTTTCGGATGTTTTAGGATTCGGTCCGCAGGATCGCCATGTAATACGTATGTCGTTTACTGTGTGTGTATGATACTTTTTGAAAAAAGGATATACGAAGTGGACCTCTCTAGCAACAAAGATATAGAGTAAAGTTTTGGACTCGCATTAGTTGCGCCCAGTCCTATCTTCTATTGCTTTATTTGCAGGAAGCAAAAGCAGAAGACGAGAGAATTAAAATACTGATGTGTTCGATCGATAGAATAACTCCGAGTTCTTTATTAAATAGATGGCCCTTTTATACCTAAATTCTAACATAGATTCTTATGATCAAAATAGGAAGTAAGCGTCTAACAAAGAATTCATATTAAAACAAAGTAATAGTAATGCTCTACATTTGATTTCGGTGCGCTTGACCTACTTTGTAGAGGTAGCGCACATAGGTGACATTTATTAGTGAGTCACCCTAGTGGTGAACTCTCTGTTCGTATAATACTTAAGCTATAAATGTGCGAGCTGTGTGATGGTATTTGCATTGTATTTGGTGTGCAATATTTTATTACTTAATACTTTGTATCTTACGACTATTCTTAAACTATGTAGTGATGAGTGTATGATGTATTGGCATTGAAATATTGTATTGTTGATTGGTAGGGTGCATGTATCGATGTGACGCATGCGTTGGTACATTACAACATTACAGAATTATGTAGTGATGTATGTATCGACATGGCGCATTCATTGGTACACTACAATATATTAGAGTATAAGACTGTGTATATTGAAACTATATAAAAGAATAGCGTGTAAGAATAAGAGTGGGCTCCGTGGCTCAGTGGAAATGAGCATGGCTACCGAGCAGGGGGTTCGTGGTACGAATCCCAATAACACCAAAAGTATTTTTCACGGTGTCCCACCTCTCGCGAATGGGTGACAAACGTTCCGAGACTAATAACTTGTCACGGAAAGCTTCTCAATTTGCCGTTCGAATCCGGCCTTAAATTCTAGGTCCCTTCCATTTGAGTGCAAAAATATACATGCTCAAGGTCTGTCGCGCCGAATATTATTATTATTAAGAGTAATTTAAGATGTTGTTGTAAGATGTAATTATGTATGTTGTTATGAAATGAAACTGTACAGCTCTGTATACTTATCGTGCACACACACAGTTACACGAGGGATTGAGTAGAGTGTCATGAACGATTAATAGGCAGTTGCGTTAGAGACACGAATGCTAAAACATATAAAATAAAGAAAACACTAAACACATTAAATAAAATACTTTATTTTAACACATCCTGCTACAAGTAATGCTTCAATAAAAGTATTTTTTTAAAAAATGTATATAACTTCATTTTAGGCGTTTTTTACAGGTTCACTCCTCACTCTGATGTTCGCTATTTATAAAAAAAAGATGAGCGTGTAACCTTTACGCGCGGTTGAAGTTAAACTTCTTTGACGTAGTGGCCGACATTACGATTGAATTAAAAGGCAAAAATAGTCCTACATACTGAATTTGATACGAATCGCTTGAAAATTCAAGACCCTATTCGCCTGATCCCAGAATTTCCATTGGAACAAGTCTTATAGTCGCATCTTATTCCTACATACCGAATTTCATACGAAAGTGCGTTTCTAATCAAGAAAAAACTACTGACGATAAAAGTCTTCCACTGTATCAAACTTTAAAATCTATTAATTTAATGAATGCTGACCGAATACATCTCTCAAAAGAAGACGGGTTTACTAGTCCTCCTACATAGGATGTGTAAACAGGACTTCCAGTTTTAAAAGCGAAATCAAAATAACCTGCAGAGACTCTAACGACAAATTCAATATAATGCTCTTTGATACGAGCGCAAGTCTCAGCCTAATAAAACCAACCTAATCAACCTAAGGTATAATATAATTGATTAAAGAAATCGTCCCGGGTAAACAACTTAAACATTTATTTCACGTGGTCCCAAACAATTTTCCTATCATACAGGATGGCATTTTAGGGGAAGATTTTTTCAAAAATACCAACGCAATATTAAATTACACCCTTACTTACTATTTCAAAAGAAAAAGATATATAATAGATTTCTTGTATGAACGAAATCCAATATCCATACCTGCAAGAACCGGAAAACTAATTCGATTTGGACCCATCCATGATCGATAAAATAAAACTACATTTCTTTAAGGAAATCCTAACACAAGTTTATACTTCTTCTGCTATCACAGAACCAATAAATGGATTCGTATACATATCAGTATTAAATGCCATTGACAAGGATGTCACCCTACAAAACTTGAATTTAGAGTTGGAAGACATAAATGATTATCATGTCCATAAAGTGAACTCGTTGAGCATAAAACCAATGATAGATGAGAGACTAAAAAAAAACAACCCATAAAAATTAAAATTTTTCATCTAAATTCTCTAATCGCAGAAATTGATATGGGAGCCCCTCGATCCTGGGCCATTTTATTTTTATTGTAGGAGAAAATCATCGAAACAGACATTTGACATCAGATGTTAAAATTGAAAATGCTCAGATCATTTTATTCTGAGCACGTAGAGCACGCTCATACTCTGAGCAAATAAGAAACACGAGCAGTTATCTTGAGAACTCTTTGACTGCTCTGAACTAATTTATGAAAACGCGAAATGACAGAATATTGTGAAAACTTGTTGTTCTATCTGTAAGTTGATATCGACAACAAAAAAAACGACATCAATAAAAATACAATTCAGTAAATAAAAAATGTAAGTTGAATTAAGCATAAAACATTTATGTCTCGTTTCATTTGCTGGGTTCATTTGTGCGTGAGCTAAGATTTCTCTCTCTCTCTCCACCACCAAAACCATGCAGCGCAGCCGACTGCGCAGCACACACCGCACACAGTCCATAAAGGGCGACGAATATCTGATGCCAGTATAAATATTTAAAAAATGTATAAGGGCCTTGCGGCCGAACCCGGGACCCGATCACTACCAAATTTTCGAAAAAGTATTGTTTATTGGGTATACACATGTGTGTAAAACATGTGAAGAAAATCGGGTAAATTTTTTAAAATTTTTGTTTGGGAGCCCCCCGACCCCGCAGCCCGAGGGGCCTCAAAATTTAATAGAAAGTGTTGTCTCCGGAAATACACATGTGTGCAAAATTTCAATAAAATCGGGCCATGGGAAGTGGGTTAAAAATTGATCGCAAGAATCCACGACAGACGACCGACGACCGACCGACGACCCACGGGCAAGTGAAGTTAATATAGAGAATTTAATAATTAAAAATCAACTCCAATTGACTCATTTAAACAGCGAGGAAAAGAGAGCAATAGAAGAAATATGCCGCAAATACAATCATTTGTTCTTTCTCGAAGGAGACACTCCATGGAATGCTCCTTTACTGTTTGTTCCAAAGAAGGAAAAACAGCAGTGAAGAGTAGTAGTGGATTACAGAAAACTTAATAAAGTAACTATCGCGGACAAATACCAAATATCGGAAACATACTCGGACTGAAGTGGCTGAAGAAGACGAAGAAAAGACACCAAACCGACATTTCGAGTTCAATAGAATGCCATTTGGCTTGCGAAATGCACTCCCACTTTGAGACGCTGATGAACAAAGTTACTTACTTACATTTACTTACTGGGTTACAAGAAATAAAATGGCTAGTATATCTAGACGATATAATGATATATGGAAAAAACTTAGATGATCATAACAAAAAATTATTAGAAGTGTTTTAAGCATTAGATTGTTATAATTTAAAAATCCAATAAGATAAATGTAAATTTTTGGAAAAAGAAGTTATGTATTTGATCACATCAGGAATCAGGAGTAAAACCAGATCCAGAAAGATCTCAGCCATTCAAAATATAGAAACCCTCAAGACACAGAAGCAAATAAAGTCATTTATAGGCCTAGCAGGATACCACAGAAGGTTATAAAAAACTTTTCAAAAATAGCGAACCCTCTAAATAAACTTCTATGTAAGAACGTCTCCCATTTCCATTCTGTGACGAATCATTTAAACAGTTAAACAACAAAACCTTTTTCCTCAGTACTGACGCTAGCAACGAAGCTATAGGCGCAGTAATCTCACAAAGAGATCGAAATCGAAATGTTCTACCTATAGCATTCTGCAGAAAAGAATTATTGTACTAAAGCGCACCATAAAAAGAATTAAAAAGGCTTACAAATAGAAAAATATCTACGCATATATAAAAAATTATTTTATGTCGTGCGAGTCGTGTCAAAAGAATAAGGTGTATGTACGCAATAAAATCCCAATTGTCATCACTACAACAGCAAAAGCTCCTTTTGAAAAAAAAACTCTTGATATAGTGGGGCCACTCTCAATGACGGAAAATTTAAACAAATACATACTCATATTCCAAGATGAACTCACAGAATTCGTTCAAGCTATATCCATTCCAAACCAAGAAGCCCAAACTGTGGCCGAAGCCTTAGTAAAACAAATCATCTGTACATTTTGAATTCCATAAACTATCCTCACAGATCAAGGACCTAATTTTACCAGCGATCTACGTTTGTAAACTCCTAAAAATACAAAAAACCCAAACAAGGCCCATACCATTCTCAATCTTATTATTATTTGTTATTATTTGAGAAACTGCGCAAGTAATGATCAAAAAAAATGAGACAAGTACATCAATTATGCAGTGTTTTACTATAACACTACAGAAAACGCAAGTACTAACTACAGTCCTTATGAAGCAATTTATTGATTAAAACCACCAATCCCCTCTATTCTAAACAGAACAAAGGTACAATTACGATGACTATATCAGCGAGGTTAAAACTAAATTACAAACAGGTTATGAAATTTTAAGAAAAAACTAAATAAAGGCTAAGGAAACAGTACTGTGATCGAAAATCAAAACAAGTAAAACACAACGTCGGCGACAAAGTTGGGGTAGAATAAAAAACAGATCAAACAAAAAACTTACCCCTATCTATGAAGGACCTTTCGAAATTGTAGAAATCATATCCTCAGAAAACTCTAAAGTTAGAATAGGCAGGAAAGAAAAAATTATACACAATAACCTCATCAAACCACGCAAACTTAGACACAACAAATTTTAACACACTACACATAACCGAAACCTAAGCCCCAATCTTGTACTACTTCAAGAAATCTATACCAATCGAATCAATAGACATTCCTAAAAACCTATCCCTAATATCACTCCAAGCCGTCCACATAGAAGAATTGGATTTAAACAAATACAGTATAAAGTTAAGCGATATAACTAGCATAACAAAACAAAATAAAATTCTAGTAATAAATAACGAAGATATATTTGGAAGAACAAGTGTAATAATAATATTAACTATAGTTCTAATTACTAATAATAGTAGAGTTAAAAAATTTGTCAAAATCAAGTTGTCAATAAATAAAGCAACAGCAACAGAGGCAACAAACAATGTACACATATAAAAAATATAAGAAAAAAATATAAATATATACATATCAATAGTTTTATAATTCATGTTCAATAGTGTAATAACATACAAATAGATACATAACGGGTGTTTTTTTAAGAGGTTGCCGATTTTTTTTTTGAATAAAACACATATAAAATTATGAAATGACCAAAATTTTTTTTTTATTTGGTAGATAATTTTTTGGCATTTAACATTTAAACACAATTTCTGGCATATGGCTACCACGACTATTTTTCACAAATGTCATTCTGGAGGTCCAATTTTCCAGCACTTTTTCAAGCATTTGAGGGCGTATGTCAGCAATGACACGTTGAATATTGGTTTCCAAAGCGTCAATCGATTGAGGTTTATCCACATAAACCAATGACTTCACGTATCCCCACAAAAAGTAATCGAGTGGCGTCAAATCGCACGAACGCGGAGGCCAATTCACCGGACCATTTCTCGAAATAATGTTGTCGTTGAAAGTTTCTTTCAATAAGTCGATTGTTTCACGTGCTGTATGGCAAGTGGCACCATCTTGTTGAAACCACATTTCATCCATATCCATATCTTCAAGATTTGACAACAAAAACTCATTTAACATGGTTCTGTATCGATTTCCATTCACGGTAACGCGTCGTCCTTCCTCATTTTTAAAGAAATATGGACCGATGATCCCACCAGCCCATAGACCGCACCAAACAGTACATTTATCAGGATGCATTGGTAATTCTTGAACGGCGTGTGGATTATCTTTGCTCCAAATGCGACAATTTTGTTTGTTGACGTATCCATTTAACAAAAAATGCGCCTCATCACTGAAGAGAATTTTACGGTAAAAAAATGGATCTTCGTTCAATTGATTTAACGACCAATCACTGAATTCACGGCGCAAACGATGGTCGTGTGGCTTTAATTCTTGCACCAATTGAATTTTGTATGGCACCAAACCCAAATCTTTACGTAAAATTTTCCATAAAGTCGATGGACAAAGTCCAATTTGCTGAGCACGACGACGAATCGATAAATTGTCGTTTTCTTCGACATTGCCTCAACGACAGCAATATTTTCTTCTGTACGAACTCTTCTCATTCTTGTCGGTGGCTTGGCATCCAAAAGAGTGAATGTAGACCGAAATTTGGTAATTACGTTCTTTATGGTGGTCTCTGACGGACGATTATGTGCACCATAAAATTCACGAAGTGCTCTATAAACATTTTTAATTGAACACTGATTTTGAAAATAAATTTCCACGATTTGAAAACGTTGTTCTGGAGTTAACCTATTCATAATGATTTGCCAAACAATATTGAGTAGAAATGCTACTTTGAGCTGTCAAAACAACTGTCATAAAATAAAACGACATCTATCGGAAAAACAAACCTCCTAAAAAAACACCCATTAGAAGCAAGTAACACAAAAAGAAACTAAGAATGTAACCAATTCATAATCTATTGTACACAAAAAAAAATCTAATAACGTAAAGACAAAAAAAAAACAACCCATAAAAATTAAAATTTTTCATCTAAATTCTCTAATCGCAGAAATTGATATGGGAGCCCCTCGATCCTGGGTCATTTTTTTTATTGTAGGAGAAAATCATCGAAAGAGACATTTGACATCAGATGTCAAATTTGAAAATGTTCAGATCATTTTATTCTGAGCACTTAGAGCACGCTCATACTCTGAGCAAATAAGAAACACGAGCATTTTTCTTGAGAACTCTTTGACTGCTCTGAACTAATTTATGAAAGCGCCAAATGACAGAATATTGTGAAAACTTGTTGTTCTATCTGTAAGTTGATATTGTTGGGATTGTTTAATAGAAATAAAAAGACAGATAGTTCGGAAAACACGGTTATACATAAGTACGTTTTATTATATAAAAAATATGTCTTCACCAAAGTGAAGTCGGTAACAATACAATAAATGATTATGGTTGAGTGGTGTTGTCCACTTATCCAACACCCCCACTAGAACAACAATTCAATCAACCAAACATAATCCAAACTTCTCTATACAAAAATCATGCTTTACTTTAGTCACTGATTTTGTTAATACATCTGCTACCATATTCTTGGTATCTATCGGGTTCAGGATTTATATGATTCTCCATTTGTTTTTGTCTAACGAAATGATGTCATACATCTATATGTTTAGTTCTGGGATGATATGCATCGGTTGATGCCAAGTTCAATGCACTTCTGTTATCACAAAACATCGAAATAGATTTTTGTTCCTTTTCACTCCAGATATCCATTTGCAACTGACGTAACCATTCAGCTTCTTGAGTTGCCGAAGATAGCGCCATGTATTAAGCTTCCGTTGTAGACAGAGCTACTTTCTTGTCTACTTGTCGTTTACTAGACCAACTTATTGCAACTCCCTGTAAAACGAAAACATATCCTGTACATGATCTGCGTCCATATTGATCTCCTGCCCAGTCGGCGTCGCTGTATCCAATTAATTCACAATTTGAATTTTTAGAATACTTTAATTTGAATTTAACTGTTCCTTTCAAATATCGAAAAATTCTCTTTACTGCAGTCCAGTGCGAATGATCAAAGTTATTATTAAAACTACTAACATTGTTCACTGCATATGCCAAATCTGCCTCTTGATAAGGAATATTCGACATGTCTGCGGATTTTTCAGAACTCTTTGTTAATTTTTGGTTTGGGTCAGATGGTGTCGAAACAGGTTTGCAATCTGACATATTGAAACGATCCATAAATTTCTTTTATATATCGCTCCTGATCAATGTATAATTCCCCTTTTTACGATTGCGTCCAATAGTTAACCAACACAGCACTTTGCCTCTCCCAAGTCTTTCATTGTGAAATTCGCCTTAAGTTCAGTTTTAACTTTCTGCTTTAATACAGCATCAATTGAAACAATATGAAAATCATCCCCATAAATTGCGATGAAAAACAATTTGCCATTTTCTACATTAGAATAAATGCAAGGATCAACCTTAGACCGTTGAAGTCTAATGCTTATAAGAACTTTATCTAAATTTTTGTTCCACTCTCTGCTTGCTTGTTTCAACCCATAGATGGCTTTTTTTAGTTTACAAACCTGAGGACCATTGCTAAAATGTTCTGGTTGAACCATGTAGATTTCCTCTGATAGATCTCCTTGCAGAAAAGCTGTCACTGCATTCATCTGTTCTATGTCCAAATCGTACTGAGCCGCTGTTGCCAATAAATGTCTGATAGATGAGTATCTCACTACCGGAGAAAAAGTTTCGTGATAATCCAAGCCCTTCTTTTGCGCACATCTCTTTATGACAAGCCTAGCTTTGTACCTTTGAATATTGCCATCAGTGTCCAATTTAGTCTTAAAAATTCATTTACAATTAATTGGACGTCTGTTTGATGGTAAATCAACTAATTTCCAAGTTTTATTTGAAATTAGAGCATCATACTCTTCCTGCATAGCTTTCTTACACTGTTCACCATCAAAACAATTCAGCGCTTCTGCCACAGTTTCTGGATCACAAACTTCATTAGTCACAATCAGTCATAATTTTTGGTTCGGTATTCTTTCTGACCTACGATGAACTACTGATGAATTTGTATCTGCTGTGTCCTTCACTTGATGAGTATTTTCTGGTTCGCAAAACTCAACTTCTTCATCAAGATGCTGTTCCAAACAGTTTTCATTATTTTCACTTAATGACTGAAGATCAGAACAACGTGAATATATGTTCAATAACACAACAGGATCTACTATATCGGAATTATTTTCTACTCCGTTTAAAAATGAATCTTTTGTTTTAACTGTATCAGGATGATTCTGTACGTTACTCCCGTATGAAACACTTTCTAGAAATTTTACATCTCTACTTTTAACTAACCGTAAATTTTTAGGATTAATTAAACGGTAACCCTTGGTGTTCTCACAATAACCAACAAAAATCATCTCTTCAGATCTTGGATCCCATTTCTGCCGTTTTTCTTTGGGTACATAAGCCATTGCTTTACAACCAAAAATTCTAAGATGACTTATATCTGGCTTTTTACCCGACCAGAGTTCATGAGGAGTTTTATCGTTATTTCGTTTGGTCGGTGACACGTTTGTCAAATAAACAGCGGTTGATACTGCTTCTGCCTAGAAAATTTTGGGTAACCCTGAATTGAACATCATGCTTTTAGCCTTTTCTAAAATTATGCGATTTAACCTCTCTGAAATACCATTTTGCTGCGGCGTATATGGTACTGTTGCTTGATGTCGAATGCCATGCTTAACTAGAACATCATTCAAATCATGATTGCAATATTCAGTACCATTGTCTGAACGTACACACTTCATTCGGTGGCTTTGAATCTTTCAAAACAAGTTTTCACTTCCGATTTCTTTTTTAGAAAATATACAAAAACTTTACGCGAAAAATCGTCTTTGAACGTTAAGAAATACTTAGCTCCACCTATTGATGCTACTTCCATGGGACCACACAAATCTGTATGAATCAGCTCGAGTAAATTAGATGTCTGCGAAACTGAGCTTTTAAACGGCTGTCGTGCTTGTTTCCCTTGAATACATGAAATACAAGATTCGTTGTTAGCTTTTTCGGTAAATTTTAAACCAATTACCATATTTTGCAGCTTATATAAATCATTAAAATTAAAAAGTGCCAAACGTCGATGCCACAAATTACTGTTTTCTGCTGCTGTCATCAATAACATATTATTCGGAGGTCGATCTAATTTGTACATGTTGCCCACTAATGTGGCTGATGCTAAAACATTTTTACCACATATCACTTTGCAACCATTTGTGCTGAATTTGACCAAATATCCCTTTTTAGTCATCTGACTCACAGAAAGAAGAGTTACTGTCAAATTTGGCACATATAAAACATTATTTATGTTCTGCTGTTTTGATTTGCTAGTACATATGTACTAGTACTTCAATAGATGATATAAAGGGTGTTTTTTTGGGAGGTTTGTTTTTCCGATAGATGTCGTTTTATTTTATGACAGTTGTTTTGACAGCTCAAAGTGGCATTTCTACTCAGTATTGTTTGGCAAATCATTATGAAAAAAAAAAAAAAAAAAAAAAAAAAAAAAAAAAATTACATTTGTGAAAAATAGTCGTGGTAGCCATATGCCAGAAATTGTATTTAAATGTTAAATGCCAAAAAATTATCTACCAAATATAACGTTATATATATACCCGTTAGATATAACGTGTTTTTTTAAGAGGTTGCCGATTTTTTTTTTGAAGAAAACACATATAAAATTATGAAATGACCAAAATTTTTTTTTATTTGGTAGATAATTTTTTGGCATTTAACATTTAAATACAATTTCTGGCATATGGCTACCACGACTATTTTTCACAAATGTCATTTTTTTTTTTTTTTTTTTTTTTTTTTTTTTTTTTTTTTTTAAGGATTTGCCAAACAATACTGAGTAGAAATGCCACTTTGAGCTGTCAAAACAACTGTCATAAAATAAAACGACATCTATCGGAAAAACAAACCTCCTAAAAAAACACCCGTTATATATTACCCATCAATTCCACAGGTAATCTCTCACTGTTTGCCACAATAATTTCGCGAATATTAGACTCAGTTGTGTTAAACAACCAATCCTTTCGCATCGTCATATGCATTGACGCTCCGGAATCAATATACCAATCATCTAGATTCACTGTGTCCATCGAGAACGCTGAACATAAACCAGCATGAGACGGTTTTGATTTATCATCATTTTTGTTTTGATTTTTGCAATCCTTTGCTATGTGACCATTTTTATTGCAACTAAAATAACGAGGTCCTTTGCCTTTTTGTAACTGAAACTTATTTCCTTTTTGACGTGACAACGTCTCACTACAAGGGGTACATGTTCAAAAAGTCGAATGTTAAATGTCCACTGTTGTGGTCACTGTTAATGCTCACACTGTTAAATGTCCGAATGTTGTGATCATCAGAACGTCCTACTGTTGTGATCAACAGAATTTCCTACTGTTGTGATCACTGTTAAATATCACACTTTTAAATGTCAGTACTTTGGGAACTAAGCCATTTCTCAAGGGATTCGTATGAAACTCGGAATGTAGGACTAATATGTGACTATAAGACTTGTTCCTATGGAAATTCTGGGATCTGGCCAATAGGGTCTGGGATTTTTGGAACCAAGCCATTTCTCAAGGGATTCGTATGAAACTCGGAATGTAGGACTAATATGTGACTATAAGACTTGTTCCTATGGAAATTCTGGGATCTGGCCAAAAGAGTCTGGGATTTTTGGAACCAAGCCATTTCTCAAGGGATTCGTATGAAACTCGGAATGTAGGACTAATATGTGACTATAAGACTTGTTCCTATGGAAATTCTGGGATCTGGCCAATAGGGTCTGGGATTTTTGGAACCAAGCCATTTCTCAAGGGATTCGTATGAAACTCGGAATGTAGGACTAATATGTGACTATAAGACTTGTTCCTATGGAAATTCTGGGATCTGGCCAATAGTGTCTGGGATTTTTGGAACCAAGCCATTTCTCAAGGGATTCGTATGAAACTCGGAATGTAGGACTAATATGTGACTATAAAACTTGTTCCTATGGAAATTCTGGGATCTGGCCAATAGGGTCTGGGATTTTTGGAACCAAGACATTTCTCAAGCGATTCGTACGAAACTCGGACTGTAGGACTAATATGCGACTATAAGATTTGTTCCTATGGATATTCTGGAATCTGGCCAATTGGGTCTGGGATTTTTCGAACCAAGCTATTTCTCAAGGGATTCGTATGAAACTCGGAATGTAGGACTAATATGTGACTATAAGACTTGTTCCTATGGAAATTCTGGGATCTGACCAATAGGGTCTGAGATTTTTGGAACCAAGCCATTTCTCAAGGGATTCGTATGAAACTCGGAATGTAGGACTAATATATGACTTGTTCCTATGGAAATTCTGGGATCTGGCCAATAGGGTCTGGGATTTTTGGAACCAAGCCATTTCTCAAGGGATTCGTATGAAACTCGGAATGTAGGACTAATATGTGACTATAAGACTTGTTCCTATGGAAATTCTGGGATCTGGCCAATAGGGTCTGGGATTTTTGGAACCAAGCCATTTCTCAAGCGATTCATATGAAACTCGAAATGTAGGACTAATATGCGACTATAAGATTTGTTCCTATGGAAATTCTGGGATCCGGCCAATAGTGTCTGGGATTTTTGGAACCAAGCCATTTCTCAAGCGTTTCGTATGAAACTCGGAATGTAGGACTAATATGCGACTATAAGATTTGTTCCTATGGAAATTCTGGGATCTAGCCAATAGGGTCTGGGATTTTTGGAACCAAGCCATTTCTCAAGGGATTCGTATGAAACTCGGAATGTAGGACTAATATGTGACTATAAGACTTGTTCCTATGGAAATTCTGGGATCTGGCCAATAGTGTCTGGGATTTTTGGAACCAAGCCATTTCTCAAGGGATTCGTATGAAACTCGGAATGTAGGACTAATATGTGACTATAAGACTTGTTCCTATGGAAATTCTGGGATCTGGCCAATAGGGTCTGGAATTTTTGGAACCAAGCCATTTCTCAAGCGATTCGTATGAAACTCGGAACGTAGGACTAATATGTGACTATAAGACTTGTTCCTATGGAAATTCTGGGATCTGGCCAATAGGGTCTGGGATTTTTGGAACCAAGCCATTTCTCAAGGGATTCGTATGAAACTCGGAATGTAGGACTAATATGTGACTATAAGACTTGTTCCTATGGAAATTCTGGGATCTGGCCAATAGGGTCTGGGATTTTTGGAACCAAGCCATTTCTCAAGCGATTCATATGAAACTCGAAATGTAGGACTAATATGCGACTATAAGATTTGTTCCTATGGAAATTCTGGGATCTGGCCAATAGGGTCTGGGATTTTTGGAACCAAGCCATTTCTCAAGGGATTCGTATGAAACTCGGAATGTAGGACTAATATGTGACTATAAGACTTGTTCCTATGGAAATTCTGGGATCTGGCCAATAGGGTCTGGGATTTGGAACCAAGCCATTTCTCAAGGGATTCGTATGAAACTCGGAATGTAGGACTAATATGTGACTATAAGACTTGTTCCTATGGAAATTCTGGGATCTGGCCAATAGTGTCTGGGATTTTTGGAACCAAGCCATTTCTCAAGGGATTCGTATGAAACTCGAAATGTAGGACTAATATGTGACTATAAGATTTTTTCCTATGGAAATTCTGGGATCTGGCCAATAGGGTCTGGGATTTTTGGAACTAAGCCATTTCTCAAGCGATTCGTATGAAACTCGGAATGTAGGACTAATATGTGACTATAAGACTTGTTCCTATGGAAATTCTGGGATCTGGCCAATAGGGTCTGGGATTTTTGGAACCAAGCCATTTCTCAAGCGATTCATATGAAACTCGAAATGTAGGACTAATATGCGACTATAAGATTTGTTCCTATGGAAATTCTGGGATCTGGCCAATAGGGTCTGGGATTTTTGGAACCAAGCCATTTCTCAAGGGATTCGTATGAAACTCGGAATGTAGGACTAATATGTGACTATAAGACTTGTTCCTATGGAAATTCTGGGATCTGGCCAATAGGGTCTGGGATTTTTGGAACCAAGCCATTTCTCAAGGGATTCGTATGAAACTCGGAATGTAGGACTAATATATGACTTGTTCCTATGGAAATTCTGGGATCTGGCCAATAGGGTCTGGGATTTTTGGAACCAAGCCATTTCTCAAGGGATTCGTATGAAACTCGGAATGTAGGACTAATATGCGACTATAAGATTTGTTCCTATGGAAATTCTGGGATCTGGCCAATAGGGTCTGGGATTTTTGGAACCAAGCCATTTCTCAAGGGATTCGTATGAAACTCGGAATGTAGGACTAATATATGACTTGTTCCAATGGAAATTCTGGGATCTGGCCAATAGGGTCTGGGATTTTTGGAACCAAGCCAATTCTCAAGGGATTTGTATGAAACTCGGAATGTAGGACAAATATGTGACTATAAGATTTTTCCTATGGAAATTCTGGGATCTGGCCAATTGGGTCTGGAATTTTGGGAACCAAGCCATTTCTCAAGGGATTCGTATGAAACTCGGAATGTAGGACTAATATGTGACTATAAGATTTTTTCCTATGGAAATTCTGGGATCTGGCCAATAGGGTCTGGGATTTTTGGAACCAAGCCATTTCTCAAGGGATTCGTATGAAACTCGAAATGTAGGACTAATATGCGACTATAAGATTTGTTCCTATGGATATTCTGGAATCTGGCCAATTGGGTCTGGGATTTTTCGAACCAAGCTATTTCTCAAGGGATTCGTATGAAACTCGGAATGTAGGACTAATATGTGACTATAAGACTTGTTCCTATGGAAATTCTGGGATCTGGCCAATAGGGTCTGGGATTTTTGGAACCAAGCCATTTCTCAAGGGATTCGTATGAAACTCGGAATGTAGGACTAATATATGACTTGTTCCTATGGAAATTCTGGGATCTGGCCAATAGGGTCTGGGATTTTTGGAACCAAGCCATTTCTCAAGGGATTCGTATGAAACTCGGAATGTAGGACTAATATGTGACTATAAGACTTGTTCCTATGGAAATTCTGGGATCTGGCCAATAGGGTCTGGGATTTTTGGAACCAAGCCATTTCTCAAGGGATTCGTATGAAACTCGAAATGTAGGACTAATATGTGACTATAAGACTTGTTCCTATGGAAATTCTGGGATCTGGCCAATAGGGTCTGGGATTTTTGGAACCAAGCCATTTCTCAAGCGATTCATATGAAACTCGAAATGTAGGACTAATATATGACTTGTTCCTATGGAAATTCTGGGATCTGGCCAATAGGGTCTAGGATTTTTGGAACCAAGCCATTTCTCAAGGGATTCGTATGAAACTCGGAATGTAGGACTAATATGCGACTATAAGATTTGTTCCTATGGAAATTCTGGGATCTGGCCAATAGGGTCTGGGATTTTTGGAACCAAGCCATTTCTCAAGGGATTCGTATGAAACTCGGAATGTAGGACTAATATATGACTTGTTCCAATGGAAATTCTGGGATCTGGCCAATAGGGTCTGGGATTTTTGGAACCAAGCCATTTCTCAAGGGATTCGTATGAAACTCGGAATGTAGGACAAATATGTGACTATAAGATTTTTCCTATGGAAATTCTGGGATCTGGCCAATTGGGTCTGGAATTTTGGGAACCAAGCCATTTCTCAAGGGATTCGTATGAAACTCGGAATGTAGGACTAATATGTGACTATAAGATTTTTTCCTATGGAAATTCTGGGATCTGGCCAATAGGGTCTGGGATTTTTGGAACCAAGCCATTTCTCAAGGGATTCGTATGAAACTCGAAATGTAGGACTAATATGCGACTATAAGATTTGTTCCTATGGATATTCTGGAATCTGGCCAATTGGGTCTGGGATTTTTCGAACCAAGCTATTTCTCAAGGGATTCGTATGAAACTCGGAATGTAGGACTAATATGTGACTATAAGACTTGTTCCTATGGAAATTCTGGGATCTGGCCAATAGGGTCTGGGATTTTTGGAACCAAGCGATTTCTCAAGGGATTCGTATGAAACTCGGAATGTAGGACTAATATATGACTTGTTCCTATGGAAATTCTGGGATCTGGCCAATAGGGTCTGGGATTTTTGGAACCAAGCCATTTCTCAAGGGATTCGTATGAAACTCGGAATGTAGGACTAATATGTGACTATAAGACTTGTTCCTATGGAAATTCTGGGATCTGGCCAATAGGGTCTGGGATTTTTGGAACCAAGCCATTTCTCAAGGGATTCGTATGAAACTCGGAATGTAGGACTAATATATGACTTGTTCCTATGGAAATTCTGGGATCTGGCCAATAGGGTCTGGGATTTTTGGAACCAAGCCATTTCTCAAGGGATTCGTATGAAACTCGGAATGTAGGACTAATATATGACTATAAGACTTGTTCCTATGGAAATTCTGGGATCTGGCCAATAGGGTCTGGGATTTTTGGAACCAAGCCATTTCTCAAGGGATTCGTATGAAACTCGGAATGTAGGACTAATATATGACTTGTTCCTATGAAAATTCTGGGATCTGGCCAATAGGGTCTGGGATTTTTGGAACCAAGCCATTTCTCAAGGGATTCGTATGAAACTCGAAATGTAGGACTAATATGCGACTATAAGATTTGTTCCTATGGATATTCTGGAATCTGGCCAATTGGGTCTGGGATTTTTCGAACCAAGCTATTTCTCAAGGGATTCGTATGAAACTCGGAATGTAGGACTAATATGTGACTATAAGACTTGTTCCTATGGAAATTCTGGGATCTGGCCAATAGGGTCTGGGATTTTTGGAACCAAGCCATTTCTCAAGGGATTCGTATGAAACTCGGAATGTAGGACTAATATATGACTTGTTCCTATGGAAATTCTGGGATCTGGCCAATAGGGTCTGGGATTTTTGGAACCAAGCCATTTCTCAAGGGATTCGTATGAAACTCGGAATGTAGGACTAATATATGACTTGTTCCTATGAAAATTCTGGGATCTGGCCAATAGGGTCTGGGATTTTTGGAACCAAGCCATTTCTCAAGGGATTCGTATGAAACTCGGAATGTAGGACTAATATGTGAATATAAGACTTGTTCCTATGGAAATTCTGGGATCTGGCCAATAGGGTCTGGGATTTTTGGAACCAATCCATTTCTCAAGCGATTCATATGAAACTCGAAATGTAGGACTAATATGCGACTATAAGATTTGTTCCTATGGAAATTCTGGGATCTGGCCAATAGTGTCTGGGATTTTTGGAACCAAGCCATTTCTCAAGCGTTTCGTATGAAACTCGGAATGTAGGACTAATATGCGACTATAAGATTTGTTCCTATGGAAATTCTGGGATCTGGCCAATAGGGTCTGGGATTTTTGGAACCAAGCCATTTCTCAAGGGATTCGTATTAAACTCGGAATGTAGGACTAATATGTGACTATAAGACTTGTTCCTATGGAAATTCTGGGATCTGGCCAATAGTGTCTGGGATTTTTGGAACCAAGCCATTTCTCAAGGGATTCGTATGAAACTTGAAATGTAAGACTAATATGTGACTATAAGACTTGTTCCTATGGAAATTCTGGGATCTGGCCAATAGGGTCTGGGATTTTTGGAACCAAGCCATTTCTCAAGGGATTCGTATGAAACTCGGAATGTAGGACTAATATACGACTATAAGATTTGTTCCTATGGAAATTCTGGGATCTGGCCAATAGGGTCTAGGATTTTGGGAACCAAGCCATTTCTCAAGGGATTCGTATGAAACTCGGATTGTAGGACTAATATGTGACTATAATATTTTTTCCTATGGAAATTCTGGGATCTGGCCAATTGGGTCTGGAATTTTGGGAACCAAGCCATTTCTCAAGGGATTCGTATGAAACTCGGAATGTAGGACTAATATGTGACTATAAGATTTTTTCCTATGGAAATTCTGGGATCTGGCCAATTGGGTCTGGGATTTTTGGAACCAAGCCATTTCTCAAGGGATTCGTATGAAACTCGAAATGTAGGACTAATATGCGACTATAAGATTTTTTCCTATGGAAATTCTGGAATCTGGGCAATAGGGTCTGGGATTTTTGGAACCAAGCCATTTCTCAAGGGATTCGTATGAAACTCGGAATGTAGGACTAATATGTGACTATAAGACTTGTTCCTATGGAAATTCTGGGATCTGGCCAATAGGGTCTGGGATTTTTGGAACCAAGCCATTTCTCAAGCGATTCATATGAAACTCGAAATGTAGGACTAATATGCGACTATAAGATTTGTTCCTATGGAAATTCTGGGATCTGGCCAATAGGGTCTGGGATTTTTGGAACCAAGCCATTTCTCAAGGGATTCGTATGAAACTCGGAATGTAGGACTAATATGTGACTATAAGACTTGTTCCTATGGAAATTCTGGGATCTGGCCAATAGGGTCTGGGATTTTTGGAACCAAGCCATTTCTCAAGGGATTCGTATGAAACTCGGAATGTAGGACTAATATATGACTTGTTCCTATGAAAATTCTGGGATCTGGCCAATAGGGTCTGGGATTTTTGGAACCAAGCCATTTCTCAAGGGATTCGTATGAAACTCGGAATGTAGGACTAATATGTGACTATAAGACTTGTTCCTATGGAAATTCTGGGATCTGGCCAATAGGGTCTGGGATTTTTGGAACCAAGCCATTTCTCAAGCGATTCATATGAAACTCGAAATGTAGGACTAATATGCGACTATAAGATTTGTTCCTATGGAAATTCTGGGATCTGGCCAATAGTGTCTGGGATTTTTGGAACCAAGCCATTTCTCAAGCGTTTCGTATGAAACTCGGAATGTAGGACTAATATGCGACTATAAGATTTGTTCCAATGGAAATTCTGGGATCTGGCCAATAGGGTCTGGGATTTTTGGAACCAAGCCATTTCTCAAGGGATTCGTATTAAACTCGGAATGTAGGACTAATATGTGACTATAAGACTTGTTCCTATGGAAATTCTGGGATCTGGCCAATAGTGTCTGGGATTTTTGGAACCAAGCCATTTCTCAAGGGATTCGTATGAAACTTGGAATGTAGGACTAATATGTGACTATAAGACTTGTTCCTATGGAAATTCTGGGATCTGGCCAATAGGGTCTGGAATTTTTGGAACCAAGCCATTTCTCAAGCGATTCGTATGAAACTCGGAACGTAGGACTAATATGTGACTATAAGACTTGTTCCTATGGAAATTCTGGGATCTGGCCAATAGGGTCTGGGATTTTTGGAACCAAGGGATTCGTATGAAACTCGGAATGTAGGACTAATATATGACTTGTTCCTATGGAAATTCTGGGATCTGGCCAATAGGGTCTGGGATTTTTGGAACCAAGCCATTTCTCAAGGGATTCGTATGAAACTCGGAATGTAGGACTAATATGTGACTATAAGATTTTTTCCTATGGAAATTCTGGGATCTGGCCAATTGGGTCTGGAATTTTGGGAACCAAGCCATTTCTCAAGCGATTCGTATGAAACTCGGAATGTAGGACTAATATGTGACTATAAGACTTGTTCCTATGGAAATTCTGGGATCTGGCCAATAGGGTCTGGGATTTTTGGAACCAAGCCATTTCTCAAGGGATTCGTATGAAACTCGGAATGTAGGACTAATATGTGACTATAAGACTTGTTCCTATGGAAATTCTAGGATCTGGCCAATAGGGTCTGGGATTTTTGGAATCAAGCCATTTCTCAAGGGATTCGTATGAAACTCGGAATGTAGGACTAATATGTGACTATAAGACTTGTTCCTATGGAAATTCTGGGATCTGGCCAATAGTGTCTGGGATTTTTGGAACCAAGCCATTTCTCAAGGGATTCGTATGAAACTCGGAATGTAGGACTAATATGTGACTATAAGATTTTTTCCTATGGAAATTCTGGGATCTGGCCAATAGGGTCTGGGATTTTTGTAACCAAGCCATTTCTCAAGCGATTCGTATGAAACTCGGAATGTAGGACTAATATGTGACTATAAGACTTGTTCCTATGGAAATTCTGGGATCTGGCCAATAGGGTCTGGGATTTTTTGAACCAAGCCATTTCTCAAGGTATTCGTATGAAACTCGAATGTAGGACTAATATGTGACTATAAGACTTGTTCCTATGGAAATTCTGGGATCTGGCCAATAGTGTCTGGGATTTTTGGAACCAAGCCATTTCTCGAGCGTTTCGTATGAAACTCGGAATGTAGAACTAATATGCGACTATAAGATTTGTTCCTATTGAAATTCTGGGATCTGGCCAATTGGGTCTGGAATTTTGGGAACCAAGCCATTTCTCAAGCGATTCGCATGAAACTCTGAATGTAGGACTAATATGTGACTATAAGACTTGTTCCTATGGAAATTCTGGGATCTGGCCAATAGTGTCTGGGATTTTTGGAACCAAGCCATTTCTTAAGCGATTCGTATGAAACTCGGAATGTAGAACTAATATGCGACTATAAGATTTGTTCCTATGGAAATTCTGGAATATGATCATTATTGTCTGGAATTTCCTGAGCAAATTAATTTCTCAAGCAATTCGCATGAAATTCGGAATGTAGGACTAAGATGCGACTATAAGATTTCTTCCCAAGGAACTTCTGGAATATGATCATTATTGTCTGGAATTTCGGGAACAAAGCAATTTCTCAAGCGACTCGTGCCTTTTAATTTAATCGTAATATTGGCCACAACGTCAAAGAATTTCACTCCAACCGCGCGTAAAGATTACACGCACATATTTTTTTAACAGCTCTTACTTCTACTACTATCGACGCAACTGCATTACTATGTTTGTGCAGTGATATGATATATTTAATATGTACCCACCTCACAATAAATTGTTATGAACATTTAAATCAGCTTATAAATTATGTGATTGATGATCATGTATGTGGTTTCAATAACATACAATCAAGCAGAGCAGAACGAAACAAACATATGCATTAGTAGGCTGCGGTCAAGAATTCAGCCGCTGCGCAGTTTATGCTGCATGTTGGTTAAAAATTCACTTTTCAGCCAATGCAGTAAAGAAAAATCGACTGCGCAGTCACTTTAACTTTGATGCAAATAGCAAAATGTAAATGTCAAATTGTCGCCCTACAGGCAGACAATTGGTTTAAAATGTAGCCGCAATTTCGTGCATACCGACTGCCTGCCAATTTTTTTGTGCAGCACAAGCTGCGTAACTCCTTAATGTTTTACCGCAGCCGTAGTGATAGTATAGTCTCTGTTCATTTTCTATCAGTGCTCTGCTCTGCTCGTTCTATCAACAATGCATAAAATGATACAGTGCTCTCGTGTTTGGTCGATTAACAGAAAAAGCCTTTCGGCTTTTTTTTTAACACTAAGCATTTTTAGCATTAAGCATGGGTTCAAAATAACTACTCGATCATTTACAGAAATAAGAGAACAATGCAAAAGAAATTTAATGAGAAATAATTGGCCTGCATGTTTGAAAGCGACATTCTTACCATACCATTTCGAAGCATGGGCAGCACTACTCAGTACTCACTACTTTTCTCTTCTAATTTTATTTAAAACTACTCAAATTTTTTATGAGTTGAAACCAAAAGCTGCATTACTGCGTTTGGACAGTAATATGCAATATGCAGCAACTTCACAGTTAGTGGCTATGAACATTAAAATTCGCTTATAAATAATTTATATATAATGTGATGTGATGATGATGTATGTGATGAGCTACGGTGCAAGTCGTAGGACTTGTATTTAGTATATAAAAAAAATTTAATATGTCCGTCCATGCTTATGTCCCACAGACAACAAGATCTTTGTTTTCTTTTCTTTCGTCCCGGGCAGACGTTGTCACGCTCAAAACCCACGGCCGTGTCTTCGACACAGCCTACCCTGCTCTTTTTTGAAGAACTGTCACTTAAATTCTTTTTATTTGTATAAAAAGCACCTTGAGAATTAACATTCTTTTGTACATCCTGTAGCAACTTTGTTTTGATTGAGTCACCTGTAATGCCACACCTGAGCTCTCGATTCCCATGATCATCGGTTCATACTGTTCTGGTAAGCCTACTAGCAACAACGTGCTGTAAATTTATGAGCTGCTGTAATAATTTTATTGACATATTCTTCCGTACTTGCACAGCTATTAAGTGTAGTTGTTGTTAACTTGCGCAATAATCCAACTTTTCGTGACAATCCTGAATCTTCAAAAGTAGATTTTAACTTATCCCAGACCATTTTCGACGTTTTTGCATCCATGATATGTACGTAGTTGATTTTATCAACCAACAAAATGATTTTGAATTTTGATTTTACATCCTGCTTTTTAAAGTTTTCATCATCTTCTTTTATATCACCGGATACAACATCCCATAAATCTTCATGTTCGAGATAATTTTTAACTGCAAACGCCCACGATCCATAATTTTCTCGACCTAACAATTTTTCTACATGAACATTTCCAAATGACGCTGCCATTTTTTGGGTTAGAAAAATTCGTCGATTTGATTTCACAAAAAACTAATATAATTATTATTATTTTTTATTTAAACGATACTTAATCAACAACGCTAATTTTAAACTGTTTTTTATTAGTGACTGGGCCCATAACCTGTTGGGATTGTTTAATAGAAATAAAAAGACAGATAGTTCGAAAAACACGTTTATACATAAGTACGTTTTATTATAAAAAAAAATATGTCTTCACCAAAGTGAAGTCGGTAACAATACAATAAATGAATCTGGTTGAGTCGTGTTGTTCACTTATCCAACAGATATCGACAACAAAAAACGACATCAATAAAAATACAATTCAGTTAATAAGTAAGTAAGTTGAATTAAGCATAAAACATTTATGTCTCGTTTCATTTGCTGGGTTCATTTGTGCGTGAGCTAAGATTTCTCTCTCTCTCCACCACCCAAAACAAAGCAGCGCAGCCGACTGCGCAGCACACACCGCACACAGTCATTAAAGTACGAGGGTATCTGATGCCACTATATGATATTTAAAAAAATGTTTAAGGGCCTTGCGGCCGAACCCGGGGTCCGATCACTTCCAAATTTTAAAAGAAAGTATTGCCCCTGGAAATACACATGTGTACAAATTTCGGGAAATTCGGGCTTTAGGAAGTGCGTTAAAAATTGATAGTTCAAAATTTGTATGGAAGCCTCCCGACCCCGGGCCCGATCGCTTCAAAAATTTTACAAAAAGTTTTGTCCATCGGAGATACACATGCGTATAAAATTTGAAGAAAATCGGGAACTTTTTTCATAAAATTTGTATGGGTGCCCCCCCGACCCAGGGGCCCGATCACTTCCAAATTTTTACAGAAAGTGTTGTCCATCAAATATACACATTTGTATAAAATTTTAAAAAAATCGGGTAAATTTTGTAAAATATTTGTATGGGAGGTCCGAGGGGCCTCAAAGTTTAATAGAAAGTATTGTCACCGGAAATATACATGTGTGCAATTCTTATAAAATTTAATAAAATCAGGCTATGGGAAGTGGGTTAAAAATTGATCAGAAAATCTGACCTGGGTGGCTGGCCAGCCACGTGCACGCGAAGTTAATATAGAGAATTTAAAAAAAAGAAGAAACAAATAAAGTACACTCAAATTCAGAAAGCGATTCATCGTCCATTCCACACCTACATGCCGAAAGATCTTACTTGTTACCTCGCGCGACTTTCTTACTTTAAGGGGGGAGGACTGTTGTGCCGTACCAAAACCTCTATAGAAAGCCCAACTGTGCGCATACTTATGCTGTAAGCCAATCCCAAACGCGTCTGCGTTTGTGGGATGTGAATACAGTGTACAAAAAATAAGCAGTCGCAAAGAGCAAGAAACGTAAGATGTGGCAGTGGGAAACAGAAAAATTTTATATGGATTTTGCTCTTTAGTTGATTATCAATCCATAAACATTTGGGAATTTTCTAAGCATAGATCTGTGTATGCATTTTGTTAACGCTCGATTTGTTAACACTCGATCACTACAAAATGTCCCGATCACTACAAAATTTTTACTAAAAATTACCATATTTTTTAAAAAATTCGTATGGGAGCCTCCCGACCCTGGTCCCGCTCACTACAAAAATTGTAAAAAAAGTGTTTGTACAGCATGTGTATAAAATTTGAATAATATCGGTTAGTTTTTAAAAAATATTATATGGGAGCCCCTCGACCCTGGGGCCCGATCACTACAAAAATTTTTACAAAAAGCGTTTGTCCTTTGTCCATTTTTCCAAATTCCAAATTTTTACAAAAAGTGTTGTCCTTCGGAGATATACATGTACACAAAATTTAAAGAAAATTGGGTTAATTTTTAAAAAAATTTGTATTGCGTCTATGAACCCGGGGCCCGATCACTCCAAAAATTTTACAAAAAGTGTTGTCCATCGGAGATACACATGTATATAAAATCAAAAGAAAATGTGGTTAATCTTTAAAAAAATGTGATAAAGACTGCGACTTCAGAATCATTGTGTAGATCTCGTCCAAGTTGGCCCGCGCCGGTACGACCAAAAAAACTTCTTCCTTGTTATTATCCATCTCTCTTGCACCGGGGCGCGATCGCTCTAATAATAAGATAAAGACTGCGACTTCAGAATCATTGTGTAGATCTCGTCCAAGTTGGCCCGCGCCGGTACGACCAAAAAAACTTCTTCCTTGTTATTATCCATCTCTCTTGCACTTATAGAATTATAAAGTTAAGAAAATATAAATAAGTGTTTTTAATAAATTAAAAAAGTATATTTTACAATATGGTGTCGTGTGCGGTTTTTGGCAACTCCAATGGCTCCAATTGTAAAAAACTAAAAAAAAATAAATTAATTAAATTTACCAAAACAACCAATAAATATAGAACCATGTAGTAGCCGGCAGGCGAGGAAGCATACAAGATAGCAAAATTCAGTTGTCAAGCATTTAATGTAAGTAAATAATCTTAGTCATCCGAATTTTTGACTTAAATATATATTTATTTTGTTACAGTGAACAAGCGACAGATGAAAATGTACATCCCAATTTGCCTGTTCCAGAAGTTACAACAGATGGTGAACCTAAATGCCTAAATCTGTAATATTTTAATTTTAATTTTGATTTGAATTAAATATTAATTTCTTATTTAAATTTTTAGTGTTTGTGCTGCAGACTTATCGGCGTTTAAACTTGAGCTGCTAAATTTAAAGAAGGAATTGGGAAAAAAGGAACAGATGAACAATGTTTGAGAGGCAGATAACAAGACGAAAACCATAGAAATTTTCCATCTTAAGAAGGAAAATTTTCATCTGAAATCAGCGATCAAATGCATAGAAAAAATATTTACCGCAGGGCAAATTAAAAAACTATATCAACCGTTAAAATAGATGTGCAAATGGGAAGTCGATGACATCATGAAAGCTATTGGGTTACTTGCTGCTGGTCCTCAAGCATACAGATTATTAAGGAAAAATAATCACGCATTACCAGGAGAATCAACATTACGAAGTTGGGCCGCTAAATTTAAAATAAAGCCAGGTTTCCTTAATGTAATTTTTTAATTATTACAAAATTCGGACTTATCAGATTATGAGAAAGTGTGTGTCATTGCATCGGATGAGATGAAAATAAAAAAAGTGAACGAGTACGATAAAAAAATGATTCATCACCTTTATCACCTGCCAACTACGTTCAAGTTATTATGGCTCGCGGTATTACGAGTAATTGGAAACAGCCCATCTTCTATGGATACGATTGCCAATTAAATTAGTAATGGCTGCAATCAACAAATTGGAATCCATTGGATGTCATGTTGTTGCCTTAATATCTGATATGGGTGGAGGAAACCGCAGTCTTTGGAGACAGAGGTTACTGCAGAAAAACCGCATTTTATTAATCCAGTAAACGGCAAAAAAGCGTTTGTTTTCACGGATGTCCCTCACCTCATAAAACTAATCAGGAATCATTTCATTGATTCCGGTTTTATAATCGAAGGCAAACATGTTACCAAAAAACCTCTTATTGAGCTGCCAGAAAAAACGTTAAAATATGAGCTTAATATTGCCCATAAATTAAGCAGTCATCACCTGACAGTGAAGAATGAAGAAGGCAGGTCGCCAAATAAATGTGCTGATTTATTAAAGAAGGTAAATATGGTTACTTATGTTTATTTTCTAATTTAATCTTAATGTAAAAAATATAACATTTAGGTAAATTACTGGTTCGATGTTTTCAACTCGAGAGTTCAATACATGGCTCAGAATGTAAGCATATTGTCTGGCAAAGGAAACACAGGATGTTGCATTAAATAATTTAAAAAATTTAATAAATGAAATGCGAGTTCGTAACAACCATAATGTTCTTCCATTTCAAACTGAAGTTCTTATCAGCACCACTGCCCTTCCTTTATATATATTTTGGATATTTTGGAGTTGTTTTTTGGCGTTAAATGGGGGGACTTCATGATCATCCAACGCCGCTAGAATTGGATTGGATAAAATTTAAATATCGAAATTTCCTTCTGAGCCGGAGTGATACCATTGTTTCACATTCAACAAACATTTATAATAACTTAGAAACGTAGATTTAAGTTAGGATGTGAAAATTCTGTTTTTTTAAATGCAAAATGTATTTTAAAATGCGAATTTTGAATAAAAATATTTTAGCAACAGACACATTAAATAAAAATAAAAAATTAAAAAAAACTATCACATAAATTTAAATTTAATGCTTTTTATTTAAAATAATTTAATTTTTCATAGTAAGTAAAAAATATAAATTAAACTAAAAAACTTTTCCTTTCACTGCTATAAAAAAATGCATAACCACATAAAAGCGTCTACAAATCTACTGTAAGTTTCTTGTTTTTTGTTAGAAATTATTTACACTGCTATAAAAAAAAATGCCTAACCACATAAAAGCGTCTACAAATCTACTGTAAGTTTCTTGTTTTTTGTTAGACATTATTTACAACAAATATGTTTTCGTATCAGCAATGGATTACTAATTATCACACATATACCCAGGTTAGCAGGTACTGACATTTGTTGGAGTTGGAATTTTGGAATTTACCAAACAACAAGTAAAACAACAAGTCTTGTAAAAGTTTTTTTTTAAATATTTAAGTTTCTGACTCAGTTTTTACTATTAAAAAAAGCATAAAGCAAATTGATTATAAAATGAGGATTTGAATATTTAATGGTTTATGATATTGACAAATACACCTATAACAATTACATTTAAAAAATTAAAAAAAAATAAATATCTTCAATGAATTTTTTCACATATTTAAAAACAACAAAGCCACGTGATTTTAAGGCACCGAATGACGACATGCGCAAAAAAAAGACGATTTTGAAACAGTTGTCAATCATACATCATAGAATCAGTTTATCATGGATTAGGTCTAATGAGTGTTCGCTTTTAGTAACCGTAGGTGACGGTTGTTTCAAGAAAAAATCAACAATTTCGATTGGAAAATTTTTTTGAGTCGATATTTAAACAATCACACGCGCAATAATTAAAAGTTTAATATTTACCATAAAATTATTCTTTAGCAATTGTGATAATAAAGATTTTTGTGATTAGAAAATATTAACACGCAAAACAGAAAACTCGGATTCCGCGAGCGATTAGGTGTGGTCGTGGCTCGAAGTTGTGCTGGGTTTGCAGCAAATTTTTATCTTTTTCTTAGAAAAAGTTTTTCAATGTGCAATTGATAATGGCGGATGGCAGTCGATCACCTCTATTGGTGCCAAAGGTGCCCCCTGTTAAGCAATCTTCTCTTGAAAAAATTAATCTTCCGTCTCATTTATTGAGTGAGGCAGAAAAAAGAAAGATAATTAAAGCAGTCACTATCGATTGGAATCTTGATGACGCTGACCCGTCTAACCCCGGCAGCGATAATTTGATATATTCTGAAAATGTGATGGATACTGATTCTATAACCACCTCCGCTGGTGTTAGTGCAGCAAATATCAATAAATGCAGTCAGAGTCTGCCTCTTAGTAACTGTGTCATAATTGGGCACGCCCATAATAACTCAAAGGTTGCTGGACAAATTAACTTCCAGCCTGGCACTGAAGGTGTTCTTTACAACCAACTTTCTAATGACGCAAACAAGTTTTTGGCGGTGACGGCCCGAAAAAAACGTCAGTACGCACCAATCGTGGTGTCAAAAAGGGTGGCCAGGGAAGGCGTCAACACTCAAAACCGTTTTCATCCTTTGGCTGAGATTAATGATGAAATCATCTCGTCGGGAAACACCCTAGCGAATTCAAGTGGTATAAACTCCAACCGCAATTCAAGTGGCAACCCTGGAAGCTCTCGCAACATTTTAAGAAATAGCAACAACGGCAGTCTCATTAATGACAACGACAATCCAGCCTTCAATTCTGAGCCTTGGTGTCCTCCCATCTTCACAACAGGAGTCTCTGCTAAAACCATTATGGATTTTATAAGTAAGACTAACAAAAATTTAAAAAATGTAAAATTTATTGCTAATGGCTTTGGGAAGTTAAAAGTATTTGTAAAGGAAGTTGAATTGCACAGCCTCTTTGTAAGAAAATTTAAGGAACTTGGCATTGCTGCCTACTCCTTCACCCCTAAACAATTAAAAAAATATAATACTATTCTTGAGGGCATTTCTAGCGATTTTTCGCCTGCTGAAATTCCAAATGAAATCTTAAAGTTGGACCACTCGTTGAAGGTCACTGTTAAAAATGTTGAGACCAAATGGTCTAAATTAAATGACATTCCACTTGACGTATTTCATTGTACTACGGATGATAGGGAAAGTTTCATGAAACTTAAACAATTTAAATCTCTTCTAAGACATAGAATCACTTGGGATTCCATTAAAAACTCTGATACTAAACAGTGCTACCGATGCCAAAGATTTGGCCACATGGCTTCCTATTGTTGTTTTGCTATAAGGTGTGTAAAATGCCTTAAAGATCACGACATTGGAGCTTGTGAAATTAACCAAAAAACAGAAACGTCACTTGCATCTTGTGTTAATTGCCAATCGGAGGGTCACCCTGCGAGCTTCAGAGGCTGCCCAAACAGAGTTGCGTTTCTCAAAAAAAAAAAGAAAGGCTTATCTGAAGCTAAAAATAACAAACCCATTTTCCAGGGTCCAATTATAAACTTGGCTAACAGTTACCAAAAAAATGTCATGTCTTTTGCGGACATAGTGAGAAAGTTCAAGAAAGTTCCTCTTTCCCTCCTGAACTCCCAAAAAATGACATATCAGATTTTATATATCAATCTAATAGACTATTTGGCTTGCCGATAACCAGCCTAATTTCCAAAATCAGAGGCTTCTGGCCTAATTATAAAAAAATGGATGAATCTCAAAAACCGGGTGCATACCTGTGCTTTATTGCATCTCTTTCCCCCTCCTCACCATGAATATCAACGTTATCAGCTCTAACTCGCTCTCGCTCGCTCGCTCGCTCTCCAAAGAAAAACAAATAGAAATTGACATTTTACTAAAGGATACTTCCCCAACTGCAATCTTATTGCAAGAAACTTGCCTTTCAAAAAACCTTAGGAAATGCTGTTTTAATAACAAATATGATTTTATTAGAAATAATGAGGGCCGAGGAACAGGAATTCTCCTGCAGAATTCCGTTCGGTTTGAACAAAAACATTTTTCCAATAATCTAATATCAGCTACTATAGCATCAATTCCATTAAACTCACAACATACTGCTAGTTTGTTAGCACTCGTCTCAATCTACGTTCCCTGTAATGCTGGTCTCTTTACAGTCTTTTGACTACATCATAATTGGTGGAAATTTTAACTCTAGACATCCCCTTTGGGGTGACTCAGTTACAAATCAAAATGGCTCTATATTAACCTCTTGGTTCCAAGACAATAATTTTCTTGACCTGGATATTGTAGCGGCTCAAGGCCCAACTCGCCCTAGCTCTAATGCGACCACAACATTGCATGTTTAACTTTAGATTTAATTTCGGATCACTTTTCTGTCTTCATGAATATCCAATTAACGCAAAATTTTACACTTCCAGACTTTCCTCAGTTTTCTGCTAACTTTAAAAACACCAATTGGTCTGTTTTCAATCGTTCACTTTGCAATAATCTTTCAAACATAGAAATTCCTACGACCAGAAATTTGTCAAACTCAGAAATAGATAGCTTTATCCAGGCAATTACTGTAGCAATAACCACTTGTATGGATACAGACAGAAACTTCATCTCCTCTTCTGAAAAAGCTGAAGCGTTTGGATCCTTTTACTCTGATTTGTACTCTCTAAAAATTCCACTCACCTATCCCGAATCCTCTCTAGAAGTTACAACTTTTTATAGCTCTTTCTCTGTATGGAATGAAAATCTTCAAATCTCAAATTTCTCATCCTCGAATAGATCTGATGACACCAATGATGAATGTTTTACCTCCTCCAATTGTGTAGAGTCAATTATATCCTCACTTAACAATAAAAAATCTGCTGGTCCAGACAAAATCCCTAATTTCATCTTTCGCAAAGCAAAAGTTGTAATAGCCAAATTTCTAACTCCAATACTCAATAACTGCTTAATAATTGCTGAAATGGAAAAAAGCTAAACTTATACCAATTATAAAAAACAACACTCTAAACACAATAGACAATTTCCGACCTATCTCTCTTTTATCTAACTTAGGTAAAATCCTTGAAAAAATAATTCATTCAAAAATGCTTAATTTTTTTGAACAAACTAACTCTTTACAAGCTCAACAATTTGGTTTCAAACGTGGCCACTCTACAGAGCATGCTCTTCTTTATTTCCAGGACAAAATCTTAAACAACCTAAGAAATAAAAATTGTACTGTTGCTTGTGCGTTAGATTTAAAGAAAGCATTTGACTCGGTCTGCCATATGGGCCTAATCTTTAAACTTAACGAGCTAAATCTACCGTCATATCTTATTAAATTAATTCAAAACTTCCTCTCTAACCGCAGTCTTTCAGTTCTCTTTGAAAACGAAACTTCCTCCTCAAGCAATATTAATGCAGGCGTGCCCCAAGGCTCAATCCTTGGCCCCCTCCTCTTTAACATCTATCTGTATGACTTCCCAATTCACCATCTTAGTTCTGACGCCATACTATATGCAGATGACACCATTCTTTTAAGTCCCAATGAGAGACCGCATGAAGCCCTAAATTCAATTATATCGCATCTAAACGTGGTAATTCCTTATTACGAAAAATGGGGAATTTCCTTGAATTTGAATAAATGCGAGTTAATCTGCTTCCGCAAATCTTCTGGCAGAGGTCATCACCTTGCAGTACGAGAGAGTCGTTCTCTAAATCTTTCCATCTTGGGTAACCAAATCCCTTTAAAAAATCAATTAAATATCTAGGTATCAATTTACATGAAAGACTCAAAATGAATCCGCATACAAGGAAAGCCTTGAAAAACAGCAGAGCCGCTGCTGCGAAGCTTAAAATTTTACTTAATTCTAAACATGTTGAAAGTAGAACTAAGCCCCTTATGTATAAAACGCTAATCCGGCCCCTTATGGCCTATGGTTTCCTTATCTGGTTCCAAATCACTCCTAATGTCGCACTTGAACTTCTTAGATTTGAAAGGTATATTATTAGGAAGTGCATAAATAAAAGACGTAGACCATCCAGAAAATGGTACAGCAATAAGTTAATCTATGAAGACTCTGGTATATTCCCTTTGTTTGACTATCTCATTTTCCTTGCCAACAGAAGAATATCTGCACTACAAGATCATGACAACCCTATCCTATTAACTGGTACATTAATGATAGGTACTACATGTCGCCAATCAGTATCTCCAATGTCTTTTTTCAAAACCCCGATAGTGACCGCTTGTTTACTTCCTCTTTTTACAAAAAACAACTACCTAACACCTACAGAGGCTAAGCAATTCATTTTCTAAATAATAAAAAATATACATAAACAAATTGAAACTGACAAAATAACATATGTACAAATCTACAAATAAAAATTTAAAAGAAATGTTATTGCATACAACTAACCTTGTTCCTAAATATTTATAAATTATCACTATAAGTTCCTATACTAAATACTCTTATGTAAAAATTCACACAGAACCTTGAAATGTGATGATTTTTAACAAAAAAGTCATGTATATAAATTGAATATAGTGCTATAGTTTATTTGGGTTCTCTACCATCATAATCGTTCACTGGCATCAGTAATTTGGATAGAGACACCTATAGGTGTTTCTATCTGTTGTTTTAATTTTTTCACCATCTTTATTATTTATTTCTATTTATTATTTATTTTATTATTTGTTCTAGGTTAAGTTATATATTAGACATCGTCTTTTTGAGTGGATGTAATTTAAATAAAACGAAAAGACTCAGTCTTAAACACCTCAATGTACTCTAAAATAAAACTAAATTAATATCTAAGTTGTGTAGCCTGACCAATTCTAAGTCGGCAAAATATTCATAAGTAATCCTAAGTGACTATGTAAACATAGAATTAAAAAAAATGTATAAAAAACAAAATCTCAATAAAGTACATACACATACATGGATTAGGTCTAAGCAAACATATCATAAATGCTTAAATCGATCGATTAAACTATTGCTTGTAATGTCAATCTCTTCTGGCTAACCACAACTTCAATTTAACTATAGTCGGACCGGTAATTTTTTCTCGCACGGCTATAGTCTAAATTCTCAAAATGTGTCTATTAGAATATTAAATAATTACCATGGGAACGACTTTCAAATAAAAACTTATTTTATACTGAAAAACATATAAAGATAAAGACAGAATTGTTAGTACACCAAAATGAGCAGCATTCGGTAATTGGTAATAAATCAAGTTAAAAAATATTCTTCTATAATTTTTTTATATTTTAGATGGCTAATATGCGCAGAAACAAATTCAAAATTAGAACCAATTGGTAACAAAGCTGTTGCAATGCGTTCAGGGAATACTATTTGTTTTACTGATTTAAAATCAAACAAAAACTCATATTTTTTTGTCAATTGCCTTTCATCTGGAATGGGATTTTCTGCTTTTGCTGGACACAGCAGATTTGCACTATTTGGATATGCAGAGAATAATTTGAAACCACTTATACATATTATATCTTTTCCGAAGTTCAATAGGATTTCATTGCTTAATGGTAATATAACTCTTTATTACTCTTTATTGCACCAAAAATGTGCTTTTACTTATACTTCAGGAGGAACTGTTGGAGTGTATTCCGATTTATGCTTCTCTGAATCGGATTTATTGATATGCTTAAATGGGTATCCAAGATATAGTGTACAAATATGGAACTTTAAGATACAACAAGTTTTAAGTGAATATTTAGCATTTAAAAATTGCTCAATCATATCGTCAAGTATATTGTGCACAAATAACAATAATGCTCTAATATTACATTACTCTACTAAGACAAACGAGGTCCTTTTATGCGAATTATTCAGAGATGGAGACCAAATAACTCTTGTTAAACGAATAAAAAAAACAATTTATGATGTAGATGGGCTTAACCATTCCGTAGACTTCTGTTTTGGACTTGACGGATTTGTTTATTACTGCAATATGCATGGAACCATATATTCTGTAAGTTTTATTTTAAATAATTAATAATTAAGTAACCCCCCATTTACTTTGTTTGTTTTGGGAAAGATGCGTATTTCATGGGTTTTCATCTGTTTAGAGGGGTGGGTGGTGTTAAGGAAACACGGCGTTTCTGCAGTATAGCACGGAATGGAATTTGCGCCCCCACCGCCCACAATTGTGAGGGAGCCAACTTTTTGTGGCAGAGCATCCAAAGTTTGGAGTGTTTTTTTTTTTGGAAAACATCGAGGGTGACTATAGTTCAATATCTTTTTGTTCCTCCTGTTAACGATGGAACTCTTTTGTTCCAACGAGATAGTCAAGGTGCATGTACCTTAGGATGTTTAAGGTGGAGTCTATTATTGATGTTTGATTCATGAGAAGTTGCATAACGTGGTCTTCATTTTCCTTGATGTCATTTTGATACCTCCTGTGCACATTCCGAATCAATGACTTCAACTAAGGAATTGGCGATTCCATGACATTTTCTAGAAAAACATTTGCTAGAAAAACATTTTCTCGAAAAACATTTGCTCGAACGTAATTTTTTGGTAAAATAAATAACCGAAAAATTTTAAAAAAAACTCACGTTTCGCGAACAAAAATTACTCGCGATAGTTTTTAGAAGGATGAAAACATAGACTATTTAGTTTTCGAGAAAATGTTTTTCGAGCAAATGTCGTTTTATACATTTTCTAGCAAATGTTCTTCGAGCAAATGTTTTTCGAGAAAATGTTTTTCTAGCAAATGTTTTTCGAGTAAGTGTCTGGGTACCGGAATTGGCTATAGTTCCAACTATATTGAAAGCTCCGCGTTTCGATCTTGCCTTCTGGAGGTTCCATGAGAAGAATTCATTGCTTCTTCTGATCTCTTCCTGTGTTTGACTAAATTGGTTGATTATTGTCGTGCATGAATTGTTCTGCGGTATGACCTGGCAGAGTTGTCGTAAAGATTGAATTCCCTTTGCGAGTTCATTGAATTCAATCCAGTATGGTGTTAGTTCTTCCATGAGAAGAATTCATTGCCTCTTCTGATCTCTTCCTGTATTTGACTAAATTAGTGGATTATTGTCGTGCATGAATTGTTCTGCGGTATGACCTGGCAGCATTGTCGTAAAGATTGAATTCCCTTTTCGAGTTCATTGAATTCAATCCAGTATGGTGTTAGTTCACAGTAGATAACCAAGTTTCATTCATTGGCTGCCAAATTTGCTGTTCCTAGAGCTTCAATATTGTTAAGAAATTTCGGCTTTCCAGTTCGTAAAGATTTTACAAATATAACACAACACAAGTTTATTAATTTACAAATAACAACTTTAATTAACAAACAGTAAAAATTATACTAGTTCAAAATTTATATTGGTGATAACTTTAAATGTACACAAAAACACTAATTACAACAACACTTGTATTTCACTATAATTCTCTGAGTTTGTAGCAGTATTTCTTTCTTCTTTGCAATCACTTTTTTAACTTAACTGGTTGAATTTTAAATAAGAACTGAACTGCTTCGGCCAAACGCCTCTTTTTACACTCATTGAAAAGTTTTCAGAAACTTCCAATCTTAGAGACAGAAGACCTTCTGGTTCCCTGAACTGTATTAATGATTTTTGGTGCTCGCTCCACCATTGGAACTTTGGTTCTTCTCAGTAAGGCGATGAAGGCTTCGTGAAACATCTGTGAAGTTCGGCACAAACCGTCGATAGTAGGAGCATAGCATCAGAAAATTTTGCAGCTCATGTAAATTCTTTGGTACCGTCCATTCCTTAACACCTTCCAACTTCTTAGGATCCGTGCGTACTCCTTGACTGCATACTATGTGGCCCAAATAATTCACCTAATTTTTGAAAAGGCTACATTTTGGTGGACTTAACTTTAACCCGGCTGCTTTTATCGTTACCAGAACTTGCCGAAGAATATTCATCTGCTCTTTAATTGTGCTAACAAAAACAATGATGTCATCCAAATAAACTAGACATGTCTTCCAGCTAAGATCTCGCAAAACGTGTTTCATCAACTGCTCGATTGTAGCAGGAGCGTTGCACAAACCAAACGGCATTACAAAAAATCTGGCTCCGGATCAGGTGTCCAATGTGTCATCTATACGTGCTAATGGATAACTATTCTCCTTGGTGACATTTTTCAGTTTCCGATAGTCCACACAAAATTTCGTTGAGCCATCTTTCTTTTGAACAAGTACTACAGGTGAGCTCCATGGGCTTTTAGACCTCTCTATAACACCATCTCGTCGATCTTCTTGACCAGTGTTTCTGTCTCTTGTTGTTTAGCAAGTGGTAATCATCTTGGCGGCTGTCAAATTGGAGTAGCATTTTCTCTATCGATTCGATGTCGGATTAAATTGGTTTTTCCAATGTCGTTATCCCTGACAGCAAACACGTCGGAAAATTGTTTTAGCGCCTTTTCTGCTACTTCTCACTGTGCTACTGAAAGATGTTGACACAGCGAACAAATTATCTACCTCCTTTCTCTACTTTTACAGGCTGGCAGTTTTCGATGCAGCTTACTCCATGAGTATTGCCAATGACTGTTCCTTTTCTTATTACGTTCGGTGATGGGCTAACGTTCATTATTCTCACTTGTATCTTGGGCTGGAGTTTGACAAGAGTTCTTCCGCATAGCACTCCGTTCTTGTTGAAATTGGTTGGCTCCACTATTCATACTCTACTGCCTCCAAGACCACCGTTCGCCTTGCCATATATGATTTTCTCGCACAACAGTGGTGTCACTACTTTTTCTTCAGTTATGACTCTAAGCCCACCACTCTGATTGTCATTTACTTGCAATGGTACTTCCACATTATGCTAGTTAAACACGTGGTTCTTTAGATCAAGGGACAGCTCGTGCTCTGTCATGAAATCTAGGCCCAATATGCATTCATATGTAAAGCTGGCAACAATAAACCGATGAGAAAACCGCATTTCTCCAAAAAAGACATTACAGAGCACTATCCTTTTATTTCTGCAGCTTCATCTGTCGCTGTGCTCAAATTATAGCGAAATACTTTTTCCACTAATGTTTGTCTCGAGGGTTTTCACTTCTTCGTGATTTTCATTTATCTCACCTTTAAGCGATCTTTTAATTCCACTTATTTCACCTTTTAGCGTTGTTTAAACTCCATTTATTTCCCATTTGAGCGTTTCTTGAATTCCGCTCATTTCACCTCTAAGTGATTCCAGCTTCTGATTTTGTTTATCAAATTTGGTATTAAGTTCTTGACTCTGCTGATAAATTTCCTTCTTCAGTTCTTAACTTTGTTTCTGCAATTGCTGAATTTACTGTTCAAACTTAACGGTCAATTTGGAACTTAACTGCTGATTTTGCTGTTGATAATCCATTGTGAGGCATCCATTACACAAATTCGGTTAAAAGAAGCGGTAAGTTGTGTTTTGTGTGTTTGTTTTTTGTAGTTATTTGGATTTCAAAGTGGATCCCAGAAATATACGTAGGCGGAGAACGAATGCTTTCGCTGTGTTTAAATATGTACATGTCCACAGGCCAGCAATTCTGGCACTGAGTAAAACTCAGGTATTTAATAATTCTGATACATCGGAATTAAATCTGCCTGGTTATAACTTGCTAGCATTATTTTTCCGTCGACGCGGACTCGCAATCTATGTCCGGAGTGATGTTGCGTTTCAGCTATTGCCTCAATTCAGCCAAAGTTCCAATCCGGAATTCAATTTTATTTGGCTCTAAGTAAAGGTACAAGAGCGCATCATCCACTACTGTTTCCTTAACAGGAGCGCCTACTTAGACAGTGTTTCAACTCAGAGCGAGTTTGATGCACTATCTGATTCAATCTTAAGAATTGTCACAAAACATCGTAAAAATGAAATCGTTATTTCGGGCGATTTCAATGTACACAATTCTGGGTGCCTTCGGCATTCTGGCCAGACAACACCCAAAGGAAGGTGTGTTGAGTTATTCGCTGAGTTTAATAACCTTACTCAGCTTATAAATGAGCCTACACGAATACCTGACATTGCAAATCATTCCGCAAACACCCTTAACTTGTTCCTTACCTCTCGTCCTGATAAATACTCCGTCAATGTATTATCGCCACTAGGCTCATCAGACCATTATGTAGTATCAGCTAATTTCTCGTTAATAAACCACGCAGTTAGAGAAAAAACTCACAAAAAAACAGTATGGTAATACGAGAAAGTCAATTGGGACGGCCTTAACAAATACCAGAAATGATTGCAATGCCCATTTTCGGCGAGTCAAATTCGCCTACGAACAAAAATTGAGGCAAAAAATACTACAATGTCCCAAAGGTAGTAAAAATTTTTGGTCGTTTGTGAAAAGAATCGAAAATACAACCTCGTCGTCGATTCCAACGCTCATTTATAACGACATTCCAGTTGTCAGCTCTTTAGATAAGGCCAATCTGTTTGCTGCGTATTTCGCAGCTAGCTTTACGCTTCAAGATTGTGCATTGCTGCCTCCTGAACCTCAGAGTATTGAACACTCTATGGGACAGATATTCATTCGTACTCGTGCAGTTGCTAGAGTTTTAAACGTTCTCAAAACCAACAAATCCGCTGGGCCAGATGAAAAATTCAAGAAATATTTCACTCCCTCTGATCTGGCTACCATATACAAGGCTCTTATTCGCCCTAAACTTGAGTACAATTGCCATATCTGGTTTGGTGCGCCTAAGACTACTTTGCATAAACTAGACAGAATACAAAACCGCGCGATAAAACTTGTCGGTGACGAAAATATAGCGAAATCAATAAGAGAATCTAGAAAAGAACACCACAGGAACGTTTCTTGCTTGTTTGTTTTATCGCTTCTTCTACCAGCGGTGCTCAAGAGAAATAGCCAGCTGCATGCCACCTCTCCTTGAATTCAACCGCAATACTCGTGGCGCTCTAAATGCTCATCAGTTTACACTCAAGCCCATCTTCGGACGTACAGTTAAATTCAGGGATTCGTTCTTCAGCCGTACAACACGTATGTGGAATGCTATGCCAAGCTATGTCTTTCCACATCACTATGATCCACAGGCATTCAAAACACAAGCTCATAGACATCTCCTCTTTTCTCCTCCTCTTTCTTAACGCCCACGCTGTGCCAAGCATATAGCCGAGCATTATAAGGGTGCGAACCCCTTGAAGTGTGCGCGAATTATAAAAAAAAAAAAAAAAAAACTGACTCTTGTATTTTCAGCATTTGCGTCAATCGGTGTTGTCAATGGTTCAGCAATTAAGACGTGGAGGGGAATTTGTGCGGTGAGATTATTTTGATCTGACGAAAGCGGTGTTAATTGCCGTGAATTAAGTATTGCCTCAACTTTAATCATTAAGGTCTCAAATTCTTCATATGTCAAGAGCGCTGATGACACGCTTCGATAAATCACTGTTTTGCTGATTTAACGGCGGCCTCCCATAAGCCGCCAAAGTGGGTAGATCGAGGTGGTATGAAAATGAAATCGTTGCCTTTTGCGCTGCATAAGGTGGTAACTGATTCTTGACCTTGCGTGAAATACACGGTCTGATTAAGTTCCTGAAGCTGATTTCTAGCACTAAAAAAATTGGTCGCGTTGCCACAGTATAAGTTTTCAACGTGGCCTCGTCTTCCCTTGAAACGTTGCTCCTATAAAAGCTCCCGTTTTTAAAGCACTAACAATCTCCAGGTGAACAGCCTAAGAAGCAAATCAGCAAAATATCTACCACTGTAGTGAATCCATATCGGCCCGCAAAAGTCCACTCCCGAATTGATGAATGGATGGGTTGGTTTTATTCGATCGGCTGGTAGACTGTCCATTATCAGAGAGCGCAATTTTTGTTTTGCTCTTGTACACTGAATGCAGTTCTGCATTATAGATCTGGCAATAGTGTTATCTTTAATCGATCAGAATTGCTGCCTAGTAATGGCCAAAAGAGTCTGTGGTCCAACGTGCTTATTTCGCAATGAATTTCTGTCATTATCATATTTGTGAAAGGATGCCTGTAGGGTAGCAAGATAGGATGTTTTGCGCCGTATGAAAGCACTGATGCTTCTAGTCTTCCTCCAACTCGCATGATATCATTTGCATCCACAAATGGCGCAAGACTGCTTATGGCGCTGGTTTTCTTACACTCGCTATATTGTTTAAGATGGGCCATATCCGAACGGAACTCGTCTTTCTGCAGAACTCGGAAAATGTTATGAAGAGAGTCTATTAATTCTTTGCTGGATAGTTCTTTGTTTCTGATTATCTTCCCTTCGCGCCCTTTAATTCTGCTGATGAATCGTAGTATGTACGCAGTGATCCGCTGGACCCTTTTAAATGAGTTTCCATGATTGATTTTGTAGATGAAGTGAACTAAGTTATGATCATTACCTGTTATCGGTAACGCATTTGGGTTAAGTTGCTGCTCGCACAATGCCGATTTGTTGTTAGGTGGTGACCAAGATGATTCTCGACCATGAAGAAATAGGGGACCGTAGAACCAAAGATTGCACTCTTTAAATTTTTCCGTAGTAACTCCTCGTGTTAGTAAATCAGCTGGATTCTCCTTGGGTTTTACGTGACGCCATTGTAGTGGTGTGATACTAACCTTCATCGAGGATAAGTTGGAACTAAAATATAACTAAAAGTTGGAAAGGATTTTTCAGACGAATTTATCCATGCTAAGACTATTTCAGAGCACTCCAAAAATACGTCGAAGCATCTTCGTATCCAATATCCTTTTTTTTTTTTTTGAAAGGGAAGATCCGTTCCTAGTTTGCCGGAGCACAGCTCTAGCCGTGGAATTGTTGGCTTCTTAACCTTGTCCTTCCTAGTGGTACTACGCGAGATTAAGCGCACAACAATCGTACTATGATGATTCCGGCACTTACTGGTGATCGTATGTAGAAGGAGTTCCCGTACGCCGGAAGCATCAGCGTACACGTGAACTTGTGTTATCTTTGGAGTCTGGTTCAAAAATATGTGTCGTGGAATCCGGATGAGACTTATTGCCTTGAGGTCGTCACGGAATCTTGACCATTGTCTCCTGAGGTTAAGCTGTATCCACATCTAATTTTAATTTCCACAGCGGTTGCAGGAATATTTTTCCGGTAATTACCCCTGGAGCCATGATTTGCGCACCACTTGCGAAGGTTGAATCCTGCTCCATGAAGTACGTCAATCAACAGCCTTTGTTCCTTGAGAAAGATGTTGTAGACATTTTATTGATAAATATTGGGCGGATGATGTGCCGTACGTCACGGTATTCAGCTGATAACATTTTACGGGTTCTGGTGTTTCCTACCTCCACAGAATCAATTGGTATTTTCGATCTTTTTCATGAATCGATACTTGTCTATACATTTTTTGTATATCTGCTGTAAAAATAAACTGTGGTATCCGGAATCTTAGCAGAATTGTGAATATGTCATCTTGGATTCTGGGGACTTCATTCAGGATATTGTTGAGAGATATATTGGAGGATGTTTTGCATGACGCGTCAAATAGGGCTCTCAACTTGGTGGTCCTGCTATCAGGTTTTTGAACGCAATGATGAGGAAAAAAGTAGTGTAGCTAATTTCCTGGTGGGAGAGCAACTTCCATCATGTGATTTAGGTGAGATACTCATTCATAAATTGATATGATTGTTGCTTAAGATCTTAATGAAATACTAGTCGTCTCTCTAATACATATAAACGGCGGAGGGCGATGTATTAAGACTCCCAAAGCCTAGAAGGATCGTCTGGAAGTGGTAGTCTGACGGTAAATCGGCACTTGATGTCCCGATGAGTTGTCTGAACAAAATGTTTTTCACACCATTTTTCTGCTTCATCTGTCGCTGTGCTCAAATTATAGCGAAATACTTTTTCCACTAATGTTTGTCTCGAGGGTTTTCACTTCTTCGTGATTTTCATTTATCTCACCTTTAAGCGATCTTTTAATTCCACTTATTTCACCTTTTAGCGTTGTTTAAACTCCATTTATTTCCCATTTGAGCGTTTCATGAATTCCGCTCATTTCACCTCTAAGTGATTCCAGCTTCTGATTTTGTTTATCAAATTTGGTATTAAGTTCTTGACTCTGCTGATAAATTTCCTTCTTCAGTTCTTAACTTTGTTTCTGCAATTGCTGAATTTACTGTTCAAACTTAACGGTCAATTTGGAACTTAACTGCTGATTTTGCTGTTGATAATCCATTGTGAGGCATCCATTACACAAATTCGGTTAAAAGAAGCGGTAAGTTGTGTTTTGTGTATTTGTTTTTTGTAGTTATTTGGATTTCAAAGTGGATCCCAGAAATATACGTAGGCGGAGAACGAATGCTTTCGCTGTGTTTAAATATGTACATGTCCACAGGCCAGCAATTCTGGCACTGAGTAAAACTCAGGTATTTAATAATTCTGATACATCGGAATTAAATCTGCCTGGTTATAACTTGCTAGCATTATTTTTCCGTCGACGCGGACTCGCAATCTATGTCCGGAGTGATGTTGCGTTTCAGCTATTGCCTCAATTCAGCCAAAGTTCCAATCCGGAATTCAATTTTATTTGGCTCTAAGTAAAGGTACAAGAGCGCATCATCCACTACTGTTTCCTTAACAGGAGCGCCTACTTAGACAGTGTTTCAACTCAGAGCGAGTTTGATGCACTATCTGATTCAATCTTAAGAATTGTCACAAAACATCGTAAAAATGAAATCGTTATTTCGGGCGATTTCAATGTACACAATTCTGGGTGCCTTCGGCATTCTGGCCAGACAACACCCAAAGGAAGGTGTGTTGAGTTATTCGCTGAGTTTAATAACCTTACTCAGCTTATAAATGAGCCTACACGAATACCTGACATTGCAAATCATTCCGCAAACACCCTTAACTTGTTCCTTACCTCTCGTCCTGATAAATACTCCGTCAATGTATTATCGCCCCTAGGCTCATCAGACCATTATGTAGTATGAGCTAATTTCTCGTTAATAAACCACGCAGTTAGAGAAAAAACTCACAAAAAAACAGTATGGTAATACGAGAAAGTCAATTGGGACGGCCTTAACAAATACCAGAAATGATTGCAATGCCCATTTTCGGCGAGTCAAATTCGCCTACGAACAAAAATTGAGGCAAAAAATACTACAATGTACAATGAATCGAAAATACAACCTCGTCGTCGATTCCAACGCTCATTTATAACGACATTCCAGTTGTCAGCTCTTTAGATAAGGCCAATCTGTTTGCTGCGTATTTCGCAGCTAGCTTTACGCTTCAAGATTGTGCATTGCTGCCTCCTGAACCTCAGAGTATTGAACACTCTATGGGACAGATGTTCATTCGTACTCGTGCAGTTGCTAGAGTTTTAAACGTTCTCAAAACCAACAAATCCGCTGGGCCAGATGGTATTTCCCCATTAGCTCTGAAAGGGTGTTCTTCCAAGCTGGCATTACCATTGCGTAAGCTTTTTCATCCATCCTATTCTTCTGGACTCTTCCCGAGAAGTTGGAAAAAAGCCTTTGTCCAGCCCATACCCAAAAATGGCGAGCCGTCGGCTCCTTCTTCGTACCGACTCATAGCACCTACATCAATTTTTTCCATGGTCATGGAAACGCTGGCAACGAGTAATCAATCGAGGAGAATTTAACGCTTTCAAAACCCAATGCTGTCTCCTGTCGTCCAAGCGAATCCTAAACCCCATGCCATGAATGGCACTTGCATCGAGGAAACTGAAAATCTCGCAATTCTCGGTATGTGCGTTAACGACAAGCTTCGTTGGAATGACTACATATTTACCGTCCTTAAAAATGCTGCTTTCTAGCCTGGTTCAAGAAATATTTCACTCCCTCTGATCTGGCTACCATATACAAGGCTCTTATTCGCCCTAAACTTGAGTACAATTGCCATATCTGGTCTGGTGCGCCTAAGACTACTTTGCATAAACTAGACAGAATACAAAACCGCGCGATAAAACTTGTCGGTGACGAAAATATAGCGAAATCAATAAGAGAATCTAGAAAAGAACACCACAGGAACGTTTCTTGCTTGTCTGTTTTATCGCTTCTTCTACCAGCGGTGCTCAAGAGAAATAGCCAGCTGCATGCCACCTCTCCTTGAATTCAACCGCAATACTCGTGGCGCTCTAAATGCTCATCAGTTTACACTCAAGCCCATCTTCGGACGTACAGTTAAATTCAGGGATTCGTTCTTCAGCCGTACAACACGTATGTGGAATGCTCTGCCAAGCTCTGTCTTTCCACATCACTATGATCCACAGGCATTCAAAACACAAGCTCATAGACATCTCCTCTTTTCTCCTCCTCTTTCTTAACGCCCACGCTGTGCCAAGCATATAGCCGAGCATTATAAGGGTGCGAACCCCTTGAAGTGTGCGCGAATTATAAAAAAAAAAAAAAAAACTGACTCTTGTATTTTCAGCATTTGCGTCAATCGGTGTTGTCAATGGTTCAGCAATTAAGACGTGGAGGGGAATTTGTGCGGTGAGATTATTTTGATCTGACGAAAGCGGTGTTAATTGCCGTGAATTAAGTATTGCCTCAATTTTAATCATTAAGGTCTCAAATTCTTCATATGTCAAGAGCGCTGATGACACGCTTCGATAAATCACTGTTTTGCTGATTTAACGGCGGCCTCCCATAAGCCGCCAAAGTGGGTAGATCGAGGTGGTATGAAAATGAAATCGTTGCCTTTTGCGCTGCATAAGGTGGTAACTGATTCTTGACCTTGCGTGAAATACACGGTCTGATTAAGTTCCTGAAGCTGATTTCTAGCACTAAAAAAATTGGTTGCCACAGTATAAGTTTTCAACGTGGCCTCGTCTTCCCTTGAAACGTTGCTCCTATAAAAGCTCCCGTTTTTAAAGCACTAACAATCTCCAGGTGAACAGCCTAAGAAGCAAATCAGCAAAATATCTACCACTGTAGTGAATCCATATCGGCCCGCAAAAGTCCACTCCCGAATTGATGAATGGATGGGTTGGTTTTATTCGATCGGCTGGTAGACTGTCCATTATCAGAGAGCGCAATTTTTGTTTTGCTCTTGTACACTGAATGCAGTTCTGCATTATAGATCTGGCAATAGTGTTATCTTTAATCGATCAGAATTGCTGCCTAGTAATGGCCAAAAGAGTCTGTGGTCCAACGTGCTTATTTCGCAATGAATTTCTGTCATTATCATATTTGTGAAAGGATGCCTGTAGGGTAGCAAGATAGGATGTTTTGCGCCGTATGAAAGCACTGATGCTTCTAGTCTTCCTCCAACTCGCATGATATCATTTGCATCCACAAATGGCGCAAGACTGCTTATGGCGCTGGTTTTCTTACACTCGCTATATTGTTTAAGATGGGCCATATCCGAACGGAACTCGTCTTTCTGCAGAACTCGGAAAATGTTATGAAGAGAGTCTATTAATTCTTTGCTGGATAGTTCTTTGTTTCTGATTATCTTCCCTTCGCGCCCTTTAATTCTGCTGATGAATCGTAGTATGTACGCAGTGATCCGCTGGACCCTTTTAAATGAGTTTCCATGATTGATTTTGTAGATAAAGTGAACTAAGTTATGATCATTACCTGTTATCGGTAACGCATTTGGGTTAAGTTGCTGCTCGCACAATGCCGATTTGTTGTTAGGTGGTGACCAAGATGATTCTCGACCATGAAGAAATAGGGGACCGTAGAACCAAAGATTGCACTCTTTAAATTTTTCCGTAGTAACTCCTCGTGTTAGTAAATCAGCTGGATTCTCCTTGGGTTTTACGTGACGCCATTGTAGTGGTGTGATACTAACCTTCATCGAGGATAAGTTGTTAGCACTAAAAGTTGGAAAGGATTTTTCAGACGAATTTATCCATGCTAAGACTATTTCAGAGCACTCCAAAAATACGTCGAAGCATCTTCGTATCCAATATCCTTTTTTTTTTTGAAAGGGAAGATCCGTTCCTAGTTTGGCGGAGCACAGCTCTAGCCGTGGAATTGTTGGCTTCTTAACCTTGTCCTTCCTAGTGGTACTACGCGAGATTAAGCGCACAACAATCGTACTATGATGATTCCGGGACTTACTGGTGATCGTATGTAGAAGGAGGCCCCGTACGCCTTTCCGGAAGCATCAGCGTACACGTGAACTTGTGTTATCTTTGGAGTCTGGTTCAAAAATATGTGTCGTGGAATCCGGATGAGACTTATTGCCTTGAGGTCGTCACGGAATCTTGACCATTGTCTCCTGAGGTTAAGCTGTATCCACATCTAATTTTAATTTCCACAGCGGTTGCAGGAATATTTTTCCGGTAATTACCCCTGGAGCCATGATTTGCGCACCACTTGCGAAGGTTGAATCCTGCTCCATGAAGTACGTCAATCAACAGCCTTTGTTCCTTGAGAAAGATGTTGTAGACATTTTATTGATAAATATTGGGCGGATGATGTGCCGTACGTCACGGTATTCAGCTGATAACATTTTACGGGTTCTGGTGTTTCCTACCTCCACAGAATCAATTGGTATTTTCGATCTTTTTCATGAATCGATACTTGTCTATACATTTTTTGTATATCTGCTGTAAAAATAAACTGTGGTATCCGGAATCTTAGCAGAATTGTGAATATGTCATCTTGGATTCTGGGGACTTCATTCAGGATATTGTTGAGAGATATATTGGAGGATGTTTTGCATGACGCGTCAAATAGGGCTCTCAACTTGGTGGTCCTGCTATCAGGTTTTTGAACGCAATGATGAGGAAAAAAGTAGTGTAGCGAATTTCCTGGTGGGAGAGCAACTTCCATCATGTGATTTAGGTGAGATACTCATTCATAAATTGATATGATTGTTGCTTAAGATCTTAATGAAATACTAGTCGTCTCTCTAATACATATAAACGGCGGAGGGCGATGTATTAAGACTCCCCAAGCATAGATGGATCGTCTGGAAGTGGTAGTCTGACGGTAAATCGGCACTTGATGTCCCGATGAGTTGTCTGAACAAAATGTTTTTCACACCATTTTTCTGCTTCATCTGTCGCTGTGCTCAAATTATAGCGAAATACTTTTTCCACTAATGTTTGTCTCGAGGGTTTTCACTTCTTCGTGATTTTCATTTATCTCACCTTTAAGCGATCTTTTAATTCCACTTATTTCACCTCTGCCTGGTTATAACTTGCTAGCATTATTTTTCCGTCGACGCGGACTCGCAATCTATGTCCGGAGTGATGTTGCGTTTCAGCTATTGCCTCAATTCAGCCAAAGTTCCAATCCGGAATTCAATTTTATTTGGCTCTAAGTAAAGGTACAAGAGCGCATCATCCACTACTGTTTCCTTAACAGGAGCGCCTACTTAGACAGTGTTTCAACTCAGAGCGAGTTTGATGCACTATCTGATTCAATCTTAAGAATTGTCACAAAACATCGTAAAAATGAAATCGTTATTTCGGGCGATTTCAATGTACACAATTCTGGGTGCCTTCGGCATTCTGGCCAGACAACACCCAAAGGAAGGTGTGTTGAGTTATTCGCTGAGTTTAATAACCTTTCTCAGCTTATAAATGAGCCTACACGAATACCTGACATTGCAAATCATTCCGCAAACACCCTTAACTTGTTCCTTACCTCTCGTCCTGATAAATACTCCGTCAATGTATTATCGCCCCTAGGCTCATCAGACCATTATGTAGTATCAGCTAATTTCTCGTTAATAAACCACGCAGTTAGAGAAAAAACTCACAAAAAAACAGTATGGTAATACGAGAAAGTCAATTGGGACGGCCTTAACAAATACCAGAAATGATTGCAATGCCCATTTTCGGCGAGTCAAATTCGCCTACGAACAAAAATTGAGGCAAAAAATACTACAATGTCCCAAAGGTAGTAAAAATTTTTGGTCGTTTGTGAAAAGAATCGAAAATACAACCTCGTCGTCGATTCCAACGCTCATTTATAACGACATTCCAGTTGTCAGCTCTTTAGATAAGGCCAATCTGTTTGCTGCGTATTTCGCAGCTAGCTTTACGCTTCAAGATTGTGCATTGCTGCCTCCTGAACCTCAGAGTATTGAACACTCTATGGGACAGATATTCATTCGTACTCGTGCAGTTGCTAGAGTTTTAAACGTTCTCAAAACCAACAAATCCGCTGGGCCAGATGGTATTTCCCCATTAGCTCTGAAAAGGTGTTCTTCCAAGCTGGCATTACCATTGCGTAAGCTTTTTCATCCATCCTATTCTTCTGGACTCTTCCCGAGAAGTTGGAAAACAGCCCATACCCAAAAATGGCGAGCCGTCGGCTCCTTCTTCGTACCGACTCATAGCACCTACATCAATTTTTTCCATGGTCATGGAAACGCTGGCAACGAGTAATCAATCGAGGAGAATTTAACGCTTTCAAAACCCAATGCTGTCTCCTGTCGTCCAAGCGAATCCTAAACCCCATGCCATGAATGGCACTTGCATCGAGGAAACTGAAAATCTCGCAATTCTCGGTATGTGCGTTAACGACAAGCTTCGTTGGAATGACTACATATTTACCGTCCTTAAAAATGCTGCTTTCTAGCCTGGTTCAAGAAATATTTCACTCCCTCTGATCTGGCTACCATATACAAGGCTCTTATTCGCCCTAAACTTGAGTACAATTGCCATATCTGGTCTGGTGCGCCTAAGACTACTTTGCATAAACTAGACAGAATACAAAACCGCGCGATAAAACTTGTCGGTGACGAAAATATAGCGAAATCAATAAGAGAATCTAGAAAAGAACACCACAGGAACGTTTCTTGCTTGTCTGTTTTATCGCTTCTTCTACCAGCGGTGCTCAAGAGAAATAGCCAGCTGCATGCCACCTCTCCTTGAATTCAACCGCAATACTCGTGGCGCTCTAAATGCTCATCAGTTTACACTCAAGCCCATCTTCGGACGTACAGTTAAATTCAGGGATTCGTTCTTCAGCCGTACAACACGTATGTGGAATGCTCTGCCAAGCTCTGTCTTTCCACATCACTATGATCCACAGGCATTCAAAACACAAGCTCATAGACATCTCCTCTTTTCTCCTCCTCTTTCTTAACGCCCACGCTGTGCCAAGCATATAGCCGAGCATTATAAGGGTGCGAACCCCTTGAAGTGTGCGCGAATTATAAAAAAAAAAAAACTGACTCTTGTATTTTCAGCATTTGCGTCAATCGGTGTTGTCAATGGTTCAGCAATTAAGACGTGTAGGGGAATTTGTGCGGTGAGATTATTTTGATCTGACGAAAGCGGTGTTAATTGCCGTGAATTAAGTATTGCCTCAATTTTAATCATTAAGGTCTCAAATTCTTCATATGTCAAGAGCGCTGATGACACGCTTCGATAAATCACTGTTTTGCTGATTTAACGGCGGCCTCCCATAAGCCGCCAAAGTGGGTAGATCGAGGTGGTATGAAAATGAAATCGTTGCCTTTTGCGCTGCATAAGGTGGTAACTGATTCTTGACCTTGCGTGAAATACACGGTCTGATTAAGTTCCTGAAGCTGATTTCTAGCACTAAAAAAATTGGTCGCGTTGCCACAGTATAAGTTTTCAACGTGGCCTCGTCTTCCCTTGAAACGTTGCTCCTATAAAAGCTCCCGTTTTTAAAGCACTAACAATCTCCAGGTGAACAGCCTAAGAAGCAAATCAGCAAAATATCTACCACTGTAGTGAATCCATATCGGCCCGCAAAAGTCCACTCCCGAATTGATGAATGGATGGGTTGGTTTTATTCGATCGGCTGGTAGACTGTCCATTATCAGAGAGCGCAATTTTTGTTTTGCTCTTGTACACTGAATGCAGTTCTGCATTATAGATCTGGCAATAGTGTTATCTTTAATCGATCGGAATTGCTGCCTAGTAATGGCCAAAAGAGTCTGTGGTCCAACGTGCTTATTTCGCAATGAATTTCTGTCATTATCATATTTGTGAAAGGATGCCTGTAGGGTAGCAAGATAGGATGTTTTGCGCCGTATGAAAGCACTGATGCTTCTAGTCTTCCTCCAACTCGCATGATATCATTTGCATCCACAAATGGCGCAAGACTGCTTATGGCGCTGGTTTTCTTACACTCGCTATATTGTTTAAGATGGGCCATATCCGAACGGAACTCGTCTTTCTGCAGAACTCGGAAAATGTTATGAAGAGAGTCTATTAATTCTTTGCTGGATAGTTCTTTGTTTCTGATTATCTTCCCTTCGCGCCCTTTAATTCTGCTGATGAATCGTAGTATGTACGCAGTGATCCGCTGGACCCTTTTAAATGAGTTTCCATGATTGATTTTGTAGATAAAGTGAACTAAGTTATGATCATTACCTGTTATCGGTAACGCATTTGGGTTAAGTTGCTGCTCGCACAATGCCGATTTGTTGTTAGGTGGTGACCAAGATGATTCTCGACCATGATGAAATAGGGGACCGTAGAACCAAAGATTGCACTCTTTAAATTTTTCCGTAGTAACTCCTCGTGTTAGTAAATCAGCTGGATTCTCCTTGGGTTTTACGTGACGCCATTGTAGTGGTGTGATACTAACCTTCATCGAGGATAAGTTGTTAGCACTAAAAGTTGGAAAGGATTTTTCAGACGAATTTATCCATGCTAAGACTATTTCAGAGCACTCCAAAAATACGTCGAAGCATCTTCGTATCCAATATCCTTTTTTTTTTGAAAGGGAAGATCCGTTCCTAGTTTGGCGGAGCACAGCTCTAGCCGTGGAATTGTTGGCTTCTTAACCTTGTCCTTCCTAGTGGTACTACGCGAGATTAAGCGCACAACAATCGTACTATGATGATTCCGGGACTTACTGGTGATCGTATGTAGAAGGAGGCCCCGTACGCCTTTCCGGAAGCATCAGCGTACACGTGAACTTGTGTTATCTTTGGAGTCTGGTTCAAAAATATGTGTCGTGGAATCCGGATGAGACTTATTGCCTTGAGGTCGTCACGGAATCTTGACCATTGTCTCCTGAGGTTAAGCTGTATCCACATCTAATTTTAATTTCCACAGCGGTTGCAGGAATATTTTTCCGGTAATTACCCCTGGAGCCATGATTTGCGCACCACTTGCGAAGGTTGAATCCTGCTCCATGAAGTACGTCAATCAACAGCCTTTGTTCCTTGAGAAAGATGTTGTAGACATTTTATTGATAAATATTGGGCGGATGATGTGCCGTACGTCACGGTATTCAGCTGATAACATTTTACGGGTTCTGGTGTTTCCTACCTCCACAAAATCAATTGGTATTTTCGATCTTTTTCATGAATCGATACTTGTCTATACATTTTTTGTATATCTGCTGTAAAAATAAACTGTGGTATCCGGAATCTTAGCAGAATTGTGAATATGTCATCTTGGATTCTGGGGACTTCATTCAGGATATTGTTGAGAGATATATTGGAGGATGTTTTGCATGACGCGTCAAATAGGGCTCTCAACTTGGTGGTCCTGCTATCAGGTTTTTGAACGCAATGATGAGGAAAAAAGTAGTGTAGCGAATTTCCTGGTGGTAGAGCAACTTCCATCATGTGATTTAGGTGAGATACTCATTCATAAATTGATATGATTGTTGCTTAAGATCTTAATGAAATACTAGTCGTCTCTCTAATACATATAAACGGCGGAGGGCGATGTATTAAGACTCCCCAAGCCTAGAAGGATCGTCTGGAAGTGGTAGTCTGACGGTAAATCGGCACTTGATGTCCCGATGAGTTGTCTGAACAAAATGTTTTTCACACCATTTTTCTGCTTCATCTGTCGCTGTGCTCAAATTATAGCGAAATACTTTTTCCACTAATGTTTGTCTCGAGGGTTTTCACTTCTTCGTGATTTTCATTTATCTCACCTTTAAGCGATCTTTTAATTCCACTTATTTCACCTTTTAGCGTTGTTTAAACTCCATTTATTTCCCATTTGAGCGTTTCTTGAATTCCGCTCATTTCACCTCTAAGTGATTCCAGCTTCTGATTTTGTTTATCAAATTTGGTATTAAGTTCTTGACTCTGCTGATAAATTTCCTTCTTCAGTTCTTAACTTTGTTTCTGCAATTGCTGAATTTACTGTTCAAACTTAACGGTCAATTTGGAACTTAGCTGCTGATTTTGCTGTTGATAATCCATTGTGAGGCATCCATTACACAAATTCGGTTAAAAGAAGCGGTAAGTTGTGTTTTGTGTATTTGTTTTTTGTAGTTATTTGGATTTCAAAGTGGATCCCAGAAATATACGTAGGCGGAGAACGAATGCTTTCGCTGTGTTTAAATATGTACATGTCCACAGGCCAGCAATTCTGGCACTGAGTAAAACTCAGGTATTTAATAATTCTGATACATCGGAATTAAATCTGCCTGGTTATAACTTGCTAGCATTATTTTTCCGTCGACGCGGACTCGCAATCTATGTCCGGAGTGATGTTGCGTTTCAGCTATTGCCTCAATTCAGCCAAAGTTCCAATCCGGAATTCAATTTTATTTGGCTCTAAGTAAAGGTACAAGAGCGCATCATCCACTACTGTTTCCTTAACAGGAGCGCCTACTTAGACAGTGTTTCAACTCAGAGCGAGTTTGATGCACTATCTGATTCAATCTTAAGAATTGTCACAAAACATCGTAAAAATGAAATCGTTATTTCGGGCGATTTCAATGTACACAATTCTGGGTGCCTTCGGCATTCTGGCCAGACAACACCCAAAGGAAGGTGTGTTGAGTTATTCGCTGAGTTTAATAACCTTACTCAGCTTATAAATGAGCCTACACGAATACCTGACATTGCAAATCATTCCGCAAACACCCTTAACTTGTTCCTTACCTCTCGTCCTGATAAATACTCCGTCAATGTATTATCGCCCCTAGGCTCATCAGACCATTATGTAGTATCAGCTAATTTCTCGTTAATAAACCACGCAGTTAGAGAAAAAACTCACAAAAAAACAGTATGGTAATACGAGAAAGTCAATTGGGACGGCCTTAACAAATACCAGAAATGATTGCAATGCCCATTTTCGGCGAGTCAAATTCGCCTACGAACAAAAATTGAGGCAAAAAATACTACAATGTCCCAAAGGTAGTAAAAATTTTTGGTCGTTTGTGAAAAGAATCGAAAATACAACCTCGTCGTCGATTCCAACGCTCATTTATAACGACATTCCAGTTGTCAGCTCTTTAGATAAGGCCAATCTGTTTGCTGCGTATTTCGCAGCTAGCTTTACGCTTCAAGATTGTGCATTGCTGCCTCCTGAACCTCAGAGTATTGAACACTCTATGGGACAGATATTCATTCGTACTCGTGCAGTTGCTAGAGTTTTAAACGTTCTCAAAACCAACAAATCCGCTGGGCCAGATGGTATTTCCCCATTAGCTCTGAAAAGGTGTTCTTCCAAGCTGGCATTACCATTGCGTAAGCTTTTTCATCCATCCTATTCTTCTGGACTCTTCCCGAGAAGTTGGAAAACAGCCTTTGTCCAGCCCATACCCAAAAATGGCGAGCCGTCGGCTCCTTCTTCGTACCGACTCATAGCACCTACATCAATTTTTTCCATGGTCATGGAAACGCTGGCAACGAGTAATCAATCGAGGAGAATTTAACGCTTTCAAAACCCAATGCTGTCTCCTGTCGTCCAAGCGAATCCTAAACCCCATGCCATGAATGGCACTTGCATCGAGGAAACTGAAAATCTCGCAATTCTCGGTATGTGCGTTAACGACAAGCTTCGTTGGAATGACTACATATTTACCGTCCTTAAAAATGCTGCTTTCTAGCCTGGTTCAAGAAATATTTCACTCCCTCTGATCTGGCTACCATATACAAGGCTCTTATTCGCCCTAAACTTGAGTACAATTGCCATATCTGGTCTGGTGCGCCTAAGACTACTTTGCATAAACTAGACAGAATACAAAACCGCGCGATAAAACTTGTCGGTGACGAAAATATAGCGAAATCAATAAGAGAATCTAGAAAAGAACACCACAGGAACGTTTCTTGCTTGTCTGTTTTATCGCTTCTTCTACCAGCGGTGCTCAAGAGAAATAGCCAGCTGCATGCCACCTCTCCTTGAATTCAACCGCAATACTCGTGGCGCTCTAAATGCTCATCAGTTTACACTCAAGCCCATCTTCGGACGTACAGTTAAATTCAGGGATTCGTTCTTCAGCCGTACAACACGTATGTGGAATGCTCTGCCAAGCTCTGTCTTTCCACATCACTATGATCCACAGGCATTCAAAACACAAGCTCATAGACATCTCCTCTTTTCTCCTCCTCTTTCTTAACGCCCACGCTGTGCCAAGCATATAGCCGAGCATTATAAGGGTGCGAACCCCTTGAAGTGTGCGCGAATTATAAAAAAAAAAAAAAAACTGACTCTTGTATTTTTAGCATTTGCGTCAATCGGTGTTGTCAATGGTTCAGCAATTAAGACGTGGAGGGGAATTTGTGCGGTGAGATTATTTTGATCTGACGAAAGCGGTGTTAATTGCCGTGAATTAAGTATTGCCTCAATTTTAATCATTAAGGTCTCAAATTCTTCATATGTCAAGAGCGCTGATGACACGCTTCGATAAATCACTGTTTTGCTGATTTAACGGCGGCCTCCCATAAGCCGCCAAAGTGGGTAGATCGAGGTGGTATGAAAATGAAATCGTTGCCTTTTGCGCTGCATAAGGTGGTAACTGATTCTTGACCTTGCGTGAAATACACGGTCTGATTAAGTTCCTGAAGCTGATTTCTAGCACTAAAAAAATTGGTCGCGTTGCCACAGTATAAGTTTTCAACGTGGCCTCGTCTTCCCTTGAAACGTTGCTCCTATAAAAGCTCCCGTTTTTAAAGCACTAACAATCTCCAGGTGAACAGCCTAAGAAGCAAATCAGCAAAATATCTACCACTGTAGTGAATCCATATCGGCCCGCAAAAGTCCACTCCCGAATTGATGAATGGATGGGTTGGTTTTATTCGATCGGCTGGTAGACTGTCCATTATCAGAGAGCGCAATTTTTGTTTTGCTCTTGTACACTGAATGCAGTTCTGCATTATAGATCTGGCAATAGTGTTATCTTTAATCGATCAGAATTGCTGCCTAGTAATGGCCAAAAGAGTCTGTGGTCCAACGTGCTTATTTCGCAATGAATTTCTGTCATTATCATATTTGTGAAAGGATGCCTGTAGGGTAGCAAGATAGGATGTTTTGCGCCGTATGAAAGCACTGATGCTTCTAGTCTTCCTCCAAATCGCATGATATCATTTGCATCCACAAATGGCGCAAGACTGCTTATGGCGCTGGTTTTCTTACACTCGCTATATTGTTTAAGATGGGCCATATCCGAACGGAACTCGTCTTTCTGCAGAACTCGGAAAATGTTATGAAGAGAGTCTATTAATTCTTTGCTGGATAGTTCTTTGTTTCTGATTATCTTCCCTTCGCGCCCTTTAATTCTGCTGATGAATCGTAGTATGTACGCAGTGATCCGCTGGACCCTTTTAAATGAGTTTCCATGATTGATTTTGTAGATAAAGTGAACTAAGTTATGATCATTACCTGTTATCGGTAACGCATTTGGGTTAAGTTGCTGCTCGCACAATGCCGATTTGTTGTTAGGTGGTGACCAAGATGATTCTCGACCATGAAGAAATAGGGGACCGTAGAACCAAAGATTGCACTCTTTAAATTTTTCCGTAGTAACTCCTCGTGTTAGTAAATCAGCTGGATTCTCCTTGGGTTTTACGTGACGCCATTGTAGTGGTGTGATACTAACCTTCATCGAGGATAAGTTGTTAGCACTAAAAGTTGGAAAGGATTTTTCAGACGAATTTATCCATGCTAAGACTATTTCAGAGCACTCCAAAAATACGTCGAAGCATCTTCGTATCCAATATCCTTTTTTTTTTGAAAGGGAAGATCCGTTCCTAGTTTGGCGGAGCACAGCTCTAGCCGTGGAATTGTTGGCTTCTTAACCTTGTCCTTCCTAGTGGTACTACGCGAGATTAAGCGCACAACAATCGTACTATGATGATTCCGGGACTTACTGGTGATCGTATGTAGAAGGAGGCCCCGTACGCCTTTCCGGAAGCATCAGCGTACACGTGAACTTGTATTATCTTTGGAGTCTGGTTCAAAAAGATGTGTCGTGGAATCCGGATGAGACTTATTGCCTTGAGGTCGTCACGGAATCTTGACCATTGTCTCCTGAGGTTAAGCTGTATCCACATCTAATTTTAATTTCCACAGCGGTTGCAGGAATATTTTTCCGGTAATTACCCCTGGAGCCATGATTTGCGCACCACTTGCGAAGGTTGAATCCTGCTCCATGAAGTACGTCAATCAACAGCCTTTGTTCCTTGAGAAAGATGTTGTAGACATTTTATTGATAAATATTGGGCGGATGATGTGCCGTACGTCACGGTATTCAGCTGATAACATTTTACGGGTTCTGGTGTTTCCTACCTCCACAGCTGTAAAAATAAACTGTGGTATCCGGAATCTTAGCAGAATTGTGAATATGTCATCTTGGATTCTGGGGACTTCATTCAGGATATTGTTGAGAGATATATTGGAGGATGTTTTGCATGACGCGTCAAATAGGGCTCTCAACTTGGTGGTCCTGCTATCAGGTTTTTGAACGCAATGATGAGGAAAAAAGTAGTGTAGCGAATTTCCTGGTGGGAGAGCAACTTCCATCATGTGATTTAGGTGAGATACTCATTCATAAATTGATATGATTGTTGCTTAAGATCTTAATGAAATACTAGTCGTCTCTCTAATACATATAAACGGCGGAGGGCGATGTATTAAGACTCCCCAAGCCTAGAAGGATCGTCTGGAAGTGGTAGTCTGACGGTAAATCGGCACTTGATGTCCCGATGAGTTGTCTGAACAAAATGTTTTTCACACCATTTTTCTGCTGTTGGGAGAGTTCCGTGTGATTCTTCCGGTTCTTCAGTTATCCAGAATTTTTCAATAAGTTTGTTTAGATTTTCGTCTTGAATGCACATACCGCAAGTAATAAATGAAGTTAGAGATTGTCCGATCCTCCTTGTTGCCATCATTCCAAAAACCGTGTTTTGAAGTTTAGGCATCTCGCTACTGCATCTTATTTGTCCAACAGAAAGAAGTTCATGATATTGTTACGAAAAGTAGTTAGTAGCGCAGATAATGGGATTCGAATCCTAGATAAATCGCAATGTACATGCTCGTCCAAACTAAAATTAGAATTAAAAATAGCATACTTTTAGGTTTTAAGACTATTAGATTAGATTATTTGAAATGTAACCGCCTGTAAGTTTGAATCATTACGTACTGGTCAAAAATGTAGGTGAACCGGTAATCACCAATATAAATTGTGAACTTGTGTTATTTTTACTGTTTCTTAATTAAAGTTATTATTTGTAAATAAATAAACTTGTGTTATGTTTTATTTGCGAAATCCTTTACGAACTCGAAAGCCTAAATTTCGTAACAATTGGGATTCTGCAAATTGTGAGACAGTAAAATTTTGCAAATCGGAAAACAATAAGATTTTGCAAATCGTTGGGCAATAAATAAATTAATTGGTGATTTTCCAAGCCTTGAGACTCCATAAAAAAATTTAAAAATTAGACCAATTCCTTAAAATTTTAAGCATATTTGTATTTCTGATGGACAAAACATTTTATAAAATTTTTGGAGTGAACGGGCTCTGAGGCCTGAGGGGCCCATACAAATTTTTAAAAAATTAGCCCGATTTCTTCAAATTTTAAACACATGTGTATCTCCAATGGACAAAACTTTTCGTAAAATTTTTGGAGTGAATGGGGGCTGAGGGCCCTCAGGCCCATATAAATTTTTTAAGAATTAACCCGATTTTCTTCAAATTTTCAACACATGTGTATCTCCGATGACAACACTTCCTATTGAAATTTGGAAGTGATCGAGCCACAAGGTCGGGGCTCCCAAAAAAATTTTTTACATATGTGTTTTTGTAAAAATTTTGAAGTAAAGGGGCTTTGCATTTATATGTATCTCCTTTTAGAGAATTTACATGAAAATTGTAATTTTTATGGGTGGTTTTATTTCTCTTTTAGTAAACTTAATATAGTGCTCTATGAACTATAAGGATCACCCCCTTAAACTTGGGGCCTTCCTGACCATCCAGCGTGCTTCCCGTGAGCGGGCTGTTAGTTGGATAGGATGAAGGAAAGGTCCTGCCTATGCTGGTACGTGGGTTCGTGCTAATCGCCTTTTTAGCCCGGGAATCCCTTACCGTGGGTCGGGGGAAATTCTCGGCTGTAAAAAACTAACGTATATCTACCAAGCTAAGCCAATGTGCTGTTGGAGAGGTGGCACCTCTGCCCCTGAAGAGAAATAACACTTAACCAGAGAATCCCTTACCGTGAGTCGGGGGAAATTCTCGGCTGTATAAATTTAATTAAGCTAATTGTACGTAAACCAAGATAAACCAATGTGCTGTTGGAGAGGTTGCAACTCTGCCTCTGAAGAGAAATAAAACTTAGCCAGAGAATCCCTTACCGTGGGTCGGGGGAAATTCTCGGTTGTATAAAACTAATACACTTAAATCAAGCTAGCTAATGTGCTGTTAGCGAGGTGACACCTCTGCCCCTGAAGAGAAATAAAACTTTAGGCAGAGAATCCCTTACCGTGGTTCGGAGGAAATTCTCGGCTGTATAAACTAATGTCCCGTTGGAGAGGTGGCACCTCTTCCCCTGAAGAGAAATAAAACTTTAGCCAGAGAATCCCTTACCGTGGATCCGAGGAAATTCTCGGCTGTATAAAGTTTATTGTATGTGAGCCAAGCTAAACCAATATGCTGTTGGAGAGGTGGCACCTCTGCCCCTGAAGAGAAATAAATCTTTAGCCAGAGAATCCCTTACCGTGGGTCGGGGGAAATTCTCGGCTGTATAAAGCTAATTGTATGTGAACCAAGCTAAATCAATATGCTGTTGGAGAGGTAGAACCTCTGCCACTAAAGAGAAATAAAACTTAGCCAGAGAATCTCTTACCGTGGGTCGGGGGAAATTCTCTGCTGTATAAAGCTAATGTACGTAAATCAAGCTAGACCAATGTACTGAAGAAAAATAAAACTTTAGCCAGAGAATCCCTCACCTTGGTCCGGGGAAAATTTTCGGCTGTAAAGCTAATTGTATGTAAACCAAGCTAAACCAAAGTGCTGTTTGAGAGGTGGCACCTCTGCCCCTGAAGAGAAATAAGACTTAACCATAGAATCTTTTACCATGGGTCGGGGGAAATTCTCTGCTGTATAAAGCTAGAGTACGTAAATCAAGCTAAATCAATTTACTGTTGGCGAGGTGGCACCTCTCCCTCTAAAGAGTGGGGTTTTTTTTTGTTGTGTCCTCTGTTTAGTGATCACTAGGCAGGCATAGGCATTTTTGCCTTATGATCACGACTAGTGTTTGTTTTGTTGTTGTTTTGGTACGGTGCTATGGAGCAGAGACCAGTTATAAGTACAAATGAGAAATAGAGTGGTGATGATCCAATATAATAATGAAAATGATGATAAATATAATTCAAAGTGTTTTCTAATAAATGTATTAATGTATGTTTATATAATATAGTTATGTATGTTTATATATACATATATATATATATATATTATTTATAATATTAAAAAATTTACAAATGAGGTGCTGGTGATCCCGGAATGAAATGAAAATTTTGTATAATTTAAAATAGATTTTATTTTTCCCATCTTTTGTGGGAGGAAATTTATTATCCCCGAAAATTTGTTGTCACAACTAATATTATATTTCAAATTTCCAAAATTCATTCACCAGTTGGGCTAGACCACAAGCATCGATCAATCGCGCGTTTTTGTGATTTACTGCAATCTCAGCGAACACACATTCACACACTTGTTTGTAATTTGAATGTGAAAAAAAACAACTTGCGACTGGTTATGACAACGGACAATGGACTCAAAAACTTACATGCTAATTTACATTTACTTATAACTAAATTTTGCTTGGTCAGCGATACAGATTATAAGAGTGTGTTCTATGGAAAAGTGTAATTTTAGTAGTATCAGCGGTACAATGAGTAAATGTGTAGTCTATGGGAAAATAGTATTATTGGGTAATGTTGTTTGTTTGGTCAGCGATACAGATTATAAGAGTGTGTTCCATGGAAAAGTGTAATTTTAGTAGTGTCAGCGGTACAATGAGTAAATGTGTAGTCTATGGGAAAATAATATTATTGGGTAATGTTGTTTGCTTGGAATTCCAGCAGATATCGAATCAGGTGAGGCGTTGACCTGTGATTGTGTCGGGCGTTTGTTGGCCTTGGTTTGTGGCTAATATCCATCATAAGTGTGTGGGTGATGTATTCGGTACTCCTCCCCCCTTAGTATGGAGCGATGGCCATAGAAGATTCGGATTTGCTGTGGCTGGAGTGAAATCATGCTGGATGTTAATTTGATTAATAGATTTTCTGTAAGTATAGTATGCGATTATTATTAGAAGAATGGCAAGGGCGATCAGTAAGCGTTTTGAAGGGTTCATATGGCATCTTCATTAATGGTGTTATATATTTTTAATTTTTCCAAATTTATTTTGTCTATTGTTTGAGTGCAGGCTATGGTGTGAGACTGGGAGTATTTGGATTTGGTCAAAGTATATGCTGGGGTTGCTGTTGTAAATTATTCCATTGATATCTATTGAGCAGTTGAAATAGCGTATTAGGGTTGTTCCAGATAGCGTTGTGGAGTTGTAGTTTTCGCATGAGGTGTTGATGTTGGTCATAGGTGTGTTGTTTATCAACACAATGTGGTTAGATTCAGTTTGCATTATTGCTGATTTGGGTCCGATGTCATCTAGAGTGCAGTGAGCAGGCTGGTTTCTTATTATGTTTCCGATGCATGTTGATGAGTTGGACTTTTCTTGATTTATTGACTCCTTGCAGTAGTAGATACCCTCAACTTTGGGACATGGTTCGTTTAAGTATTGAATGTTTTGGGTGTTAAAAAGGATATAGGATGATGTGGATACTTGTTTTGTGAGGTTGATGGGTAGTGGGATGAGATGAAATAGTGAATAGTTTTCAAAAGATAGGATGGGAATACGAACATTGAGTATAATTTTAGTGTCGTTATAGTATGCTTTAAGTTCTAGCATTTCATAAATATGTTCAACAGAGAGAATTTCGACCGATTGGTTATTAAAGCTTTCGCGAATTTCGTTCAATACGTTTTTTTTTTTTTTTATAATGTACACACGCTAAATGGGTTTGCACCCTTATAATGCTTAGCACAGCGTGGTCGTTAGGAAATTAGGGAGAGGAAAGGATGAGATGTCTATGCACGCGTGTCTTAAACGACTGCAGATCATATAAATAAACCGTTTTGGTTTGAAATGAGTTTTGGGATGATATTTAGAGAGAATTTCGACCGATTGGTTATTAAAGCTTTCGCGAATTTCGTTCAATACGTTTTTTTTTTTTTTATAATGTACACACGCTAAATGGGTTTGCACCCTTATAATGCTTAGCACAGCGTGGTCGTTAGGAAATTAGGGAGAGGAAAGGATGAGATGTCTATGCACGCGTGTCTTAAACGACTGCAGATCATATAAATAAACCGTTTTGGTTTGAAATGAGTTTTGGGATGATATTTAGTCTTGCCATAACTATAGCTTCAGCTATGTTTGAGATATGACTGTTACGTAAGTCAATATTGTAGGTTATTTGACTGAGATATTGTGTCCGGAAAAGAATTTCTTCATTGACACGAATTCTGTTTTTTTTCTGGTTTTGGTATTTGTTTAAAAAAGTTTCAATTTGTTCTTGTTCTTTGTTGATATGATTTGTCATATTGTTAAATCTTTGAATCATATTAAAATTGATTCTTATTTGGTTATTTATACCAGATTAAAATTGAGATTGCATCGAGTTCAAATTTTTAATTTGTCTATTTATATTTTCTGCATCGTTTGCATCCATATTACCTGTGATAAATTTAATTGTTGAGCCTGAACCGTTTATCAGTCCTCTTTTGTTCCGCGTTTTTGGAGTAAGTGAATCGAGTTTGTTTGCTAATTCTTTAATTTTGAGTTTAGTTACTGTTGTCGAGTGTTACTAAGGAGCTAGAAATTTTGATAATGTTGTCTCTATACAAATAACAAGACAAAAAGCGATGTTTATCCTTGGAGTTTTCTTTATTAACTAACTGGAAAAACCTTCTTAAAATTATTAATAGTATAGTTGTACACAAGCGCTGACTAAGTGCAGCGCGAGTAAATAAGTGCATGCGCGAGTAAATAAGTGCATGCGCTGGTTTGCAAGTGCAACGCGTCATATTTCCTTCGTGGCAACTTTGTTTGTCGCTGGGAAAATGCTTTCGTTGCGTCTGCCCCAGCGGATGCGCTTCTTGGAGAGTAAGTAAGTGCATGCGCTGGTTTGCAGGTGCAACGCGTCATATTTCCTTCGCGGCAACTTTGTTTGTCGCTTGGAAAATGCTTACGATGATTTTGCTTCTAGCGTGGGAATGCAGCAAAGGGAGTTGACGATATGTCACTCCTCCCCTCCGTAGGACTATTCGCGTCCTCGTGAATATTGTTTGCGGGGTTCTTACTTCGTAATGTATATAACTTAGGATAAATGATTATTATGATTATTACTACAACTAATAGTATTGTTGTTGAGTTTATTATATTGCTTTGAGTTTTTACTTTGTTTACATGTAATTTCAAATCGCCAAGAGTAAAATTGGGTAAGACATTTTTATCATTGATTTCATTAACATATGTTGTACTTTAAATTCTTCATGGAGTGATATAAATTTTAGGTTTTTTAAGTAAATTTGACAATCTGAGAAGTTTAATATATTATGTCTTTTTAATTTAATAGGCAAGTTACTGCATGTTTGGTTTAGTATTTGTTCTTCGAAATTCTTTATGACAACAACATTTGGTTTAATGAACTCAATTTCTTCTTTAAAATTAATAATGAAATCGCATTTATATTGTTTGTTATTTAATAAATTTTTGATGCATTCGTTATTTACATTTAGTAGTTTCCTGTCGTCTACTTCATACAAAGTGTTATTTATTCTTGTAAATTTTTTGCTGGAGTCAAGCACTAATTCTGTATTATCAGAGGATGCTGGGATTGGGATTATTTTTATCAAAGGATAATCGGTTAAATTTTGAGGGATTGATACCACAAAGTATAGTATCTCTTTTTGTTGCCAAAGTGAGGTTTTTGTAAGTTCTAGTTGTTTAGAATCGATATTTTCCAACTGTTCAATGTCTACTAGCTTAGGGTTTAAAATTCCTTGCCTACTCAGAAGGAGTCCCAGCTGTATTTCCTTGATATGTTCGTAATAGCTTTTAACGTTATCTAAAAACGCGTCTGTTACAATTTTTTTCGTTAACTGGTTTTGTAAAACATTTGTTGAGTTTTCTAATTCGCGGATAAGCATGTTACCCCCATTAACATGGTTTAGTATACTATCCAAATCGTCTTGAGACAGTGTTTCTGATTCCAAGGTGCTGAGTCTATCATAAATTTTTCTTTTGTCCTCGTCGTCTAGTGTGCCGAAAAGGAAGTTAAGGCCTCTGCCTATTACATTCATAAGTCCTCTTTTGTGTCTAACAGCAAAGATTTTCCTTTCGTTGTTGGCTAGTTTCATGTATTTGTCTACGAGAGTTGTGTGTAAATAGCTACTTTTATTATATTGTTCTTCAAGTAGGGAATAAGCTAGTTCTAATTCTGTTTTGTTAATAGAAATGATAATGTTTTCGTAGTAGTTAGGAAGTTGAATTTCTCCTTGCTGAAAGATTATGAAGCCCTTGTTGTTGTTGACTTCTTGGACCTCGATCGATTTAGCTTGACACTTGCTGCATAGGGTCAGCAACAATATTATCATCAATGTTCCGGATAATTTGGCCCTGGTTTGTTCGGTCCGTTTCCCTGCAATTTTTAGGAGTGTTAATTTTCTTTTTCTTTTTGAAATGTCATTTGTACTTATTTGCTGTTCTAGTCCTAAACTTGACTTTAAAATGCTCGTTATCTTTATATCGTGAAAGAATTTTGACCCGCCTAAATGGATTTGATTTTTTCTCTAACCTTTTTCTATTGTTTTCTGCATGAATGAAACATGGGTCAATATCGAAATCTTGTCTATGCTCATTGATTTTTCCTATTCTGTTTTCTTTTACTAGCTGTGGGTTTTTTTCTAATAATTCTTTGAGGAAAAATAGACTGTATGGTGTTTTTCCGGTAGTTGAGTGGACAATAGTATGATTGTAAGTGTAAACTACCTGTTCAATGCCGTGGTGTTTCAATTCATTGTCGTTAAGGGTTTTATGTAGTCGTTCCACGTCTGATATACCGTTCTTGCCAGTCGTAATTTCTATTTCTATGTTTAAACTTGAGCACCATTGTTGGAGGTTGATGTTTATAAGGCCTCCGTCCTGGTCGGTTTTAAGTTTAGCAGGTGTTCCCATTGTATTGAATATTTTTAGGAGTGCTCTTTTGCATTCAATCCAGTTCGTATGGGTAAGCTTTTCAACCGCAGCGAATTTGGAATGAACGTCAATGCAGGTTAGAAATGAGGTCTTGTCCCACTTCCATACGTCTATAACGTATTTTTCTCTTACTGCGTAGGTTGGTGGCGTAATTTTGAATGGTAATTTTGCGCCGGAATGGTCGTTCTTACATTCGTTACAGAGGTCGCAATTATTTACTATATGTGATATTTCTCTGAGATAATTTGGGTAATAATATTTATTTTTAAATTCCTGTTGAATTTTTTCTATGCCTTGATGAAGGCCTTTTAGGTGAAGCTCAGTTACCACTTCTTTAAAGCTTTCATAGGATGTGAGGTCCTCTAAAATGTGCATGCATCTAAAAATTGAGTTAGTTCTCGACTGATTTATTAAGTTGGAATAAACGGACTGAAATATTAGGAAGTCTTCATTATTTTCGAAATATACTGCACTATTTTTGCCTGCGAATCTTTCTATTTAGTATACATTTCTTTGCGAGTTCTTCCGTCATATTGACGTAATAAATAACGTTCCGAGTCTTCTTGAATCTGATTATTAGTTTTTCCGCATTTTTTGGACCCTTTTTAAAAATATACTGGCGCTTAAATAAATTTAAAGGTCTTTCTGACATTGATATGTAGTTAGAATTATCTTCTTCCGCTGAATGGATGGTGGCAATATCTGATGCTATGTCGTTAAAAAGGCAGGTCTATCTGAATTCGCGATAAGGCATCCGCGACGTGGTTTTCTTTACCAGGAATGTATTTTATTTCAAAATCATATTCGTTTAACTTCAATTTCCAACGTTGAAGTTTCATATTGGGCTCTTTCAAGTTATGCAACCATTGGAGTGGCCTATGGTCGCTATTAATTAAAAATTTTCTGCCATATAAATACGGTCGAAAGTACTGAGTAGCCTAAACGATGCCCAGCAGTTCTTTTTCGGTTGCTGAGTAGTTCGTCTCGTGTTCGTTGAGAGTTCTACTCGCAAATTGGGTGTCCCTCTTGGCTAAGGACGGCGCCTAGGGCGACGTTTGATGCGTCAGTAGTCAAGGTGAATTTCTTATTGTAATCGGGGTACTTTAAAATAGGATCGCTAACTATTAACGTTTTTATTGTATTTACCGCTTCGACATATGCGTTGTCGTTAGGTGTGGGTTTTTCACCCTTTTTAAGACACTTGGTGAGAGGTTTTACTATTTGGGCGAAATTTTTAATAAATTTTCTATAGAAGCCCGCCAGTCCCAGAAATTGTTTGATCTCCTTCGCAGTTTTGGGTATCGGAAAGTCTTTGATTGCTGTGACCTTATTTGGGTTAGGTCTGACGCCATCTGACGTTATAATGTGACCCAGAAATTCCGTTTCCCGTCTTAGGAACTCACATTTATCTAGCTGAATCTTAAGGTTTGCGGCCTTAAGGCGAGTAAGAACCTTATCAAGTGAACTGACGTGCTCCTGTAGGGAGGTACTAAACACTATTATATCATCAAGGTAGACAAGGCATTCTCTGCCTATTAGGTCGGACAAAACTGAGTTCATTAATCTCTGAAACGTCGCAGGCGCATTTTTTAATCCAAATGGCATGCGGACGAATTCGTAGTGCCCTGTTTCATTGGAAAACGCCGTTTTAGCACGGCTTCCCTCATCTAGTTCTACCTGATAAAAGCCTTTTGCCAGATCTAACGTAGAGAAGTACTGGCAACGACCTAATTTATCTAAAATTTCGTCCATCACGGGGATCGGAAATTTGTCATCTATAGTTATGTCGTTTAGTCTGCGATAATCTACAACTATACGCCACTTTTTCTCCCCTGAGGCATCCATTTTCTTTGGTACTACCCAAAGCGGGGCCGAGTATGGCGATTTGCTGTGCTGTACTATTCCCTGGTCTAACATCTGTTTAATCTGTCGGTTGACTTCTAACTTGTGAATTTGGGGATATCGATATGATTTAGCATAAATGGGATTTTCATGCTTCGTCGCGATCTTATGTTTTATACTATTGGTAAACGTTAAGTCCTGGTTTTCTAGATGGAAAAGTTTTTCGAATTTCCTCAATAGCTTTTCAACGGCTGCCCGCTCTTCCTTGTTTAGGTGGTCTAATCTAAATTTTTTTGAATCGTCGCTCTGTAATAAGTTCACTTGTTCAAGTGCTTGTCTGTACTCAACTACTTCAGGTGGTGGTGTTAAGTTATACATTAAACCGTCTAGGTAATCTGAAAATTTAAGTACGTAGAATTTTAAGCGTCCTTCGGCTAAATCACCAGCTGGTAGCAGCTGGGCAATATTGAGCTTTCTGAATCCCATGATTGTTTTAACTGTAATTGCGGGAACATATTGAGGCTTAGTTGGCAAGGTATTCGGTCTAATCAGGCTAATTGATGAACAAGTGTCTACTGCTAATTTTAGGGTTTTATTCCCGAATTCTAATTCTAATTCGTGTCCGAGGCTTGTACATGAAAATTTTCTTCAATAGGGTCTTGCTGCATGGGTTGAGGTGGCCCGTATCTCCTGATTCTGGACTGGTTTGAGTCGTACTCCCGCTTTCTCTTATAGGGTTGGAAGGAACCTTGCCCTTGGGGCTGCTGAATAGGATAGGTCTGCGGAATACTTTGTTGAGGGTGAGGGGGACTGTGTGGGTACGTAAGATTGTTATCGGGATACTGATAACTTGGGCCTTGCAGGGGCTGTGATACACTAAATTGATGCGCCATATATTGGCTCTGATTGTTATTATTGTTTAAGAGAACAGTTTGTTGTGGATAAGGATTAGGGTTGTGGTTTTGGGTATAAGATTTTGGTATAGGATTTTGTGCTAGGGCACATTTTGCTGATATTTTACATATGTTGAATTTTTGTATCTAAAATTTCTATTTGGTTGAATTGGTGCATCGTCAAATGCCTCATTTTCTTGAAGAACTTTGACTGCTTCGTTCATGTCGCTAACATTGTTCGCATTAAGCAATGCAGCTACGTGGTTCGGTAGCTGTTTTTTAAATAATAAGAGGCATATATTCTTTGCCTCATTAGTGTACATAGTTTTTTCGAAAGTTTGGGTAATATTTAGTTTAATCGCATCACTTATTCTACACAAGGCTTCGTTGAATTCTTTGTATAAAAATTTAACACTATTTCTAAATTTAATATTTTCTAATTTTAAGATTAAAGTAGACACTGGAATGTGCTCACCGAATTCGTTAATAAGGAATTTCTTTAGTGCGCCCCAGTCCGCAGGCTGCTCTCTTCGCACGATGTTTTGCGCTTCGCCTTGAAGTGTACGTAGTATTCCATGGAAAATTAGTGTTTTATCCTCCCTGGAACATGCCACTGTAGTGGCGATGATGGCTTCCACATTTCCAACGTAGAATGCTAGATCCTCTTTTCTTCCGTCGAAGGGTTGTATCAGCCGCAATGTTTGCAGGGCATATTCCTTTGCTTCCTTTGGCTCCATTCCGTTGTTGTTCAATACAAGTCCGCTAAGTCGTTGATTTAAGAGTTCAATTTCTTCGTGCATTAACCGATTCTTGGTTATTCTTATTTTTTTATTTTTTTTTTATTTATTTATTTAATATAATCTGTGGCTTTGTATGTTGTTTGTATTTATTTCTTATTGTAAAATTCAATAATCACATAAAATCAACAAAACGACGATAATTTCGAAATATGTGTTTTTTTGTTTGTTAGTTTCTTATCTTTAATATTATATTAATGTATTTTTATGCGTTCGGGGTCAAGGTTCACTTATAGCTACTTATTTTGATGTGGTTGGTTTTTTTTATTTTACGTCGCACTTAACACGTTTATAATAATTATACCGAACTTATGTATAGCAAATAAAATAACAGTATAATATAGGAATGTGTTTTAGGAAAAATCACTTAAATTAGCGTTATATAGAACATTTTAAAAGTAATTTAAAACTAAAATGCCAGCGTTAAGCAGTGCTTATGTTTTCTATTTATTATTTATGTATTCTTTTCACTACACTATTCGAACGTTGGAGTCGCGTTCGTTTAAAAATCGACTGCGCCAATAACAAGACAAAACGCGATGTTTATCCTTGGAGTTTTCTTTATTAACTAACTGGAAAAACCTTCTTAAAATTATTAATAGTATAGTTGTACACAAGCGCTGACTAAGTGCAGCGCGAGTAAATAAGTGCATGCGCGAGTAAATAAGTGCATGCGCTGGTTTGCAGGTGCAACGCGTCATATTTACTTCGCGGCAACTTTGTTTGTCGCTGGGAAAATGCTTTCGTTGCGTCTGCCCCAGCGGATGCGCTTCTTGGAGAGTAAGTAAGTGCATGCGCTGGTTTGCAGGTGCAACGCGTCATATTTCTTTGCGGCAACTTTGTTTGTCGCTTTGAAAATGCTTACGATGATTTTGCTTCTAGCGTGGGAATGCAGCAAAGGGAGTTGACGATATGTCACTTACATGTCTAGGTCAATAATGTGTATTAAGTTATTGTATCCTCTGATTGTTCTTGCGGAGCCTAATTACAATGGGAGTATGAACTGTTTATTCGATAGTTCGTGAATTTCCATCTTTTGTGCTGATACAGCTAGAAGCCTGAAAATGAGTTGTTCTAGTTACTAATTACTTTATTAAATCTATTTATTTTATTTTGTTTTTCTTTCTAAGTCTAATTTTATGTATTTTCTTATTGTCGTTTGTAATTATTGTTACTTTATTGTTTCTTTGAACCGTATGTTTTGAAAAACGAGGCGTCAATTTATTTCTTCTACTTTCTTTTCTATAAACAAGATCATTTACTTCTATGTCTTCGGAGTCTTCCCTGGTTGCGTTTAATTTGTCTATTCTATCGTTTTTTATATTTTCTAATCTTTCCTTTACTTTAAGAGTATAATATTTCTTGAAATTCATTTAATTTAAGTAGTCATGTTAAAAAGTATTTCTTTATTAAATATATGAGTTTTACTGGAAAAGGTTTCGTAAGGTGTAAGCTTATAGTACTGGAATGTATGGCATTGTTATGGTAATTACAGTTTCAGCTAAAATGTCTCCGTGGTCAGATGTTAAGTTGTTTTCTTTGTATTTTGCTACGATTATTCTATATATTTCTGTTAGTGTTGAATGGAGTCTTTCTACTGGTGAATTGCTGGTTGTTTGTTGAAAGGAGGTAATGTGTAAATCTATATTATATTTTCTACAAAAGTCTTTAAAGATATTACTAGTAAATTCAGTGCCTTGATCGCAAACTAATTTTGATGGGATGCCGTGTAGGCTTATGTAGTGCTTTAATGCTTTAAGGATAGCGCTACTGTTACGTGCTGGAAGTGTATAAGCTGAGGCGAACTTCGAAAATTTATCGATAATTGTGAGTATGTTTTTGTGATTGATGGTGTATATATTTGTGTGAAGTAAGAGGTTTAGTTGATGGTTGGTTTTTTCGAACTTTGGTTTAGGTGGATTTCTGTCGTATTTAAGGGTTTTACATATTTCACTGTCAAAATAATTGTGGAATTCAAATAAAAGGAATTGAAATAAAAGGAATTGAAAATTTCCGCTTTCATTAAACTCCACAAATATCGGAAGTGTTATTTGTTTGTTTAGTTGGTTCGTCCCTCTCACTATATAACACCAGTGGAAGCAGATTCCCGGAAGGGGTCACCAGGGTTAGAAGCGTGGGAGACAAAGGCGAAGCAATGAAGTCTTCCCTAGATAAGGAATTGTCCAAGTTTGAAAGATTACAAGGAACGACAGATATAGCCAGCCATAAAATTATATTGTCTGATGATCGCCCGGTTAAATAACGCTATTTTCCCAAAAATCGAACCATCTCACAGTTCCTATAACGCCTCGATTGTGTTGGTACGAAAGAAAACAGGAAAGTGGAGGCTATGCATCGAATACCGATATCTAAATTCCAAGTCCGTTACAGATGCGTATCCGTTACCAAGAATCAACCAGATCCTAGACAAGCTAAGGAATGCGAACTATATAAGCAGTCTGGAAATGTTACTGGCAAATTCCGATGCACGAAGGAAGCAAACAGTTCACAGCGTTCACAATCCCGGGTCGTGGATTATATCAATGGCGGGTTATGCCATTTGGCTTGTATTCAGCCCTGCAACATTTCCACGAGCGCTAAATAAAGTAATTGGCCCCAAATGAAACTCCACGCATTCGCATATTTTGATGACATCATCATCGTTGGGAACACGTAGAGCTCCATATGCACTACATGATGCACAGCTGTATCGCCAAATACACAGGAAATAAGGCGAAGACGATTCTGCCAATGGAAAATCTGTAGAACTTCGGCAGACCCCATAGGGTGATGCAGAAAAACCACGCAATTCGACGGCAGGATACATGGGTTTTCGGAAGACGACGGAAAGTGTGTGCGGCATGTGCTATTGGCCAGGGATGCTTCGCGATATCCGGCGATACGTCAACACATGTCAAGTCTGTCAACGTTTTAGCCCGGTCAGCAGCGTCTAGCAGGAAAGATGCTGACACAAGTTTCAGAAGAACCTTGGTCGATATTATGCGTAGACTTCATGGGACCCTGTTCCTGTTAAAAACATGGGAACACTATGCTACATGTATTATTTGACAAGCTTTCAAAGTGGACAGAGCTGATACCTCTTCAAACAGCTACAGCAGAAGGAGCACAAAAATCATTCAGGGAACGTATTCTGGCTCGCTTTGGCCTTGGCCTTGTCCTAGGTCCTTGTCACCGACAATGGAACACAGTTCGAGATTGGTTATAGATTGGTCTTCAACTGAGACGATGGCTGTAGGATGAATTGTCGATTTTTCAAAACACTCACTGCTTGAATAATAACTGTCTGTCGATTCCGTGACAGAGTTATCGTTTGGCAACTGAATGGGCTGAAAGGCTTCCCGTTCAGGTTTTGGTTTAATCGTTTGATCAAAATGTAATAACGTATAATGATGACCTCGACACAGCTTACATCCAGCAGATTTGCAATCGGAAACTCGGTGTCTAGTTGATGCAGAAATTTAATGACATCATTTTTCCATATCGTTCTTATGGTGTTAAAATAAAATATGGATGATGTGATTTACCACAAACATCACAATTAGAGCTTCCAGTTGCTGCTCTGTTAATAAAAAATATTGATTCCCGTTGGGGTACGTTTTATTAAACGGAATCTTAGAAAATGGTTTAACGTTTAGCTGTTGCGACCTTGCATTTGGCATTTTTGCCATAGCATTTTCACTTTCACGTAATACGCGACATTTCCGTTCCAAAAATTTTTACAAATGTTTCACAATCGAGATTTCCAACGATTTATGTACGACATGGGAATTTGACAAAAATTCACTGCACCATACACGCCGCAAGAGAACCCAATAGAAATGACTAATCGGACAGTCAAGATGACAATTGCACGGTGCTGATCAGTGGCTCTGCAATGATCAACTTCCAGAGATAATACTGGCAATAAACACTGCGAAGTCTGAAACGACCGGCTTCACCGGTATTCTTGTACAAGGACGAGAGGCACGGCTCCCAAAAACTTTGTACGATGAAGTGACCTCCGCTACAATGGCAATGGAAACGACAACGACACCACCAAATAAGGCTTCACATCTGCGAGAGGTATTCCAGACTGTGTGGCGTAATATAGAACTGGCAGCGCAAGACTAGGCATTATAACTTGCGAAGACGTCCCTGGACACCATCGATAGGACAAATGGTCTGGGTAAGACAGCATCACTTGTCAAAAGCTAGCGAAAACTTCAACGTGAAACTGTCACCAAAGTATAAAGGACCATAACCATTAATTTGAGGACTCAGTCAGCGTCGCAGCGTTTAGCTTCTGTGGTAACGGCAAGGTAAGTACTCTTCAATCGTTAATTTGATGACTCAGTCAGCGTCGCAGCGTTTAGCTTCTGTGGTAATGGCAACGTAAGTACGCTTTAGCCATTAATTTGGGGCTAAGTTAGCGTATACATGTTTTGTCATATTGCAATATACATGTAATATACATGTCTTCATTTTTTTTATATGCATGCTTTACTCACTACCATATGCATGTAGTGTGCTTGTTGGATCATATCTCTGCCGACGTCATTAGAACATTCGGTTTTGAAAACCGGTTTTGTGATTCAAAGAGTTTCGGTCATCGACCTCATCAGCCGTTTGTCTGATGTTTATGTGCATTGAATTCTAATCAATGCGCATGAGTCCACTGCAGCTAATGACCGAGTGTGAGCGGGACAGGCGTACTTTCGGGCGAATTCAATGCTGCTCTCGTCTTGTGCTTGATATCTTTTCTTCTGTGATTTCCTGATCGCCTATGAGTCATATGAGATCAGTTGCGTTGGCTTGGTCATTGCAGATTTGTTCGGCTTGGTAGTGATGGTCGGTGATGACGGCTGTGATTGTGTGTATTGCATTTGCCTGCATTTGAGTGATTTTGTCCTCAAGAGAAAACAAACATGGCTGATACTGAGTGACTTGCTTTTTGAACAAAGTGTAATTAAGTATTTCATGGCATTTGTTTTGTGTGGGCAAAATTCTATTTAAAGAATTTTGTTCCTCACACTCCCTCGTTGCTTCGGTGGACAAGCACGTACCCTTCCCAATAATTAGAGCTGTGAAATGGCAGCCCTCGTGAAAGTGAACGAAACCAGGTTGTGATTGGCATACGGTTCATTGTCGTTTCGAGTCTTTTGGTGACTGCGTTGATTATTGGCGGCGGTAGGTACTGTGAGGTTCCAGACGACTGTGGCGACTGTGACTGCTGTGGTGACTGTGACGAATGTGGCGACTGTGACGGCTGTGGCGTCTGTGACGAATGTGACATCGATAGCGACTGTGGCGTTTTCGGCGACTTTAATAGCTTTTGATGAAGTTGGTGGCTCTGGCGATGGTGATGGTTCCTAAAACTATTATTGATTTTCTGGCTGTTGCGACTGTGACGGCTGTGGCGACTATGACTGCTGTGGCGACTGTGACGGCTGTGGCGACTTTGACAGTTTTTGGTTAAGTGGTAGTTGTGGCGACGGTGATGATTCCTAAAACTATCTTTGGTTCTTGGTGACAGATTTTCTGGCTGTTGCTACTGTGGCGGCTGTGACTGCTGTGGCAACTGTGACGGACGTGACAGCTGTAGCGACTGTGGAGTTTGCGGCGACTTCGACAGTTTTTGGTTAAGTTGGTGGCCGTGGCGACGGTGATGATTCTTAAAAGCTGCATTGGTTCCTGGCGACGATTTTTCTGGCTGGTGGTAGTTTGGGTTGACGGAAGTTCTCCTCAACAATAATGATTGTTGAGCTTTTTTAGACGACTTCTGGCAATGCTGACTATTTAGGTGTCTGTGGCAATCTTTGGCGAGAGTTCGAACGGATGTGGTAATACACTTTGGTGTCTCTCGCCGATTCTATGACTCTTTTGTTTTGGACAGAGGTTACTTTCGTCAACTCTTGCGCTTGTGGTTACTTTAGGCTGCGATGATTTTGATGCCCTGAAAGTGTAGCTGTTATGTCGTTTGGCGTCTGTAATAGTTTCGGGTGGCTACGACGTCTTCTGCTGGACGGTGTGACTAGTGGCGAGTTTGACTTTAATGGCTGTTGCGTCTTTGACAATTGTGGTGTGAGGGACAATTCAGGCGACCGAATTCTCCCACAACATCAAATAAAATTAAATACATTCAATAAATCTTAAATAAATGCAAACTTGTTTTTTATTTAAATAATCTTTTCCTGGTGCACCCTGTACCCAGGCAGTGCAGCCAACAATCGGATATGAACGTAAAATTAGTCAAAACAACATCACGCTACCGGACTGACCAATCACAGCGCAGCACGCTATTTACAATTTTTGCCACACAAAAAGGTATAAAAGGGCGAGCATGCAGTCAGTCGCTCTCTTACTCTTAGTCTGCTTCCTGTGCAGTTCGGATCACGTGGTGGTAAGTCATTTTTAATAATTAATTCCTTTGATTCACTGACTATCGCTGCCGACGTCTTTCTCTGCTTTCGTCATTCGTACGACGCAACATCGCTGTGTGGCTCCCCTACGGGTTGTTGCGCTGGTACATCCAGCATATCGCTGCCGACGTCTTTCTCTGCTTTCGTCATTCGTACGACGCAACATCACTGTGTGGCTCCCCTACGGGTTGTTGCGCTGGTACATCCAGCATATCGCTGCCGACGTCTTTCTCTGCTTTCGTCATTCGTACGACGCAACATCACTGTGTGGCTCCCCTACGGGTTGTTGCGCTGGTACATCCAGCAGATCGCTGCCGACGTCTTTCTCTGCTTTCGTCATTCGTACGACGCAACATCACTGTGTGGCTCCCCTACGGGTTGTTGCGCTGGTACATCCAGCATATCGCTGCCGACGTCTTTCTCTGCTTCCGTCATTCGTACGACGCAACATCACTGTGTGGCTCCCCTACGGGTTGTTGCGCTGGTACATCCAGCATATCGCTGCCGACGTCTTTCTCTGCTTTCGTCATTCGTACGACGCAACATCACTGTGTGGCTCCCCTACGGGTTGTTGCGCTGGTACATCCAGCAGATCGCTGCCGACGTCTTTCTCTGCTTTCGTCATTCGTACGACGCAACATCACTGTGTGGCTCCCCTACGGGTTGTTGCGCTGGTACATCCAGCATATCGCTGCCGACGTCTTTCTCTGCTTTCGACATTCGTACGACGCAACATCACTGTGTGGCTCCCCTACGGGTTGTTGCGCTGGTACATCCAGCAGATCACTGCCGACGTCTTTCTCTGCTTTCGTCATTCGTACGACGCAACATCACTGTGTGGCTCCCCTACGGGTTGTTGCGCTGGTACATCCAGCAGATCGCTGCCAACGTCTTTCTCTGCTTTCGTCATTCGTACGACGCAACATCACTGTGTGGCTCCCCTACGGGTTGTTGCGCCGGTACATCCAGCAGATCGCTGCCGACGTTCTCTCGCTGCATCCACCCCTGTTGCTTCGTCAAGGCTCGTCACCATTCTCGTCGAGACTCACGTCAATTTGTCAAGGCATTACTCACGTTACTAACGTCAAGGCTCGTCACCATTCACGTCAGTCACGTCACTTCGTCAAGGCATTACCCACGTCACTTCATCGAAGCTCTCACGTCACTCACGTCATTTCGTCGCTCAGGAGTCCCGACTATCTCACGCCTCTCACGTCACTTTGTCAAGGCATTACTAGCGTCAAGGCTCGTCACCACTCACGTCACTCGTCGTCACTAACGGCAAGGCTCGTCACCCTTCACGTCGCTCGTCGTCACTAACGTCAAGGCCCGTCACCATTCACGTCAGTCACGTCACTTCGTCAAGGCATTACCCACGTCACTTCATCGAAGCTCTAACGTCACGCACGTCACTTCGTCGCTCAGGAGTCCCGACTGTCTCACGTCTCTCACGTCACTTTGTCAAGGCATTACTAGCGTCAAGGCTCGTCACCACTCACGTCACTCATCGTCACTAACGGCAAGGCTCGTCACCATTCGCGTCAGTCACGTCACTTCGTCAAGGCATTACCCACGTCACTTCATCGAAGCTCTCACGTCACTAACGTCATTTCGTCGCTCAGGAGTCCCGACTGTCTCACGCCTACACACCGTTCAGAAGCCTCGACGGTCTCACGTTAACGCATCGCTCAGGACTTGCGCTCGTCAAAGGCTTACGTATCGCTTAGGACTCACGTTAAATAATAGATTATAAGAAAACTAGGAAAATAAAGAAAATACTTCGAAAAGTCCCAAAATAGAAATTTTATTGTAACGACCCCTTGCCTCAGAACCCTGGTCACGCTGAGTTTACCCCGGCTGGGAAAACTCCGTTACAATTGGCGCCCGAGCAGGGACTTTTCTTAGCAAAAGAAATATAACTTCCGAACGAAGAAAAGCGTAAAGAAAAAAAAAAAAAAAAGGCCAAGATAAGCTGGGTATACACCCTCTCAAAGGAGGAGCTGCAGACCTACATGGCCGAATTTAAGCTGAACAATTCCGGTGGAGTGGAAGAGTTAAGGAAGCGCTTCATAACCCACATCTCGGGACATGACGTAACGTCGGAAGATGAGGTTCGGCTGGCCGAACTGGAAGCGAAGCACCGACGCGGCACATCACCATCACCGCCTGTGATCCTAACACCAGCCGACGTACAAAAGGAAAGGAAGACCACTAATGCGACCGCTCTGACACCACACGGGACAACACCGGCCCATGACACTAAGGAAATCGTAACGAGCAACACAAAGTCCTGGGAACCGCCGGTCGCAATGCCGTCCCATCAAGCGAAGGAGACGTCTGCGGCATCATATAGTGGCATAGTGGTTATAGACACGGTACGGAAGTGGTCGGTAAAGTATGACGGTGGAAAAGACCCCATCGCTTTTGTCGAACGGCTGGAGGAACTGGCCGATGCCTACTCCCTTGACAAGAATCTTCTGGCCAAAACTATGCCGGAATTACTGCGAGACCGAGCTATGTTGTGGTTCCGAAATAATAACCAGCGGTGGTCGAATTGGGGTGCAATTATGATGGACTTCCTGAAGTTCTTCTTGCCAGCCAGATACATGGAGCAGCTGGACGATGAGATCCGACAGCGCCATCAGAGAGCTGGAGAGCCCTTTAAGGACTATGTTATAACCATGCAGAACCTCATGCGACATGCCAACTATACGAGGGCCCAGCAGACCGACCGGATCTTCAGGAACTGCCGCAGAGAGTACCAGCTGTACGTCCGTAGGAGGGACTTCCAGGACTTACAGGATCTGATTGGATTGGCAGAAGATCTGGAGGATATATCCGGCTCGCCAGAACCAATCAGACAGACACCTAGATCCCGACAGACGGAGAGGAACCTCATGGTCGCAGAAAACCAAGATGATCGCATCAATGTTAGAACGGCGTGTCGACATTGCGGCCAGGACGGACACACTAGGCGAGATTGCCGCAGGCCTCAGGTGCCCTTTTGCTGGGAATGTGGGCGCCGAAATATAAGGACCATAGAGTGTTGTCGAAAGCGGTCGGGAAACGACCAAGGGGAACGTCGGAGAAGAGGTGCGACGGACTCCCAAACGGCTTCACCTCCGTCCCTATAGTCTTTCTACACTTCAATGACTCCCGCATCTCCGCCAGTATAGCCCTGGGAAATGAGATGGTAGAAGCGACCATCGACACGGGAGCATCGAGGAGCTTTATAAGCAAAGCGTACGCCGACGAACTCAGGACACCATCGAACAGCGTTTCTATGGATATGGTGGTGAACATGGCCGAAGGCACACCGAAACACATTAGCGGAGCTCTGAAGTTGAACATCCGAATCGGAAGCCATGACTTGGAATTCCTGTTTTTGATATTACCTGATGCCATGGATGAGGTTATCCTAGGATTGGACTTCCTCCTACGAATAAGGGCTAGGTTCAGCTGCGCTGGGCAAACAATCAAACTCCAGGAACAGACCACACAGGCAGTAGACACCCCACATTGCGTAACCATCCAACCGAAACCCCAGACAAACCAGGAGAAACTCTCGACGTTCCTCAAGGGAGAGTTCAAAAAGTTCGAACGATTGCCTATGGTTTCAAACATAACCGAGCATAAGATTGTCATGCACGACACCCGCCCAATCAAGCAGCGCTATTTCCCGCGGAACCCCGCGATGCAGGAAGTAATCAACAAGGAAATAGACGAACTACTCCAAAAGGGATGTATCGAACCATCACACAGTCCCCATAGCGCGCCCATAGTTCTGGTGAGAAAGAAAACTGGGAAATGGAGACTGTGCATCGACTATAGGGAGTTGAACGCTCGATCGGTGCCAGACGCGTATCCACTGCCGCGCATTCAACATATTCTGGATCATCTCCGAGGTGCAAAGTTCATTAGCAGTCTTGATCTCCGAAATGGCTATTGGCAAATTCCGATGGAGAAACACAGCAAGCCAAACACCGCTTTTACCGTGCCTGGACGCGGGCTGTTTCAATGGCGGGTAATGCCGTTCAGCTTACATTCGGCGCTAGCTACCTTCCAAAGAGCGCTTGATCGAGTGATTGGGCCGGAAATGGAGCCGCACGCCTTCGCGTACTTGGACGATATCATCGTCATAGGTCGGACGTTCGAGGAGCACCAGCAGAACCTACGGAGGGTATTCGAGAGACTCCAAGCAGCGAACCTACGGATAAACCCAGAAAAATGCGAGTTCTGTTAGAAGGAACTACGCTACCTAGGCCACGTCGTCAGCCATCAGGGCATCCACACCGATCCGGAAAAGGTAGCGGCCATCAGAGAACTCCTGCCCCCCAGGAACGTTCGAGAAGTGCGACGGTACCTAGGTATAGCCTCCTGGTACCGACGTTTCGTGCCTGATTTTTCGGAAATCTCACGACCACTAACGGCGTTATTGAAAAAAGGCAAACACTGGAAGTGGACCGAGGAACACCAAAAAGCATTCGAGCAGCTCAAGACGAAACTGACGGAGGCGCCGATTCTCGCATGTCCCGACTTTTCCAAGAGATTTGTGCTGCAGACTGACGCGAGTGACTATGGGCTAGGAGTAGTGCTGACTCAAGAACAAGACGAGGGTGAACGAGTCATCGCGTATGCTAGCCGCCATCTGAACCAGGCAGAGCGAAATTATTCCCCCACGGAGAAGGAATGTTTGGCAATAGTCTGGGGAATCCGGAAGATGCGCCAGTACGTGGAAGGCTATAGATTCACCGTTCTGACCGACCACCTCGCCTTGAAGTGGCTTAACTCCATATCGAGCCCGTCTGGACGCGTGGCACGATGGGCTCTCGAGCTCCAGCAGTATACTTTTGATGTCCAGTATAGACGCGGCAAGCTCAATGTGGTGGCCGATGCGTTGTCGCGGCAGCCACGGGAAACGCTGATGACGATGGCAACAGACACAAAGGCACCCAAATGCCAATGGTTGGAACAGCGACGTAAACAAGTCCTGGAGAGCCCAGAAAAGTTTCCAGACTATGTCATCAAAGCCGGCCAGGTATACCGTCACATAGAGCAGAGAGCAGGAGATGAGGACGTGGCGCCTTGGAAGTTGTGCGTCCCCAGTCCAATGCGTAGACAGGTACTTCGAGAAAACCACGACGACTCAGCAGCAGGACATCTGGGAGTCAGGAAGACTATCGCGAGGGTATGCGCACGATACTACTGGCCTGGAATGTTCCGCGACATCCGGAACTACGTTAAAAAATGCGAGAACTGTCAGCGGTATAAGCCGAGTCAACAACAAGCAGCGGGCAAAATGCTGACGCAGGTGGCGGAAGAACCCTGGGCCACCCTTTGTGCAGATTTCGTGGGACCGCTGCCAAGGTCAAAGCACGGAGACACTATGTTATTAGTGTTCTTCGATCGCTTCTCGAAGTGGACTGAATTGATTGCCTTACGACAAGCCACTACGGAGGGAACGAAGAAGGCATTCCGAGAACGAATCCTGGCACGGTACGGGGTACCGAAGATTTTAATCACCGACAACGGCACGCAGTTCACCAGTGGGGCCTTCCGACGCTTCCTGCAGGACATGGGAGTTCTACATCAGTTTACGGCCCCTTACACTCCTCAAGAAAACCCCACAGAGAGGGTAAACCGCACCGTAAAAATGATCATCTCCCAGCTGTCGGGACCCCAGCAGCGGTCGTGGGACGACAAACTTCCCGAGATCATGCTGGCAATCAACTCCAGCCTATCCGACTCCACGGGATATAGCCCAGCATTCCTCACCCAGGGGCGGGAACCCCGTCTGCCACACGCACTGTACGATGAAGTCACACTGGGCACAGGCACGCTGGCCAAAACACCTGAAGAACGAGCTGACCATATGAAGGAGGTCTTTGAGATAGTAAGGCGGAACCTTGAACACGCAGCCAAGGACCAGTCCCGACACTACGACCTGAGGCGGCGCAGCTGGAAACCCGAGATCGGGCAACTCGTCTTAGTGAAACAGCACCTTCAATCAAACGCCCTGGAGGGGTTCGCCAGCAAATTGGCCCCGAGGTACGACGGGCCCTACCAGATAATCAGTTTTGTCTCACCGGTAATAGCTAAAATGAAGAGAAAGGAGGACGGGAAGGAGCGCACAGCACACGTAAGCGAGCTAAAGGTATTTCACGAGGACCCGCCAGAGGAAAGACCCATCGAAATCGGAACAACAAAGAAGCAACGCACACAGCAGCCACGACCTAATAACAACCACAGACACAGTGTTGAACCTACCAACACGAACCAGGCCGCAATAACGGTAGGTAATAACGAATGCGAAATGTCATTACAAAGCATACGACAAGGTAGTCAACAGTCAGAGAGATTCTGGTCATCCGATGAACAACCATCACCAAGGATGCATCGCACTAACTACGTACGCAACGGACGACGACACCAGCAGCAGCAAAGGGGCAGAGAAGGGCGACGCAAAAGCGAGGCAACCACTTCCTACGCATCGCAGCGGGTACACCGCATCAGCAGCGCAACCGGAGGAGACGCCGACACCACAGCAACAAAGGCAGCGGCAGAGAGGGCTACGGCGACAGCAAAGCCGACGCCGAAGTCAGCAGCATCCGATCCGACGGCAAGGGGAAGGATTATCTGCCAGTATCCCCCAGGTCGAGGGGGTCATACCGTCCGGCTGGACGACTATTGGAGGCTGAGGCCAGGAAAATTTCTTAACGACACCTTGATGGATTTGGGCCTGAAGTGGGCCTGGGGAAGACTAGAGGAGCGGAGGCAAAAACGCGTCAAGGTATGCAGCACCTACTTCCTTACCAAGCTGATGTCCGACCAACTGGGCACAGCGGAACCAGCAGAACTAGCGGCCGAAAGACGCCACGCCTTGGTACGGCGCTGGTATAAGCCGGGGGAGTTATTAAAGAATGACTTGGTACTCGTGCCAGTAAACGCCGATCAACACTGGTACCTGGCTGCCCTAATGAACCCAGGAGACCTCAACAAGGCTACCATCGCCATATGCGACTCGTTGACGGAGACCGGAGAGCGGGAGGAGACCATCGCGGTGCTTAGGGGCTACTTGATCCAGGAGCATCGCGCCATCAAAAATTTAAAGACGTGGCAGGACGCTGACGGCCTGTTTCCAGGGTTCCACTTGGAAGAACAGCAGCAGCCCAACTACACGGACTGCGGCCTTTTTCTACTCGAAGCCGCGGAGGTGCTCATAGAGTCCAGATCGCCATACCACCAGCTGATGTCAGAGACCTTCAGGGAACGCGCCTTAAAGAAGCGAGATGTTCTAGCGGCCCTAATCCGGACACAGGCCCCACCAGGTGTCACGCTACCAAGGCTGGACGGAAGACAGAATAACAGGGGCTTCGCCAACGTCAGCCGCCAAACCAGTCGCCCTAAGACCCTTCTTGCCTGCACGAAGCCAGCACCAGCGGCAGAGCCAACTCCAGAAATGTCCCCATGACTCCTCGACTGCCCGACATGGAAAGTGGCAGCGACGGTGACCACAAGGAGAGATGCCATAAAAGCTTACACCCCCCCTGTGTAGGGAGCGAGGCCGACAGCAGCAGCGAAGAAAACAAGGCGGAAGTCCCAAAGACTCCTCGCTTCCCCAGCCTAAGTGGTAGTGACCGCGGGTGCAGTCGCGGCAGCAGACGTAACCACAAAGATCACGACGACAAAGTCAGCAGTAACAGCAGCGGCAGCTCCAGCAGTAGCAGCAGCGACTCCAGCAACATCAGCAGCAGCGGCACCACCAACAGCAGCAGCAGCAGCGGCTCCAATAAAAGCAGCAAGCGCAGCAACAACAACGCCTAACGGGAACCAGAAGCTCAAAACAGAGGTAACGGCACACCACCGGAGAAGCCCGAACCCTGCCAGGAGGACGACAAGGGAGCAAACAAAGGCTTGCTCGGGAAGCAACCCTACCGCCCAAAGGAGCACGAAGGACCAACGTCCAGCAAGCGACGCCAGGAGAACTACCCGGCCTTCGGGGAAGAAAAGGAGGACATTCTGTCTATCACGGGGAGTGAAGCAGATCCGGCCGATAGAACCACTGTGGAAGATTGGCCCCAAGAACTTCGGGCAGAAATTGAAGCGGCCAAAACTCGCCTAGGCAGGGAACCTTGGCGACGAGTGTTGCGACATTCCTTCCAACACGGGGAAACCCAGTTCCGCTACACCATAAAGAGGGGAGGAGCAGTGCTCGTCCAGGTAACAAAGGGGGGAGTGTGAGGGACAATTCAGGCGACCGAATTCTCCCACAACATCAAATAAAATTAAATACATTCAATAAATCTTAAATAAATGCAAACTTGTTTTTTATTTAAATAATCTTTTCCTGGTGCACCCTGTACCCAGGCAGTGCAGCCAACAATCGGATATGAACGTAAAAATAGTCAAAACAACATCACGCTACCGGACTGACCAATCACAGCGCAGCACGCTATTCACAATTTTTGCCACACAAAAAGGTATAAAAGGGCGAGCATGCAGTCAGTCGCTCTCTTACTCTTAGTCTGCTTCCTGTGCAGTTCGGATCACGTGGTGGTAAGTCATTTTTAATAATTAATTCCTTTGATTCACTGACTATCGCTGCCGACGTCTTTCTCTGCTTTCGTCATTCGTACGACGCAACATCGCTGTGTGGCTCCCCTACGGGTTGTTGCGCTGGTACATCCAGCATATCGCTGCCGACGTCTTTCTCTGCTTTCGTCATTCGTACGACGCAACATCACTGTGTGGCTCCCCTACGGGTTGTTGCGCTGGTACATCCAGCATATCGCTGCCGACGTCTTTCTCTGCTTTCGTCATTCGTACGACGCAACATCACTGTGTGGCTCCCCTACGGGTTGTTGCGCTGGTACATCCAGCAGATCGCTAACGACGTCTTTCTCTGCTTTCGTCATTCGTACGACGCAACATCACTGTGTGGCTCCCCTACGGGTTGTTGCGCTGGTACATCCAGCATATCGCTGCCGACGTCTTTCTCTGCTTCCGTCATTCGTACGACGCAACATCACTGTGTGGCTCCCCTACGGGTTGTTGCGCTGGTACATCCAGCAGATAACTGCCGACGTCTTTCTCTGCTTTCGTCATTCGTACGACGCAACATCACTGTGTGGCTCCCCTACGGGTTGTTGCGCTGGTACATCCAGCAGATCGCTGCCAACGTCTTTCTCTGCTTTCGTCATTCGTACGACGCAACATCACTGTGTGGCTCCCCTACGGGTTGTTGCGCCGGTAAATCCAGCAGATCGCTGCCGACGTTCTCTCGCTGCATCCACCCCTGTTGCTTCGTCAAGGCTCGTCACCATTCTCGTCGAGACTCACGTCAATTTGTCAAGGCATTACTCACGTTCCTAACGTCAAGGCTCGTCACCATTCACGTCAGTCACGTCACTTCGTCAAGGCATTACCCACGTCACTTCATCGAAGCTCTCACGTCACTCACGTCATTTCGTCGCTCAGGAGTCCCGACTATCTCACGTCACTTTGTCAAGGCATTACTAGCGTCAAGGCTCGTCACCACTCACGTCACTCGTCGTCACTAACGGCAAGGCTCGTCACCCTTCACGTCGCTCGTCGTCACTAACGTCAAGGCCCGTCACCATTCACGTCAGTCACGTCACTTCGTCAAGGCATTACCCACGTCACTTCATCGAAGCTCTAACGTCACGCACGTCACTTCGTCGCTCAGGAGTCCCGACTGTCTCACGCCTCTCACGTCACTTTGTCAAGGCATTACTAGCGTCAAGGCTCGTCACCACTCACGTCACTCATCGTCACTAACGGCAAGGCTCGTCACCATTCGCGTCAGTCACGTCACTTCGTCAAGGCATTACCCACGTCACTTCATCGAAGCTCTCACGTCACTAACGTCATTTCGTCGCTCAGGAGTCCCGACTGTCTCACGCCTACACACCGTTCAGAAGCCTCGACGGTCTCACGTTAACGCATCGCTGAGGACTTGCGCTCGTCAAAGGCTTACGTATCGCTTAAGACTCACGTTAAATAATAGATTATAAGAAAACTAGGAAAATAAAGAAAATACTTCGAAAAGTCCCAAAATAGAAATTTTATTGTAACGACCCCTTGCCTCAGAACCCTGGTCACGCTGAGTTTACCCCGGCTGGGAAAACTCCGTTACAATTGGCGCCCGAGCAGGGACTTTTCTAAGCAAAAGAAATATAACTTCCGAACGAAGAAAAGCGTAAAGAAAAAAAAAAAAAAAAAAAAGGCCAATATGGTCAAGACAAGCTGGGTATACACCCTCTCAAAGGAGGAGCTGCAGACCTACATGGCCGAATTTAAGCTGAACAATTCCGGTGGAGTGGAAGAGTTAAGGAAGCGCTTCATAACCCACATCTCGGGACATGACGTAACGTCGGAAGATGAGGTTCGACTGGCCGAACTGGAAGCGAAGCACCGACGCGGCACATCACCATCACCGCCTGTGATCCTAACACCAGCCGACGTACAAAAGGAAAGGAAGACCACTAATGCGACCGCTCTGACACCACACGGGACAACACCGGCCCATGACACTAAGGAAATCGTAACGAGCAACACAAGGTCCTGGGAACCGCCGGTCGCAATGCCGTCCCATCAAGCGAAGGAGACGTCTGCGGCATCATACCCAGTGGTTATAGTCACGGTACGGAAGTGGTCGGTAAAGTATGACGGTGGAAAAGACCCCATCGCTTTTGTCGAACGGCTGGAGGAACTGGCCGATGCCTACTCCCTTGACAAGAATCTTCTGGCCAAAACTATGCCGGAATTACTGCGAGACCGAGCTCTGTTGTGGTTCCGAAATAATAACCAGCGGTGGTCGAATTGGGGTGCAATTAAGATGGACTTCCTGAAGTTCTTCTTGCCAGCCAGATACATGGAGCAGCTGGACGATGAGATCCGACAGCGCCATCAGAGAGCTGGAGAGCCCTTTAAGGACTATGTTATAACCATGCAGAACCTCATGCGACATGCCAACTATACGAGGGCCCAGCAGACCGACCGGATCTTCAGGAACTGCCGCAGAGAGTACCAGCTGTACGTCCGTAGGAGGGACTTCCAGGACTTACAGGATCTGATTGGATTGGCAGAAGATCTGGAGGATATATCCGGCTCGCCAGAACCAATCAGACAGACACCTAGATCCCGACAGACGGAGAGGAACCTCATGGTCGCAGAAAACCAAGATGATCGCATCAATGTTAGAACGGCGTGTCGACATTGCGGCCAGGACGGACACACTAGGCGAGATTGCCGCAGGCCGACACGGGAGCATCGAGGAGCTTTATAAGCAAAGCGTACGCCGACGAACTCAGGACACCATCGAACAGCGTTTCTATGGATATGGTGGTGAACATGGCCGAAGGCACACCGAAACACATTAGCGAAGCTCTGAAGTTGAACATCCGAATCGGAAGCCATGACTTGGAATTCCTGTTTTTGATATTACCTGATGCCATGGATGAGGTTATCCTAGGATTGGACTTCCTCCTACGAATAAGGGCTAGGTTCAGCTGCGCTGGGCAAACAATCAAACTCCAGGAACAGACCACACAGGCAGTATACACCCCACATTGCGTAACCATCCAACCGAAACCCCAGACAAACCAGGAGAAACTCTCGACGTTCCTCAAGGGAGAGTTCAAAAAGTTCGAACGATTGCCTATGGTTTCAAACATAACCGAGCATAAGATTGTCATGCACGACACCCGCCCAATCAAGCAGCGCTATTTCCCGCGGAACCCCGCGATGCAGGAAGTAATCAACAAGGAAATAGACGAACTACTCCAAAAGGGATGTATCGAACCATCACACAGTCCCCATAGCGCGCCCATAGTTCTGGTGAGAAAGAAAACTGGGAAATGGAGACTGTGCATCGACTATAGGGAGTTGAACGCTCGATCGGTGCCAGACGCGTATCCACTGCCGCGCATTCAACATATTCTGGATCATCTCCGAGGTGCAAAGTTCATTAGCAGTCTTGATCTCCGAAATGGCTATTGGCAAATTCCGATGGAGAAACACAGCAAGCCAAACACCGCTTTTACCGTGCCTGGACGCGGGCTGTTTCAATGGCGGGTAATGCCGTTCAGCTTACATTCGGCGCTAGCTACCTTCCAAAGAGCGCTTGATCGAGTGATTGGGCCGGAAATGGAGCCGCACGCCTTCGCGTACTTGGACGATATCATCGTCATAGGTCGGACGTTCGAGGAGCACCAGCAGAACCTACGGAGGGTATTCGAGAGACTCCAAGCAGCGAACCTACGGATAAACCCAGAAAAATGCGAGTTCTGTAAGAAGGAACTACGCTACCTAGGCCACGTCGTCAGCCATCAGGGCATCCACACCGATCCGGAAAAGGTAGCGGCCATCAGAGAACTCCTGCCCCCAGGAACGTTCGAGAAGTGCGACGGTACCTAGGTATAGCCTCCTGGTACCGACGTTTCGTGCCTGATTTTTCGGAAATCTCACGACCACTAACGGCGTTATTGAAAAAAGGCAAACACTGGAAGTGGACCGAGGAACACCAAAAAGCATTCGAGCAGCTCAAGACGAAACTGACGGAGGCGCCGATTCTCGCATGTCCCGACTTTTCCAAGAGATTTGTGCTGCAGACTGACGCGAGTGACTATGGGCTAGGAGTAGTGCTGACTCAAGAACAAGACGAGGGTGAACGAGTCATCGCGTATGCTAGCCGCCATCTGAACCAGGCAGAGCGAAATTATTCCCCCACGGAGAAGGAATGTTTGGCAATAGTCTGGGGAATCCGGAAGATGCGCCAGTACGTGGAAGGCTATAGATTCACCGTTCTGACCGACCACCTCGCCTTGAAGTGGCTTAACTCCATATCGAGCCCGTCTGGACGCGTGGCACGATGGGCTCTCGAGCTCCAGCAGTATACTTTTGATGTCCAGTATAGACGCGGCAAGCTCAATGTGGTGGCCGATGCGTTGTCGCGGCAGCCACGGGAAACGCTGATGACGATGGCAACAGACACAAAGGCACCCAAATGCCAATGGTTGGAACAGCGACGTAAACAAGTCCTGGAGAGCCCAGAAAAGTTTCCAGACTATGTCATCAAAGCCGGCCAGGTATACCGTCACATAGAGCAGAGAGCAGGAGATGAGGACGTGGCGCCTTGGAAGTTGTGCGTCCCCAGTCCAATGCGTAGACAGGTACTTCGAGAAAACCACGACGACTCAGCAGCAGGACATCTGGGAGTCAGGAAGACTATCGCGAGGGTATGCGCACGATACTACTGGCCTGGAATGTTCCGCGACATCCGGAACTACGTTAAAAAATGCGAGAACTGTCAGCGGTATAAGCCGAGTCAACAACAAGCAGCGGGCAAAATGCTGACGCAGGTGGCGGAAGAACCCTGGGCCACCCTTTGTGCAGATTTCGTGGGACCGCTGCCAAGGTCAAAGCACGGAGACACTATGTTATTAGTGTTCTTCGATCGCTTCTCGAAGTGGACTGAATTGATTGCCTTACGACAAGCCACTACGGAGGGAACGAAGAAGGCATTCCGAGAACGAATCCTGGCACGGTACGGGGTACCGAAGATTTTAATCACCGACAACGGCACGCAGTTCACCAGTGGGGCCTTCCGACGCTTCCTGCAGGACATGGGAGTTCTACATCAGTTTACGGCCCCTTACACTCCTCAAGAAAACCCCACAGAGAGGGTAAACCGCACCGTAAAAATGATCATCTCCCAGCTGTCGGGACCCCAGCAGCGGTCGTGGGACGACAAACTTCCCGAGATCATGCTGGCAATCAACTCCAGCCTATCCGACTCCACGGGATATAGCCCAGCATTCCTCACCCAGGGGCGGGAACCCCGTCTGCCACACGCACTGTACGATGAAGTCACACTGGGCACAGGCACGCTGGCCAAAACACCTGAAGAACGAGCTGACCATATGAAGGAGGTCTTTGAGATAGTAAGGCGGAACCTTGAACACGCAGCCAAGGACCAGTCCCGACACTACGACCTGAGGCGGCGCAGCTGGAAACCCGAGATCGGGCAACTCGTCTTAGTGAAACAGCACCTTCAATCAAAAACGGGGGTTCGGCCAACGTCAGCCGCCAAACCAGTCGCCCTAAGACCCTTCTTGCCTCCGACTTGGAGCACGAAGCCAGCACCAGCGGCGGAGCCAACTCCAGAAATGTCCCCATGACTCCTCGACTGCCCGACATGGAAAGTGGCAGCGACGGTGACCACAAGGAGAGATGCCATAAAAGCTTACACCCCCCCTGTGTAGGGAGCGAGGCCGACAGCAGCAGCTTCCCCAGCCTAAGTTGTAGTGACAGCGGGTGCAGTCGCGGCAGCAGACGTAACCACAAAGATCACGACGACAAAGTCCGCAGTAACAGCAGCGGCAGCTCCAGCAGTAGCAGCAGCGACTCCAGCAACATCAGCAGCAGCGGCACCACCAACAGCAGCAGCAGCAGCGGCTCCAATAAAAGCAGCAAGCGCAGCAACAACAACGGCCAACGGGAACCAGAAGCTCAAAACAGAGGTAACGGCACACCACCGGAGAAGCCCGAACCCTGCCAGGAGGACGACAAGGGAGCAAACAAAGGCTTGCTCGGGAAGCAACCCTACCGCCCAAAGGAGCACGAAGGACCAACGTCCAGCAAGCTACGCCAGGAGAACTACCCGGCCTTCGGGGAAGAAAAGGAGGACATTCTGTCTATCACGGGGAGTGAAGCAGATCCGGCCGATAGAACCACTGTGGAAGATTGGCCCCAAGAACTTCGGGCAGAAATTGAAGCGGCCAAAACTCGCTTAGGCAGGGAACCTTGGCGACGAGTGTTGCGACATTCCTTCCAACACGGGGAAACCCAGTTCCGCTACACCATAAAGAGGGGAGGAGCAGTGCTCGTCCAGGTAACAAAGGGGGGAGTGTGAGGGACAATTCAGGCGACCGAATTCTCCCACAACATCAAATAAAATTAAATACATTCAATAAATCTTAAATAAATGCAAACTTGTTTTTTATTTAAATAATCTTTTCCTGGTGCACCCTGTACCCAGGCAGTGCAGCCAACAATCGGATATGAACGTAAAAATAGTCAAAACAACATCACGCTACCGGACTGACCAATCACAGCGCAGCACGCTATTTACAATTTTTGCCACACAAAAAGGTATAAAAGGGCGAGCATGCAGTCAGTCGCTCTCTTACTCTTAGTCTGCTTCCTGTGCAGTTCGGATCACGTGGTGGTAAGTCATTTTTAATAATTAATTCCTTTGATTCACTGACTATCGCTGCCGACGTCTTTCTCTGCTTTCGTCATTCGTACGACGCAACATCGCTGTGTGGCTCCCCTACGGGTTGTTGCGCTGGTACATCCAGCATATCGCTGCCGACGTCTTTCTCTGCTTTCGTCATTCGTACGACGCAACATCACTGTGTGGCTCCCCTACGGGTTGTTGCGCTGGTACATCCAGCATATCGCTGCCGACGTCTTTCTCTGCTTTCGTCATTCGTACGACGCAACATCACTGTGTGGCTCCCCTACGGGTTGTTGCGCTGGTACATCCAGCAGATCGCTGCCGACGTCTTTCTCTGCTTTCGTCATTCGTACGACGCAACATCACTGTGTGGCTCCCCTACGGGTTGTTGCGCTGGTACATCCAGCATATCGCTGCCGACGTCTTTCTCTGCTTTCGTCATTCGTACGACGCAACATCACTGTGTGGCTCCCCTACGGGTTGTTGCGCTGGTACATCCAGCAGATCGCTGCCGACGTCTTTCTCTGCTTTCGTCATTCGTACGACGCAATATCACTGTGTGGATCCCCTACGGGTTGTTGCGCTGGTACATCCAGCATATCGCTGCCAACGTCTTTCTCTGCTTTCGTCATTCGTACGACGCAACATCACTGTGTGGCTCCCCTACGGGTTGTTGCGCCGGTACATCCAGCAGATCGCTGCCGACGTTCTCTCGCTGCATCCACCGCTGTTGCTTCGTCAAGGCTCGTCACCATTCTCGTCGAGACTCACGTCAATTTGTCAAGGCATTACCCACGTCACTTCATCGAAGCTCTCACGTCACTCACGTCATTTCGTCGCTCAGGAGTCCCGACTATCTCACGCCTCTCACGTCACTTTGTCAAGGCATTACTAGCGTCAAGGCTCGTCACCACTCACGTCACTCGTCGTCACTAACGGCAAGGCTCGTCACCCTTCACGTCGCTCGTTGTCACTAACGCCAAGGCCCGTCACCATTCACGTCAGTCACGTCACTTCGTCAAGGCATTACCCACGTCACTTCATCGAAGCTCTAACGTCACGCACGTCACTTCGTCGCTCAGGAGTCCCGACTGTCTCACGCCTCTCACGTCACTTTGTCAAGGCATTACTAGCGTCAAGGCTCGTCACCACTCACGTCACTCATCGTCACTAACGGCAAGGCTCGTCACCATTCGCGTCAGTCACGTCACTTCGTCAAGGCATTACCCACGTCACTTCATCGAAGCTCTCACGTCACTCACGTCATTTCGTCGCTCAGGAGTCCCGACTATCTCACGCCTCTCACGTCACTTTGTCAAGGCATTACTAGCGTCAAGGCTCGTCACCACTCACGTCACTCGTCGTCACTAACGGCAAGGCTCGTCACCCTTCACGTCGCTCGTTGTCACTAACGCCAAGGCCCGTCACCATTCACGTCAGTCACGTCACTTCGTCAAGGCATTACCCACGTCACTTCATCGAAGCTCTAACGTCACGCACGTCACTTCGTCGCTCAGGAGTCCCGACTGTCTCACGCCTCTCACGTCACTTTGTCAAGGCATTACTAGCGTCAAGGCTCGTCACCACTCACGTCACTCATCGTCACTAACGTCAAGGCTCGTCACCATTCACGTCAGTCACGTCACTTCGTCAAGGCATTACCCACGTCACTTCATCGAAGCTCTCACGTCACTCACGTCATTTCGTCGCTCAGGAGTCCCGACTATCTCACGCCTCTCACGTCACTTTGTCAAGGCATTACTAGCGTCAAGGCTCGTCACCACTCACGTCACTCGTCGTCACTAACGGCAAGGCTCGTCACCCTTCACGTCGCTCGTTGTCACTAACGCCAAGGCCCGTCACCATTCACGTCAGTCACGTCACTTCGTCAAGGCATTACCCACGTCACTTCATCGAAGCTCTAACGTCACGCACGTCACTTCGTCGCTCAGGAGTCCCGACTGTCTCACGCCTCTCACGTCACTTTGTCAAGGCATTACTAGCGTCAAGGCTCGTCACCACTCACGTCACTCATCGTCACTAACGGCAAGGCTCGTCACCATTCGCGTCAGTCACGTCACTTCGTCAAGGCATTACCCACGTCACTTCATCGAAGCTCTCACGTCACTAACGTCATTTCGTCGCTCAGGAGTCCCGACTGTCTCACGCCTACACACCGTTCAGAAGCCTCGACGGTCTCACGCTAACGCATCGTTCAGGACTTGCGCTCGTCAAAGGCTTACGTATCGCTTAGGACTCACGTTAAATAATAGATTATAAGAAAACTAGGAAAATAAAAAAAATACTTCGAAAAGTCCCAAAATAGAAATTTTATTGTAACGACCCCTTGCCTCAGAACCCTGGTCACGCTGAGTTTACCCCGGCTGGGAAAACTCCGTTACAGTGGTTGCTTTAGTTCTCGCAAGTCTGTTGCAAGTCAGACGTTTAAACCGCCGTGCTGGCACAGTTTTGAGTGTTATGCACTCACCTCCGAAACTAAAAGTGGCTCTGGTTCTTGCAAGGATGTCCATACCCAGTGTAAGGTCATCAGCGGCGTTCGGCAACACCAGCAGGTGCAGTGAACATAAGGATTCCCCAAACTGAAGGTTGCCATTTAACTCTTGACGGACTGTTATCTGACTTCCGTTAGCCATTTGTATTGGGATGTGCACTGGGGTGGCGTTGTACAAATATCTAATCCTTTCAGCAAAAGCTTCGCTGACAAAACTGCGGGATGCTTCGGTATTAATAGTGGCCTAAACGGGTTCGCGGTTGATGATAATGCGAGCGAGAATTCGGTGTCGATCCTGGATCAGGGTGGACTTCTCGCCGCACATGAGCAAATGACGATGCTCAGCGTGTGAATTACGTTGACGGTAGCAGTCAATCGTCCTGATAGTCTGTCTGCCACAATCCCAGCAGAAAATCACGCGAGGGTAAGTGCACTCTTTTTGAAAGTGGCCTTCCTGTCGGCACCATCGACAATTCATTCGAGGATTATACGGTCCTTCTTCAGGCTGACTCACCATACAATGCCTCTCCTGTGGTCTTCTTCGATGTGTCGTCGTTGTGCTGTCCTGTTTTGCATGGATACTTTCTTAGTCCTCTGCTATGCTCTCGAAATCTTCCACCAGTCCGATGAGTTCACGGAGGTTACTGAAATCTTTTCGTCGGATGTAATACTGATATTACTGGCGGCAGTTCCGGAAGATCCTTTCCACCTGTTCTTCTTCGGGATAATTCGCATGCCTCATCAGGTTTTGCATCGCAATTACATAATCCTTGAATTGCTCCTGCTGTTTCTGGCGTCTTTTGCGAATCTCATCGTCCAAACGTTCCAAGTATCTGGTGGGCAAAAAGAATTGCAAGAAGCAATTCCAGTCCAGCTGTTCCAGTCCTGCCACCTCTGGTTGCTGTTACGGAACCACAGCAAGGCTCGTTCGCGAAGCAACTCAGGCATAGTTCGGGAGAGGAGGTTTCTACTCAACGAGTATGCGTCAGCGAGCTCTTCAAACCTCTCGATAAATAGAAGAGGTTCTTTGCCACCGTCGTACCGCACTGACCACTTTCGTACCTGGTCGATAATCATGGGGTACGATGTCCCTGGTGTATCTGTTGGGTTTCGCATGGCGGTTGTTTCCCGTGGTATTGGGGACGCCGTCTGGCTTATGACCGCCTTTGGTTCAGTGTAACCCTGTGAATCCGGAGGATATCTGAGGCGATGGACCGCAGCTATGCTTTTTTTCCAACTCGATGAGGCGCGTGTAATATTATTGGAAAAACGTTTCCTTAGTTCTTCTACCGCACCGTTAATATCCAGTCTGAACTAGCTCATATAATTTTTTAGTTCTTCTTTCGATAGATAATACACCCAGCTTGTTTTGACCATCTTAGCTTTATGCTGGTGTTATTGGATTATTGAGTTATTAGTTTAGTTTCAAAATTCCAGAGTCCCTGCTCGGGCGCCAATTGTAACGGAGTTTCCAGCCGGGGTAGTTCTCAGTATGACCAGGGTTCTGTTTATAGTGGGTCGTTACAATAATAAAATTTGTTTATTTAGGTTCTCGGAATTTTCTTTATTTCGTTAAGGTTTATTTCGATATTTATTCAATGTTATTTACAAAAAAAAGGATGTTGGTGGCTCCTTGAGGCGTGTAGCGAAGGGGTTCTAGCGACGCCTCCTTGGGAGCGCGTGATATCGTGGCGATATGTTGGCTGGCGATGCCTCCTTGGCAGCGCGTGATGTCGTGGCGTTATGTTTTTTTCCTATGGCGAAGAGATTAGGAAATTAAGTTTATTTTATATAAAGTTCGAAAGAAGATTTTTGATAGCGGCTAATTGCACAGCGTGTAGCTTCTGCGGTAACGGCAAGGTAAGTACTCTTCAACCGTTAATTTGAGTATTCAGTCAGCGTCGCAGCGTTTAGCTTCTGCGGTAACGGCAAGCCAAGTACTCTTTAACCATTAATTTGAGGACTCCGTCAGCGTCGCAGCATTTAGCTTCTGCGGTAACGGCAAGGTAAGTACTCTTCAACCGTTAATTTGAGGATTCAGCGTCGCAGCTTTTAGCTTCTGCGGTAACGGCAAGGTAAGTACTCTTCAACCGTTAATTTGAGAACTCAGTCAGCGTCGCAGCATTCAGCTTCTGCGTTAATGGCAAGGTAAGTACTCTTTAACCATTAATTTGAGGACTCCGTCAGCGTCGCAGCATTTAGCTTCTGCGGTAACGGCAAGGTAAGTACTCTTCAACCGTTAATTTAAGGAGTCAGTCAGCGTCGCAGGGTTTAGCTTATGCGGTAATGGTAAGGTAAGTACTCTTTAACCATTAATTTGGGGCTCAGCTAGCGTAGCAGCGTTCAGCTTCTGCGGTAACGGCAAGGTAAGCTCTCTTCAACCGTTAATTTGTGGACTCAGTTGGCGTCGCAGAGTTTAGCTTCTGCGGTAACGGCAAGGTAAGTACTCTTTAACCATTAATTTTTTTTAAATTATATTTTAAATTTATATTTTAAATTAATTTTTTGATGTAGATGCGTGAGGTTCCATTTCATTAACAAGTCAAGTCAAGTATGTCATCTTCTAGTTGTCGAGTTACATTTTTAATCATATCTTCAATACGACGAGTTACAGTTCTGCGAGAAAGTTGCAAATCTTTAATTGCATTGGGAATTTCGCTTTTATTTTTAAAGTTGGAAAATAATTTCTCGCTGCCCTCTAGAAAAGCTTCCTTAAATTTCCCCATCCCTATAAGGCTTTTTATGTTTTGCCAAAACGTATATTATGACATAAGATGCTTCAGTTGCCATTTTGGATTGATGCACAGGCTTTTGAAACAAAAGTTGCTGAGCGGTTAATTGCTTTTTTAATTCTCTTAATTTTTGTCTTCTTAATTCTGTATTAACAGGGTAATCATTTTCATAAACTTTGTGCAAACTTGAAAAATATCTTTCGAGATTTCCTTTCTTGGGCAAGGTGACTATAACACAACATATCAAACATAGGCATTTATCCTTACACATAGTAGAAAAATAAAGCTCTTCCCATTCATTATGGAAATGATATGTTTTTTTTTCTTATTCATTTTTATTTTATCTGAAATTAAATTAATAAATAAAGAATGTTAAACCAAAATTTTATTTTATCTAAATTGAGATTAACCTTTGTTGCGCTGTGTGGGACAATTCACTACCTCTATAACAGAGAGACGAGTGCAAAGTTGAATCTCAATTGCCGCGAAAGTAACGTGCTTGACAACAACGTCGAAAATAAAATGCCATTTTTATTATTTTTATTGCTTTTTATTTAGCAAAGTACGAAACATATGTACATAAAAACATATATGAAATATATTTTAAAATTAAGTATACATTTTATACTCAATTATTAGCAATCAAATTGTCCGACACCGGGCGTGACGAGCAGCGTAAGAAAAAGGTTAAATATAAAATATTAAACCAAAAATTTTATTTTATCTGAGATTAGATTCTATATTTAATATTCTATATTAGTAAACTAAAATCAAATATGTTCAATAAATTTACTTACGCAAAAAGAGAATCTTATTAAATTGCAAAAACGCAATTTCTTTCTCGATGTTTGCTTCAGATCAATACACTTCATCACAAAACAAAGTACTGTAAGCAACTGTAAGCCGTATGCACTCTGAGTAGCGACAGTTAGATGCATCTCACCGCAAGCACAGTATTATGACAAGGCGGGAAGTAAAAATAAAAAATGAGTAGGCCTACGCATACAGTAGAATGAGTAGAAGGGAGTAGAAGCACTGCTTGCGCTTGGGATTTAGTCATGTCAGTGTAGAATATATACGTGTTTAATTTTAAATTCAGTTTCACATTTTAAATTAAAAGATTTGAAATTAATCTAGTAAATTCTCTGCTGAAAAGGTAAAATATCTTAAGTCGACTTAAGAGAATTTCTTACATTTTAGTGCGTGGTGTTCACCATTTTAATACGCGTAGTTGGCTCTAATCCTCGTGTTTGTATCGAACTTGTATCCCGATTTATTGAACAGAGTTTTTCATCTTAAGTCCAAAAAATTTCATGTGAACATTTGCATAAATATTAGTCCACATAGGATGATTTAGCTAATAAACCTAATCACCTAAAAAAGTGCACTGAGTAAGTTAAGATGTTTTTGATCCAACAATAGTTGGCATTACCTGAAAAGGCAAAATATCTTATGTCGATATAAGAGAGTTTTCTCCGTGTAATTTACTACAAATTATGTTCCTAAGTTGACTTAAGATGAAATGCAAGTGAAATGCTTGTTAGATGTGTAAAAAGGTAAATAATCTTAAGTCTACTTAGGATGATATACAAATTTGAAAATAAGAAATTCTTAGATTTATGTCGACATAGGATGTTATGCCAGGTGCATCAGTCAATCGATTTCCAAATAAATACGAGTTAAGATATTATTTCACTACAGTGCAGACGATAGTTAGAGTTGTACCTATATTTCTATAATGTTTAAAAAGTGTTTGTGGGACCAGAGCAAAGTGGCAAATTTTCCGTTGTGGAGAACAGTTATTTCTTATGTAATTTTATTTTTATGCGTAGCGCTTCGCGAATTGTCAAGTCTGTTGTCTGTGAGGAACATTTTATAACAAATTATATTGATTTCAGTACAGTGCATACGATAGTCAGAGCTATTTCGATATTATTATAGTTCTAAAAGGAGTGTTTGTGATACCAGTGTCGAATTCTGCGTTTATTTTTAGTGCATTAAATTTGAATCTGGTAAGGAATATTTTTTTACAATAGTGTTTGTAAGTCCATATATATTGATTGTAAAGTTAGTTTGTCTTATTAAAATATTTTTATTTTATTATTATGTTGCGTATGTTATTATGTTTGGTACGAATAATAAATATTCCCGTGCAGCAGCCATTTTTCGCATGGTGAATGTTAAAAAACCAGAGAAAAAGGGAAAAAACAACTGCATCATTGAAAAGCAGAAGTTTCAAAAGCATCCTCAACTCATGGACTGGAATTTTCAACTATGATATCGGAGATCCAAACTACAGTCCATCTTCTACCGAAAGATCCTATGAAAATGAAGAGAATGTTGCTTCAGGCTTCTTTTTGATGGGCCAGGAGATTGAAATCATACTATTTTTAATGCGCACTGGGCACTTGGAAGTCATATGATAAGAGCTCAATATTTAAATGGGTTAATAGGATTAATACCTTAAAAGTACGAGTGCTTGCAAAAAAAACGAAAATAATAATCGAAACAGGACCCATTCAAAAATTTACTTTTTGAAAAGTCAGTGAAAAATAACGAACATTGGTCAGAAATGTTTATTGAATACCTTTTGTGAAACAGAACAAATTATAAAAACAATCCTTAGAAAAAAAAAGATTTTGATTCAGGTGTCATATCAACTGATGAAAGGAGTCATATATATCCTGGAAACAAAATTCCGGAAGGGAAACAAAATGAAGTCCGTGAACACATCAATAGCTTTCCTTCATACAAAAGTTAAGATACTCTGTGCCTGATGCTCATCACAAAAAACATAGCAAGCTACTTAAGCGTATAAAATTCATAAACTATACTCTAAAGCGAGTAGAAGATCCAACATTGGTCCCTCAATTCAGATAGTGGAGCCCGAATTTGAAGTAGTGTAATCCTTTAACTATCTCGGGTCAACTATAGCAGCCGATAACAGCATGGAACCAGAAATACGCGCACAGTTGCTTAAAGCCAACAAAGCCTACTATAGCCTGTCAAGACTCTTTAAATCCAGGAACTTAACCATAACATCCAAGCTGCTGATATATAAGACAATGGTCATACCAGTACTTACATATGGATCCGAGACTTAAGTGCTTAGCAAAAAGCATTCTGACCTCTTGGCCGCGCTCGAGAGGAAAGTCTTACGGAGAATTGTTGGCCCCGTTACGAGGAAGGACGATTCCGGAGACTCTATAATGATGAGATCTACGAGCGTTACCGCGATGTCGACATCGTGAAGAAAATTAAGCTTGGTAGGCTCCGGTGGGCAGGACACCTAGCTCGCATGAGCGAAGAGGATCCTGCTCGGAAAGTCCTTTGCGGTAGGATTTATGGAACACGACAGCGAGGCCGGCCAAGCCTACGCTGGAAGGATGGCGTAGACCAGGACGCCCAGAGTTTAGGGATGCCAAACTGGATGACATCGGCTCGAAATCGGGACCGGTGGAGAGACTTTTTGCGGGAGGCCAGGACCGGACCACGGTTGTAGAGCCAAATATTGTATTGTATACTCTTAATCTCATATCAATACTTTTTTTAATACCTATAATTTTACTGTGCATGACTGAGTTACCGGAAAGCCAGTTTGTTTGATGTGGAACGAAGGTTTTTGCTAATCGTGGGGGAAACGAAATCGCGTCTTGTCTTATGAAATATTGGAAAAGTATTCGGAACAATTGCAAGCACCTAACCCTGTACAGCAATTCGTGTTCTGGGCAAAACAAGAAAACGTTTGTTTTAACAATGTTCATTACATTCATGCAAAGTGGGACAACAATAGAAACAATTGACCACAAATATCTAGTAATAAGACACACACATAGAGCGCAAGAAGAAGCAAACACATGTCCGAATACACCATCCACGAGATTGGTATTTGTTTATATCGTTCTTGGGGCACAAAAACGTTTAAGTCATGGAAATGGACCAAACGATGTTTTAAAAATTTTCAGCTGCCCAGAAAGAGAAATTTTATGGAGAAAATTAAATGAATATGGCGAAATATTTAAATGGAGCTTAGTAAAGTGGCTTAGATATTCCAAAATAACAATCTGCGACCTGAAAGCATGCTATAGCGGGCCTATTAATATAAATTCGGCAAGAAAGAAAGATCTGGTGGACATGCTGGATCTTATAAATCAAAATTATAATCATTTTTATTTAAATTTACCAACGGAAGATGAACCATATACACCCCCATTCAAGCGACGAGTCTGATGAAAATTTATATGAATTATAAATAATAAAGTGTAATGCATGTAATTGAATTAAAACTATTTATTTTTATTTTGTATGTTTCTATTAATGTTTAATTTAAAAAATAATATGAAAAATTAACATTTAAAAGTTAAAATAGAAAACATCTTATGTCTTATGAAACAAAGCATTGACATTTGCACTTCATCTTAAGTCGAGTTAAGAACTGAAATCGAAACTCTAAAAAATTTGTTAAAGTATCTTATCTCAACTTAAGATCTTTTAAAGTACAAACATACGAAAGGTAAATCATCCTAAATTTAATTATTTCTTATAACTCTGTAATTATTCAAAATACAGTTTTGAAATGTGGCTGGGATAAAAGAAGATAAAATTTCGCTTCTAGAAGGTCTTCATATCCAAGTTAATAGTTGAAGGGTTTTTTCAGATTAAATTTTTTTAAGTTTTTTCGCTCTCCTGAAAAACTAAGAAAACAGACTTAAGATAGTTTACCTTTTCAGCAGAGAATTATTTAAAATGTCTGCGATCGACTGTCAATACAGCGTGGTTTTCCGTTTGTTTGGCGTTGTCCTTGTGTTTTGTTGTTGTTTTCTTTGATTTTCCCACTACAGTCTGATGCATATTGCCATATATTAGTGGCAATATACATGATTGACGAATTTTTGCATACATGTTTCACACTTATTACAATATACATGTTTTGTCGTATTGCAATATACATGTAATATACATGTTTTCAATTTTTTTATATGCATGCTTTACTCACTACCATATGCAAGTTAAGGTATTTGAGTCGCGCAGCTCCAAAAAAAATAACAACACGTCCACTTCGAGGTCGAATCAGAACAACCAATAATTTATTTATTGCGTATATTTATAATTTTACAAATGCTTTCAATAATACTTATTCTAGGAATTACAAAGTTACAAATTATGCTTATGCTATTGTTTTCGTTTTAATAATTCTTATTCTAAGAATTATTAAATCAAGAATATTACTTCTGCAAATTATGCTTACTCTACAGTCTACATAACCTTATAACAAAACATTATTGCAACACTGGAAATTGGGTCTGTGCAGCTGAAATATTATTTAGTGTCATCGGTAAAAGGAATTATGTGGAAACGCAGTGTGGGATTGTGTAAAGGGCAACGACCGATATTTGTGTTAACTCCCCCCTTCTTAAGTATCAGCGTCCCGCTGATCAAAAGTTTATCTTAATGGGTTCTAGATTTGAAATTTTAAAAGTGGCATCAAGGGGTTCATTTTGTTTTTTTAATTTCAAACAAAAGATTAGAATAAGATTTAGCAATATACTAATTAATAGGATGGTTATATCTGAGCCTATTGAGAGAGCCGTATAAGATGAAAAATGGGATAATTTTTTAACGTTGTCCAAATGAAGTTTGTGAAGATATTCTTCCCGTTCCTTATTTCACTGCAATGAGAGGGCTATTGTACTCGTAGACGTTTAGACGTAGAGGATTAATCTGAAATGGAAGGTTTGTTTTTGAGGTGAGACTTATGTACTCGTTTTCCATTGGTTGTTGTTACTGTAACGGTGTTATCTAATCCTACAGTTTCTTTATGATATATGGGTTTTTCTTTTCCCTTTATTTGTTTATTTCTTTTATATACTGTTTCACCAGGATTGTAGTTTCTTGGTGGAGACCTTTTTTGATTGTGTCTGTTGATCTGATTCCTTTGATTACGTAAAATTTCGTATCTTAAATCAGTGTTAATTATGTTTTTAAAATCTGTTAAATTCTGATAATTTATTCTCTGACTTCTTCCAAAGGCAGGTTTCTTTTTTGTTACCGAGTGGATTGTATTGTTATATCTGTCTACTGCTATATTAATTATTTCTTTTATCGAATAGTCTGGGAATTCTCTTTGAAGTCATCTTATTATTTCAATAATAGTTGAGTGTACTCTTTCCACAGCTCCATTGACCTCACTTTTTTGCGGGGGGGCTAGGTAGAGAGTTACTCCGAGACCTTCTATATAATTAAGGATGATTGGGCTTATAAAACTACTTTCATTGTCAGTTACCAGTATCTTTGGGACAGTAAAGAAATGCAATAATTTTATTATTCTGTTTCTAACGTGTAAAACTGATTTATTTTTAATGTGAAAAAATTTTGTGAATTTTGAAAATTTATCCACACATGTTATGAATTTTTCTCTTTTAATTTCAATGATGTCCATATGTGGATATGATGGAATTGGAGTTGGTTGCAATTCAGGTTTTGGTGGATGTCTGTCATATTTGTTAGAACAACAAACATCACAAGAGTCGGTTTTTTTTTATTAGTTTGTTCATTTGAGGGAAATAGTATTTTTCTAAAATTTGTTCCCTGTTTTCCTTATGATTCCGGTGTGCGCGTTTGTGCTCGTCTTGAATTATTTTCAGTTTATTTTCCTCATTTGCGATATCCGTAACTACTCTTTGCGTGATTCTAATTTTGAAGCGAGAAAAAAACTCTCTATATACTTCTCCTAACAATGGAATAATGTGTTCTGGTTTTTTAATTCCATTCAGTATATTTGGATTTAGTTTTTCTTTTAAAATTTGAGCTAGGTTGTCTTTATCGAAAGATTGTAATCTAATATAATGCCTGTTGTTCATAGCAAATCATATCGTTTCCTTCAGAAAAAATTAACTGGTTTCTAAGACGTAAAGAATTATAAATAATAAAGTGTAATGCATGTAATTGAATTAAAACTATTTATTTTTATTTTGTATGTTTCTATTAATGTTTAATTTAAAAAATAATATGAAAAATTAACATTTAAAAGTTAAAATAGAAAACATCTTATGTCTTATGAAACAAAGCATTGACATTTGCACTTCATCTTAAGTCGAGTTAAGAACTGAAATCGAAACTCTAAAAAATTTGTTAAAGTATCTTATCTCAACTTAAGATCTTTTAAAGTACAAACATACGAAAGGTAAATCATCCTAAATTTAATTATTTCTTATAACTCTGTAATTATTCAAAATACAGTTTTGAAATGTGGCTGGGATAAAAGAAGATAAAATTTCGCTTCTAGAAGGTCTTCATATCCAAGTTAATAGTTGAAGGGTTTTTTCAGATTAAATTTTTTTAAGTTTTTTCGCTCTCCTGAAAAACTAAGAAAACAGACTTAAGATAGTTTACCTTTTCAGCAGAGAATTATTTAAAATGTCTGCGATCGACTGTCAATACAGCGTGGTTTTCCGTTTGTTTGGCGTTGTCCTTGTGTTTTGTTGTTGTTTTCTTTGATTTTCCCACTACAGTCTGATGCATATTGCCATATATTAGTGGCAATATACATGATTGACGAATTTTTGCATACATGTTTCACACTTATTACAATATACATGTTTTGTCGTATTGCAATATACATGTAATATACATGTTTTCAATTTTTTTATATGCATGCTTTACTCACTACCATATGCAAGTTAAGGTATTTGAGTCGCGCAGCTCCAAAAAAAATAACAACACGTCCACTTCGAGGTCGAATCAGAACAACCAATAATTTATTTATTGCGTATATTTATAATTTTACAAATTTGCTTTCAATAATACTTATTCTAGGAATTACAAAGTTACAAATTATGCTTATGCTATTGTTTTCGTTTTAATAATTCTTATTCTAAGAATTATTAAATCAAGAATATTACTTCTGCAAATTATGCTTACTCTACAGTCTACATAACCTTATAACAAAACATTATTGCAACACTGGAAATTGGGTCTGTGCAGCTGAAATATTATTTAGTGTCATCGGTAAAAGGAATTATGTGGAAACGCAGTGTGGGATTGTGTAAAGGGCAACGACCGATATTTGTGTTAACTCCCCCCTTCTTAAGTATCAGCGTCCCGCTGATCAAAAGTTTATCTTAATGGGTTCTAGATTTGAAATTTTAAAAGTGGCATCAAGGGGTTCATTTTGTTTTTTTAATTTCAAACAAAAGATTAGAATAAGATTTAGCAATATACTAATTAATAGGATGGTTATATCTGAGCCTATTGAGAGAGCCGTATAAGATGAAAAATGGGATAATTTTTTAACGTTGTCCAAATGAAGTTTGTGAAGATATTCTTCCCGTTCCTTATTTCACTGCAATGAGAGGGCTATTGTACTCGTAGACGTTTAGACGTAGAGGATTAATCTGAAATGGAAGGTTTGTTTTTGAGGTGAGACTTATGTACTCGTTTTCCATTGGTTGTTGTTACTGTAACGGTGTTATCTAATCCTACAGTTTCTTTATGATATATGGGTTTTTCTTTTCCCTTTATTTGTTTATTTCTTTTATATACTGTTTCACCAGGATTGTAGTTTCTTGGTGGAGACCTTTTTTGATTGTGTCTGTTGATCTGATTCCTTTGATTACGTAAAATTTCGTATCTTAAATCAGTGTTAATTATGTTTTTAAAATCTGTTAAATTCTGATAATTTATTCTCTGACTTCTTCCAAAGGCAGGTTTCTTTTTTGTTACCGAGTGGATTGTATTGTTATATCTGTCTACTGCTATATTAATTATTTCTTTTATCGAATAGTCTGGGAATTCTCTTTGAAGTCATCTTATTATTTCAATAATAGTTGAGTGTACTCTTTCCACAGCTCCATTGACCTCACTTTTTTGCGGGGGGGCTAGGTAGAGAGTTACTCCGAGACCTTCTATATAATTAAGGATGATTGGGCTTATAAAACTACTTTCATTGTCAGTTACCAGTATCTTTGGGACAGTAAAGAAATGCAATAATTTTATTATTCTGTTTCTAACGTGTAAAACTGATTTATTTTTAATGTGAAAAAATTTTGTGAATTTTGAAAATTTATCCACACATGTTATGAATTTTTCTCTTTTAATTTCAATGATGTCCATATGTGGATATGATGGAATTGGAGTTGGTTGCAATTCAGGTTTTGGTGGATGTCTGTCATATTTGTTAGAACAACAAACATCACAAGAGTCGGTTTTTTTTTATTAGTTTGTTCATTTGAGGGAAATAGTATTTTTCTAAAATTTGTTCCCTGTTTTCCTTATGATTCCGGTGTGCGCGTTTGTGCTCGTCTTGAATTATTTTCAGTTTATTTTCCTCATTTGCGATATCCGTAACTACTCTTTGCGTGATTCTAATTTTGAAGCGAGAAAAAAACTCTCTATATACTTCTCCTAACAATGGAATAATGTGTTCTGGTTTTTTAATTCCATTCAGTATATTTGGATTTAGTTTTTCTTTTAAAATTTGAGCTAGGTTGTCTTTATCGAAAGATTGTAATCTAATATAATGCCTGTTGTTCATAGCAAATCATATCGTTTCCTTCAGAAAAAATTAACTGGTTTCTAAGACGTAAAGAATTATAAATAATAAAGTGTAATGCATGTAATTGAATTAAAACTATTTATTTTTATTTTGTATGTTTCTATTAATGTTTAATTTAAAAAATAATATGAAAAATTAACATTTAAAAGTTAAAATAGAAAACATCTTATGTCTTATGAAACAAAGCATTGACATTTGCACTTCATCTTAAGTCGAGTTAAGAACTGAAATCGAAACTCTAAAAAATTTGTTAAAGTATCTTATCTCAACTTAAGATCTTTTAAAGTACAAACATACGAAAGGTAAATCATCCTAAATTTAATTATTTCTTATAACTCTGTAATTATTCAAAATACAGTTTTGAAATGTGGCTGGGATAAAAGAAGATAAAATTTCGCTTCTAGAAGGTCTTCATATCCAAGTTAATAGTTGAAGGGTTTTTTCAGATTAAATTTTTTTAAGTTTTTTCGCTCTCCTGAAAAACTAAGAAAACAGACTTAAGATAGTTTACCTTTTCAGCAGAGAATTATTTAAAATGTCTGCGATCGACTGTCAATACAGCGTGGTTTTCCGTTTGTTTGGCGTTGTCCTTGTGTTTTGTTGTTGTTTTCTTTGATTTTCCCACTACAGTCTGATGCATATTGCCATATATTAGTGGCAATATACATGATTGACGAATTTTTGCATACATGTTTCACACTTATTACAATATACATGTTTTGTCGTATTGCAATATACATGTAATATACATGTTTTCAATTTTTTTATATGCATGCTTTACTCACTACCATATGCAAGTTAAGGTATTTGAGTCGCGCAGCTCCAAAAAAAATAACAACACGTCCACTTCGAGGTCGAATCAGAACAACCAATAATTTATTTATTGCGTATATTTATAATTTTACAAATTTGCTTTCAATAATACTTATTCTAGGAATTACAAAGTTACAAATTATGCTTATGCTATTGTTTTCGTTTTAATAATTCTTATTCTAAGAATTATTAAATCAAGAATATTACTTCTGCAAATTATGCTTACTCTACAGTCTACATAACCTTATAACAAAACATTATTGCAACACTGGAAATTGGGTCTGTGCAGCTGAAATATTATTTAGTGTCATCGGTAAAAGGAATTATGTGGAAACGCAGTGTGGGATTGTGTAAAGGGCAACGACCGATATTTGTGTTAACTCCCCCCTTCTTAAGTATCAGCGTCCCGCTGATCAAAAGTTTATCTTAATGGGTTCTAGATTTGAAATTTTAAAAGTGGCATCAAGGGGTTCATTTTGTTTTTTTAATTTCAAACAAAAGATTAGAATAAGATTTAGCAATATACTAATTAATAGGATGGTTATATCTGAGCCTATTGAGAGAGCCGTATAAGATGAAAAATGGGATAATTTTTTAACGTTGTCCAAATGAAGTTTGTGAAGATATTCTTCCCGTTCCTTATTTCACTGCAATGAGAGGGCTATTGTACTCGTAGACGTTTAGACGTAGAGGATTAATCTGAAATGGAAGGTTTGTTTTTGAGGTGAGACTTATGTACTCGTTTTCCATTGGTTGTTGTTACTGTAACGGTGTTATCTAATCCTACAGTTTCTTTATGATATATGGGTTTTTCTTTTCCCTTTATTTGTTTATTTCTTTTATATACTGTTTCACCAGGATTGTAGTTTCTTGGTGGAGACCTTTTTTGATTGTGTCTGTTGATCTGATTCCTTTGATTACGTAAAATTTCGTATCTTAAATCAGTGTTAATTATGTTTTTAAAATCTGTTAAATTCTGATAATTTATTCTCTGACTTCTTCCAAAGGCAGGTTTCTTTTTTGTTACCGAGTGGATTGTATTGTTATATCTGTCTACTGCTATATTAATTATTTCTTTTATCGAATAGTCTGGGAATTCTCTTTGAAGACATCTTATTATTTCAATAATAGTTGAGTGTACTCTTTCCACAGCTCCATTGACCTCACTTTTTTGCGGGGGGGCTAGGTAGAGAGTTACTCCGAGACCTTCTATATAATTAAGGATGATTGGGCTTATAAAACTACTTTCATTGTCAGTTACCAGTATCTTTGGGACAGTAAAGAAATGCAATAATTTTATTATTCTGTTTCTAACGTGTAAAACTGATTTATTTTTAATGTGAAAAAATTTTGTGAATTTTGAAAATTTATCCACACATGTTATGAATTTTTCTCTTTTAATTTCAATGATGTCCATATGTGGATATGATGGAATTGGAGTTGGTTGCAATTCAGGTTTTGGTGGATGTCTGTCATATTTGTTAGAACAACAAACATCACAAGAGTCGGTTTTTTTTATTAGTTTGTTCATTTGAGGGAAATAGTATTTTTCTAAAATTTGTTCCCTGTTTTCCTTATGATTCCGGTGTGCGCGTTTGTGCTCGTCTTGAATTATTTTCAGTTTATTTTCCTCATTTGCGATATCCGTAACTACTCTTTGCGTGATTCTAATTTTGAAGCGAGAAAAAAACTCTCTATATACTTCTCCTAACAATGGAATAATGTGTTCTGGTTTTTTAATTCCATTCAGTATATTTGGATTTAGTTTTTCTTTTAAAATTTGAGCTAGGTTGTCTTTATCGAAAGATTGTAATCTAATATAATGCCTGTTGTTCATAGCAAATCATATCGTTTCCTTCAGAAAAAATTAACTGGTTTCTAAGACGTAAAGAATTATAAATAATAAAGTGTAATGCATGTAATTGAATTAAAACTATTTATTTTTATTTTGTATGTTTCTATTAATGTTTAATTTAAAAAATAATATGAAAAATTAACATTTAAAAGTTAAAATAGAAAACATCTTATGTCTTATGAAACAAAGCATTGACATTTGCACTTCATCTTAAGTCGAGTTAAGAACTGAAATCGAAACTCTAAAAAATTTGTTAAAGTATCTTATCTCAACTTAAGATCTTTTAAAGTACAAACATACGAAAGGTAAATCATCCTAAATTTAATTATTTCTTATAACTCTGTAATTATTCAAAATACAGTTTTGAAATGTGGCTGGGATAAAAGAAGATAAAATTTCGCTTCTAGAAGGTCTTCATATCCAAGTTAATAGTTGAAGGGTTTTTTCAGATTAAATTTTTTTAAGTTTTTTCGCTCTCCTGAAAAACTAAGAAAACAGACTTAAGATAGTTTACCTTTTCAGCAGAGAATTATTTAAAATGTCTGCGATCGACTGTCAATACAGCGTGGTTTTCCGTTTGTTTGGCGTTGTCCTTGTGTTTTGTTGTTGTTTTCTTTGATTTTCCCACTACAGTCTGATGCATATTGCCATATATTAGTGGCAATATACATGATTGACGAATTTTTGCATACATGTTTCACACTTATTACAATATACATGTTTTGTCGTATTGCAATATACATGTAATATACATGTTTTCAATTTTTTTATATGCATGCTTTACTCACTACCATATGCAAGTTAAGGTATTTGAGTCGCGCAGCTCCAAAAAAAATAACAACACGTCCACTTCGAGGTCGAATCAGAACAACCAATAATTTATTTATTGCGTATATTTATAATTTTACAAATTTGCTTTCAATAATACTTATTCTAGGAATTACAAAGTTACAAATTATGCTTATGCTATTGTTTTCGTTTTAATAATTCTTATTCTAAGAATTATTAAATCAAGAATATTACTTCTGCAAATTATGCTTACTCTACAGTCTACATAACCTTATAACAAAACATTATTGCAACACTGGAAATTGGGTCTGTGCAGCTGAAATATTATTTAGTGTCATCGGTAAAAGGAATTATGTGGAAACGCAGTGTGGGATTGTGTAAAGGGCAACGACCGATATTTGTGTTAACTCCCCCCTTCTTAAGTATCAGCGTCCCGCTGATCAAAAGTTTATCTTAATGGGTTCTAGATTTGAAATTTTAAAAGTGGCATCAAGGGGTTCATTTTGTTTTTTTAATTTCAAACAAAAGATTAGAATAAGATTTAGCAATATACTAATTAATAGGATGGTTATATCTGAGCCTATTGAGAGAGCCGTATAAGATGAAAAATGGGATAATTTTTTAACGTTGTCCAAATGAAGTTTGTGAAGATATTCTTCCCGTTCCTTATTTCACTGCAATGAGAGGGCTATTGTACTCGTAGATACTCGTAGACGTAGAGGATTAATCTGAAATGGAAGGTTTGTTTTTGAGGTGAGACTTATGTACTCGTTTTCCATTGGTTGTTGTTACTGTAACGGTGTTATCTAATCCTACAGTTTCTTTATGATATATGGGTTTTTCTTTTCCCTTTATTTGTTTATTTCTTTTATATACTGTTTCACCAGGATTGTAGTTTCTTGGTGGAGACCTTTTTTGATTGTGTCTGTTGATCTGATTCCTTTGATTACGTAAAATTTCGTATCTTAAATCAGTGTTAATTATGTTTTTAAAATCTGTTAAATTCTGATAATTTATTCTCTGACTTCTTCCAAAGGCAGGTTTCTTTTTTGTTACCGAGTGGATTGTATTGTTATATCTGTCTACTGCTATATTAATTATTTCTTTTATCGAATAGTCTGGGAATTCTCTTTGAAGACATCTTATTATTTCAATAATAGTTGAGTGTACTCTTTCCACAGCTCCATTGACCTCACTTTTTTGCGAGGGGGCTAGGTAGAGAGTTACTCCGAGACCTTCTATATAATTAAGGATGATTGGGCTTATAAAACTACTTTCATTGTCAGTTACCAGTATCTTTGGGACAGTAAAGAAATGCAATAATTTTATTATTCTGTTTCTAACGTGTAAAACTGATTTATTTTTAATGTGAAAAAATTTTGTGAATTTTGAAAATTTATCCACACATGTTATGAATTTTTCTCTTTTAATTTCAATGATGTCCATATGTGGATATGATGGAATTGGAGTTGGTTGCAATTCAGGTTTTGGTGGATGTCTGTCATATTTGTTAGAACAACAAACATCACAAGAGTCGGTTTTTTTTTATTAGTTTGTTCATTTGAGGGAAATAGTATTTTTCTAAAATTTGTTCCCTGTTTTCCTTATGATTCCGGTGTGCGCGTTTGTGCTCGTCTTGAATTATTTTCAGTTTATTTTCCTCATTTGCGATATCCGTAACTACTCTTTGCGTGATTCTAATTTTGAAGCGAGAAAAAAACTCTCTATATACTTCTCCTAACAATGGAATAATGTGTTCTGGTTTTTTAATTCCATTCAGTATATTTGGATTTAGTTTTTCTTTTAAAATTTGAGCTAGGTTGTCTTTATCGAAAGATTGCAATCTAATATAATGCCTGTTGTTCATAGCAAATCATATCGTTTCCTTCAGAAAAAATTAACTGGTTTCTAAAGACGTTAATCGGTGCCTCGCAGTGTGGTATGAGGTCAGTGCTATCTTCTTCTGGACTGTGATGTGTTCCAGAAGAAGTTAGAACGTTTAATTCCGTTGGAAGTCTTGAGAGGACATCCGCTACAACATTTGTTCTACCTGGTTTATATATAAGGGAATAATTAAACTCTTCAATTTTTGCCTTCCACCTTTTGAGTTTTGCATTATTATTGCGGTTACTCAAGGCAAATGTTAAAGGCTGATGATCTGTTAAGATCTTTATGCACTTGGCTCCATAAAGGTACGTCCTAAGATTATCGAGTGACCAAACGATTGCTAGTAATTCCTTCTCGATTACTGAATAGTTTTCTTCAACTTTGGTTAGTGACCTGGATATAAATTTGATAGGTCTATCCTTGCCCATTTCTCCTTGGGATAGAACGGCTCCAATTGCAAAATTGGAGGCATCCGTTGTTAGAATGAATGGCATTTCAAAGTTTGGGAAAATTAAAATGTCTGAGGACACTAGCATTTCCTTAAGGTTTGTAAATGCTTTCAGAGCTTGATCGTCAAGGTGTACTTCCTTTTTTCTTGATTGATTTGCCTTTATTTGAGCATTCAATCCCCTAGTTAGGTTTGTCAAAGGCTTAGCTATTTTTGCAAAGTCTTTAATAAACTTTCGATAGTACGATGCTAGACCAAGAAAGCTCTTTAGGTCTTTAAGATTTTGTGGTGCTGGAATTTTTTGGATTGCAGCAATTTTTTTCGGGTCTGCACGTATTCCTTCCTGAGTAATTATGTACCCTAAGAAATCCACTTCGGATCTCAAAAATTTAGATTTTTCTAAATTTACTCTTAAGTTGGCTTTTCCCAGAAATCAAAAAACCTCGTCAAGATTTCTATTATGCTCGTCCCGGTTCTTTCCGAAGACGATTATATCGGCTATATAGACGTAGCACATCTTCCCGATAAGTGGTTTTAACACATCATTGATCATACGCTGAAAAATTGCAGGAGCTTTTTTTAAACCAAACGGGAGTCGAGTAAACTCGTATTTTCCGTTTGCCATGGAAAATGCAGTTTTTGGAATGTCACTAGTTTTCATTTTTATTTGATGAAAACCAGAAGTTAGGTCAAGAGTTGTGAAGAATTTGCATTCTCCAAGACTTGCTAGGGTGTTCGTAATGTCCGGGATAGGGTATGCGTCTGGGATAGTAATAGCGTTAAGACGCTTAAAATCTATAACTAGCCTGTATTGTTTTTCTCCTGCTGAATTAGCCTTCTTCGGGACAATCCAGAGAGGAGAGTTGTACGGGCTTTTGGATGGTCTAATAATACCATCTGCAAGCATTTTCTCAATTTGATTTTCTACTTCTGACCTCAAATTAGCTGGATAGGGGTACGACTTTGTGTAGACCGGTTCAGACGTTGTAGTTTTTATTTCTGCACGGACACTTGTATCGATTGCTCCACAATCAGCAATGGTACCAAAAAGTTTGTCATGTTTTTTCAGGATGTTCTGAATTTCATTTTCAATGTCAGTGTTTGTTTGTACGCTGTTGACTTGTTTGGAATATTTTGCCTTTAGTTTTATTTCTATGTAAGGACTTATGTGCAAGATACTGTTTTTCCTATCAATTACAGCCTCCAAATTCCTCAAAGTATCGTCTCCTATTATTCCGTCGAAGAAATCTAGTATACTGTTATTACCTAGGCTTCTGAAAAAGGGACCACTTATTTTGTGAGTGATCTCAAGCTGTCCCGCAGCTGATTGTATTTTAAACGGTGTTCTAATAGGTTTGGAATTTGTTGCAATTCTACTTGACACAAAGTTTTTGTTAGCTCCTGTGTCGATTAGGAATTTTAACGTTTTACCATCTCTGGTAACATACTCTAGGTAGGGTACGCTAGAGAGGATTCCGTCATAAAATTTATTTCAGGAGTTTCGTCTACGATTTCCTCGTAGTCGAACTCTTCATCTGTTTGATATGTGTTATCATCAGGATCATAAGATCTGAATTTCCAACAGTGTTTGTAGCAAAAAGCCGTTGCTGCTTTCGGGGCAAGTTTGATGACTCATTCGATCTTCTGGGGAGAGGGTTGTTTGCAGGTCTATTTATGTAATTTACACGATGTGTTTGAATAGACTGATCGATTTCCATAGGTTGTGGGGGTTTTTGTTGTGTTGGTCTTGGGGGTGGATTATTATATTGGTTGGGGTAGTATTCCGCATGTCGAGGTGTATTATCAATCATATTTCTTTCGATTGGAGTTATTTGTCTAGGTGGCATTCTTGGCCTATACTGTGATTTATTGGGGATCATTTGATTTATGGGTGCGGATATAGTACTGTTTATGCCTCTGTTGTAGATCGGAAGGCTTCTGAAATTAAGATTCTGAAACTCGAGGCATGAGGTGTATGCCTCTGGTAAAGTCTTGAGTTTCTGGATGACAAGCATCCTTGAAACATCACCATTTAGACCTCTGATAAATATATCTAAAGCCCTGTTCCTATAGTTTTCGGTTAGAGCACAAATAGTCTCTTGAGAGTAGTCTTCGGTTTTTAATTTATTTATTAACAAGGAAAGTTGATGATTGACTCTTGCATAGAACTCGTCTATACTTTGTCTTCCTTGATTCATTGAATTGAGCTCGTGTTCAAGGGTACGAACGTCACGTTTATCTGCGTAATGCAGGGATAAACATTTTTTAATTTTTGAACAATCGTCGTCAAAAATATTGTACGAAATAAGGGCAGTATCGGCTGGGCCTCTAATTTTCTGTCTTATATGTTGTATGATTGCCCTGTAAATGGGCTTAAGTTTGACTATCTCGTAGTCTTTTAATATGGATTCAACGCTGTGGATCCATGAAATATAGTGAACTGGATTTCCGTCAAAAATTTGCAAGTCTCTAACGCAGTCAGGGAGTTTCCTAATATCTATAAGGTCTTGCTCACTTTTTGGAAGAGCTAGGGTTGCAGGAGGGGTTTGGGAAGTATTTTGAGGAGGGCTGACTCTGCATTCGAGTTGTTGCAAACGGGTATTAATTAGCTTGATTTGCTCCATTTGAGCATTTACAGCCCCAGTTAGCTGGGTTATTAAATTAATAACTTGGTTTGTTACTTGTGTAATAACTCTAACTTTTTTCACTTTATAAAATATATTATTTTGAAATAATGATTGTATATATTTTAATATCTTGGTTTGTTGCTTCTTTTATACTTGTATAATAATTCTTACTCTTTTCAATCTATATAGTATTTAGTATATATATTTGGCGTATTTAAATATCAAGGTTTATATATTTTTATTTTGAAAAAGAAGGTGAAATTTATTTTAAATTCTTGTGGATAAACTAATAGGTAAGATTAATATATAAAATTAAAATAATCGCTTACAGCAAACATACAGCCAACAGCATCTTGTTTAAATCCTTTTGGGTAGTCCATTTTGTCCTTTTTAGCGTTGCTTACTTGGGAACGGGATGTGTCACGTTGTGATGATTTTCGGGTGGTTCTCCGATGGTTATCTGCTGGTTTTCTTTGGTTCTATGATGATTTTTTGATGAGTTGGTTTTAGGCCCCTGGACACTAATAAAAAAATTTTTCCTGGGCTTTCCAAAAGTGTTGTAACAAGGTCACCTTTCGCCATTAATTAGTAGGGCCTTTATTGCCACGTCACACTGTTAATAGCAAGGGTATTTTTTTATTAATAACCACTTCACTTTTTTAACAGGCAGGGTGTTTGTATTACTGGTGTTTTTACCACTTCACACTTTTTAATGATATCAATTTATCAATTTTAAAAGTAGGGAACACTTAGCACTATACACGACTTTTACTTTTTAATTTTTCGGGTTTATAGACTTTTGTTTGCTCGGGCGCCAGTTAATGTATTTGAGTCGCGCAGCTCCAAAAAAAAAATAACACGTCCACTTCGAGGTCGAAGCAGAACAACCAATAATTTATTTATTGCTTATATTTATAATTTTACAAAATTGCTTTCAATAATACTTATTCTAGGAATTACAAAGTTACAAATTATGCTTATGCTATTGTTTTCGTTTTAATAATTCTTATTCTTAGAATTATTAAATCAAGAATATTACTTCTGCAAATTATGCTTACTCTACAGTCTACATAAGCTTATAACAAAACAATATTGCAACACGGGAAATTGGGTGTCTGGGCAGGTGAAATATTATGCAGTGTCATCGGTAAAAGGAATTATGTGGAAACGCAGTGTGGGATTGTGTAAAGGGCAACGACCGATATTTGTGTTAACTTGCATGTAGTGTGTTTTTTTTTTTTGTGATTCAAAGAGTTTCGGTCATTGACCTCATAAGCCGCTTGTCTGATGTTTATGTGCATTGAATTCTAATCAATGCGTATGAGTCCACTGCAGCTAATGACCGAGTGTGAGCGGGACAGGCGTACTTTCGGGCGAATTCAATGCTGCTCTCGTCTTGTGCTTGATATCTTTTCTTCTGTGATTTCCTGATCGCCTATGAGTCATATGAGATCAGTTGCGTTGGGTTGGTCATTGCAGGTGTGAGGAACAAAATTCTTGTGGCCGAATTTTGTTCACACAAAACATGCAATATACTTTTTACCAAATTCGGGTGCACCCTGTACCCACGCAGTGCAACCACCAAACGCATATGAAAACAAAACAGCCAAAACAGCATCACGCCACCGGATTGACCAATCACAGCGCAGCACGCTATTTAGATTTTTTGCTGCGCAAAAAGGTATAAAAGGGCGAGCATGCAGTCAGTCGCTCTCTTACTCTTAGTCTGCTTCCTGTGCAGTTCGGATCACGTGGTGGTAAGTCATTTTTAATTAGTTCATTTAATTCACTGACTATCGCTGCCGACGTCTTTCTCTGCTTTCGTCATTCGTACGACGCAACTTCACTGTGTGGCTCCCCTACGGGTTGTTGCGCTGGTACATCCAGCAGATCGCTGCCGACGTCTTTCTCTGCTTCCGTCATTCGTACGACGCAACTTCACTGTGTGGCTCCCCTACGGGTTGTTGCGCTGGTACATCCAGCAGATCGCTGCCGACGTCTTTATCTGCTTCCGTCATTCGTACGACGCAACTTCACTGTGTGGCTCCCCTACGGGTTGTTGCGCTGGTACATCCAGCAGATCGCTGCCGACGTCTTTCTCTGCTTTCGTCATTCGTACGACGCAACTTCACTGTGTGGCTCCCCTACGGGTTGTTGCGCTGGTACATCCAGCAGATCACTGCCGACGTCTTTCTCTGCTATCGTCATTCGTACGACGCAACTTCACTGTGTGGCTCCCCTACGGGTTGTTGCGCTGGTACATCCAGCAGATCGCTGCCGACGTCTTTCTCTGCTTCCGTCATTCGTACGACGCAACTTCACTGTGTGGCTCCCCTACGGGTTGTTGCGCTGGTACATCCAGCAGATCGCTGCCGACGTCTTTCTCTGCTTCCGTCATTCGTACAACGCAACTTCACTGTGTGGCTCCCCTACGGGTTGTTGCGCTGGTACATCCAGCAGATCGCTGCCGACGTCTTCCTCTGCTTCTGTCATTCGTACGACGTAACTTCGCTGTGTGGTTCCCCTACGGGTTGTTACGCCGGTACATCCAGCATATCGCTGCCGACGTCCTCCTCTGCTTCCGTCATTCGTACGACGTAACTTCACTGTGTGGCTCCTCTACGGGTTGTTGCGCTGGTACATCCAGCAGATCGCTGCCGACGTCTTCCTCTGCTTCCGTCATTCGTACGACGCAACTTCGCTGTGTGGCTCCCCTACGGGTTGTTGCGCTGGTACATCCAGTAGATCGCTGCCGACGTCTTCCTCTGCTTCTGTCATTCGTACGACGTAACTTCGCTGTGTGGTTCCCCTACGGGTTGTTACGCCGGTACATCCAGCATATCGCTGCCGACGTTCTCTCGCTGCATTTCTCAGGTCACTCACGTCAAGGCTCGTCACCATTCACGTCGCTCGTCGTCACTAACGTCAAAGCTCGTCACCATTCTCGTCGAAACTCACGTCACTTTGTCAAGGCATTACTCAGGTCGATCACGTCTAGGCTCGTCGATACTCACGTCAATTTGTCAAGGCATTACTCACGTTACTAACGTCAAGGCTCGTCACCATTCACGTCGCTCGTCGTCACTAACGTCAAGGCTCGTCACCATTCACGTCAGTCACGTCACTTCGTCAAGGCATTACCCACGTTACTTCATCGAAGCTCTCACGCCTCTCACGTCACTTTGTCAAGGCATTACCAGCGTCAAGGCTCGTCACCACTCACGTCACTCATCGTCACTAACGGCAAGGCTCGTCACCATTCACGTCAGTCACGTCACTTCGTCAAGGCATTACCCACGTCACTTCATCGAAGCTCTCACGTCACTCACGTCATTTCGTCGCTCAGGAGTCCCGACTGTCTCACGCCTCTCACGTCACTTTGTCAAGGCATTACTAGCGTCAAGGCTCGTCACCACTCACGTCACTCGTCGTCACTAACGGCAAGGCTCGTCACCCTTCACGTCGCTCGTCGTCACTAACGTCAAGGCCCGTCAAAGGCTCGTCACCACTCACGTCACTCATCGTCACTAACGGCAAGGCTCGTCACCATTCGCGTCAGTCACGTCACTTCGTCAAGGCATTACCCACGTCACTTCATCGAAGCTCTCACGTCACTCACGTCATTTCGTCGCTCAGGAGTCCCGACTGTCTCACGCCTACACACCGTTCAGAAGCCTCGACGGTCTCACGCTAACGCATCGCTCAGGACTTGCGCTCGTCAAAGGTTTACGTATCGCTTAGGACTCACGTTAAATAATAGATTATAAGAAAAGTAGGAAAATAAAGAAAATACTTCGAAAAGTCCCAAAATAGAAATTTTATTGTAACGACCCCTTGCCTCAGAACCCTGGTCACGCTGAGTTTACCCCGGCTGGGAAAACTCCGTTACAATTGGCGCCCGAGCAGGGACCCTTCGTCTAAAGGAAACAAAATATAATAATATATAACTTCTGAGCAAAAGAAAAGCACGAAAGACCGGATGGTCAAGACTGGCTGGGTACATACCCTCTCGAAGAAGGAGCTGCAAAATTATCTGGATGAGTTCAGACTGGATAACACAGGTAGCATAGAGGAGCTCAGGGAACGTTATTGGGCTTTCATCACAGGACCGGACGTTACATCAGAGAACGAAACCAGCCTAAGTGAGTTGAAATCGCAGCACAGACGCAGACTCTCACCAGTGCCACCAATAACTAAAGGTGTAACGGCGCCTCCAGCACCCCATGAGACAACCATCACTCGAATCCCAAAGGAGACATCTGTGGCTATATACCCGATGGTTATCGACACGGTGAGGAAATGGTCCGTGCGTTATGATGGCGGCAAAGACCCGATCTCCTTCATTGAGGGGTTGGAAGAGTTGGCCGGCGCCTATTCCCTAAACAAGGACCTCCTAGCCAGGACAATGCCAGAACTGCTACGTGACCGAGCCCTAATTTGGTTCCGAAATAACAACCAGTGGTGGACAAACTGGCACGCATTCAAGGAAAACTTCCTGCGCTTCTTCCTCCCAGCAAGGTACCAAGAGCAGCTAGATGACGAAATCCGGCGACGACGACAAAAGGCGGGAGAAAACTTTAAGGATTTCGTCATCGCCATGCAAAACCTCACGCGGCATGCCGGCTATTCCGAAATTGTCGTCAGGAATACCAACTGTACATCAGGAGGAAGGACTTCCAAGACTTGCAGGATCTAATCGAATTGGCCGAATACTTTGAGAACATTTCAGTCACTCCAGAACCGGTCAGTTCTATCTCCAGACGTCGGCAGGCAGAGAGGAGCTTCATGGTCGCAGAGAACATAGAGAACTGCATCGACGTCAAGACAGCATGCCGACGCTGCGGCCAGGACGGACACACCTGGCGAAATTGCCGAAGAAAACAATTGATGTTTTGTTGGGATTGCGGCCAACGGAGAACCAGAACAATAAACTGCTGCCGGTAACATACCTCACACGTTGAGCAGCGTCCTTCGCTCTAGTTCCACAAGAAAACAGCTCTGATCCAAGACCGACAGCGAATTCTTGCCCGGATCAACATCGGCAGTGAACCTGTCCAAGCCACCATTGACACCGGCGCATCACGCAGTTTTGTGAGCGAACGTTTGGCCGATAGGATTCGACATTTAGGCAACCCCATTCACGCGAACATCCCAATTCAAATGGCCAACGGGAATCAGACAATAGTCCGCGAAGGGTTGCACGTCAACGTTCGTCTTGGGGAGGCATCGTTTTCACTGCGCCTGTTGATACTACCGACCGCCGTTGATGATCTTACACTGGGGATGGACTTCCTTGCAAGGTCGAGAGCAACTTTAAGTTTCGGAGGTGAGTGCATAACACTCCAAACTGGGTTAGCACGGCTGGTTAAACGTCCGACGTACAACAAACTCAGAGAACCAAAACAGCACGGTGCTACAGTTGGCGTGATACAAGTGTCACCAGCCCCGATTGAACCATCTCCAGTGAAGACTCCCATCAGAAATTTCCACAGAGGCCTCAGTAGCCAACACTGCAGGAAGTCGACAGCAGTAACCCAACCACAAACCCAACAACGGCAGCGAAACGATTACAACAGCGTGCGCAACAACAAAAGCCAAAACTTAAAAGGTGAAGCCACAACGAGTGCGGCCACAAAGAGCGCAGTAGTTAAAACGCAGCGGCGACGACGCAGCATTCGAAAGTCAGCGCATCAACACAACAACAACGACCGCAGCAACAAAAATCGAAATTTAAAACTTCGACAACAACAACTACAGGCAGAACAACAGAGCGCAGCCGCAAAATTTGTCCAACAACAACCACAGAAACAGAAAAGGCAATGCCAGTTAATCTGGAGAACAACGGAGTGCACTAGAAGAATTATACAACAACGAGCACAGCATCAGAACTCAACGCATCAAACGAACAACAATAGCAACAGGCACAGAAACAATAAAGTCGACAGCAGCAGCGAATTCAACAGAAGCAACGGAGTCAGCATAAGCATTGGCGACAGAGATAGTACCAGCAGTAGACGCAACAATGTAAACTGGGACTACGAAAGTAGACTCCTCGCTATTAAAACTAGTTAGGGAAGCACAAGTTTTTCGCCGAAGTAACGGGGGAGTGTGAGGAACAAAATTCTTGTGGCCGAATTTTGTTCACACAAAACATGCAATATACTTTTTACCAAATTCGGGTGCACCCTGTACCCACGCAGTGCAACCACCAAACGCATATGAAAACAAAACAGCCAAAACAGCATCACGCCACCGGATTGACCAATCACAGCGCAGCACGCTATTTAGAATTTTTGCTGCGCAAAAAGGTATAAAAGGGCGAGCATGCAGTCAGTCGCTCTCTTACTCTTAGTCTGCTTCCTGTGCAGTTCGGATCACGTGGTGGTAAGTCATTTTTAATTAGTTCATTTAATTCACTGACTACCGCTGCCGACGTCTTTCTCTGCTTTCGTCATTCGTACGACGCCACTTCACTGTGTGGCTCCCCTACGGGTTGTTGCGCTGGTACATCCAGCAGATCGCTGCCGACGTCTTTCTTTGCTTCCGTCATTCGTACGACGCAACTTCACTGTGTGGCTCCCCTACGGGTTGTTACGCTGGTACATCCAGCAGATCGCTGCCGACGTCTTTCTCTGCTTCCGTCATTCGTACGACGCAACTTCACTGTGTGGCTCCCCTACGGGTTGTTGCGCTGGTACATCCAGCAGATCGCTGCCGACGTCTTTCTCTGCTTCCGTCATTCGTACGACGCAACTTCACTGTGTGGCTCCCCTACGGGTTGTTGCGCTGGTATATCCAGCAGATCGCTGCCGACGTCTTTCTCTGCTATCGTCATTCGTACGACGCAACTTCACTGTGTGGCTCCCCTACGAGTTGTTGCGCTGGTACATCCAGCAGATCGCTGCCGACGTCTTTCTCTGCTTTCGTCATTCGTACGACGCAACTTCACTGTGTGGCTCCCCTACGGGTTGTTGCGCTGGTACATCCAGCAGATCGCTGCCGACGTCTTTCTCTGCTTCCGTCATTCGTACGACGCAACTTCACTGTGTGGCTCCCCTACGGGTTGTTGCGCTGGTACATCCAGCAGATCGCTGCCGACGTCTTTCTCTGCTTCCGTCATTCGTACAACGCAACTTCACTGTGTGGCTCCCCTACGGGTTGTTGCGCTGGTACATCCAGCAGATCGCTGCCGACGTCTTTCTCTGCTTCCGTCATTCGTACGACGCAACTTCACTGTGTGGCTCCCCTACGGGTTGTTGCGCCGGTACATCCAGCAGATCGCTGCCGACGTCTTTCTCTGCTTCCGTCATTCGTACAACGCAACTTCACTGTGTGGCTCCCCTACGGGTTGTTGCGCTGGTACATCCAGCAGATCGCTGCCGACGTCTTTCTCTGCTTCTGTCATTCGTACGACGTAACTTCGCTGTGTGGTTCCCCTACGGGTTGTTACGCCGGTACATCCAGCATATCGCTGCCGACGTTCTCTCGCTGCATTTCTCAGGTCACTCACGTCAAGGCTCGTCACCATTCACGTCGCTCGTCGTCACTAACGTCAAAGCTCGTCACCATTCTCGTCGAAACTCACGTCACTTTGTCAAGGCATTACTCAGGTCGATCACGTCTAGGCACGTCGATACTCACGTCAATTTGTCAAGGCATTACTCACGTTACTAACGTCAAGGCTCGTCACCATTCACGTCGCTCGTCGTCACTAACGTCAAGGCTCGTCACCATTCACGTCAGTCACGTCACTTCGTCAAGGCATTACCCACGTTACTTCATCGAAGCTCTCACGCCTCTCACGTCACTTTGTAAAGGCATTACCAGCGTCAAGGCTCGTCACCACTCACGTCACTCATCGTCACTAACGGCAAGGCTCGTCACCATTCACGTCAGTCACGTCACTTCGTCAAGGCATTACCCACGTCACTTCATCGAAGCTCTCACGTCACTCACGTCATTTCGTCGCTCAGGAGTCCCGACTGTCTCACGCCTCTCACGTCACTTTGTTAAGGCATTACTAGTGTCAAGGCTCGTCACCACTCAAGTCACTCGTCGTCACTAACGGCAAGGCTCGTCACCCTTCACGTCGCTCGTCGTCACTAACGTCAAGGCCCGTCACCATTCAGGTCAGTCACGTCACTTCGTCAAGGCATTACCCACGTCACTTCATTGAAGCTCTAACGTCACGCACGTCACTTCGTCGCTCAGGAGTCCCGACTGTCTCTCACGTCACTTTGTCAAGGCATTACTAGCGTCAAGGCTCGTCACCACTCACGTCACTCATCGTCACTAACGGCAAGGCTCGTCACCATTCGCGTCAGTCACGTCACTTCGTCAAGGCATTACCCACGTCACTTCATCGAAGCTCTCACGTCACTCACGTCATTTCGTCGCTCAGGAGTCCCGACTGTCTCACGCCTACACACCGTTCAGAAGCCTCGACGGTCTCACGCTAACGCATCGCTCAGGACTTGCGCTCGTCAAAGGCTTACGTATCGCTTAGGACTCACGTTAAATAATAGATTATAAGAAAAGTAGGAAAATAAAGAAAATACTTCGAAAAGTCCCAAAATAGAAATTTTATTGTAACGACCCCTTGCCTCAGAACCCTGGTCACGCTGAGTTTACCCCGGCTGGGAAAACTCCGTTACAATTGGCGCCCGAGCAGGGACCCTTCGTCTAAAGGAAACAAAATATAATAATATATAACTTCTGAGCAAAAGAAAAGCACGAAAGACAAGATGGTCAAGACTGGCTGGGTACATACCCTCTCGAAGAAGGAGCTGCAAAATTATCTGGATGAGTTCAGACTGGATAACACAGGTAGCATAGAGGAGCTCAGGGAACGTTATTGGGCTTTCATCACAGGACCGGACGTTACATCAGAGAACGAAACCAGCCTAAGTGAGTTGAAATCGCAGCACAGACGCAGACTCTCACCAGTGCCACCAATAACTAAAGGTGTAACGGCGCCTCCAGCACCCCATGAGACAACCATCACTCGAATCCCAAAGGAGACATCTGTGGCTATATACCCGATGGTTATCGACACGGTGAGGAAATGGTCCGTGCGTTATGATGGCGGCAAAGACCCGATCTCCTTCATTGAGGGGTTGGAAGAGTTGGCCGGCGCCTATTCCCTAAACAAGGACCTCCTAGCCAGGACAATGCCAGAACTGCTACGTGACCGAGCCCTAATTTGGTTCCGAAATAACAACCAGTGGTGGACAAACTGGCACGCATTCAAGGAAAACTTCCTGCGCTTCTTCCTCCCAGCAAGGTACCAAGAGCAGCTAGATGACGAAATCCGGCGACGACGACAAAAGGCGGGAGAAAGCTTTAAGGATTTCGTCATCGCCATGCAAAACCTCACGCGGCATGCCGGCTATTCAAAGGCACAACAGTTGGAACGGATATTCCGAAATTGTCGTCAGGAATACCAACTGTACATCAGGAGGAAGGACTTCCAAGACTTGCAGGATCTAATCGAATTGGCCGAATACTTTGAGAACATTTCAGTCACTCCAGAACCGGTCAGTTCTATCTCCAGACGTCGGCAGGCAGAGAGGAGCTTCATGGTCGCAGATAACATAGAGAACTGCATCGACGTCAAGACAGCATGCCGACGCTGCGGCCAGGACGGACACACCTGGCGAAATTGCCGAAGAAAACAATTGATGTTTTGTTGGGATTGCGGCCAACGGAGAACCAGAACAATAAACTGCTGCCGGTAACATACCTCACACGTTGAGCAGCGTCCTTCGCTCTAGTTCCACAAGAAAACAGCTCTGATCCAAGACCGACAGCGAATTCTTGCCCGGATCAACATCGGCAGTGAACCCGTCCAAGCCACCATTGACACCGGCGCATCACGCAGTTTTGTGAGCGAACGTTTGGCCGATAGGATTCGACATTTAGGCAACCCCATTCACGCGAACATCCCAATTCAAATGGCCAACGGGAATCAGACAATAGTCCGCGAAGGGTTGCACGTCAACGTTCGTCTTGGGGAGGCATCGTTTTCACTGCGCCTGTTGATACTACCGACCGCCGTTGATGATCTTACACTGGGGATGGACTTCCTTGCAAGGTCGAGAGCAACTTTAAGTTTCGGAGGTGAGTGCATAACACTCCAAACTGGGTTAGCACGGCTGGTTAAACGTCCGACGTACAACAAACTCAGAGAACCAAAACAGCACGGTGCTACAGTTGGCGTGATACAAGTGTCACCAGCCCCGATTGAACCATCTCCAGTGAAGACTCCCATCAGAAATTTCCACAGACGCCTCAGTAGCCAACACTGCAGGAAGTCGACAGCAGTAACCTAACCACAAACCCAACAACGGCAGCGAAACGATTACAACAGCGTGCGCAACAACAAAAGCCAAAACTTAAAAGGTGAAGCCACAACGAGTGCGGCCACAAAGAGCGCAGTAGTTAAAACGCAGCGGCGACGACGCAGCATTCGAAAGTCAGCGCATCAACACAACAACAACGACCGCAGCAACAAAAATCGAAATTTAAAACTTCGACAACAACAACTACAGGCAGAACAACAGAGCGCAGCCGCAAAATTTGTCCAACAACAACCACAGAAACAGAAAAGGCAATGCCAGTTAATCTGGAGAACAACGGAGTGCACTAGAAGAATTATACAACAACGAGCACAGCATCAGAACTCAACGCATCAAACGAACAACAATAGCAACAGGCACAGAAACAATAAAGTCGACAGCAGCAGCGAATTCAACAGAAGCAACGGAGTCAGCATAAGCATTGGCGACAGAGATAGTACCAGCAGTAGACGCAACAATGTAAACTGGGACTACGAAAGTAGACTTCCCGCTATTAAAACTAGTTAGGGAAGCACAAGTTTTTCGCCGAAGTAACGGGGGAGTGTGAGGAACAAAATTCTTGTGGCCGAATTTTGTTCACACAAAACATGCAATATACTTTTTACCAAATTCGGGTGCACCCTGTACCCACGCAGTGCAACCACCAAACGCATATGAAAACAAAACAGCCAAAACAGCATCACGCCACCGGATTGACCAATCACAGCGCAGCACGCTATTTAGAATTTTTGCTGCGCAAAAAGGTATAAAAGGGCGAGCATGCAGTCAGTCGCTCTCTTACTCTTAGTCTGCTTCCTGTGCAGTTCGGATCACGTGGTGGTAAGTCATTTTTAATTAGTTCATTTAATTCACTGACTACCGCTGCCGACGTCTTTCTCTGCTTTCGTCATTCGTACGACGCCACTTCACTGTGTGGCTCCCCTACGGGTTGTTGCGCTGGTAAATCCAGCAGATCGCTGCCGACGTCTTTCTTTGCTTCCGTCATTCGTACGACGCAACTTCACTGTGTGGCTCCCCTACGGGTTGTTACGCTGGTACATCCAGCAGATCGCTGCCGACGTCTTTCTCTGCTTCCGTCATTCGTACGACGTAACTTCACTGTGTGGCTCCCCTACGGGTTATTGCGCTGGTACATCCAGCAGATCGCTGCCGACGTCTTTCTCTGCTTCCGTCATTCGTACGACGCAACTTCACTGTGTGGCTCCCCTACGGGTTGTTGCGCTGGTATATCCAGCAGATCGCTGCCGACGTCTTTCTCTGCTATCGTCATTCGTACGACGCAACTTCACTGTGTGGCTCCCCTACGAGTTGTTGCGCTGGTACATCCAGCAGATCGCTGCCGACGTCTTTCTCTGCTTTCGTCATTCGTACGACGCAACTTCACTGTGTGGCTCCCCTACGGGTTGTTGCGCTGGTACATCCAGCAGATCGCTGCCGACGTCTTTCTCTGCTTCCGTCATTCGTACGACGCAACTTCACTGTGTGGCTCCCCTACGGGTTGTTGCGCTGGTACATCCAGCAGATCGCTGCCGACGTCTTTCTCTGCTTCCGTCATTCGTACAACGCAACTTCACTGTGTGGCTCCCCTACGGGTTGTTGCGCTGGTACATCCAGCAGATCGCTGCCGACGTCTTTCTCTGCTTCCGTCATTCGTACGACGCAACTTCACTGTGTGGCTCCCCTACGGGTTGTTGCGCCGGTACATCCAGCAGATCGCTGCCGACGTCTTTCTCTGCTTCCGTCATTCGTACAACGCAACTTCACTGTGTGGCTCCCCTACGGGTTGTTGCGCTGGTACATCCAGCAGATCGCTGCCGACGTCTTTCTCTGCTTCTGTCATTCGTACGACGTAACTTCGCTGTGTGGTTCCCCTACGGGTTGTTACGCCGGTACATCCAGCATATCGCTGCCGACGTTCTCTCGCTGCATTTCTCAGGTCACTCACGTCAAGGCTCGTCACCATTCACGTCGCTCGTCGTCACTAACGTCAAAGCTCGTCACCATTCTCGTCGAAACTCACGTCACTTTGTCAAGGCATTACTCAGGTCGATCACGTCACTTTGTTAAGGCATTACTAGCGTCAAGGCTCGTCACCACTCACGTCACTCGTCGTCACTAACGGCAAGGCTCGTCACCCTTCACGTCGCTCGTCGTCACTAACGTCAAGGCCCGTCACCATTCACGTCAGTCACGTCACTTCGTCAAGGCATTACCCACGTCACTTCATCGAAGCTCTAACGTCACGCACGTCACTTCGTCGCTCAGGAGTCCCGACTGTCTCTCACGTCACTTTGTCAAGGCATTACTAGCGTCAAGGCTCGTCACCACTCACGTCACTCATCGTCACTAACGGCAAGGCTCGTCACCATTCGCGTCAGTCACGTCACTTCGTCAAGGCATTACCCACGTCACTTCATCGAAGCTCTCACGTCACTCACGTCATTTCGTCGCTCAGGAGTCCCGACTGTCTCACGCCTACACTCCGTTCAGAAGCCTCGACGGTCTCACGCTAACGCATCGCTCAGGACTTGCGCTCGTCAAAGGCTTACGTATCGCTTAGGACTCACGTTAAATAATAGATTATAAGAAAAGTAGGAAAATAAAGAAAATACTTCGAAAAGTCCCAAAATAGAAATTTTATTGTAACGACCCCTTGCCTCAGAACCCTGGTCACGCTGAGTTTACCCCGGCTGGGAAAACTCCGTTACAATTGGCGCCCGAGCAGGGACCCTTCGTCTAAAGGAAACAAAATATAATAATATATAACTTCTGAGCAAAAGAAAAGCACGAAAGACAAGATGGTCAAGACTGGCTGGGTACATACCCTCTCGAAGAAGGAGCTGCAAAATTATCTGGATGAGTTCAGACTGGATAACACAGGTAGCATAGAGGAGCTCAGGGAACGTTATTGGGCTTTCATCACAGGACCGGACGTTACATCAGAGAACGAAACCAGCCTAAGTGAGTTGAAATCGCAGCACAGACGCAGACTCTCACCAGTGCCACCAATAACTAAAGGTGTAACGGCGCCTCCAGCACCCCATGAGACAACCATCACTCGAATCCCAAAGGAGACATCTGTGGCTATATACCCGATGGTTATCGACACGGTGAGGAAATGGTCCGTGCGTTATGATGGCGGCAAAGACCCGATCTCCTTCATTGAGGGGTTGGAAGAGTTGGCCGACGCCTATTCCCTAAACAAGGACCTCCTAGCCAGGACAATGCCAGAACTGCTACGTGACCGAGCCCTAATTTGGTTCCGAAATAACAACCAGCGGTGGACAAACTGGCACGCATTCAAGGAAAACTTCCTGCGCTTCTTCCTCCCAGCAAGGTACCAAGAGCAGCTAGATGACGAAATCCGGCGACGACGACAAAAGGCGGGAGAAAACTTTAAGGATTTCGTCATCGCCATGCAAAACCTCACGCGGCATGCCGGCTATTCAAAGGCACAACAGTTGGAACGGATATTCCGAAATTGTCGTCAGGAATACCAACTGTACATCAGGAGGAAGGACTTCCAAGACTTGCAGGATCTAATCGAATTGGCCGAATACTTTGAGAACATTTCAGTCACTCCAGAACCGGTCAGTTCTATCTCCAGACGTCGGCAGGCAGAGAGGAGCTTCATGGTCGCAGAGAACATAGAGAACAGCATCGACGTCAAGACAGCATGCCGACGCTGCGGCCAGGACGGACACACCTGGCGAAATTGCCGAAGAAAACAATTGATGTTTTGTTGGGATTGCGGCCAACGGAGAACCAGAACAATAAACTGCTGCCGGTAACATACCTCACACGTTGAGCAGCGTCCTTCGCTCTAGTTCCACAAGAAAACAGCTCTGATCCAAGACCGACAGCGAATTCTTGCCCGGATCAACATCGGCAGTGAACCCGTCCAAGCCACCATTGACACCGGCGCATCACGCAGTTTTGTGAGCGAACGTTTGGCCGATAGGATTCGACATTTAGGCAACCCCATTCACGCGAACATCCCAATTCAAATGGCCAACGGGAATCAGACAATAGTCCGCGAAGGGTTGCACGTCAACGTTCGTCTTGGGGAGGCATCGTTTTCACTGCGCCTGTTGATACTACCGACCGCCGTTGATGATCTTACACTGGGGATGGACTTCCTTGCAAGGTCGAGAGCAACTTTAAGTTTCGGAGGTGAGTGCATAACACTCCAAACTGGGTTAGCACGGCTGGTTAAACGTCCGACGTACAACAAACTCAGAGAACCAAAACAGCACGGTGCTACAGTTGGCGTGATACAAGTGTCACCAGCCCCGATTGAACCATCTCCAGTGAAGACTCCCATCAGAAATTTCCACAGACGCCTCAGTAGCCAACACTGCAGGAAGTCGACAGCAGTAACCCAACCACAAACCCAACAACGGCAGCGAAACGATTACAACAGCGTGCGCAACAACAAAAGCCAAAACTTAAAAGGTGAAGCCACAACGAGTGCGGCCACAAAGAGCGCAGTAGTTAAAACGCAGCGGCGACGACGCAGCATTCGAAAGTCAGCGCATCAACACAACAACAACGACCGCGGCAACAAAAATCGAAATTTAAAACTTCGACAACAACAACTACAGGCAGAACAACAGAGCGCAGCCGCAAAATTTGTCCAACAACAACCACAGAAACAGAAAAGGCAATGCCAGTTAATCTGGAGAACAACGGAGTGCACTAGAAGAATTATACAACAACGAGCACAGCATCAGAACTCAACGCATCAAACGAACAACAATAGCAACAGGCACAGAAACAATAAAGTCGACAGCAGCAGCGAATTCAACAGAAGCAACGGAGTCAGCATAAGCATTGGCGACAGAGATAGTACCAGCAGTAGACGCAACAATGTAAACTGGGACTACGAAAGTAGACTCCCCGCTATTAAAACTAGTTAGGGAAGCACAAGTTTTTCGCCGAAGTAACGGGGGAGTGTGAGGAACAAAATTCTTGTGGCCGAATTTTGTTCACACAAAACATGCAATATACTTTTTACCAAATTCGGGTGCACCCTGTACCCACGCAGTGCAACCACCAAACGCATATGAAAACAAAACAGCCAAAACAGCATCACGCCACCGGATTGACCAATCACAGCGCAGCACGCTATTTAGAATTTTTGCTGCGCAAAAAGGTATAAAAGGGCGAGCATGCAGTCAGTCGCTCTCTTACTCTTAGTCTGCTTCCTGTGCAGTTCGGATCACGTGGTGGTAAGTCATTTTTAATTAGTTCATTTAATTCACTGACTACCGCTGCCGACGTCTTTCTCTGCTTTCGTCATTCGTACGACGCCACTTCACTGTGTGGCTCCCCTACGGGTTGTTGCGCTGGTACATCCAGCAGATCGCTGCCGACGTCTTTCTTTGCTTCCGTCATTCGTACGATGCAACTTCACTGTGTGGCTCTCCTACGGGTTGTTACGCTGGTACATCCAGCAGATCGCTGCCGACGTCTTTCTCTGCTTCCGTCATTCGTACGACGCAACTTCACTGTGTGGCTCCCCTACGGGTTGTTGCGCTGGTACATCCAGCAGATCGCTGCCGACGTCTTTCTCTGCTATCGTCATTCGTACGACGCAACTTCACTGTGTGGCTCCCCTACGAGTTGTTGCGCTGGTACATCCAGCAGATCGCTGCCGACGTCTTTCTCTGCTTTCGTCATTCGTACGACGCAACTTCACTGTGTGGCTCCCCTACGGGTTGTTGCGCTGGTACATCCAGCAGATCGCTGCCGACGTCTTTCTCTGCTTCCGTCATTCGTACGACGCAACTTCACTGTGTGGCTCCCCTACGGGTTGTTGCGCTGGTACATCCAGCAGATCGCTGCCGACGTCTTTCTCTGCTTCCGTCATTCGTACAACGCAACTTCACTGTGTGGCTCCCCTACGGGTTGTTGCGCTGGTACATCCAGCAGATCGCTGCCGACGTCTTTCTCTGCTTCCGTCATTCGTACGACGCAACTTCACTGTGTGGCTCCCCTACGGGTTGTTGCGCTGGTACATCCAGCAGATCGCTGCCGACGTCTTTCTCTGCTTTCGTCATTCGCACGACGCAACTTCACTGTGTGGCTCCCCTACGGGTTGTTGCGCTGGTACATCCAGCAGATCGCTGCCGACGTCTTCCTCTGCTTCCGTCATTCGTACAACGCAACTTCGCTGTGTGGCTCCCCTACGGGTTAGCACGGCTGGTTAAACGTCCGACGTACAACAAACTCAGAGAACCAAAACAGCACGGTGCTACAGTTGGCGTGATACAAGTGTCACCAGCCCCGATTGAACCATCTCCAGTGAAGACTCCCATCAGAAATTTCCACAGACGCCTCAGTAGCCAACACTGCAGGAAGTCGACAGCAGTAACCCAACCACAAACCCAACAACGGCAGCGAAACGATTACAACAGCGTGCGCAACAACAAAAGCCAAAACTTAAAAGGTGAAGCCACAACGAGTGCGGCCACAAAGAGCGCAGTAGTTAAAACGCAGCGGCGACGACGCAACATTCGAAAGTCAGCGCATCAACACAACAACAACGACCGCAGCAACAAAAATCGAAATTTAAAACTTCGACAACAACAACTACAGGCAGAACAACAGAGCGCAGCCGCAAAATTTGTCCAACAACAACCACAGAAACAGAAAAGGCAATGCCAGTTAATCTGGAGAACAACGGAGTGCACTAGAAGAATTATACAACAACGAGCACAGCATCAGAACTCAACGCATCAAACGAACAACAATAGCAACAGGCACAGAAACAATAAAGTCGACAGCAGCAGCGAATTCAACAGAAGCAACGGAGTCAGCATAAGCATTGGCGACAGAGATAGTACCAGCAGTAGACGCAACAATGTAAACTGGGACTACGAAAGTAGACTCCCCGCTATTAAAACTAGTTAGGGAAGCACAAGTTTTTCGCCGAAGTAACGGGGGAGTGTGAGGAACAAAATTCTTGTGGCCGAATTTTGTTCACACAAAACATGCAATATACTTTTTACCAAATTCGGGTGCACCCTGTACCCACGCAGTGCAACCACCAAACGCATATGAAAACAAAACAGCCAAAACAGCATCACGCCACCGGATTGACCAATCACAGCGCAGCACGCTATTTAGAATTTTTGCTGCGCAAAAAGGTATAAAAGGGCGAGCATGCAGTCAGTCGCTCTCTTACTCTTAGTCTGCTTCCTGTGCAGTTCGGATCACGTGGTGGTAAGTCATTTTTAATTAGTTCATTTAATTCACTGACTACCGCTGCCGACGTCTTTCTCTGCTTTCGTCATTCGTACGACGCCACTTCACTGTGTGGCTCCCCTACGGGTTGTTGCGCTGGTACATCCAGCAGATCGCTGCCGACGTCTTTCTTTGCTTCCGTCATTCGTACGATGCAACTTCACTGTGTGGCTCTCCTACGGGTTGTTACGCTGGTACATCCAGCAGATCGCTGCCGACGTCTTTCTCTGCTTCCGTCATTCGTACGACGCAACTTCACTGTGTGGCTCCCCTACGGGTTGTTGCGCTGGTACATCCAGCAGATCGCTGCCGACGTCTTTCTCTGCTATCGTCATTCGTACGACGCAACTTCACTGTGTGGCTCCCCTACGAGTTGTTGCGCTGGTACATCCAGCAGATCGCTGCCGACGTCTTTCTCTGCTTTCGTCATTCGTACGACGCAACTTCACTGTGTGGCTCCCCTACGGGTTGTTGCGCTGGTACATCCAGCAGATCGCTGCCGACGTCTTTCTCTGCTTCCGTCATTCGTACGACGCAACTTCACTGTGTGGCTCCCCTACGGGTTGTTGCGCTGGTACATCCAGCAGATCGCTGCCGACGTCTTTCTCTGCTTCCGTCATTCGTACAACGCAACTTCACTGTGTGGCTCCCCTACGGGTTGTTGCGCTGGTACATCCAGCAGATCGCTGCCGACGTCTTTCTCTGCTTCCGTCATTCGTACGACGCAACTTCACTGTGTGGCTCCCCTACGGGTTGTTGCGCTGGTACATCCAGCAGATCGCTGCCGACGTCTTTCTCTGCTTTCGTCATTCGCACGACGCAACTTCACTGTGTGGCTCCCCTACGGGTTGTTGCGCTGGTACATCCAGCAGTTCGCTGCCGACGTCTTCCTCTGCTTCCGTCATTCGTACGACGCAACTTCGCTGTGTGGCTCCCCTACGGGTTGTTGCGCTGGTACATCCAGTAGATCGCTGCCGACGTCTTCCTCTGCTCCCGTCATTCGTACGACGCAACTTCGCTGTGTGGCTCCCCTACGGGTTGTTGCGCTGGTACATCCAGCAGATCGCTGCCGACGTCCTCCTCTGCTTCCGTCATTCGTACGACGCAACTTCGCTGTGTGGCTCCCCTACGGGTTGTTGCGCTGGTACATCCAGCAGATCGCTGCCGACGTCTTCCTCTGCTTCCGTCATTCGTACGACGCAACTTCGCTGTGTGGCTCCCCTACGGGTTGTTGCGCTGGTACATCCAGTAGATCGCTGCCGACGTCTTCCTCTGCTTCCGTCATTCGTACGACGTAACTTCGCTGTGTGGTTCCCCTACGGGTTGTTACGCCGGTACATCCAGCATATCGCTGCCGACGTTCTCTCGCTGCATTACTCAGGTCACTAACGTCAAGGCTCGTCACCATTCACGTCGCTCGTCGTCACTAACGTCAAAGCTCGTCACCATTCTCGTCGAAACTCACGTCACTTTGTCAAGGCATTACTCAGGTCGATCACGTCTAGGCTCGTCGATACTCACGTCAATTTGTCAAGGCATTACTCACGTTACTAACGTCAAGGCTCGTCACCATTCACGTCGCTCGTCGTCACTAACGTCAAGGCTCGCCACCATTCACGTCAGTCACGTCACTTCGTCAAGGCATTACCCACGTTACTTCACCGAAGCTCTCACGCCTCTCACGTCACTTTGTCAAGGCATTACTAGCGTCAAGGCTCGTCACCACTCACGTCACTCGTCGTCACTAACGGCAATGCTCGTCACCCTTCACGTCGCTCGTCGTCACTAACGTCAAGGCCCGTCACCATTCACGTCAGTCACGTCACTTCGTCAAGGCATTACCCACGTCACTTCATCGAAGCTCTAACGTCACGCACGTCACTTCGTCGCTCAGGAGTCCCGACTGTCTCACGCCTCTCACGTCACTTTGTCAAGGCATTACTAGCGTCAAGGCTCGTCACCACTCACGTCACTCATCGTCACTAACGGCAAGGCTCGTCACCATTCGCGTCAGTCACGTCACTTCGTCAAGGCATTACCCACGTCACTTCATCGAAGCTCTCACGTCACTCACGTCATTTCGTCGCTCAGGAGTCCCGACTGTCTCACGCCTACACACCGTTCAGAAGCCTCGACGGTCTCACGCTAACGCATCGCTCAGGACTTGCGCTCGTCAAAGGCTAACGTATCGCTTAGGACTCACGTTAAATAATAGATTATAAGAAAAGTAGGAAAATAAAGAAAATACTTCGAAAAGTCCCAAAATATAAATTTTATTGTAACGACCCCTTGCCTCAGAACCCTGGTCACGCTGAGTTTACCCCGGCTGGGAAAACTCCGTTACACAGGTTTGTTCGGCTTGGTAGTGATGGTCGGTGATGACGGCTGTGATTGGTTGTCATCTGTATTGCATTTGCATGCATTGTGATTTTGTACTTAAAAGAAAAAAAACATGGCTGATATTGAGTGACTTGCTTTTTGAACAAAGTGTAATTAAGTATTTCATGGCATTTGTTTTTTGTGGGCAAAATTCTATTTAAAGAATTTTGTTCCTCACAATGTACTGACAAGCGTGAGGTCAAGTACCTCTTCGCGAATTGCATTTATGAATTCCGGTTTCAAGCCTTTATTAACAATTTCTATATTACAACTAATGAGATATTCTAAAAGACATTCAACCCTTCTGTTGATGTCACTACTGACCCAGACAACGTGATGCGCATTTCGTCACAACCAATGATAAATTGTAGGTTGTTGTCCTTGCAGTGTTGTGTGAGCTTCTGGACCACATAGGGCGGAATGTTGGGTTCATCGCCGGGGAAGTATGCCGAAGTACACACGATGTTCTTTAATCCTCTCTCTGTCGGAATCACCACTAGAAGTGCCACCAGGTCCTTCGTCATGAATTCTGGAATTGGAAGAAAGGTTTTGTTTTTGCTGATCAAACATGCCGCCCTTGGCGCTGTTTCCCCGTTTTTAAAGATTAGCGTAGACCTTTGATTTGTCCGCTGATAACCCATGGTTCTTGAATGAGACCAAGGGTTATGTTGTCATCAGCGAATCTTTTGCAGAGGTTAGCAGACGCGCCCTTAGCGTGATGTAGACTCGCTTGTAACACCCTAATGGTGCTCATAAATTCTCCTTTGAGGAATTAGCTTGCAGGAGTAATTGGAATTTATAAGGGGCTTTTCTTTTGCGGCAAGCAGTCGGTGTTTGATCCAGGGTTTAGCTGACGTAACTGTCCTCCGATTTGCGTGCCCAGCAGCACCGCTTTTCGGAAGGGAAGTTCCGGCCACGTGGCCGGTTGTACGAGGTACGTTCTTGGAATCTTTGTGATAGTAGACCACTGGTCTAACTATGGTTTTGCCACCTCTGCTGCCAGAAAAGCTAGGACCAGCATGCCCTGCTTTCTGCTGGTCGAAGTAATTGGTCTAATCACCTTCTTCTTAGGAGAGTGACAACATGCCCAGCAGCGTTGTTGGTTGAAGTGGACGGTTGTGGTGCCTGAGTGGAGGGTGTTACCCCAGAAACTTCCTTTTTCCCTTGCCCATCGGCGGTGTTTGAAGAGGAGGGGGCTTGCTCTTGAAGTACCGCAGCAAGTCGTTAAATCCTTGTGAGTGCTCTTGACCAAAGCAGTTACCAATTTAACCTTTGTAGGTGTTTAGCTTATTCATGGTATAGGCGTCTTCCTCCAATACGAGGTGGGGGAGTGCACCTTCCTGCTTCCACTGTATAAATGTCCACGAGTTAACCTGCAGTCCGGCTTTCTGTGGCGCGATTCTAGCTAGAATCTTGTCCGAAATGAGCCGGTAAATTGCGGCCAAACACCGGTATTGGTCATCTCAATCGAGATGTCAACAACCGCCTCTTGGAAACGAGCCATCTGCTCATTTGTGAGGGGTATAGTAGCCAGGTCCGTCTGAATGACACCGAACCTTACAGCAGTAGTCACTTGACTAAAGGATGGTATGTCAGGTGTAGGCCCTAACTTTTTTTGCACCTGAATTGGGTGGAGTTTGATCCTAAGATCTAATCCGCTTATTATCGCGTCGTTTGGCTAGAGCGGTTTTGACATATTCGAGAGCACTCTCTCTACTCCTGCCAGTGCGTAAAGCATGTATAAGCCGCCTTTTCTCAAGCGAGTTTATTTTGATAAAATTAGTAGAAATTAGTGTGTGAAGTGGTTTTTAGTACCGATTTAACTTTCAATATACTTTTGGAAATTTTTATTTTTTTTACGATAAATATTTTTGTGGCTCAAAATGAAAAATCATCCTAAACCACAAAAGGGAAAGAGATGCTTGCGACCCACAACAACAATTCCTAGCAACACTACCCCCCCATCCCATCAGCCCCATTTGATAGTTGTGCCTCGCCTGCTCGAAAATCTACGCGAGCAAATTCAGACGCTGTTTTCGTCAAATTAGACGTACAGCTCAAAGAGCAGACGTCGCTACTTCTGACAAAGGTGGCTGATAGTGAGCAGCATGTAAAAAACACAATAGCCAGTGAGCTTGCTGCAATAAAGGCAAGTCTCGACATAATTAGGTCTAGGGTCAGCTCTTTAGAAGCAGATCGGAGTGTTATACATTCTAAATACACAAACAAGGTAACGATCGATGGTTCACAAGGAGAATTAAAATTATTGAGTGAGAAAGTTTTTCTACATGAAAAAGCTCTAGAAGATGTCTCAGCTGATATTATAATTTTTAACATTCCAGCAACTCCTGAAGAGAATTTCAAACTATATGTTAACCAACTTTGTCATACTTTTGCTCTTCGGCAGTCGACATTCTTTCGCCGTTGTTGTATATACGTCAGGTTAAAAGAAGCTGACAAATCTGTTCGTTTTGACAGCGAGGAGAATCTCATTACTGCTGGAGCAAGAACCTGCAAATCAGCCTGAGGAGATCGAAGATGTCGTTGACCCCAGCATGTCATAGGAGCATGAAATTCATCATCATCCTACTTGTTACAACGCAGTTGACAACATTTCACATATTATAATAATAATATTCGGAGGGACAGACCGTTGCGGTCCAAGGCCTAGCTTCTCGCGACCATTTGTGTTGCGCATGTATATTTTTGGACACAAATGGAAGGGACCTACAATTTAAGACCGGATCCGAACGGCGAACTGAGAAGCTTTCCGTGACAAGTTATTTTACTTTCGGGACGTTTGTCACCCATTCGCGAGATGTGGGACACCGTGAAAAATACTTTTGGTGTTACTGGGATTTGAACCACGAACCCCTGCTCATTAGCCATGCGCATTTCCACTGAGCCACGACGCCCACATTTCACATATTATTTTCTTATGTATTTTTGCTTTAATCTGTACCTTTTTCTATTTATTAAGTTTTTCCTCCTTTCTCTCTGTTTTTGCAAATTACTATCACGTAGGTATTCCTTTTCTGAGTGCTTGTGTTTATATTTCAATTAATCTTATTTGTTATGAGCGGTAACGTGATGTCAGCCGGTGGCACCAACGAGTCAGTCCGAGCAATTTTGTTAATATTATGTAATGGACAAAGGGGCTTCGAGCTGTGTCATTTGAATACACGTAGCTTTCCCGTAAAACTAAGTTAGATTATTTAGGTTACATAATAGATAAGTCTAGTGTTGATGTGTAAATGAAACATGGTTCAAGCCACACTTTAATGATAGTTTTTACAACATTAATAATTACATATTATACAGAAATGACCGTATAACGTATACTTTTGGTGGTGGGGTTGGTATTTACTGTAGAACGGGACTGAAGTGCGTTGTTTTGGAAAGTTCGGTTGGCTGTGAAGTCGAATTCATAATTGCTGAAGTTTATCTTAGCCATGTTAAATGTCTTGTGGCAAACGTCTACAACCCAATCGCACTTGTTCTGTGGAACCTCTTTTCTAGCTCATTATCTTCTTTTTCAGCTCGCTACTCGAATATTATTGTTTGTTGAGATTTCAACACAGACTTGCTAAAAAATGATTGTCTCGCTCGTCAAGCCATTGATTATGTCTCTGCATGTGGGTTATCTGTCATAAACTCTTTCCCTACTCATTATACCCCGAATGCTACTCCTAGCTTATTAGACCTGTTAATAGTTTCCGACCCATCCTTGGTTAACAGGGGTTCTTAAAAACTACACCTTTATGCTCGTCGGACGGATTTTTGGTATATTGCTCAAGTTGTGGCTAAGCAGTTATGAAACTAGACGCATGCTGTGAAATCTTTAATTTTGCCTAATATTCTATTTGTAGATGTAATCTATAGCAAGCTTGACTCCCACTCAGAACATAACCTGTTGGTAGCCTGTAACGACGCGGTTCGATACGTCTATTAACTTCGTAGATACGATCACACTTCAGCCTTGTTCAAAAAGATTTTCGGTTCATTACGACGGGTTCTGGATGTCAGAATCAGTATTTTCGCTCTATCCCTTTTCGCTATTTTGTCACTCAGGCAATTCTTGCTTTATAATTTACATATTTCAGTATTTTGTCATGCTTATATCACAGTTTATACTTTTATTTATTTGCCCAAATCATTGTGTACACTTTAATTCTCTGCCTTTTGTACTTTATACTTTTTAAGGATGATTTTGGCTGGAGCCAATAACTCACGAACTGTGCATTACAATCGAAAAAAATAAATATGAATTTAGTATTACATAACAATAACCCACAATTGTTTTTCCAATAGCGATAGAAAAAAAACAATAATTATGAATTTCATAATACAATAACAATAACATACATGGATTACAATAATAACAACACGGTCATTGGGTTCAGCATGCGGACAACGGACACACATCACACACAAGGTATACGCAATGCGCACAAGCAGGGACAATGAACACACAATACGAACATACGGATTAGGACGTAAATATATTGAACGCATGCTGGACCGAATGTACCGTTAGTTTAGGATATAAGAAAGCTGCTGATCGACCAGCGGGAGTCGTTCGTGAACCGTTGTGAACTGGTAAGTCCTTTAGTTTATTTAATTTTTTCCTCGTTTATTATTATTTTATGCATAGTTCACAGCTTCCTCCCACCCGTGGTAAGGGGTTGTGAATCTATTACCTAGTTTATACAATGCGTATACAGTCTGTAACTTCCCACAACCGTGGCGAGGAGTTCCAGGCTATTGTTTATTCCGCTTATAGGGGGTAGAGATTATATCTCTCCGGTTAATATTTGGTTAGTTATATTCCTTACTTACGATACCATCAATTTAGATATATCTTATAACTTCCTCCCACCCGTGGTAAGGGGTTGTAAGATACTATCGTTACTCTATATTGCTCACAGATCTTATGCAAACTGCAACTTCCCCCTCCCATGGTAAGGGGTTGCAGACTATTGTTTATTTCACAGAGTGATTATCATTACTTAATACATGGCACCCAGCTTCCCCACACCCGTGGTAAGTGGTTGTGTGTTATTACAAATATTACTAGTTTAGATCTTATGCAAACTGCAACTTCCCCCTTCCATGGTAAGGGGTTGCATACTATTGTTTATTTCACTGATAGGGGGCAGAGATTATAACTCTCCAATTCTCGAAGTGGCCAGTTACGTATTTTCGTTCGTTTACAGTCTTGCAGCTTCCCTCCACCCGTGGTAAGGGGTTGAATACTATTATTTATTTCGCTCATAGGGGGCTGAGATTATATCTCTCCAGTTCTTGAAGTGGCCAGTTACGGATTTTAGTTCGTATACAGTCTGCAGCTTCCCCCCCCCCAGCCGTGGTAATGGGTTGCAGACTATTGTTTATTTCGCTCATAGGGGGCAGAGATTATATCTCTCCAGTTTGCATCTGGATAGTTAGGTCTACGGGAACGACTCGCACCACCCAGAAATGCACCTTGCGACACCGTGACGTCGACTCCGTTGCAATTTAACGCAAAATAGCAAAAGTAAAAAGATTAAAACCCTTGCGTCATAACCCACCGTAGAGTAGCAAGTGCAAATGCACATAAAATTTTAAACAAACATTGTAACGTAATAAAATAAAACAAGAAAAGGCAAACGTATATCACCTGGTATTTTTTTCTTCCTTCTGGAAACGCTGAGCATACCCCAGCTAAAAACTTCGTTACAACTTAAGAAGATGAATAAACGAAATTAATGAAACTACATCGGTGCTCTTAAGGATCAGCTTAACCTACGCCTAACGCTAGTTTACAATATCTTTGCAGGTATTTAGCCTTATCTTGGAGGCGTCATCTATCGCCAGTATGAGCTGAAGGAGCGCTCCTCCCTTCTTCCTCTGTACTATCTTCCATAACTTAACTTGCAAGTCGGCGTTTTACGCGTATAAAGTAGCAATAATATTTTCCGAGGATTGCGCTATACTCTGTGGAAAGAATCATCTTCCACCAGCGTAACGCTCAATGCACTCTTGGCTCTAATCCTCTCAAAGTTCGAGCGCGTCCACCCAGCAGTAGCACTGTCTGAGCAGATGAAGACTAGCCATCCTGATTTGAGATGCGAGCCGGAGAAATGTGGTCACACGCCACTGTCGGCCTTCTCAATTGAGATGCTTACAACCGCCTTTTGAAAAAGAGCAATCTGCTCAGTTGTGAGGGGGTTTATTTCAATTCGATCAGGAAAACACCCAACCTGACGGCACTAGCCACATGGCTAAAAATGGGAACATCAGGTAAAGGTCCTTCCCTGGCCTTCTTGACAGCCGGTGCCGGTGGCGTTTGGTGCTTTGACTTGAATTGCTTGGCCTCGCACGGAATGGAAGGGGCGTCTTTTGGCAAAAACAAGAGTACTTTTTCAGTCTTTGCCCATGCGTAAAGCATGCTTAAGACGCTTTCTTTCGTGCGAGTTCTGTAGTCCATCTAATGCCTTTCGATTGGAAGAGCATCTGGATTTCTCCGTCATGTCACTACATGCATCAACAACTGTGAATGCGTCAAAATCAGAAGTGTATTGCTCCACGTCCTTGATTCCCCCTACGGGTTGTTGCGCTGGTACATCCAGCAGATCGCTGCCGACGTCTTTCTCTGCTTCCGTCATTCGTACGACGCAACTTCACTGTGTGGCTCCCCTACGGGTTGTTGCGCTGGTACATCCAGCAGATCGCTGCCGACGTCTTTCTCTGCTTTCGTCATTCGCACGACGCAACTTCACTGTGTGGCTCCCCTACGGGTTGTTGCGCTGGTACATCCAGCAGTTCGCTGCCGACGTCTTCCTCTGCTTCCGTCATTCGTACGACGCAACTTCGCTGTGTGGCTCCCCTACGGGTTGTTGCGCTGGTACATCCAGTAGATCGCTGCCGACGTCTTCCTCTGCTCCCGTCATTCGTACGACGCAACTTCGCTGTGTGGCTCCCCTACGGGTTGTTGCGCTGGTACATCCAGCAGATCGCTGCCGACGTCCTCCTCTGCTTCCGTCATTCGTACGACGCAACTTCGCTGTGTGGCTCCCCTACGGGTTGTTGCGCTGGTACATCCAGCAGATCGCTGCCGACGTCTTCCTCTGCTTCCGTCATTCGTACGACGCAACTTCGCTGTGTGGCTCCCCTACGGGTTGTTGCGCTGGTACATCCAGTAGATCGCTGCCGACGTCTTCCTCTGCTTCCGTCATTCGTACGACGTAACTTCGCTGTGTGGTTCCCCTACGGGTTGTTACGCCGGTACATCCAGCATATCGCTGCCGACGTTCTCTCGCTGCATTACTCAGGTCACTAACGTCAAGGCTCGTCACCATTCACGTCGCTCGTCGTCACTAACGTCAAAGCTCGTCACCATTCTCGTCGAAACTCACGTCACTTTGTCAAGGCATTACTCAGGTCGATCACGTCTAGGCTCGTCGATACTCACGTCAATTTGTCAAGGCATTACTCACGTTACTAACGTCAAGGCTCGTCACCATTCACGTCGCTCGTCGTCACTAACGTCAAGGCTCGCCACCATTCACGTCAGTCACGTCACTTCGTCAAGGCATTACCCACGTTACTTCACCGAAGCTCTCACGCCTCTCACGTCACTTTGTCAAGGCATTACCAGCGTCAAGGCTCGTCACCACTCACGTCACTCATCGTCACTAACGGCAAGGCTCGTCACCATTCACGTCAGTCACGTCACTTCGTCAAGGCATTACCCACGTCACTTCATCGAAGCTCTCACGTCACTCACGTCATTTCGTCGCTCAGGAGTCCCGACTGTCTCACGCCTCTCACGTCACTTTGTCAAGGCATTACTAGCGTCAAGGCTCGTCACCACTCACGTCACTCGTCGTCACTAACGGCAATGCTCGTCACCCTTCACGTCGCTCGTCGTCACTAACGTCAAGGCCCGTCACCATTCACGTCAGTCACGTCACTTCGTCAAGGCATTACCCACGTCACTTCATCGAAGCTCTAACGTCACGCACGTCACTTCGTCGCTCAGGAGTCCCGACTGTCTCACGCCTCTCACGTCACTTTGTCAAGGCATTACTAGCGTCAAGGCTCGTCACCACTCACGTCACTCATCGTCACTAACGGCAAGGCTCGTCACCATTCGCGTCAGTCACGTCACTTCGTCAAGGCATTACCCACGTCACTTCATCGAAGCTCTCACGTCACTCACGTCATTTCGTCGCTCAGGAGTCCCGACTGTCTCACGCCTACACACCGTTCAGAAGCCTCGACGGTCTCACGCTAACGCATCGCTCAGGACTTGCGCTCGTCAAAGGCTAACGTATCGCTTAGGACTCACGTTAAATAATAGATTATAAGAAAAGTAGGAAAATAAAGAAAATACTTCGAAAAGTCCCAAAATATAAATTTTATTGTAACGACCCCTTGCCTCAGAACCCTGGTCACGCTGAGTTTACCCCGGCTGGGAAAACTCCGTTGCACAGGTTTGTTCGGCTTGGTAGTGATGGTCGGTGATGACGGCTGTGATTGGTTGTCATCTGTATTGCATTTGCATGCATTGTGATTTTGTACTTAAAAGAAAAAAAACATGGCTGATATTGAGTGACTTGCTTTTTGAACAAAGTGTAATTAAGTATTTCATGGCATTTGTTTTTTGTGGGCAAAATTCTATTTAAAGAATTTTGTTCCTCACAATGTACTGACAAGCGTGAGGTCAAGTACCTCTTCGCGAATTGCATTTATGAATTCCGGTTTCAAGCCTTTATTAACAATTTCTATATTACAACTAATGAGATATTCTAAAAGACACTCAACCCTTCTGTTGATGTCACTACTGACCCAGACAACGTGATGCGCATTTCGTCACAACCAATGATAAATTGTAGGTTGTTGTCCTTGCAGTGTTGTGTGAGCTTCTGGACCACATAGGGCGGAATGTTGGGTTCATCGCCGGGGAAGTATGCCGAAGTACACACGATGTTCTTTAATCCCCTCTCTGTCGGAATCACCACTAGAAGTGCCACCAGGTCCTTCGTCATGAATTCTGGAATTGGAAGAAAGGTTTTGTTTTTGCTGATCAAACATGCCGCCCTTGGCGCTGTTTCCCCGTTTTTAAAGATTAGCGTAGACCTTTGATTTGTCCGCTGATAACCCATGGTTCTTGAATGAGACCAAGGGTTATGTTGTCATCAGCGAATCTTTTGCAGAGGTTAGCAGACGCGCCCTTAGCGTGATGTAGACTCGCTTGTAACACCCTAATGGTGCTCATAAATTCTCCTTTGAGGAATTAGCTTGCAGGAGTAATTGGAATTTATAAGGGGCTTTTCCTTTGCGGCAAGCAGTCGGTGTTTGATCCAGGGGTTAGCTGACGTAACTGTCATCCGATTTGCGTGCCCAGCAGCACCGCTTTTCGGAAGGGAAGTTCCGGCCACGTGGCCGGTTGTACGAGGTACGTTCTTGGAATCTTTGTGATAGTAGACCACTGGTCTAACTATGGTTTTGCCACCTCTGCTGCCAGAAAAGCTAGGACCAGCATGCCCTGCTTTCTGCTGGTCGAAGTAATTGGTCTAATCACCTTCTTCTTAGGAGAGTGACAACATGCCCAGCAGCGTTGTTGGTTGAAGTGGACGGTTGTGGTGCCTGAGTGGAGGGTGTTACCCCAGAAACTTCCTTTTTCCCTTGCCCATCGGCGGTGTTTGAAGAGGAGGGGGCTTGCTCTTGAAGTACCGCAGCAAGTCGTTAAATCCTTGTGAGTGCTCTTGACCAAAGCAGTTACCAATTTAACCTTTGTAGGTGTTTAGCTTATTCATGGTATAGGCGTCTTCCTCCAATACGAGGTGGGGGAGTGCACCTTCCTGCTTCCACTGTATAAATGTCCACGAGTTAACCTGCAGTCCGGCTTTCTGTGGCGCGATTCTAGCTAGAATCTTGTCCGAAATGAGCCGGTAAATTGCGGCCAAACACCGGTATTGGTCATCTCAATCGAGATGTCAACAACCGCCTCTTGGAAACGAGCCATCTGCTCATTTGTGAGGGGTATAGTAGCCAGGTCCGTCTGAATGACACCGAACCTTACAGCAGTAGTCACTTGACTAAAGGATGGTATGTCAGGTGTAGGCCCTAACTTTTTTTGCACCTGAATTGGGTGGAGTTTGATCCTTAGATCTAATCCGCTTATTATCGCGTCGTTTGGCTAGAGCGGTTTTGACATATTCGAGAGCACTCTCTCTACTCCTGCCAGTGCGTAAAGCATGTATAAGCCGCCTTTTCTCAAGCGAGTTTATTTTGATAAAATTAGTAGAAATTAGTGTGTGAAGTGGTTTTTAGTACCGATTTAACTTTCAATATACTTTTGGAAATTTTTATTTTTTTTACGATAAATATTTTTGTGGCTCAAAATGAAAAATCATCCTAAACCACAAAAGGGAAAGAGATGCTTGCGACCCACAACAACAATTCCTAGCAACACTACCCCCCCATCCCATCAGCCCCATTTGATAGTTGTGCCTCGCCTGCTCGAAAATCTACGCGAGCAAATTCAGACGCTGTTTTCGTCAAATTAGACGTACAGCTCAAAGAGCAGACGTCGCTACTTCTGACAAAGGTGGCTGATAGTGAGCAGCATGTAAAAAACACAATAGCCAGTGAGCTTGCTGCAATAAAGGCAAGTCTCGACATAATTAGGTCTAGGGTCAGCTCTTTAGAAGCAGATCGGAGTGTTATACATTCTAAATACACAAACAAGGTAACGATCGATGGTTCACAAGGAGAATTAAAATTATTGAGTGAGAAAGTTTTTCTACATGAAAAAGCTCTAGAAGATGTCTCAGCTGATATTATAATTTTTAACATTCCAGCAACTCCTGAAGAGAATTTCAAACTATATGTTAACCAACTTTGTCATACTTTTGCTCTTCGGCAGTTGACATTCTTTCGCCGTTGTTGTATATACGTCAGGTTAAAAGAAGCTGACAAATCTGTTCGTTTTGACAGCGAGGAGAATCTCATTACTGCTGGAGCAAGAACCTGCAAATCAGCCTGAGGAGATCGAAGATGTCGTTGACCCCAGCATGTCATAGGAGCATGAAATTCATCATCATCCTACTTGTTACAACGCAGTTGACAACATTTCACATATTATAATAATAATATTCGGAGGGACAGACCGTTGCGGTCCAAGGCCTAGCTTCTCGCGACCATTTGTGTTGCGCATGTATATTTTTGGACACAAATGGAAGGGACCTACAATTTAAGACCGGATCCGAACGGCGAACTGAGAAGCTTTCCGTGACAAGTTATTTTACTTTCGGGACGTTTGTCACCCATTCGCGAGATGTGGGACACCGTGAAAAATACTTTTGGTGTTACTGGGATTTGAACCACGAACCCCTGCTCATTAGCCATGCGCATTTCCACTGAGCCACGACGCCCACATTTCACATATTATTTTCTTATGTATTTTTGCTTTAATCTGTACCTTTTTCTATTTATTAAGTTTTTCCTCCTTTCTCTCTGTTTTTGCAAATTACTATCACGTAGGTATTCCTTTTCTGCGTGCTTGTGTTTATATTTCAATTAATCTTATTTGTTATGAGCGGTAACGTGATGTCAGCCGGTGGCACCAACGAGTCAGTCCGAGCAATTTTGTTAATATTATGTAATGGACAAAGGGGCTTCGAGCTGTGTCATTTGAATACACGTAGCTTTCCCGTAAAACTAAGTTAGATTATTTAGGTTACATAATAGATAAGTCTAGTGTTGATGTGTAAATGAAACATGGTTCAAGCCACACTTTAATGATAGTTTTTACAACATTAATAATTACATATTATACAGAAATGACCGTATAACGTATACTTTTGGTGGTGGGGTTGGTATTTACTGTAGAACGGGACTGAAGTGCGTTGTTTTGGAAAGTTCGGTTGGCTGTGAAGTCGAATTCATAATTGCTGAAGTTTATCTTAGCCATGTTAAATGTCTTGTGGCAAACGTCTACAACCCAATCGCACTTGTTCTGTGGAACCTCTTTTCTAGCTCATTATCTTCTTTTTCAGCTCGCTACTCGAATATTATTGTTTGTTGAGATTTCAACACAGACTTGCTAAAAAATGATTGTCTCGCTCGTCAAGCCATTGATTATGTCTCTGCATGTGGGTTATCTGTCATAAACTCTTTCCCTACTCATTATACCCCGAATGCTACTCCTAGCTTATTAGACCTGTTAATAGTTTCCGACCCATCCTTGGTTAACAGGGGTTCTTAAAAACTACACCTTTATGCTCGTCGGACGGATTTTTGGTATATTGCTCAAGTTGTGGCTAAGCAGTTATGAAACTAGACGCATGCTATGAAATCTTTAATTTTGCCTAATATTCTATTTGTAGATGTAATCTATAGCAAGCTTGACTCCCACTCAGAACATAACCTGTTGGTAGCCTGTAACGACGCGGTTCGATACGTCTATTAACTTCGTAGATACGATCACACTTCAGCCTTGTTCAAAAAGATTTTCGGTTCATTACGACGGGTTCTGGATGTCAGAATCAGTATTTTCGCTCTATCCCTTTTCGCTATTTTGTCACTCAGGCAATTCTTGCTTTATAATTTACATATTTCAGTATTTTGTCATGCTTATATCACAGTTTATACTTTTATTTATTTGCCCAAATCATTGTGTACACTTTAATTCTCTGCCTTTTGTACTTTATACTTTTTAAGGATGATTTTGGCTGGAGCCAATAACTCACGAACTGTGCATTACAATCGAAAAAAATAAATATGAATTTAGTATTACATAACAATAACCCACAATTGTTTTTACAATAGCGATAGAAAAAAAACAATAATTATGAATTTCATAATACAATAACAATAACATACATGGATTACAATAATAACAACACGGTCATTGGGTTCAGCATGCGGACAACGGACACACATCACACACAAGGTATACGCAATGCGCACAAGCAGGGACAATGAACACACAATACGAACATACGGATTAGGACGTAAATATATTGAACGCATGCTGGACCGAATGTACCGTTAGTTTAGGATATAAGAAAGCTGCTGATCGACCAGCGGGAGTCGTTCGTGAACCGTTGTGAACTGGTAAGTCCTTTAGTTTATTTAATTTTTTCCTCGTTTATTATTATTTTATGCATAGTTCACAGCTTCCTCCCACCCGTGGTAAGGGGTTGTGAATCTATTACCTAGTTTATACAATGCGTATACAGTCTGTAACTTCCCACAACCGTGGCGAGGAGTTCCAGGCTATTGTTTATTCCGCTTATAGGGGGTAGAGATTATATCTCTCCGGTTAATATTTGGTTAGTTATATTCCTTACTTACGATACCATAAATTTAGATATATCTTATAACTTCCTCCCACCCGTGGTAAGGGGTTGTAAGATACTATCGTTACTCTATATTGCTCACAGATCTTATGCAAACTGCAACTTCCCCCTCCCATGGTAAGGGGTTGCAGACTATTGTTTATTTCACAGAGTGATTATCATTACTTAATACATGGCACCCAGCTTCCCCACACCCGTGGTAAGTGGTTGTGTGTTATTACAAATATTACTAGTTTAGATCTTTGCAAACTGCAACTTCCCCCTTCCATGGTAAGGGGTTGCATACTATTGTTTATTTCACTGATAGGGGGCAGAGATTATAACTCTCCAATTCTCGAAGTGGCCAGTTACGTATTTTCGTTCGTTTACAGTCTTGCAGCTTCCCTCCACCCGTGGTAAGGGGTTAAATACTATTATTTATTTCGCTCATAGGGGGCTGAGATTATATCTCTCCAGTTCTTGAAGTGGCCAGTTACGGATTTTAGTTCGTATACAGTCTGCAGCTTCCCCCCCAGCCGTGGTAATGGGTTGCAGACTATTGTTTATTTCGCTCATAGGGGGCAGAGATTATATCTCTCCAGTTTGCATCTGGATAGTTAGGTCTACGGGAACGACTCGCACCACCCAGAAATGCACCTTGCGACACCGTGACGTCGACTCCGTTGCAATTTAACGCAAAATAGCAAAAGTAAAAAGATTAAAACCCTTGCGTCATAACCCACCGTAGAGTAGCAAGTGCAAATGCACATAAAATTTTAAACAAACATTGTAACGTAATAAAATAAAACAAGAAAAGGCAAACGTATATCACCTGGTATTTTTTTCTTCCTTCTGGAAACGCTGAGCATACCCCAGCTAAAAACTTCGTTACAACTTAAGAAGATGAATAAACGAAATTAATGAAACTACATCGGTGCTCTTAAGGATCAGCTTAACCTAGGCCTAACGCTAGTTTACAATATCTTTGCAGGTATTTAGCCTTATCTTGGAGGCGTAATCTATCGCCAGTATGAGCTGAAGGAGCGCTCCTCCCTTCTTCCTCTGTACTATCTTCCATAACTTAACTTGCAAGTCGGCGTTTTACGCGTATAAAGTAGCAATAATATTTTCCGAGGATTGCGCTATACTCTGTGGAAAGAATCATCTTCCACCAGCGTAACGCTCAATGCACTCTTGGCTCTAATCCTCTCAAAGTTCGAGCGCGTCCACCCAGCAGTAGCACTGTCTGAGCAGATGAAGACTAGCCATCCTGATTTGAGATGCGAGCCGGAGAAATGTGGTCACACGCCACTGTCGGCCTTCTCAATTGAGATGCTTACAACCGCCTTTTGAAAAAGAGCAATCTGCTCAGTTGTGAGGGGGTTTATTTCAATTCGATCAGGAAAACACCCAACCTGACGGCACTAGCCACATGGCTAAAAATGGGAACATCAGGTAAAGGTCCTTCCCTGGCCTTCTTGACAGCCGGTGCCGGTGGCGTTTGGTGCTTTGACTTGAATTGCTTGGCCTCGCACGGAATGGAAGGGGCGTCTTTTGGCAAAAACAAGAGTACTTTTTCAGTCTTTGCCCATGCGTAAAGCATGCTTAAGACGCTTTCTTTCGTGCGAGTTCTGTAGTCCATCTAATGCCTTTCGATTGGAAGAGCATCTGGATTTCTCCGTCATGTCACTACATGCATCAACAACTGTGAATGCGTCAAAATCAGAAGTGTATTGCTCCACGTCCTTGATTCCAACACCATCACGTGATTCAGAAGTATCACCTATGGCAACGCCTTCCGAAATCTCTGAAAGATTCGGCTGCTCAAGAGCCAACCGTAAATTTGGGGCCAGATGGAGGTTGGCCGTCGAAAGCTCACAAGCTTCTCGGGATACACTGGTTTGCTCAACAGCAGGACCCGACGTTGATGTGCTCTGACATGCATCGGTCTCATAATTTATAATAATGTTCTCTATTTTGACCCACAAGAAACCGGGAAAAGAGGTCACCCTCGGGAGACCCCAGTATGCCAAGGGAGGGCTAATTAAAACCGAGGGTAGCCAGGTATTCGGAGTCCGCATACTAGCGATATGCACCCCTTAGCCATCCATCCATCGGCGTACGCTATTCCACCATGGATTAGGAAAAGGCTATTATCATAGGACAAATCCGCTGCCTCTCATCCTTCTCCTTTACCCGGGCTTGGAACCGGCATTTTACCATTTATTTAGGATGCCGAATTCTCTCATGGAATTATAAATTTCTATTCTGGCTATGCTATCATAGGTGGCTTTAAAGTCTATAAAAAGACTAGCTCGTGGCTTCATAACCCACCCATCGCCTCCATCGATCCCCATTACCACCTCTCCACACCTTCTAACAATTCACCATCCATACACTCCATCACCCCCATACATCAATAACTTCCCACATATACCCCGCCGCCAATTTTCTATCTACTGACCCACTCCCCAGCGTCCACCACACTAACGATTCCATCCCCTTCGACCACCCACCACACCGACTACCATCCATCACCCCCATCAAAACCCGTAGCTCCCGAGACTTAACACCATCGCCCATTTCCTCCCCCACCTAGGCCACTCCAAAACAGTCATCCACATCCTCCGTCATAAACAGCGATAAATTATTTTTATTTTCATTCAATCAATTTGTTTATGCGTACGGTTTAACTAAATGCAACAACTCTACTCAAATATCAACAACAAATATCATTAAATGTAGTTTTTCGTAAATATCTCGACTTCACCGCCACTTAGCGGCTCCAAATTTTATCAGCAAACTTATTTTTATTTAAGAAATTATTTTGTGAATTTGAACCAAATAGTACCATAAATACAAAAAAAAATTTAAATATCACTACTAAAGCGCCACCTTTCGGGATTAAACTTAAGAGAAACCTTCCTGCAGACTAAACTAACATATTGTCAAGTTTGGTGTCAATCGTTACAGCGGTTCTCGAGTTTTAGAATGAAGTATCGGAACGAACATTTTTATATATTAAGATGGTGTAGTGAGTTTTGAGACTCTAGACATTTTTCCATCACCTGCCTAAGAGTGTAAATCTGTTCAGTTGTTGATTTTTCTTGGGATGGAGCTACGCTGGTATGGACCAACGATAACTTTAGCGTATGGGGCTATCCTCTCTTGAAGGATATATGAGAAAATCTAATACGCGTACTCAACAACGTTATACCACGATATTTGCTCTCGAACGTGGCTAAGAGGTCAGAATGCTTTTTGCTAAGCACCCAAGTCTCGGATCTATTGAATGTAAACTATTCTTTATCCGTTCGCTGTGGAAAGTAACAAATAAAACACGAATGCCGGTGTTTGATTTAATATATTATAATGGATCTGACAGTGGTTGACAAGTTAACCTGTCAACTGGAAGGCATGGTCGAACCGGGCGCATGCGTTAAATCCAGCTATGCTCGTCGGCAACCGGGGTGGGATCTTGGTTGTCCCATGACTTCCTGCATTACCACAAATAATTCGCGTGCTACAAAAAAAAACTTGCAGATTCGCAATGAGTTATAAGGAGCGAGATAGAGAGGGAGATAGACGGGACTTGGTCCTGATGTCTTGATGCCTGTGGGAGGGGAAGAGGGGGAGTCATGTCCACCTATGACACTCACCCACTTTCTTCACCCACCCTACCTTGAGCCCCTGATGTCCTTGGGACCCCCATGTGTTTTTTTTAAGCCACCGATGACATTGGTACTACCTGCGCCTGGAGGACGAAAGCCAAAGAACTTTTACACACACATTTTCCTTTTTTTTACCAACATTTTATTTCCATAGATGTATTCTAAAGTTATTCGATTGCTTTTCAATTCAAGACGAGTTTAAATTATCCAATCGGTTGGAACTTCAGCCCATTAATAGTAACAATCATAACGTTAAGAAATCTGAATCTGTCAACAACCTTTTATTTATAACCGATAAAAAAATAATTCTAATCAATAAAAAAAATTTTATAATGATAGGAGAGTTCACTCTATTAATAAGAAACCATTATAACGATTTGAAGGTTACACTTAACCATCAGTAATGTAATTATTTAAAATTTAACTCTATTCCTGAGGTATATAGTTGAGTTGAAATTTAAATCTAATAACGAACAAGTCGCTCGAAAAAAAAAATACATCTAATAAGATCGAACAAGTTAATAGTTTGGTATTTAAATATAGTAATAACGAACAAACTAATCGATCGGCAATTTAAACCTAATGATATCGAACAAGTTAATCGATTGGTATTTAAATATAGTAATAACGAACAAACTAATCGATCGGCAATTTAAACCTAATGATATCGAACACGTTAATCGATTGGTTAAATTAAATACATATAATAATATCGAGCAGTTAATCGATTTGAAATTTAAATCCGATAACATCGAAAAGTTAATCGATTTGAAAGTTAAATCTAATAATATCGAACAATTAAAGAATTTGTAATTTAAATCTAATAATATCGAGCAGTAAATCGATTTGAAAATTTAAATCTAATAATATCGAACAATTAAAGGATTTGTAATTTAAATCTAATAATATCGAGCAGTTAATCGATTTGAAATTTAAATCTAATAATGTCGAACAATTAAAGGATTTGTAATTTAAATCTAATAATATCGAGCAGTTAATCGATTTGAAAATTTAAATCTAATAATATCGAGCCGTTAATCGATTTGAAATTTAAATCCGATAACATCGAGCAGTTAATCGATTTGAAAGTTAAATCTAATAATATCGAACAATTAATCGACTTGAAATGTTTGAGATTCAACTCGATTATAACCGAAGTGACTCCGAAGTCCCAAACACTCACAGTGTGAGGAAAGCAGACAATAGAAACTAATAACAACCATTCTAAAAGGCCGACCAGCATTGGGTCGAGAGTAGTACTGAGTATGTACCCATTAAGAGAGGGAAAAAACAAAAGGAGAAATGAAAATGCCAACTTACTTGTTTACGCGTAGATCCGTGCTTCGTCGCCAGCGCTGTCGATTTGGGCAGAATCCATGCTGTATGGAAAGAACGTTAATTTAATATTTTGTTGTTTTCCCTTCTCTTCCCTTCTTTCATCCTTCATTTAAAACGATAAACTCCGCGTGACTACCTCAATTCTACCAGTGTTTGGAAGACCTACAATACTTTGTCGTTCGGTGAATTACAATACGAAAAAAAACTAGTACGACAGACTTAAAGGCTTCTTTTCTCTTGACGAATTAAGCAACAACCATTAGGAACCATTAGATATGTGGTTGCGGAATTTGCCGGTGAGGGTGCTAAATCTGCTGATGTTGGTGATGTTTAATGCTGTTTTTGAGGATGATTAATGCTGCTGCTGAGGAAGATTAATGCTGCTGCTGAGGAAGAGCGTAGCTGCGGCTGAGGGACTCGTATTGCCCTTGGGGAAGTATGACCCGTCCAGGAACACTTTAATACGTGTTGATGCTGTTTCGTGTAGTGAATGGGTGGTGCGCAAAAGTGGCGTTGGGCCTCTCCGCTCTCGCTGGTTTAGCCAATCTCCTCTTTGCAGGTTCAATGGAACTCATATAGATAAGTACTTGGAGTTTGCGAAACAACAACAAAAAAAAAACGATGATATTGAGAATTTGCTAAAAAAAAAACGGTTATATTAGCTGGTAATGCCGCCTATCTCGATGTTCAAAGGCTCTTAACACCTGCCAGGGACTATCTACTTGTGTAGGAGTATACGAACGTTTTCGTCCCCAAGGGAAATTCCACCTTTTGCAACCCTCTTGTTTGGGAGCAAGCACTACGAACGGTTACCGGGGATAACTCCGAAGACAACAAGCGTCGCATTTAATCCATGTACCTTCGCCAACTCACAACGAAACGGGCTACCACTTGCACTTGTTCCTATTTTTTTTTCTCTTTCTCTGCACGCGGAACTTTATGGACAACAATTTAATAGGGCATAGATTTTTTTTTTCGTTGATAACAACTTTTTGTATTTAAACGAGAACTAATGCTTGGCGGACGAATTGTTCCCGGTGAATGCATATATAATACCCCATTCCGATGCACAAGTTCCTCTCCACCATTTATATTTTTTTTTTGTTTAATGGTTTACGCGGCACTTAATCGAAATAATTTGTACAATACAAGCAAGAATATTATATTTTTTTTTTGTCACTCAAATCACCCTTTAAAGAATTCCTTTAAGTTAAAAAATTTTCTTTTCGAAAATTGATGAAAATCTAAACTATTATAGTAGGGCTGGTGTAGCTTCAGCACTCTACTCTCAAAAGCACAAAAGCAACCGACAAACAAAAAGGTAAACCCGATTAGAAAAATATTGGTGCGACTGCACGGTCCAACCATCCGAAACTTAATTCCTTTCTTTCTCCTTAATTTTTTTCCTTGTACGCCGCAAATCGCATTCCGTCTCCGCACGGTCGCTATACGATGACGCTATCAACCAGAAATCATACGATTTCTGGGCCAATCAGAAAAGGTCTTTTAAATTTCTCGACCAACATTTCGGTGAACAACGACATTGACATAATGATGTCGATGCTGGTGCATGAAAACCTACGTGGCATACCAGCTATGGCTATCAACCAGAAATCATACGATTTCTGGGCCAATCAAAAAATATCTTTTAAATTCCTCGACCAACATTTTGATGAACCACGACATTGACAAAATTATGCCGATGCATGTACATGTAGTCGAGTTTGAAACGTAGCAGTTATTTGTGGTCGCAATTCAAATGAGATACCATTGAAAGCGTCTGGCGTATAGGGTGGCTCGTATCACTCGGATAACATTTGGCAGAGAAGGGATTTTTTTTATTCTTTACCAAAAAATATTCTCCCATTACACAACAAATAATAGGACCCGCTTTCTTCTTTCGAGGAGAAAGGGTACTATTCTTTGAAAGAGTGGGACAACCAGGTTTAAGTCATTGCCGCATGTCTTTGGCGTGGTAGGTACCCAACAGCTTACCGGATCTGTCTTCTAGGACGTAATAAGTGTTACCTTTTTTCTCACGAATTCGGGCTGGAAGAAATTATGGGGCCAATTTGGCACAGAATCCTTTCGCGAAATTGCTTTGGGCGAAGTTCCGCCTAAAAATCTCTTGACCTACCCTGAAATCTACATTGCGGCTTCTAGTGTTGTAAGTGCGAGTATTGGTATCGTAAGCCTGTTGTAACTTTTCCTGAACCTTTTCCCGAATGTTTCCAAGTTTGTCATTCAATGGAATATTTACTCCGTGATCCTCTAGCAAATTCAGGCTGCGCATCAAACGATAGTCGGAGGCGTGGTGAATCATATTCAATCCGAACAGGACATAGTATGGCGCAAAACCGATGGACGCATGATAAGAACTACGCAATGAACAGCTGATGCCACTAAGATATTTGTCTCAGTCCTTCTGATCGTTCTTAATATATGCGCGTATGGCAGCTATGATAGAGCGATTCACACGTTCGGAGGCGTTAGACTGCGGCGAGTACAGGGCCGTGTACACATGTTTTATACCATACTTAGTAAGAAGGGAATTAAAGATGACTGATTTGAACTGTACGCCGTTATCCGTCACTATGGTCTCGGGGACTCCGAAGGTGTGGAAGATGTAATCTTCCAAATAAGAACAGATAGACGTGGCACAAAACTTCTTAAGGGGTTTCAGAAAGTTGTACTTTGAAAGATGGTCGACTATGATCAAGATCCCAATAGATCGAGGATACGGACCTAACAAATCCATAAACAGTCGTTGAAATGGTCGGGCTGATTGTACCAGCTGACCCATAAGTGGACGCAACACAACGTTGGATGGCTTAGTGCATTTACATATTTCACAATTAGAGATGTATTCCTTGACTTGTTTCGACATATGTGGCCAGAAGAAGTGTCGCTTAATTCGCTCGGTGGTCTTTCCTATACCTCAATGAGCACCAGTTAGACGACAGTGGGCTTGCTGAATGATACACTCTGGATAGGGTATCTGAAACAACATTCTCAGACCCCTTTCGATGTTTAATCGAAAATTGGAATCCCTGTAATTTCAAAGCCCACCGCGCCAATCTGCCACTGAGATCAGTTTGTCGCATCAACCACTGCAAGCTTGCGTGGTCGGTTACCACTGTGAACTCCTGTCCCTCAATGTACGCGCGGAATTTCTTACTACCTAGGACAACGGCCAGACATTCCTGCTCAGTAACGCTGTAGTTCCTTTGCGCCTTATTCAATTTTTGTGACATAAAAGCCACAGGAACCTCGTCGCCATTACTGTTTACCTGGCCTAGAACACTGCCAATTCCGTCCTGGCTCGCGTCACATTGCAGGACAAAGGGTCGAGTAAAGTCTGGATTGGCCAGTACAGGTGCAGAAGTCAGTCTTCTTTTCAGCTCGTTAATAGCTTTTTCGGCTTCGTCCGACCAATTGAAGGATTTAGACTTCCTGAGTAATTCTGTGAGAGGATGGGATACTACCGAGAAGTTGCTTATGAAGCGACGATACCAGCCAGCCATACCGAGAAAACGTGTCATCTGTCGAACCGAACCGGGCCTAGGAAACTCAGTTATCGCCACGAGTTTGTCTGGATCTACCTTTAGCACTCCGTTTCCGACTACGTATCCCAGACACTTGACTTCTCTCAAACAGAATTTACTTTTACTTACATTGATCGTGAGACCAGCCTTTCGCAAATGTAGAGCGACTTCCTCCAGAACCAACATATGCTTGTCGAAGGTATCTGTGATGACTAGCAGGATACACGAATACAAAATCCCTGAGTTGGGGTGGAATAACTAGATCCATCAATCTACAAAGTGTCTGGGGTGCATTGCATAGTTCGAATTGCATCACTCGATATTGATACAAGGGCCAGTTAGGAACAGTGAAAGCGGTTTTGTCACGAGAACCTAATTCCAACGGAATTTGGTGGAAAGCCTTTTTCAAATCTAGACTCGAAATAACCTCCGCAGGCGGTAATCGACCTAAAATCCCATTGATATGAGGTAAGGGATAAGCGTCCTTGACCGTCACTGCGTTGACTTTCCTCGAGTCCAGACAGAGTCGAACCTTCCCTGGTTGACGTACCAATACGACAGGCGAACTCCAGGAACTTTTGGATTCCTCTATGATCCCTTGAGCTAGCATTTCCTCCAGCTCCGCAAAAATCAATCTCTCGATAGCCGGAGAAACTGGATAATGCTGCTGCTTTATTGGCTTTGCATCCTGAACATCGATAACGTGTTCAAACAGGGACGTTTTTCCCAATCCATCTTTATCGAAAGAATGAAAACGTGACTTAACCACTTCCAATCGGTTCAATTGACAAGTCGTCAATACGAGTGATTTGGTGTTATTACCTTTGTCCACCTCGACATTCAAACAATGCTGCACCTCGCTAATGATTCCGGGCGCTTAGTTAAACGCTCTCCAAGGTACAAATCCTGAGAAAGGTTAGGGATGAGATACAGTTCGATTTCTCGGATCTGTCCTCGAAATTCAATGTCGACCTTTACCTTTCCTTTCACCGTTTGTCGATTTCCATCAGCCGTCTTAATACTGCTAACAAACTTGATCACATCACGACCCTCACTCAAAATACTCTCTGCAACTTTTGAACCAACACAGCTTATGGTTGCACCACTATCGAGCAGTCCTAAGATATTACGATCTAAAAAAGTCACCTCCGCATATGACCGAACGTCATTTCCCCTGTTGACAATTGCATCTATAAATCTCCGACGGCTTTGTAACACCGATCTCCAGAAAGCTTCACCGCGGGAGTGTCTTCACCAAAAATTCGAGCTCGTGCTCTCTGATAAGCCTCAAAACGATCGTGATATGGTTTAATTGGATATAGAGTCGTTCTTCTGCTGTTGGATTTGCCTTCGTTGTTTAAAAGTACGGCAGTGGGAACGTGAAGTTCACCCTTTAGGACCCCGAAAGTAGTGTCGTTAGGTGAGGAGTCATCTAAGATTGATCTTACCTGGGGTGTGGGCTTCGCTGTCGAAGTAGAGCCACACCCGGTCGGAAGTTTCCCGATGTCCTACACTTATTGCAATTGGGTCTGAAGACATTAACGGCGCCACACCCATAGCAGAAGATCCTCCGTTCCTTTAAACAATCTAAATACCTGTGACCAGGTTCATCACAATTCCAACAGATGAGAGTATTACCCTTGCCCAAAGCACAAATTCCGCTGTCATTAGTTGGTGTCAGACTTCCCTCCTTTGGTAAAACAAAATCGACGTCCACCTCGGAGATGTTACGCCGAGGGGCCGGATTCCGTAATCCAGCAAAACCGCGGTTAACCTCAGAAAAGAAACGTTCACGTTTCCGGCAGATATCACGAAGTTGCGCTACGGAACCAATGGTCAGGTATAGGATCTCATGTCGAATATCCGGTCTAAGGTTGCGTGATAGGATCTCAACGAGTTCCTTTTCACTTATTTGAGAGTTTAGTCGGTTTGTTAAAACAGAAATTGAATCAAAATACTCGTCGAAAGATTCTCGATCTCTCTGCTTCCTTGACCGAATACTCTCAAGGAGATCATAATCTGTGCGACAATCCTGGTATTGCGTACGCAATGCTTCACAAAGGTCAAACCAATTGCAATTGAGCACGCCCCTGTGATAACGCCAAAACCATTCGCGCGCCTTACCGTGAAGTAACATGTGGAAGTTGTTACAGATCAACGAAAAATCTCCGTACAAAGTCTGGTTCGTCAGAACTTGTATACGATACAAAAACTCGTCAACAGTGAGACCATCTACCGAGCCGTCAAATCGTATTTGCCATTTCTGTATCAGACTGGTGATACGATCGGACTTGCTTAAATCGAGTGAACGACCATTGGTCATCGAGGAATCAGGTGCGACCGAAACGCTGCGTGAATTTGATGGAAACGCCGGCTCCATATTTGTAATAGGACCAGTTGTTGGAGGATAACGAGTGAATTCCTTCGGACCATTTAGTGGAATGCTCGGTGGACTAGAACGAACCCCGGTGGATCTAAGATTAAAATTTTCGAAGCAGCGCTGGACGTTAGAGGCCACAACATCAGACATTTTGCTGGTCAAACAATCGACCATCTCCGTCATCTGCAGCTTCCAGGCTGTGTCAATCAAAGCCTTAACTTCTTCGGTCGTGAGACTTTTCTCAGTGCTTGAAATCGCCCGAATTCCAGAAATTCGTTGAATATCCTCAAAAGGATTATCTTTGTCCAGGAGCCTTCTGTCCGAATTTCGATTAGGCTCTCCAGCCCATACGTTTTCGTTCCTCGTCCAGTCCAACTGGTTTCGCCCAGTGTTCGTACTTCGTGTCTGCATAGTCTTCGGAATTGCTCCCTTTGATGCTGGTGTCCTTTTAATAGTTTGGTTTCTACCCGACGTGATAGTATTAGCCGGCGCAACCGTAACTTCTATCGGCTTCAAATCTTCCAACATGCACGTCTCTTTGCAAGTTGGACAATTGTTCGAGGTCTTCAAATACTCTGCGATACACGATTGGTGAAAAACATGTTTACACAGGGTAACCGAGCTTGCGACCTCAGGAACCAGTTCAGCCTTGCATACCTGACAAACTATGCTTGGGTTGAGGCGACTCAAGTCCTCGTTACTACGAACGGTAAACATGTTCAAATTCATGAAAAAAAAATTATCCCGACACCAAGATTCAATAATCACCACAACACTCTAAGCGCAAATCGATATTCAAACTACCACGACCAAGATTCGGAGCAGCAACCGCCCAGGAAACAAACAATAAATCGAATTTCGAGAAATTCAACCAAACGAAATTATCCTGAATAGTCGAATTCAGAAATGTCTTAACCGGAACCTTACGATAAGGAATTTTCCTTAAGTTCGATAGTCAATACTAAAAGTGATTGTTGATTCTACAAACCCACAAGATAATACTCCAAAATTCACAATAAAAAAAAAATGACAGGTTCTAAAACCCAAGCAAAATATGTACAAATAACTAACTTTCTCCGTCCTCCAGCAAGGCACTACCTTCGGTCGTATGGTGGTTTTCCTCCCCCCCAAATCAAGACATCATATAATCATAATATTATAAAAAATATATAAAATATAATAAAATCCCAACTATCGGAAGTAATGCCATCAGAGCTGTGGTCTAGCTTTCGTGAGATCACAAATGACTAGTGATTCCACAAGGTGATGCATTTAATGAATAATTGGAAAGCCTTCTGGTCCAAGGGTCCCGTAATACAATCCCTGGAAATTCCAGAATGCTGGCATATAAGGTTGTTGAAACTTAAAAGACATTGACGTTGAAACAGACGGATTCTGATACATGTTCAGCTGAACCGATGGTTTTCTGGTCAGGTCGATTGCCCAGGCAAGACGACTGCAATTCCAATGAAAAGCACCTCCAATTTGCCATTACTTGCAACAACAAAAAAAAAATAGGAGGGTTCCGGAGTGAGGTGTCCTTTAACGTCAGCTGTGCGGTCAGGAACCAATTTAAAGTCAGAAACCCGCATTTCCGGAAGACCTGTTTCAGGGCCTCACCCAGAACAAGAAAAGGTATCGCCTTTAAGACGACCAATGATCTACCAAATATTTAACCAAGCAAGAGAAATTTAATAGGGGAAATTATGAAAAATTAGCTTACAGGGGACCCTCCGATTCTTTGGTCAGATCTTCAGCTTCTAGCAAAAGGTCTGCAATTCAAAAAAAAAGAGAGGTCAGTCTTGATCAGTCGAGTGTGATCCATATAGAAAGAAGGAATGTATTCTGTTGTGGGACAAACCCAGTACCATAGAAGGGTCTTAAAGGTTTCGGCCAGACAAGTATTTTTGGTCAGGAACACGGCCAAAGTGCCAAGTTACCTGCGATTCCTAAAGAACCTGTCCAACTGTCCACAGACAGTTGCGAAATGAAGTCCTATAGACAACTATCTATTAAGCTAAAAGGGAAATTTAAAACAAAAATAGTTGGTGGAAACCAAAAGCATTAGCGCGATGCCAATAACTTTAGGAGCCCCACGTTGGCTAACACCAACGTGGTTTCCCCGGGAAATTGTGTGTGGGACCCAAAAAGTCAGATACAAGTCCGATCTCTTCGAGCCCCACGTTGGGCGCCAATTTATGTAATGGATCTGACAGTGGTTGACAAGTTTCGGGTTATTAACCTGTCAACTGGAAGGCATGGTCGAACCGGGCGCACGCGTTAAATCCAGCTATGCTCGTCGGAAACCGGGGTGGGATCTTGGTTGTCCCATGACTTCCTCCATTACCACAAATAATTCACGTGATACAAAAAAAAACTTGCAGATTCGCAATGAGTTATAAGGAGCGAGATAGAGAGGGAGATAGACGGGACTTGGTCCTGATGTCTTGATGCCTGTGGGAGGGGAAGAGGGGGAGTCATGTCCACCTATGACACTCACCCACTTTCTTCACCCACCCTACCTTGAGCCCCTGATGTCCTTGGGACCCCCATGTGTTTTTTTTAAGCCACCGATGACATTGGTACTACCTGCGCCTGGAGGAAGAAAGCCAAAGAACTTTTACACACACATTTTCCTTTATTTTACCAACATTTTATTTCCATAGATGTATTCTAAAGTTATTCGATTGTTTTTCAATTCAAGACGAGTTTAAATTATCCAATCGGTTGGAACTTCAGCCCATTAATAGTAACAATCATAACGTTAAGAAATCTGAATCTGTCAACAACCTTTTATTTATAACCGATAAAAAAAATAATTCTAATCAAGAAAAAAAAATTTATAATGATAGGAGAGTTCACTCTATTAATAAGAAACCATTTTAACGATTTGAAGGTTACACTTAACCATCAGTAATGTAATTATTTAAAATTTAACTCTATTCCTGAGGTATATAGTTGAGTTGAAATGTAAATCTAATAACGAACAAGTCGCTCAAAAAAAAGTTACATCTAATAAGATCGAACAAGTTAATAGTTTCGTATTTAAATATAGTAATAACGAACAAACTAATCGATCGGCAATTTAAACCTAATGATATCGAACAAGTTAATCGATTGGTATTTAAATATAGTAATAACGAACAAACTAATCGATCGGCAATTTAAACCTAATGATATCGAACACGTTAATCGATTGGTTAAATTAAATACATATAATAATATCGAGCAGTTAATCGATTTGAAATTTAAATCCGATAACATCGAGCAGTTAATCGATTTGAAAGTTAAATCTAATAATATCGAACAATTAAAGGATTTGTAATTTAAATCTAATAATATCGAGCAGTTAATCGATTTGAAAATTTAAATCTAATAATATCGAACAATTAAAGGATTTGTAATTTAAATCTAATAATATCGAGCAGTTAATCGATTTGAAATTTAAATCTAATAATATCGAACAATTAAAGGATTTGTAATTTAAATCTAATAATATCGAGCAGTTAATCGATTTGAAAATTTAAATCTAATAATATCGAGCCGTTAATCGATTTGAAATTTAAATCCGATAACATCGAGCAGTTAATCGATTTGAAAGTTAAATCTAATAATATCGAACAATTAATCGACTTGAAATGTTTAAGATTCAACTCGATTATAACCGAAGTGACTCCGAAGTCCCAAACACTCACAGTGTGAGGAAAGCAGACACTAGAAACGAATAACAACCATTCTAAAAGGCCGACCAGCATTGGGTCGAGAGTAATACTGAGTATGTACCCATTAAGAGAGGGAAATAACAAAAGGAGAAATGAAAATGCCAACTTACTTGTTTACGCGTAGATCCGTGCTTCGTCGCCAGCGCTGTCGATTTGGGCAGAATCCATGCTGTATGGAAAGAACGTTAATTTAATATTTTGTTGTTTTCCCTTCTCTTCCCTTCTTTCATCCTTCATTTAAAACGATAAACTCCGCGTGACTACCTCAATTCTACCAGTGTTTGGAAGACCTACAATACTTTGTCGTTCGGTGAATTACAATACGAAAAAAAACTAGTACGACAGACTTAAAGGCTTCTTTTCTCTTGACGAATTAAGCAACAACCATTAGGAACCATTAGATATGTGGTTGCGGAATTTGCCGGTGAGGGTGCTAAATCTGCTGATGTTGGTGATGTTTAATGCTGTTTTTGAGGATGATTAATGCTGCTGCTGAGGAAGATTAATGCTGCTGCTGAGGAAGAGCGTAGCTGCGGCTGAGGGACTCGTATTGCCCTTGGGGAAGTATGACCCGTCCAGGAACACTTTAATACGTGTTGATGCTGTTTCGTGTAGTGAATGGGTGGTGCGCAAAAGTGGCGTTGGGCCTCTCCGCTCTCGCTGGTTTAGCCAATCTCCTCTTTGCAGGTTCAATGGAACTCATATAGATAAGTACTTGGAGTTTGCGAAACAACAACAAAAAAAAAAACGATGATATTGAGAATTTGCTAAAAAAAAACGGTTATATTAGCTGGTAATGCCGCCTATCTCGATGTTCAAAGGCTCTTAACACCTGCCAGGGACTATCTACTTGTGTAGGAGTAAACGAACGTTTTCGTCCCCAAGGGAAATTCCACCTTTTGCAACCCTCTTGTTTGGGAGCAAGCACTACGAACGGTTACCGGGGATAACTCCGAAGACAACAAGCGTCGCATTTAATCCATGTACCTTCGCCAACTCACAACGAAACGGGCTACCACTTGCACTTGTTCCTATTTTTTTTCTCTTTCTCTGCACGCGGAACTTTATGGACAACAATTTAATAGGGCATAGATTTTTTTTTTCGTTGATAACAACTTTTTGTATTTAAACGAGAACTAATGCTTGGCGGACGAATTGTTCCCGGTGAATGCATATATAATACCCCATTCCGATGCACAAGTTCCTCTCCACCATTTATATTTTATTTTTTTTTGTTTAATGGTTTACGCGGCACTTAATCGAAATAATTTGTACAATACAAGCAAGAATATTATATTTTTTTTTTTGTCACTCAAATCACCCTTTAAAGAATTCCTTTAAGTTAAAAAATTTTCTTTTCGAAAATTGATGAAAATCTAAACTATTATAGTAGGGCTGGTGTAGCTTCAGCACTCTACTCTCAAAAGCACAAAAGCAACCGACAAACAAAAAGGTAAACCCGATTAGAAAAATATTGGTGCGACTGCACGGTCCAACCATCCGAAACTTAATTCCTTTCTTTCTCCTTAATTTTTTTCCTTGTACGTCGCAAATCGCATTCCGTCTCCGCACGGTCGCTATACGATGACGCTATCAACCAGAAATCATACGATTTCTGGGCCAATCAGAAAAGGTCTTTTAAATTTCTCGACCAACATTTCGGTGAACAACGACATTGACATAATGATGTCGATGCAGGTGCATGAAAACCTACGTGGCATACCAGCTATGGCTATCAACCAGAAATCATACGATTTCTGGGCCAATCAAAAAATATCTTTTAAATTCTTCGACCAACATTTTGATGAACCACGACATTGACAAAATTATGTCGATGCATGTACATGTAGTCGAGTTTGAAACGTAGCAGTTATTTGTGGTCGCATCACTCGTATCACTCGGATAACATTTGGCAGAGAGGGGATTTTTTTTTCTTTACCAAAAAAAATTCTCCCAATACAATATTGAAAATTGAAAAACATGTTTATTTGTTCGCTGTTGAAAAATTAATTTAGTGACTCTGACATTTGAGTCGAGTCATACTAGAATGCTAATACTAATGTAAAGTGTAAAACTTGAACTAAACCGAAATGAGTGCGTTGAGCGAATTTCAATACTCCCACTTTTAGTTACAAGTTACTGTAAAGGGTGTAAAAGATTGTGCTGGAAAGGATCGCCATGTAAAGGATTCGTCGTACTATGTAAAAAGTATAGCGGAACCAATGACTGACAACGTAGATAGTGAACTCAGCGGAAGAACAAACTTTCCTAGTGAAGAGTGTTTTTGGCTGAGTCTTTGCAGTGGCTGCAACGTACTCGTACTGCACTAATTGCTAAGGCAATAAGCAGTAATTGGACAAAGTCGAGTTGAGAATTAATCTGATTTTATTAAACGAAACCGTCTTCTTTTATAGTAAAATTGATTGTGAGATTAACAAAGGAAATTTCTTATTTACTAAATACAAAATACATATCTAATAATCTTATCGGTTACAAAATAGTGTGCTCATTAATGGTGCACTTGAAATATTTGTGTTAGAGTAGGGCACAATGCAAATGCTCTACTTGTGTATATGATTCATAATGCACTGTGTCGATATTGACCGAACACGTGTGCTTTGTTTATACTATTGCGTAATTTATGGCTTTGTGGATTTGAATATTTATATTGAATATTGGTGCTATTACAATTTATGTTTTTGGATTTTTATTTGGTTGGTACGTATCTTATGGATATTGGTTGGTGTGTATGGTGTGTATGTTATGGACATACACTACACCCTCACCCTTTAAAAAAATAGTATAGAAATGTTGTAATATTAATTATTTAAATTGGTAGTTAGCTTAGTCTAGGATTGTACAATTTCAGTTGGTTGTTGTGTAGTTCTTTGTTGATACCATTTATGTTTACTATGGTGTTCACACCATTTTTTCTTACAATTTCATATGGTCCTTTGTATGGACTTTGGCTTTTGTTCCTATTTTCTACTTTTATTAATACTAAATCTCCTATTTCAGCTTTTAGTTTATTTTTATAGTTATTTTTATGTTCTAGAGTTCTTTTCATTTTTACCTTATTTGTTATTTCTTTGGCTCTCTTTAGGGCTGATTTCAATCTGATTCGTAATTCATTTACGTAATTTTCGAGATCGTATATTTTCGTGTTGTTATTTTCTATGTCGCTAGGCAGAGTTGCTAGTTTTCCAAAAACTAACTCAAAAGGTGAATAACCTGTGTCAATGTATGGTGTTGTATTGTAAGTGAATGTGTAATATGGGATCCACTTGTCCCATTCGTTATTTTCTGTAAATGCTAAAAGATATTCGTTCATTACCCTGTGGTTTCGTTCGACGGTGCCTAGTGTCTGATGGTGATAAGGTGTTGAAAAATTTTGTTTAATTTTAAGAAGTTCGCATATGTTCTTTAGTAGTTCGTTCGTGAATTCTGTACCATTGTCTGATTTTAAAATTTTGAAAAGTCCGTATTTTAATATGACTTGTTCGACTAGTGTCTTGGCTATTGTCTGTGCAACTTTTGATGTTATAGGATGTGCAATTGCGTATTTTGTTAATTCGCATCGCATGGTTAGGATGTATCTATAGTCATTAGAGATTCGTAGGGGTCCTACAGTGTCTATTGTTATTGTCTGAAAACTGTCGGATGGAGTGTCTGTTGTCGTTGGTGGTTCTTTTATATGTCTGGCCTGTTTGTTTCTGGCACATAGTTCGCAGTTTGTATTGAAGTTCTTGACCATCTTACTCATGTTTTTCCATATATATTTTTGCTTTAGCTTTATTATTGTTTTTCTTACACCTAGGTGCCCTCCGTATGTTGAATTATGATACTCGTCTATTAATTTGTATTTATTTATTTCATCTTCTATTCTTCTTGGGGCGGCATATATTAAAATTGGTATACTTGCTATTAATTCTTACTTTTGCATATGCTTCTTTTAATTCTTCTTTTGTATATACTTTCATTATTTCATCATTACTTTTGAGCGCTAATTCTTTTATATTTTCTTTATTCATCCTGGATGCTAGCTTCTTCAGTGTCGAATCTAGATTCGCTGAATTATCACTACAATCAACGCGCACGTATTTATTATCGATATTAATTTTGCAATTTTGTATATTTTTGTCGACTGTAAATTTAAGTTCCCTTATGTTTTTGATATCATTGATGGACGTGCATTCCCATATTTGAAGGTGATCAGTCTTCTGCTGAGAGTTGCAGTTCTCCGAGTTATTGTTAATTATTTTGTCTTTATTAGTGTTTTCTTTGCCTTTTCGTTGGCTTCTTTTGGTATCATTTCTTTTAATATGCCGGAGTCTATTTGTATTCTAGATAAAGCATCGGCGTTCGTATTGAGTTTGCCTTTTTTGTAAACTATGTCGAAATCATAGTCACAAAGGTCTAAACGTATTCTTCTATCAATTTATGGTCTTATACATATGTGGCTATGTACGTCATAATTGTTTCATTCATTCCTCAATCATTCGTATCGTAATTATGTAACGATTTGGTCGCTGGTTGTAATTTGAGTTGTTTTAATGGTCATTGCCATTGTGCTGATTGTGTTCTGTACAAAACCATATAAAATTTTCTGTTTCCTACTACCACATCTTACGTTTCTCGCTCTTTGCGACTACTTATTTTTTGTACACTGTATTCACATCCCACAAATACACATGCGTTTGGTCTTGGTTTACAGCATTAGTATGCGTAGAGTTGGGCTTTCTATAGAGAAGGTTTTGGTTCTGTATGGTAGGTTGTTGTTATTTTGATTTAAATAGTTGCTTGGCTGTCTATAGCTGTATCTGTTATTATTTTATATGGTCTGTCTGTAGTTATTTTGACCTTCAAGTGTTGTCGTAGATTTTGTGTCGGAAATGCAGGTTTCTCATATTTCAATTTATACTTTATTACGTATAGTTCTTTATTTGGGAATTTTTATAGTAGTGAGCGTCTTTCTTTCATATTTTCTTCGTATTAAATAGTTCTTGCTATTCTTTTAAATATACTGTAATCTTTGTATAGCGCTTTGTTGTATCATATTCAGATGCTAGTTTGAATCGTAATTAGGAGGAATTGTCACTGCACTGATATGTTCATTATAACCACGGTTTTCTATTATTTTCGCTCAAGTTGGAATTATTTGTATCATTTCAAAGTATTTACATGTAAAGTTAATTTTCAAAAAGAACTATATAGATTTTAGTAATATACTGCAAATATGGAAATGGTTTTCATTGCCGTGTCTTGACTAAATGTTGTCATTTTCTGTTTCTATGTTTTTTAAGTCTATAATTTCTATTTTCTGAATCTTTATTTTCTACGTTTGTATCTTTTAGGTCTTTATTTTCTAAGTTCTTATTTTCTATGATTATGGTATTATAAGCCTTTATTTTCTAAATCTTTAATTTCTAAGTTTATGTTCTTTAAAATTCATTGTATGTTAAGTAAAAGTAAAATGTATATAATTTTTAAAAATTATAAGTTATCCTTTCTTATTCTATATAATCTAAAAATTTATTTAATAAAATTTGAATTGTGTTTATTATGTGTTGTTTTATGTATAGGTACTTATATAATTTTTGTTATCATAATTAAGAAAAAAATACTTGAGATATGCTGTTTATGTTCTAAAATAAATTTGAATGTGAAGTTTGATATTGTGGAATGTTTTGCTGCTCTTCGTGTGACTTCTCTTGGGAGTGGTTGTATGTCCTGGCTCGTTAAGAGAATTTGTATGTTATTGATGTGTACTATTTTCGCTTTCGACAAGTGTTAGTGTTTGGATGATTTCAGGAGTTGATCCTTTGTCTGCTCCGAAAATGTCGCTGGAAATGCTATTTGAAGCTCTTAATGTCGCCAATGAATTCATCTTGTTTGTTTAAATTGTAGTGTTTCAACAGGATAAAAATGTTTTTAAAATTTAACACATAGTTTGGAATAGTTAACTGTTTGTGTTATTGATAGATATATAGATAAAAGAAAGAAATGAAGGTTGGCCATGTATTGTTCTTTGTAGTTGGCATGGTCGATGTCCGTATGATTGTTGTAGGATTTTAAAATATTTATTTCGTGCGCGTTTTCGCAGGATCGTGGAATTGAAAAATTTTATATAGTGATATAAACTCAGGATCGTAAATGCAGGATCGCGGAATTGAAAAATTTTATTTAGTGATAAAAACGCGGTTCTCAGGATCGTAAATGCAGGATCATGGAATTGAAAAATTTTATTAAGTGATAAAAACGCGGTTCTCAGGATCGTAAATGCAGGATCGCCATGTAAAGGATTGCTGTGTAAAAGATTGTGCTGGAAAGGATCGCCATGTAAAGGATTCGTCGTACTATATAAAAAGTATAGCGGAACCAATGACTGACAACGTAGATAGTGAACTCAGCGGAAGAACAACCTTTCCTAGTGAAGAGTGTTTTTGGCTTTGGTGTTTTTTTGCAGTGGCTGCAACGTACTCGTACTGCACTAATTGCTAAGGCAATAAGCAGTACTTGGACAAAGAAAAGAATAAACCTTTTTGTGTCGAGTTGAGAATTAATGTGATTTTATTAAACGAAAACGTCTTCTTTTAAAGTAAAATTGATTGTGAGATTAACAAAGGAAATTTCTTATTTACTAAATACAAAATACATATCTAATAATCTTATCGGTTACAAAATAGTGTGCTCATTAATGGTGCACTTGAAATATTTGTGTTACAGTAGGGCACAATGCAAATGCTCTACTTGTGTAAATTAAATTAAAACAAGTTTATTTGTTAAAAAAAATATTTCTTCTGTGAGGCAGTACCTCTTCTTTATTCAAGCAAATTAAAACTAACTAATCTAAAATAGCCTAAACTTATCACCTATGTTGTGCTATGTTTCCCACGCTGTAGTGCAACCCACGCTGTAGTGCAGAGTCGGAATGTGGAATGTGTGCGGTGTCGGATGAGCTCCAGACGACTCGTCAGCAACCTGTCGCTGGATGATGAAATCGTTGCATCGTTGCTCGTGTTGGAGTAGAAATGCGCTGAGTCGCTTCATCAGCGTAATCTGTGTTAACTCCTCCATACTTTAAAATCGAATGCCCACGTTCGATTCTGCCGGCCTGATGTGCTGTATGATTTCTTCTATCCCTATTGTTCTAGGTGTTGGTAAAGGGTTTTCCATTTGCGTAGAGTTTTTTGGGCTTATTTCTGCATGTGGTAGATCAACTATTGGTTCTGTGTTTGGTATTGCCACCGACGCTGCTGATTTGATGTTTCTGTTCTTCAGCTTGAATAGTCTAAATGTGACAAAAACGATTAGCAAGATTAATATGGAAAAAACGGCTAAGTTGTAATTGTTCCGGGTGTTCAGGGCGTTAATGTGCCGTGAATTATTAGCCTGTAGTTCCTTTATCATCTGGAGTGAAAGCACTTCCTCTGCATCTTGTTTGATAGAAGAAGGTTGTAGAACAGCTGGTAGTGGTTTGTATGAAGACATCTCGGTTGCCTCAAAAATTTCGCTCTGTACCTTTATTGATGCGTTACGGAAATGAATGATGTAAGTTCCATCCAACTGCACTGTCTCATTATCTATTTCGATGGGTCCGGTGTATTGATTCAAAAATAGGATGCCTGGGGCGATTTCTTCAAGTTTTGGGATATGTTGATTGTTGACTTCCGTACAGTTCGGAGCTCGACTTTTGAGTAGGTGTGGGATACACGATGAATTGCTTATATCTATAATACTATTCCTAGGACATACAGATAGTCTGTGAAAGGTTTTACAGGAGGACAGGACTCCGTACATTTTGCTTTTGCACTCTAGTAAATTCTCGTATGAAATTTTTTTAATGGTTTTGCATTTTTTTACGGCTTTAATTAAAGTGGTTTTACAGGATTCTATGGATGTAGTAGGTAAACTTATAATATAAAGAATCAATGAACTATTGGAAGCAATCTTTATTTGTGCGAATTCTAATGACTCTAACACATTGACGTAAGGCATGCTTTCTTTAATTAGAATTTCTTCAATTGTATTTATTTCTATATTCGAGAGGATGTACGTGTTAACGATATTGGCCTTGGCCCAGTGTATTGCGTATTCTATGTTTATAATTTCTTCTTTTACTAATCCTAGTTTTAGTTCTATATTTAAGATTAATTCATCCTTAAACTTATCGCTATCATCTATTTGCTTATTTATTTCATTTGTAATGTTAACAATTTCCTCAATTTTGTTGACAAGCATTTTATTTATAACAACCTGGTTATTATTGTTACTTAAGACATTATTTATTTTTTCGGTTATAATATCAAAATCGTGCCCATCGGGGCTTCCTGTTATAAATTTCCAGGCACTGCCTAGAAAATCTAGTGTCTAAATCTTGTTTTGCTTTAATTTTGTCTGTGTTTTCCTGACGAGCTTTTGCTAATTGAAGTGGGTCAGAGCTCACATTTCGACCAAAAAACACGTCGACTGGTTTTTTTTCAGTTACTGAATGTATGGAATAGTTATATTCTATAACGGCCTTTTCCAAAAGTTCCGTGAAGGATCGATGAGTGTCATTTGTTTTAAGACATCTCATTATTTCTATAAGTGTGGAATGGAAACGTTCCACCTGTCCGTTCACTGAACTTCTGTACGGTGGTGTCTTTAATACTTGTATTCCAAGCTCTTCTTCAATCATGAAGGTAATGGATGCTGAACTAAACGATTTCTCGTTATCGATGACTATAGTTTCTGGTATTCCAAATGACATAAGAATTTCCCTTAGAGGCTGTCTTATATCTTCTGCAGACCTAGATTTAAGAATTTTGATTTGAACGTATTTAGAAAACTTGTCTAGGGCTGTTAAAACTGTTTGTTTTTCTGTGAGGAAAATGTCGAGATGGACGATTTGTCCTGGGTATTTCGGAATTGGGGTTGCTTGTAATTTTGGATTGTTTGGGTGACGGTCGTACTTACTTTCTTTACCGACAGTACATAGATTGATAACTCTTTTGATTTTACTCTTCATTGCAGGAAAGTAGTATTGCCTGAAGAGCTGATTTCTATTTTCCTGTTCGTTTCTATGCGCTCGTTTGTGTGTCTTTACAATAATATCTTCTTGGTCTGACTCGTTAGTTACATCTTCAACCTGTGATTGGGTGAACCTTATCTTGTAGTTATTAAAATGGGATACATACACAGCTTGTATCATACCCATTATATGTTCTGTCGTTTTAATACAGTTTATAACTGAAGGGTTTAATACCTTCTTTAGAATTTGTTTAAGATTTTCCTGGTTGAATTCAGGTTTTGTTACCGTATGCCTGTGATAGGTAGGAAAGATTATTTGAAAATTGTTAGCAGGAGTTTCACCTTGTTGCAAGATGATCTGATTCTTGTATGCATTTATTGGAACCTCGACACTTGTTATAAGGTCTTGGGATGAACTTTCGTCGCTATGTACTGTAGGCGTAAGAGCGTGCACTTGCGAATTTACTTGAGGAGGGCTTGACAGTGCGTCTGCCACAATATTTGTTCTACCAGGTTTATAGTGTAGTTCGTGGTGATACTCTTCAAGTATTGACTTCCACCGTTTCATCTTACTGTTATTGTTCTTATTGCTAAGAGCATAAGTAAGAGGCTGGTGGTCTGTATAAATTTTGACGTGTGCTGATCCGTAAAGGTAATTACGCAGGAAATTCAATGCCCATATGATTGCTAACATTTCTTTCTCGTTAGCTGCGTAACCCTCTTCGGTTGCACTAAGCGTTCGTGAAACAAATGATATTGGTCTACCTTCCTGAGACAGAACAGCGCCAATAGCGAAATTGGATTCGTCTGTGGTCAATTCTAAAGATTTACTGAAGTTCGGATAGGTGAGCACTATGTCTCTGGAAATAAGAAAGTTTTTAATTTTGCCGAAGGCGTCCATAGCTGCGGGGTCGAGAAAAATTTGTTTTCTAGCCGATTGTGTCTTGAACATACGTCCTTCCTCCCCTCTTAGAAGGGTAGTTAATGGTTTCGCAAGCTTTGCGTAAACCTTAATAAAGCGGCGATAATAGCCGGAAAGTCCAATGAAGGAACGCAAATCTTTCAGAGTTTGGGGTAATGGGAAGTTTTTTATGGCTTCGACCTTTGCGGGGTTCGTCATAATTCCCTCTGATGATATGATGAATCCCAAGAATTCGACTTCCTTTTGGAAAAAATGGCATTTATCCAATTGCACCTTCATATTTGCATCATAAAGTGTTTTAAAAATGTCCTTTATGTGCCGGGCATGATCACTTTTAGTCTTGCTGAATATTACTGTGTCGTCAATATAGACATAGCAAGTTTTTCCTATATACTCTCGCAAGATGTCGTCAAGTGCCCTTTGAAAAATTGATGGCGCATTCTTGAGTCCAAATGGAAGTCTCGTGGAACTCGAATTTACCATTGTTTATGGAAAAAGCTGTTTTTTCTATATCAGATTCCTTCAAGGGAATCTGGTGAAAACCACTTTTAAGGTCAAGGACAGTGAAAAAATTGTTTTTGCCTAATTGAGCTAGGACTTGACTTATCTCGGGAATGGGATAACGATCGGCTATGGTAACGCTGTTAAGCTTCCTGTAGTCGATCACCATTCTGTATTGTTTTTTACATGTAGAGTCTGGCTTCTTCGGTACGACCCACACCGGAGAGTTATATGGGGATCTGGAGCGTCTAATGATTCCATGCTCTAAAAGCTCTTGAATCTGTCTCTCTACTTCGGATTTAAGTGACATTGGGAAGGGGTAGTATTTACTATAAATAGGTGAATCGGTTGAAGTTCGGATTTCTCCAACGACCTTTGTACCTAGGTTAATTTCTCATTAGGTTCACAAAATAAGTTTGGGAAGTTATTAAAAACTGAATTTAAAGACTTTGCTGTGTCACTGTCATGTGGTCGGTTTTAACATTAAGGGCGTTTACTGTTGGAGAAGTCAACTGTTTGATTTTGACTTGGACAGAATTTAAAATGTTCATGAAGTTATTTTTTGTGTCTATTACAGCAGATAGTGCCTTAAGACTATCGTTGCCAATGATACCTTCAAACGTTTGTAAATTAGGTAGAAGATAGAATTTGAGACTAATATCCTTCGTATTAAAGAGATTAATCATCGTATGTTGCGTTATACGGACGTCCCCAGCTATAGATCTTGCGAAAAAGGAATTTTTATTTTGCATAGGTTTTTCGACTAAAGAATGTTGTATGTAATTTTTGGAAGAGCCCGTGTCTATTAAAAATTTATACATATCTCCGCTCTTTGTCTTGCATTCAAAGTAGGGCAAGGAAGAGTTTTTTAGCCAAAAAAATGAATATCGACGTGATCTAGTTGTTCAATTTCGGATTCATTGATGTTGGGAGTTTCTTCTTCATTGCTCAAGCTTAGATTTTGATAGTCTGAACAAAGTTCATCTTGGGGTGTATGGATGTGAAAATTAGAATGGTATCTGTCCATTCCAGGACCTTGTTGCATATGTGCGCCTGTTCTCCAGGGAGCACCGTTGAATCTCTGCCGATTTTGGTAATGAATGTCTCTAGCCTGGGCACTGTATCCTTGAGTTAAAGTTTCGTGTTTAATGGTTGGACCTGGTTGAGAAGGTTGTTGGTTAGTTTATTACGATTTGGAAAGGCTCTCTGCTGGGGGTTATTTTGGTTGCGACTAAATCGCTGGTTAGGTTGGGATGAGTAATAAGGTTTTTGTATTTGTTGAGTAGGATAGAATTGATGAGCTGGGTATTGCCTATTGGGAGGACCCGCGTTAAAGTTTCGTACCGGAAACGAGTTTGGGATTTGCGGGCGCATGGGTTGCGGAGCGAAATTCCTTTTTATTGCTCCATGGCTCGTCTGAAGATACTGAGACCTAAAATGTTGGTTCTCGTACCTAAGGCATAAATGTAGGGCTTGAGGCAAGTCTGTGGGCTCTTTCATGCCCAGAAGATCTGATAGATTACCCTTCAGACCTCTTATGAATATATCCAAGGCCTTGTCCCTATAAGTTTTGGTCAATAATTGCATTGCCTCGGGGCCTATATCCATACATGAAATATTATTGATTATCAAGGTCAGCTGTGAAGTAACAGCCTGATAAAATTCTTGTATGGTCTGAATTCCCTGAACCATACCAGACATTTGGTATTCGAGAGTTGTGACATCACGCTTGTCGGCGTAATATGTTGTTAGACAATCTACAATACTACACCAATTAAGTGGGGTATTATTAGCCTCTAGGGCTGCGTCGGCATTGCCAATAATTTTATTACGAACAGTGTGGAGAATACCGAAATATTTTGGAGTCCCCTTTATGTGGTCATATAGTGCTAGCACTCGTTCGACGCTTTTCTTCCAGGAGGAGAACTCTGAAGCCTCTCCCGAGAAGGTCCGAATTCTTTCTAAGCCATTTATGTCGTTCTGATATTGCGGAAATATTGTCTGATCTGTACCGGATGAACGTTGCGCATTCGGATTTAATACGCTTTCGACGAATCTTCTTTCCTGTTGCTCTAATACTCGACTAACTATTGAGGCTACAAGGGCATCTAGTTCAGGGGTGGACCTAACCACTTGGGGCAAGGGGTCGGCGTTGGACGCACTCGAAATAAACGAGGAATTGGGGTCGTGGTTACTAACGGAGGCCGTAGAGTGACTTGCTATGTCTATGGGGATTATTTGGGAAGAAGCGGGATTAGGTATTATGGCATTATTTGCCGGGGGAATTTGCCCTTGATCTTGGTTTGGGTTTTGGTCCCCACCTGCACCTGTTCTTGTGTTTACCATTTTGCAGAGCTTGAGGAGCTTGTAAAAACTATAAGACTATATTTATATATATTTTTTTGTTATTTACGCATAAACAATATTTTCCTTAACACTTCTTAAAATTCCGTATTACCTTAATCAAGGTTTCTATTTAAGTTGACCGTAATTAATTTAAATTGTATTATAAAATAATATGTATATGTTTATCATATGTATGAATTGGAATTAGCACTTTTAAAAAACAAAATATTTATACTTAAGGACGTGCTTACGTCAAACACTACATCATCGCGCTGGTCAGAGGGATTTGTTCCTGTTTGTCCATATGGTTACTTGGGATCCCTTGTTGACTCCTTGCTGTTGCTGCTGCGGGTTTCCTATAGACGTCCTTTAATCTGATAGGATTGGTCTGATTCGCTGAAATTTGCTTGCTTATTATATTGCTTTCGCGAACACTGGAGCCTAATTTGCTTGCTTATGATATTGCTTTCGCGAACACTGGAGCTTACTCAGGTCACTGGTTCTTTATCTTTTGGAACCCGAAGTATAAATTGCAAATTTTTCACTAGAACTCGGGAGCTTCTTAAGGTCGCTGGTTCTTCTATAATGCACATAAACTATTTTAAGGTTACTGGCACGTATATGGAAAAATAACTTTGCACATCGGGTCCTTGCTCGGGCGCCAATTAAATTAAAACAAGTTTATTTGTTAAAAAATTTTGTAAAAAAAAAAATATATGTGAGGCAGTACCTCTTCTTTATTCAAGCAAATTAAAACTAACTTATAATCTAAAATAGCCTAAACTTATCACCTATGTTGTGCTATATTTCCCACGCTGTAGTGCAGCCCACGCTGTAGTGCAGAGTCGGAATGTGGAATGTGTGCGGTGTCGGATGAGCTCCAGACGACTCGTCAGCAACCTGTCGCTGGATGATGAAATCGTTGCATCGTTGCTCGTGTTGGAGTAGGAATGCGCTGAGTTGCTTCATCAGCGTAATCTGTGTTAACTTGTATATGATTCATAATGCACTCTGTCGATATTGACCGAACACGTGTGCTTTGATTATACTATTGCGTAATTTATGGCTTTGTGGATTTGAATATTTATATTGAGTATTGGTGCTGTTACAATTTATGTTTTTGGATTTTTATTTGGTTGGTACGTATCGTATGGATATTGGTTGGTGTGTATGGTGTGTAAGTTATGGATATACACTACATTACTTTACTCTACTTAATGCCGAAATAAATTAATTATTATTATTCTTTGGCATAAGACCCATCAATTTACGAAAATATTGATGCTTATTCTTTGGCAAAGCTCGTCATTATGTCGGCCGCCTGTTCATCCGTCGCCACGTATTCCAGATTGAAGATCCCGTCTTCGTATATCTCTCGGATAAGATGATATCGTACGTCGATATGCTTTGTTCTCTTATGGAATTCCGGATTCTTCACGAGTCGAATCGCACTTTGATTGTTCATAAGAAACTTTGGTTTGTCCAAATCCGTCGACAATATTTCGGACAATAATCGATGCAGCCACACCAATTCTTTCATCGCATGCGCCGCCGCCATGTATTCGGACTCCGTTGTTGATAGCGCCACTGACTTTTGACACTCCGAGCCCCAATTGATAATACTGTTGCCAAACATGAATACATATCCGGACGTCGATCGCCTGATTTTGATGTCTCCTGCATAATCTGCGTCGCTGTATCCGCACAGATCCAAATTGATGCCACTTTCGAAACGAATGCCCATGTCCGTTGTTCCCTTGATGTATTTCAAAATGCGTTTTACCGCATTCACGTGCACCGCCGCCGGTTTTTCCAAGTGTCGACTTGCGTTGCCACCAGCAAAACTGATGTCTGGTCGCGTTGCCACTGCCAAATACATCAAACTACCGACTGCCCCACGATACGGAAAAATTGTTTCTCTGTCCGCATCAAAATCCCCAGGATTTTGTGCTCCGTCCAATGGTGTTGCTACAGCATTGCAGTTTGTCATATAAAAACGGTTGAGTACCTTTTGCGCATACGCCTGCTGATTCACATGAATCGATCCGTCCGATCGCTGATTTATTTCAAGCTCCAAGAAACAATTGAGCTCGAACATTTTCACCTCGAACTCCTTGCGCAAATGCTCAATTACCGGTAAAATGGCTCCTTTTTCCTCTGCCGCAATTAATCCCTCATCGACATAAATCGCGAATATCATCATGCAATTTTTCCCATTACACACAAAAACGCACGGATCCGATTCACTGGCCACAAAACTGAAAAATAACCTATTGAATGTCAACTATTCTTTGTCCGTTCGCTGTGGAAAGTAACAAATAAAATACGAATGCCGGTGTTTGATTTTATATATTGAAAATTGAAAAACGTGTTTATTTGTTCGCTGTTGAAAAATTAATTTAGTGACTCTGACATTTGAGTCGAGTCATACTAGAATGCTAATACTAATGTAAAGTGTAAAACTTGGACTAAACCGCAATGAGTGCGCTGAACGAATTTCAATAGGATCCATATTTTATTTTTTATTTTTTATGATAACTTATTGCCAAGGAAGAACTCCCTGAATGACTTGCGTCACGCCAATAAGGTGGGCTATACCCTTTATTAAAATAAAAAATAAGAAATCGAATGTGATTTACAAAATATCACATTCCTCACGTTTGTAGCCGGTTTCAATTTTTTTTTCTTAGAATTCTCTCTGATTCATTGAAAAAGCTAAATGGATAAAGATAACGAAACTTAAAATGACGCGAGTCCAATGCTTTAATCAATGCATCATGGTCAGGAAAAACTACAAAAAAAAACCCTGACCAAGAAAATATTACAAATTATTACGAAATTGAGCCTTCAAATTTCTTGGAACCTCTGTAGTGGAATTCTTGAACTTGACGCCATTCTTGAAAGCCAACAACTCGACAGTGAAACGTACCGGATTCGTCTGTAGTACCAGGCCTGACAAACGAAAAGGGCACGCACAACTATCGACTATTTATTAAAATAAATGTTTTGAATTTTAAAAACAAGTGCTCATATTTCTGGTTCCATGCTGTTATCGGCTGCTACAGTTAACCCGAGATAGTTAAAGGATTGTACTACTTCAAATTCGCGCTCCACTATTTGAATTGAGGAAACAATGTTGGATCTTCTATTCACAGATGGCCACCATGTACTTTGTTTTGCTCTCATTTATGTGCAGCCCCAGATTTCGTGCCGCCTGCTCGATCTGAATGAAAGCTTTCTGAGCAGGTCTTGAGTTTCTACTAATGATGTCAATATCGTCTGCGTAAGCCAGTATCTGAATGGACTTATAGAGGATTGCTCCTCTCACCGTTACGTCAGAGTCTCGGATCACTTGCTCCAACGCCAGGTTAAGGAGGACGTAGGCAAGTCCATCCACTTGTTGGAGCCCGTTATAGATGTTGAATGGGCTTGATAGTGATCCAGATATTTTTACTTGGCTTATAAAATTAGTGATGGTCAACCTACATAGTCTTGCCAATTTATTTGGGATGCCGAATTCACTCATGGCTTTATAAAGTACTTCTCTGGCCATGATTTTATAGTCGGCTTTAAAGTTTATAAAAAGATGGTGTAGTGAGTTTTGAAACTCTAGACATTTTTCCATCACCTGCCTAAGGGTGTAAATCTGATCAGTTGTTGATTTGACTGGGATGAAGCCACATTGGTATGTACTTTAGCCTATGGGACTATCCTATCTTATATACGCGGTACTCAACATCTCTATACCACTATAATTGCTGCAGGTTGTGATATATTCTTTCTTATGTATGGGGTACAGGTTGCCTCTTCGCCAGACTTCTGGCATCGCTTCCTCCTCCCACACTTGCACTATTAGTTCATGAATTGCTTAGTGTATTGCGGGGCCTCCTGTTTTAATTAGCTCCGCTGGGCTCCATTATTATTATTTTTGAGCTGATTTATCGCTCTGCTAACTTGGTGGCGGCAGCATTGTGTGGTCTTCGGTCATTGGTGGAGCCTCTAATTTCTGAGTTAGCTGGCCATTAAACAACTCATAAAAGTGGTCTTCCCATCTAATTTGCCTTTGAGATCGGCGATCAGATTATCCGCGTACGCGGACTCTTTGGTAGAACTTCCTCGCTATCTGTACTGTTCTAGTTCACGGACGAGATTCTTCTTCCAAGCTGCTTTCTTTCGCCGGTGATCTGTTTTTTCATATCTCCTGAGCTTTTTATATTCATCTTCGCGTGCCCGCGTTCATTGCTCGGTACGCAACGTTCTCACGTTCAGTCGCTAGCTTACATTCGTCATCGAACCAGTCGTTCCGATCTCTACTGCCTAAGATTGAGTCAGCAGTACTTATGATAGTATTCTTAAGGCGTGTCCATTTCTTCTCTACGCCCAACATCTCAGCCCCAGGATTCACTCTCCCTGCATTTTGGGCGAGTACTATCGCTTGACCGTAGTTGTTTTTTGGTCTCTTCGTTGCGAAGGGCGCTCGGAGCACCATACCAAAAAGATAGTGGTATGACTAGAATCCCTACCCCGAGCACATGATGTTTTGCATGACAGCTGTAATATATGGTATATTCTGATTTTTGTAAGATAGCATTCCCCGTGCGCCGCATCTGCTGTGCAGCTCTAGCTCTATACAGTGAGCGAACGTACGAGAAAATTCTAAAATCGTTTAGCCGTTTACGTTGCCGTGGTATCCGAGGCAGATTTGGGGTTCCGTAATATATTTTAATTATTGGCCTCGCGCCAACCTTACTTTAAAGGGACAATCCCGATCATTTCGCTTTTCCTGTATTGGAAGAAAATGAACAGCTGCCACCACGTGTAGGTTTAATCGCACTTCCACCAGTCAGAGATAGTTGCGGCCCCATGCATTTCTGAAGCATTCTGTGTTATTCGCTCTACTCTGCTGATGGCTGACAGCTTAAGATTAGCTATTCAAAATGCGAAGTTATACTATATCACACCCCTCTAAGACGTGGAGACCACGATCTGCGACGTAATTGGAAAAATTTGCAGATAACTGGTGCAAATACTAACAAAGACGGAAGTGCGGTATTTAGGTGTTTATTTGGATACATTCTTATATTACAATGAACACGTAAATACCGTTATGAAGAAGGGAAGAGCAGCTTTTATGGCACTTATTCGAGTATTTCGAGAGAGCTGGCTGTACCTGGGGTACATGACGATACCAACGTTATATGAGGGGTTTAATTTTGTTGTGTATTTTATATTTGTATAAATAGTTTTAACTAGCTTTTAGTAGTTTTTAAGTAGCTTTATGTAGTTTTATGTAGCTTTAAGTAATTTTAAGAAATAACAAAAACATATATGGTTTTACAGGTTTTTAATCCATTTTTCCTTAAAAAATGATTAAGAATGTCGTAAACATAATATGATTAAAAAAAATATATATATTGATAGATAACAAAACAAACAAAAAATATAGTGAATATAATGAGAACCGTTCACGTCATTTATAGAAGTATACTAGCTGATTACCCGGCGTTGTCCAGGTATTTATTCATCCCAATCTTCTATTAGGAAGGGGTAGAAAAAATAATGATATATATCTATAAGGTAAAATTAAAGTTTTTATTAACAAAATTTATTTCAAAAAATATATTTTAATTTATAGCTATAGTATTCAAATTATAAAATAAAATAAAAAAAAATTACCACAACACTGGTTCAAAATTCAATATAAAAACAAATAATTATTTATTAAATTACTCCGAAAGTGAAACAAAGTAAAAAAAAGGTTGAAACAGAAATTAAGCAAAAGGCACACTTGGTCTTTGATATTACGACTGACTCTGTGTTTCGTAATGGTAAGATGGCAGAGCGAGAGAGAGAAAATAATAAGGAAGAGAAGACCTGCATTTAGTACACACGGCCGGAGCGTGTTCGGGAAGTGGGCCCCACATTCGGCCATTCTGACGGGACATCCGTCTCGGACGTACGTCTCCACGGCTTGATTCCGTCGGCAGCGGCAGTCCTTCGGTCCTTCATGGTCTCCGACCTTCTCGATCTCATACCGATCGTGCTTACACACCCGGGTCACCTTGTACGGACCCAAAAACTTCGGTTTCAATTTGAGGCCTGGGCCAAACTGATTTCTCCTTACTGCAATCAGCTCACCGAGCTTGTACGTCTTGGGATCCTTCCATTTTCGGTTAAAAGTGTTGGCATTCTCCTGCTGGATCTTCAGAATATTGTCTCTGGCTTCCATTCTAACCTCATCGCGTTGGCTGCCTAATTCCTCAATTAGTTCTTGATGGACTATCTCTTAAATTTCGGGCATCACGTTGATTTTCATCTCTAGGCCAGTCAGTATCTTGAACGGGGAATGTTTGGTACTTCTAGGCGGAGTGCTATTAATGATCTGTTGAGCGTGTCCAATGGTGTTGCTACAGCATTGCAGTTTGTCATATAAAAACGGTTGAGTACCTTTTGCGCATACGCCTGCTGATTCACATGAATCGATCCGTCCGATCGCTGATTTATTTCAAGCTCCAAGAAACAATTGAGCTCGAACATTTTCACCTCGAACTCCTTGCGCAAATGCTCAATTACCGGTAAAATGGCTCCTTTTTCCTCTGCCGCAATTAATCCCTCATCGACATAAATCGCGAATATCATCATGCAATTTTTCCCATTACACACAAAAACGCACGGATCCGATTCACTGGCCACAAAACTGAAAAATAACCTATTGAATGTCAACTATTCTTTGTCCGTTCGCTGTGGAAAGTAACAAATAAAATACGAATGCCGGTGTTTGATTTTATATATTGAAAATTGAAAAACGTGTTTATTTGTTCGCTGTTGAAAAATTAATTTAGTGACTCTGACATTTGAGTCGAGTCATACTAGAATGCTAATACTAATGTAAAGTGTAAAACTTGGACTAAACCGCAATGAGTGCGCTGAACGAATTTCAATAGGATCCATATTTTATTTTTTATTTTTTATTTTTTATGATAACTTATTGCCAAGGAAGAACTCCCTGAATGACTTGCGTCACGCCAATAAGGTGGGCTATACCCTTTATTAAAATAAAAAATAAGAAATCGAATGTGATTTACAAAATATCACATTCCTCACGTTTGTAGACGGTTTCAATTTTTTTTTCTTAGAATTCTCTCTGATTCATTGAAAAAGCTAAATGGATAAAGATAACGAAACTTAAAATGACGCGAGTCCAATGCTTTAATCAATGCATCATGGTCAGGAAAAACTACAAAAAAAAACCCTGACCAAGAAAATATTACAAATTATTACGAAATTGAGCCTTCAAATTTCTTGGAACCTCTGTAGTGGAATTCTTGAACTTGACGCCATTCTTGAAAGCCAACAACTCGACAGTGAAACGTACCGGATTCGTCTGTAGTACCAGGCCTGACAAACGAAAAGGGCACGCACAACTATCGAGCTGAAAGGCTTATCAAAATTTGCTTTGTGGATCTTCGTACGTAGGCCGAGTTCGAGCAAACTTCCAATTCAAGCTCTTGAATAAAATTTTCCATTTGGTTTTTTCGTTTTTAATTTTGTGAGATTTAAATTATTAAAATAAATGTTTTGAATTTTAAAAACAAGTGCTCATATTTCTGGTTCCATGCTGTTATCGGCTGCTACAGTTAACCCGAGATAGTTAAAGGATTGTACTACTTCAAATTCGCGCTCCACTATTTGATTTGAGGAAACAATGTTGGATCTTCTATTCACAGATGGCCACCATGTACTTTGTTTTGCTCTCATTTATGTGCAGCCCCAGATTTCGTGCCGCCTGCTCGATCTGAATGAAAGCTTTCTGAGCAGGTCTTGAGTTTCTACTAATGATGTCAATATCGTCTGCGTAAGCCAGTATCTGATTGGACTTATAGAGGATTGCTCCTCTCACCGTTACGTCAGAGTCTCGGATCACTTGCTCCAACGCCAGGTTAAGGAGGACGTAGGCAAGTCCATCCACTTGTTGGAGCCCGTTATAGATGTTGAATGGGCTTGATAGTGATCCAGATATTTTTACTTGGCTTATAACATTAGTGATGGTCAACCTACATAGTCTTGCCAATTTATTTGGGATGCCGAATTCACTCATGGCTTTATAAAGTACTTCTCTGGCCATGATTTTATAGTCGGCTTTAAAGTTTATAAAAAGATGGTGTAGTGTAGTTTTGAAACTCTAGACATTTTTCCATCACCTGCCTAAGGGTGTTGTTCAACCATTTCACAAACGGAGCTAAAACGAATCAACAAGCTGTCAACATCATCAAAAGATGGGCGATAGCTAAATCCATCATTTTGACATTTGACGGCTGATGCAGGAAATAAGGCGAAACGTCATATAAATGTGCTTCTATCTATTTCTTTTAAGCGAAACTTCAGCAATTTTTTCTCTCTGGCAAAGTTTTCAATTTAATATTTTTTAAATCAATAAAAATTCACGAGCATCATAAATTCTTTTTTCATTTCAAACATTGGTCCTTCGAGCCGGATTACAGTTTATTAAGATTTATTTTACGAATAATCTTTTGAGCTGTAAAAATCAAGATTTATTTTACGAATAAATAGCAATCCGTGAAAATGAGTGCTTTAGAGGGCATTAAAAAGCAGTGGTCAGTATTTAGAGGAATGCTAACTAGATTATCTAAATTTGCAGATGGTCTTAAGGAAGAAACACCAACATCAATTGAAGAGCTACGCATAAAGGTGAATCGCGCCAAAGAAATTTTGGATAAGATCGTCGAGTTAGAAGCCAGCATGTTTGCGCTCGATAGTAAGTTGGATTCTAAATTGGAGGAATCCGAAGAATTCTATTACAACATTGTCTCAAAACTGAACGATCGTATCAAAAAACGCGACATTGCTGAAATGAGCAATACGGGCAACGAAATTACACTGAATGCAACCACTATGAATTCAGGACCAGAAGTACGTCTTGCGAAACTACAAGTTCCCACATTTTCTGGTGATTATACAGAATGGCAAAGTTTCTTTGACCTGTTCCATTCCAGCATTCATGGCAGAGAAAATATATCATCTGTGCAAAAATTTCAATACTTGATTGGCTTGCTTAGAGGAGATGCACTTTCGTTAGTGAGGCACTTCAAGATCACCGACTCAAATTACATTGAAGAAACTCATACAAAGATACGATCGCAAGCGCCATACAATCAATGCTTTTATAAGTAGATTTATCGATCAATCCCACGTGCAAGTGGCAAATGCTAATAGTATACGAAAATTACTCGATACATCTGATGAAACGATCCGTGGGTTGAAGGCTTTGGGTGACAAAGCTGAAAGTAGAGATCCATGGCTCATATATTTGCTACTCAATAAACTAGACGATGAAACTCGCAGTCTATGGGCGCAGCAAAACACCGACAATGATTTTCCGACAATTTCACAGTTTTTTGAGTTTTTGCTAAAAAGAACTGACGCACTTGAGTCAATTAAGACACATTCCATTCGACCATCAAGATCAAATGCTGCAATGAAATTGAAACATAGCCTCACTACCATAACCAGTGCCGCGTGTATAGTCTGTAAGAAAGCCCATCATAGACTACTTGATTGTGATCAATTCAAACATCTGGAAGTTCACGAAAGAAGAAAGTTAATTGCCAGTGACAATCGATGTTTCAACTGCCTTAATTCAGGCCATTCAGTTTACGACTGCAAAATCAGAGGTAGATGTCATCAGTGTTCAAAAAAACATCATACCCTTCTACATTTGAATCAAAATACGAATACGGCAGCGGTAAACACAGAATTATCCAGTTCCAACGTCGCAGCATTAAATCTTCACACGAGGAGTTTCGAACAGATTATCGATAAAGTTAACATTATCTCATCAAAATCAACCTTGCAGGCAGTGCTGCCAACGGCAATTGTAAATGTATGGGATAATCTTGGCACACCGCATTCATGCCGCGCATTACTGGATACGGCCTCTCAATCTTCTTTCGTTACCGAAGCACTAGTACAGAAGTTAAGCTTGCCTCGAACAAACTGCAGGAGCCTAATATCAGGAATCGGTCAAGCAAATGGAGGAAGGTCTCATGGAGCCACAACTTTGCGCCTAGCTTCAAGATTTAATGACATACATATAGCATCCATACAGGCACTTATTATGCCAAAAATTACATCAGTGTTGCCATCCTTTGAATTCAATCCTGATTGCATGTACAATTTAGCAAATATCGATTTGGCTGATCCTAATTTCTGCAAACCCGGAAACATCGACATTTTGCTTGGCGCCGACATCGTCTTCGATCTATTGGAAGATCACAGCATAAACGTAGATAATTCTAATATGAAAGCATACAAGACAAAAATAGGGTGGATTATCGGAGGTAGACATGAGGCATATCCGGATGGAATAACACAATCATTAGCATCCATAGTAGACATTGATGCCACATTACAACGTTTTTGGGCAACTGAAGAAATACCTAATTTGGTCAAAACTTCAAAGGAAGAAGAAGCTTGTGAATCATGGTTCAAGGCTACTATCACACGAGCAGCAGATGGTAGGTTCATTACAAAACTTCCATTTAAAGACATACAACAAACCTTGGGGTCCACTTACCAACAATCATTGTCAAGGTTATTGGCCATGGAAAGGCGTTTCAAGTTCGACTCTTTATTCCGTCAACTGTACAATAATTTCCTGCGAGAATACAAAGACTTACACCACATGCAGCCCATCGACCTTAACAGCACAGAATTACAAATGTCATACATCCTGCCTCATCATGGGGTCTTTAAACACAGCAGCAGCACAACAAAATTGCGCGTGGTCTTCGATGCTTCAGCGAAATCAACCACAGGTGTATCCTTGAACGAAAACCTCATGGTGGGACCCAACGTACAATCATCCCTGTTCCAGATACTTACGCGATTTCGACAACATCCATATGTACTCGTAGGTGACATTGAGAAAATGTATCGCCAGATTCGGGTAGACAAAGGTGACGCGGTACATCAAGTAATACTATGGAGAGACAACCAGAACCAAATACGCCCCTATATGTTAAATACGGTAACTTATGGTATGGCCTCCGCATCATTCATGGCGACTAGGTGTTTAAAGGAACTGGCTTTGGAATATAGAGATAAGCATCCTGTAGCAGCACGGGCTGTGGAGCGGGATATATATGTCGATGATCTAATGACTGGTGCATCAGAATTATCAGAACTGTTCGAACTACGCTCCAACATAGTAGAAATTTTAAGTAGTGGAGGCTTTAACCTAAGAAAGATGTCGTCGAATAACCCACATCCAGATCCAGCAACAATACTGGGTATAGCGTGGGACGCCCATAGCGATCAATTTATTTTCCAAGTGCATTTGGAAGACAAGGAGATTCATACAAAGCGAAGCCTTCTATCGGAAGCAAGTAAGATTTTCGATCCCCTGGGACTCCTATCCCCAATAACAATCAAAATTAAAATACTGTTCCAGTCCTTGTGGTTAAAGAAGATTGACTGGGATGAGCAATTACCATCAGAAACGCGATCAGCATGGATTGATTTACGCAACAGCATTAGCCAAACTCCAAAGATAAAAATTCCACGCTGCATCACTGCGTCGGAATCTTTAGAAGTACATGGATTTTGTGATGCCAGCAAGTGGGCATATGCGGCTGTAGTATATTCTCGCTCACGAAATACCCAAGGAGCTTTCGTCACTCATTTAATCTGCGCTATGACGAAGGTGGCACCATTGAAGCAAATTAGCATACCAAGACTTGAGCTAATGGCTGCAGTTCTTCTCAGCAGATTAGTCAATGAACTCACATCGATTTTAACAGTTACAATTTCATCAATTACTATGTGGACCGACTCCAGAATCGTCTTGGACTGGCTATCCAGCCCACCAAGGCGATGGCCAACATTCGTCGCAAATCGCACTTCAGAAATAATCACTTCCCATAAGCGAGATCAATGGAGACACGTTTCGTCTAAGCAGAATCCGGCAGACGATGCCTCTCGAGGCTTATCAGCAAGAGAAATTTCCAACAATGAAATGTGGTGGATGGGTCCATCATGGTTACGGAAGGGCTACGAGCAATGGCCACATCAACCAAAATTATTGGAAACTTCAGATACATTCGCAATGCCGACTCAAATACACGACACTGTCACAAAATTTGTTGATACACCCGAATGCCACATCATCGACAAGGTAAGCAAGCATTTCTCTAGCTACTTCCAGATACAAAAGGTCCTTGCGTACATCCTACGGTTTGTCAACAACACACGCTCATGTAAGCGAACATGCGGAGTATTGCTACCAACAGAGTTAGAGCGTGCAACTCAATATCTGGCAATCCATCATCAAGTTCGAGATTTTCCTGAAGAATATAGATGTCTAAAAGATCGTAAATCACTGCCATCCAACAGCAAGCTCAGGCAGTTAGACCCATTTATAGATGCGAAAGGAATTATGCGTGTTGGCGGACAGCTCTAGAAATCAACACTACAATACAGTTCCAAACATCCCATAATACTGTCACATACTGCTCCAATCGCCATCGCAATCACTCAAGACGTGCATCAAAGGAGGCAGCATCCTGGTATCAACCTGCTGAATAGTCTAGTGCGTCAAAACTTCTGGATTATTCGCGGCAAAGACGTAGCAAAAAAGGTGTTTAAACGGTGCGTGAAATGTCTAAGACAACGTCCACAACTGATGGGTCAGCTTATGGGTCAACTACCAAAGGACCGAGTGAGTTACTCCGTACCCTTCGGTGCAATTGGAATCGACTTCTGTGGGCCATTCAAAATACATACTTTAAGGCGAAGAGGATCAATTCCGTCGAAGGCATATTTATGCATTTTAGTATGCTTCGCCACACGCGCCATCCACATCGAAGTTTGCATGAGCTTAAGCACCGATTCATTTTTGGGTGCGTTAAAAAGATTCATCAGTAGAAGGGGTTTATGTCACACCATATACTGTGATAATGCAACCAATTTCGTTGGCGCCCGGAATTATTTAAAGGAAGTCTACGAATTTTTGAAGACACATGCAGAAAACATTGCGTCCAGACTCCTACAGGATGGCATAGAATGGCGCTTCATTCCGCCAGCGAGTCCCCATCAAGGCGGCCTTTGGGAAAGTGCAGTGAAGGCAGTAAAGACGCAACTTACTAGGGCTGTTGGAGCTGAAATACTCACATTAGAGGAATTCTCAACATTAGTCATTCAGATTGAAGGTATACTCAACTCTAGGCCATTATGTTCCACTAATAGCGATGAACCAGATTTCCTGACACCAGCACACTTCCTTATCGGACGACCGATTCATCAATTGCCAAATACCGAATATAAATCGAAATTGTCACCTCATGCAAGATGGGATATTGTAAAGCATATATACCAAAATTTTTGGAGACGCTGGCAATTAGAATATTTAAATACACTTCAATCGCGAGTAAAATGGCAAGTACAACAAAGAGGTTTGCAATTAGATGACATCGTCCTGATACACGACAATGGCTTACAACCCACCCAATGGCTCATGGGACGCGTAACAAAATTATTTTCAGGAGATGACGGGCATGTTCGTGTAGCAGAAATCAAGACGAAAGCTGGACAATTTAAGCGGCCAATACAAAAGTTGAGTCGACTTCCAATCTTTGAATCATATAACGATTCAACCCGGGGAGTATGTTCAACCATTTCACAAACGGAGCTAAAACGAATCAACAAGCTGTCAACATCATCAAAAGATGGGCGATAGCTAAATCCATCATTTTGACATTTGACGGCTGATGCAGGAAATAAGGCGAAACGTCATATAAATGTGCTTCTATCTATTTCTTTTAAGCGAAACTTCAGCAATTCAATAAAAATTCACGAGCATCATAAATTCTTTTTTCATTTCAAACAGGTGTAAATCTGATCAGTTGTTGATTTGACTGGGATGAAGCCACATTGGTATGTACTTTAGCCTATGGGACTATCCTATCTTATATACGCGGTACTCAACATCTCTATACCACTATAATTGCTGCAGGTTGTGATATATTCTTTCTTATGTATGGGGTACAGGTTGCCTCTTCGCCAGACTTCTGGCATCGCTTCCTCCTCCCACACTTGCACTATTAGTTCATGAATTGCTTAGTGTATTGCGGGGCCTCCTGTTTTAATTAGCTCCGCTGGGCTCCATTATTATTATTTTTGAGCTGATTTATCGCTCTGCTAACTTGGTGGCGGCAGCATTGTGTGGTCTTCGGTCATTGGTGGAGCCTCTAATTTCTGAGTTAGCTGGCCATTAAACAACTCATAAAATTGGTCTTCCCATCTAATTTGCCTTTGAGATCGGCGATCACATTATCCGCGTACGCGGACTCTTTGGTAGAACTTCCTCGCTATCTGTACTGTTCTAGTTCACGGACGAGATTCTTCTTCCAAGCTGCTTTCTTTCGCCGGTGATCTATGTTTTCATATCTCCTGAGCTTTTTATATTCATTTTCGCGTGCCCGCGTTCATTGCTCGGTACGCAACGTTCTCACGTTCAGTCGCTAGCTTACATTCGTCATCGAACCAGTCGTTCCGATCTCTACTGCCTAAGATTGAGTCAGCAGTACTTATGATAGTATTCTTAAGGCGTGTCCATTTCTTCTCTAGGCCCAACATCTCAGCCCCAGGATTCACTCTCCCTGCATTTTGGGCGAGTACTATCACTTGACCGTAGTTGTTTTTTGGTCTCTTCGTTGCGAAGGGCGCTCGGAGCACCATACCAAAAAGATAGTGGTATGACTAGAATCCCTACCCCGAGCACATGATGTTTTGCATGACAGCTGTAATATATGGTATATTCTGATTTTTGTAAGATAGCATTCCCCGTGCGCCGCATCTGCTGTGCAGCTCTAGCTCTATACAGTGAGCGAACGTACGAGAAAATTCTAAAATCGTTTAGCCGTTTACGTTGCCGTGGTATCCGAGGCAGATTTGGGGTTCCGTAATATATTTTAATTATTGACCTCGCGCCAACCTTACTTTAAAGGGACAAGCCCGATCATTTCGCTTTTCCTGTATTGGAAGAAAATGAACAGCTGCCAGAGAGATAGTTGCGGCCCCATACATTTCTGAAGCATTCTGTGTTATTCGCTCTACTCTGCTGATGGCTGACAGCTTAAGATTAGCTATTCAAAATGCGAAGTTATACTATATCACACCCCTCTAAGACGTGGAGACCACGATCTGCGACGTAATTGGAAAAATTTGCAGATAACTGGTGCAAATACTAACAAAGACGGAAGTGCGGTATTTAGGTGTTTATTTGGATACATTCTTATATTACAATGAACACGTAAATACCGTTATGAAGAAGGGAAGAGCAGCTTTTATGGCACTTATTCGAGTATTTCGAGAGAGCTGGCTGTACCTGGGGTACATGACGATACCAACGTTATATGAGGGGTTTAATTTTGTTGTGTATTTTATATTTGTATAAATAGTTTTAACTAGCTTTTAGTAGTTTTTAAGTAGCTTTATGTAGTTTTATGTAGCTTTAAGTAATTTTGAAATAACAAAAACATATATGGTTTTACAGGTTTTTAATCCATTTTTCCTTAAAAAATGATTAAGAATGTCGTAAACATAATATGATTAAAAAAAATATATATATTGATAGATAACAAAACAAACAAAAAATATAGTGAATATAATGAGAACCGTTCACGTCATTTATAGAAGTATACTAGCTGATTACCCGGCGTTGTCCAGGTATTTATTCATCCCAATCTTCTATTAGGAAGGGGTAGAAAAAATAATGATATATATCTATAAGGTAAAATTAAAGTTTTTATTAACAAAATTTATTTCAAAAAATATATTTTAATTTATAGCTATAGTATTCAAATTATAAAATAAAATAAAAAAAAAATTAAACAACACTGGTTCAAAATTCAATATAAAAACAAATAATTATTTATTAAATTACTCCGAAAGTGAAACAAAGTAAAAAAAAGGTTGAAACAGAAATTAAGCAAAAGGCATTGGTCTGCACACTTGGTCTTTGATATTACGACTGACTCTGTGTTTCGTAATGGTAAGATGGCAGAGCGAGAGAGAGAAAATAATAAGGAAGAGAAGACCTGCATTTAGTACACACGGCCGGAGCGTGTTCGGGAAGTGGGCCCCACATTCGGCCATTCTGACGGGACATCCGTCTCGGACGTACGTCTCCACGGCTTGATTCCGTCGGCAGCGGCAGTCCTTCGGTCCTTCATGGTCTCCGACCTTCTCGATCTCATACCGATCGTGCTTACACACCCGGGTCACCTTGTACGGACCCAAAAACTTCGGTTTCAATTTGAGGCCTGGGCCAAACTGATTTCTCCTTACTGCAATCAGCTCACCGAGCTTGTACGTCTTGGGATCCTTCCATTTTCGGTTAAAAGTGTTGGCATTCTCCTGCTGGATCTTCAGAATATTGTCTCTGGCTTCCATTCTAACCTCATCGCGTTGGCTGCCTAATTCCTCAATTAGTTCTTGATGGACCATCTCTTAAATTTCGGGCATCACGTTGATTTTCATCTCTAGGCCAGTCAGTATCTTGAACGGGGAATGTTTGGTACTTCTAGGCGGAGTGCTATTAATGATCTGTTGAGTGAGCGTGTCCTACGTGCCTATACCAGCTCTTCGGGTCTTCTAACGACATCTTCGTAAACAATGGTATTAGGAGTCTGTTGATCCTTTCGACCCGACCGTTTCCCATCAGCACGCCAGTAGTAATCAGTAGGTTCGTGATGTCTTCTTCCTCGCAATACTCCTTGAACGCATTGGACGTGAATGCAGTGCCCCGGTCTGAAATAATTCGCCTGGGATTCCCAAATACCTCAGACTGCTTACTAAGTCGGTCTATTTCCTCTCCGCTTGTTGTACTCTTAGTGGGGTACAACCATACAAATTTGGCAAATGCGTCTACCACCACGAGGATGTCGTTATACTTTTTTTTGGTCTCCTCCATGGGACCAACATGGTCGATATGATAGGTCTGTAAGGATCGATCTTCTTTATCTATTGGCGATAAGAATCCTTCCTGTCGCCCCGCCTTCTTTTCAGCCAGGATACATTGAACACAACTTTGTACTCCCTCCGTTGCCTTAGCTTTCAGCCCCGGAATAAAATAAGTTTGTCCAAAAAGCTCCTCCGTCTTCTTCGCTGCGAATTGCCCCTGCCGGTGTGCAATCTCGATGATTTCCTTCTCTACGGCAGTTGGTATGACGACCAACTCCTTAACGGGGTCTCTATACAGCACTTCATTTTTCAAGTAATAATCGTCGTACGTCGTATACTCCAGCACCTTCCGAACGACCCTCACACAAGGGTCCTGCATCTGCGCTTCCCTGATTCGATAACTCAAGGTATCAACATTCAACATCGCGACCCTGCTCAGAGCATCTACATGCCGCATCTGCTTTCCGGTGAACTATTATTAATCGAAGTATTTCAGGTACATTGCCCTTCGTGAAACTCGCAGTGGTACGTCTCGTTTGTTGATGGTCATGGTAAAACCATTACAGTCGGTTACAATGCTGATAGGCGTCCCTATCAGATAAATTCTCCATTTCTTCAGAGCTTGAATAATGGCGAGTACCTCCAGCTCGTAGGAGTGGTATTGCTCTTCCTGAGGCGTGGTTTTCCGGCTCATATACTGCACGGGATGGAACATTTGATCGTCGTTGTTTCTCTGGAGTAATACGGCTCCGTATCCATACTTGCTGGCATCGGTGTGAACCTCTGTCACTGCGTTTGGGTCGAACAGTTTAAGGACTGGTGCCCGCACAAGGGAATTCTTCAACAATTCAAACGAAGTCTCTTGATCTACTTCCATCTTAAAAGTTACGTCTTTTCTCAAAAGATCACTCAGCGGCCTGGCAACTGTGGCGTAGTTCGGAATGAATTTCCGAAAGTATGAAGTCAACCCCAGAAATCTTTAAAGGGATTTCCTATCCGCCGGTGCTGGGAACTCGCTAACAGCTTTCGTTTTCTCTTTCGACTGATGTTTTCCTTAAAAAATTGACACTTGGCCCACTTGAACTTGAGACCATGTTCACTGGCAACGTCAAGCACAATTTTCATTCGTAGAACGGCCTCTTCATAACAGTCGGCAATGACGACTACATCATCTATGTACATAAGCATAACTCCATCGATTACCAATTTTCTAAATACGAAATTGATGCATTGCGTAAACACAGCGGGTGAATTGCAAATACCAAATGGAACTTTAAGGAATTCATATTGGCCGTTATGTGTTTTGAATGATGTATACTTCCTTGACTTCGCCTCCATTGTCACGTGGAAAAATCCATTCACAAGATCTAACGTAGTGAATATCTTTGAGGGCTGTAAACGGTCAATAACGTCTTCGATAGGCGGCATCGGAAAATGGTCTTTGACTATCTCCGCCTGCTTCATTAAGTCGTTTCCCAAAACCACCAGAAAGTTCGAGTCCCTTTCTCCTACTACGTGCAACTTGACTTTGTCGACTAATAGTTCAGCTTCGATCAGACCTTGGGTGACGACTTGATGGTTGCATAACGCAGATAACACTATTGGTGACGGTTTTATGTTATTTTACTCAATTGCAACAGAAAGTCCTACCTAACTATGGAAACGTCACACCCGGTATCGACCTGGGCTGTGGTCTCCACACCGTCAACACATATGGTTTTCACTAGATGCGTCGTTTTCACGCCAAACTTTGCGTTGAAAACTCTCTCGTCTTTCTGCTCTTTGAAAACTAGTCCACACTCGAAGAAACGATGACCGAACCCCTGGCATTTGAAGCACTTTAAACCCTTCGAGCAAACCTTGGCTACATGAGAAGCTTCTCCGCATTTGTAGCAGCAGCGCTCGTCCTTCCTCTGATCGCCAGACAAGGATGATATTGCGGTACGAGAGTGAGAACTGATGTGGGCCGGCTGGTTTTTAGCTTTCTCGTACGTACGTGCCCCATACAAGATGATTTTGTTAACTTTATCGTCTCGTATCCCCTCCACAAAATAATCCACCACGGACTCCTCGTAAACAGCTATGGGTTTCGCCATCTCTATTACGCGATATAAAAATTCCCTTAGCGTCTCATTCGGTTGATTCCGGGCGTTTCGCAGTTGTCGGTGAATTTCGGCTGAATTAAGTGATACTTCGAACTCGGTTGTCAATGCTGCTTTCAGCGTACTCAAGTCCCTAATGCGACTGTCACTCTGTACAAACATTTTCGCCGCTCCTTCCATCAAACGCCTACCGTAAATATATTTCTGCATATGATTCAACCCTACCAACAAACTCATGTTTTCGAATTCTTGGATTCAGCCTGCGACATTTTGGCGGCTCTCGCCGCTAAATTTTTTCAAACTTTCCTCGACATCTCTGAATGAAAACACAACCCTCATATCATATGGCGTAAATTCCTCGCCCTGTTTCATCGATGTTACACTCTGTGCAAATGCTTTATTTCCTTTATTGTCGGCCGTTGCATTGTCGATCGCCCTAACTCCGGTCTCACTCTTCTCTCTAACATTAGCGTGTTGTGAGTCGATGTAGGCCGAAAGCCGTCTCAACACAACACTGGTTCAAAATTCAATATAAAAACAATTGATTATTTATTAAATTACTCCGAAAGTAAAACAAAGTAAAAAAAAGGTTGAAACAGAAATTAAGCAAAAGGCATTGGTCTGCACACTTGGTCTTTGATATTACGACTGACTCTGTGTTTCGTCATGGTGAAGATGGCAGAGCGAGAGAGAGAAAATAATGAGGAAGAGAAGACTTGCATTTAGTACACACGGCCGGAGCGTGTTCGGGAAGTGGGCCCCACGTACATAAAATTAATTTAAAACAAAACTTGGTTGTATACAATGTTTTTAGTGTCACCTTCAAGAGCAAGAATAAATAAATTCTTAGGTCAAACCAACTCAGAGCAAGCAAAATAAAGTTGTCCGTGGGAAAAACATGGCGATCTCAAATCTATACTCCGCAGTACTTAATGAACTTGTCCGACTTATTGATTGTTAGCGCAAGTTTTACTGGAAATTGCAACCTCTTAAATTTAAAAGGCAGATCCATCGAAATGAGTGCTATCCGTGGGATAAAAACTGTCACAGTGTCCATTTTCTGTCAAGATAGTCGCTTCAATTATATTGCCCGGCATCTCTTTTACGCACAGTCTTGTGCCGTTGCAAAGTTTTGGCGAGTCGAGAATCCGTAGTAAAATAATTGGAGATCAAACTACAACCCAGACGAATTAAGTGAGTTTAGGAACTCAGTTAGATAATTAATTTCCTCATCGGTATCTACAACGGTATCGATACACTTATATTCAGTGACTATGCCTATTCACATGGCACGTATTTGATTGTTTATTTCGTGGGTGTATCTATTGTAAAGGTATGTTTATTCGTCGTGTAATGGTAAGACTGACGATATAAAGTTGTAATGTAAAAACTAAGCCGTTGGAAAAAATATGTTGGTGTGGTTTCGCTAAGCAGTAAGCTGCAACCAGCGGCTTTGCAAAGTAGGATCAGAATCCACTGCAAGGCGTGTGAGAAGTAAAAGATACGCTATTTTCGGGTGTATGTTTAACTCTGTTTTTATTCTGTAAAATCTACTTCTTTTATACTAATTCTAACAATGTAAATTTCTTATCTACTAATAGAAAATATGTATGTAACTAATGCAGTGCATCGTCATCGATGCACTTGAAACAGTTTCGTTATGTACAATAGTGTGCTCATTATTGATGCACTTGAAATGCTAATGCTATAGTAGGGCACGATGCAAATGCTCTACTTGTTGTGTATGAATCATAGTGCACCGTGCCGGTGCTTGCCGAACACGTGTGCTTTGTTTATGATGTGATGTAATTTATTGTTTTGTGAATGTTACTGATTGTGTTTGGTGTTTGTATTGACATTTGGTTTGTGTTTATTTGGGTGGTGTGTATCAATTGTGGATATACACTACACCCTTACCCTTTGAAAAAAAAAATTTTTGTTTTGTATATAGAAAAAAAATTTTTTGTGTAGGATTTTTGATGATTTTTTTTTTTTGTTTTTTTTTTTTTGTTTAAGTAATGTTGAAAAATGCGTTAAATTTAATTATATGAATTGGTAGTTAGCTTAATCTAGGTTGGTATAATTTTAATTGATTATTATGTAATACGGTTATTATGCCGTTTTGGTTTATACTAGTATTTACACCTTGTTTATCTACTACTGTGTATGGTCCTTTGTATGGACTTTGGTTTTTCCTCCTATTTTCTACTTTTACTAATACTAGGTCTCCTATATTTATGTTTAATTTGTTAGTATTACTGTCTAAAAATCTTTTCATTTTTACCTTAGTTGTTAGGTCTTTTGCACAGTTTAGTGCTGTATTGAGTCTGACTCTTAGCTCGTTTGAATAATCGTCTAAATTGTATATTTTGTTGCCGTTTTTGTATTTATCTGAGGGTAGTCTTGCTAGTTTACCGTAGATAAGTTCATATGGCTGTAGCCTGTGTCTATGTGTGGAGTTGTGTTGTATGCGAATGTAAAGTATGGTACCCATTTGTCCCATTCATTGTCGTTGACAAAAGTCAAAAGAAATTCGTTAAGTACTCTATGGTTACGTTCGAGTGCTCCTATTGTTTGGTGATGGTATGGTGTGGAAAATGTTTGTTTTATTTCTAGTAGTGAACAAATATTTCTTAGTAGTTCGTTAGTGAATTCTGTCCCGTTGCCTGATTTGAGTACCTTAAAATGTCCATATTTTAAAATAAATTGTTCGACTATTGTTTTTGCTGTTGATGTCGCGTCTTTTGAGGTCATAGGGTGTGCAACTACGAATTTTGTCAGTTCGCATTGCATTGTCAGAATGTATCTGAATTCATTTGAGATTCTCAATGGTCCTACTGTGTCTATTGATACTACTTCGAAACTGGTGTTGGGAGTGTCTGTTACTGTTAGTGGTTCTTTTGTATGCTTTGTCTGTTTGTTTCTAGCACAGAGGTCGCAATTAGTTATGAATTTCTTAACCATTTGGGCCAAATTTTTCCAGTTACATCTTTGTTTAAGTTTGATGATTGTTTTTCTGACTCCGAGATGTCCGCCATGTGTTGAATTATGAAATTCGTCAATTAGTTTGTATTTTGTTAAATCGTCGTTTATTTGTTTGGGGGCGATATATATTAATATTTTTAGTTGAGGATTCCTGTTATTTATTTTTATATTTGCATATGCTTTCATTAGTTCTTCTTTTGTGTACACTTTAAATATATTATCATCGTATCCTAGCGCTAGGTTTTTAATATTTTCTTTTTCCATTCTTTGTGCAAGCTTTCTCAGAGTCGAATCTGGATTCGCTGATTTATCGCTGCAACTTACGTGTACATAGTTATTTTCAATATTTATTCTGCAGTTTTTTACATTTTTGTCGACATTGAATTTTAATTTCTTCATATTCCTTATTTCATTAATGGATGCGCATTCCCACATTTGAAGTTGATCAGGCTTCTGTTGAGAGCTGCATTTCTCCGTAATATCCTCTTTCTTATTGTTTTTGGTCATTCCCCTTGTAATTATTAACGTTTTCTTGGCTTTTTCATCTATTTTATGCGGTATCATCTCCTTTAATATATCTGAGTCTAATTGTATTCGCGATAATACATCTGCGTTTGTGTTTAATTTTCCTTGTTTGTAGATTATTTCAAAATCATAGTCACATAGGTCTAATCGTATTCTTGTCATCTTTGACGATGGATTGCTGTGGGTAAATAGAGACACTAGTGGTCTATGGTCCGTGACTACTGTGAATTTTCTTCCGTAGAGATAAGGTTTAAAAAAATTTATACTCCAGTGTATTGCTAGGAGTTCTTTTTCTATGACTGGCTTGTTTAGGACGTGTTTTTGCAGTGATTTACTTGCGTATGATATTGGTAAGTCATTACCAATCTCACCTTGCGAGAGTACTGCACCTAAAGCGAAATTTGAAGCGTCAGTCGTTAATATGAATGGTTTGTCAAAATCAGGGTATTGCAATATTGGTGGGCTGATTAGTTTTTCTTTCAGAGTCTCAAAGGCATTCTGGCAGTTTGTTGTCCATTCAAATTTAGTGTTTTTCTTCAATAGGGAATTTAAATCTTTGGCTATATCTGCGAAGTTTGGTATGAATCGTCTGTAGTAGTTGCAGAATGCAACGAATCGTTTGACGTCGTCTGTGGTCTTTGGTGTCGGATAATCTATAATCGTTTTAAATTTTGCAGGGTCAGTCTTAACTCCGTCTTTAGTTATTAAATGTCCTAGGTATACTACTTCTGGACGTAGGAAACAACACTTTTCTGCATTGAGTTTCAGATTATAGTGTTTTAAACGGTCTAAAACTTTGATTAGATTTTGGTTGTGGTGGTCTAAACTACATCCGTAGATGGTAATGTCATCTACGTATAAAAATGCTTCAGTTTCAAGTCCAGCTAATGCTATGGTGAGCATTCTTTGGAAACTATTTGAGGATATTTTTAGTCCAAAAGGTAGACGTTTGAATTGATAGTGTCCGTTTGGTGTCGAAAATGCTGCCAATGGTCTTGAGTCTTTTTCTAATCCTATCTGGTGGATGGAGCTTGTCATGTCGAGCGTTGAGAACCATTTAGCTCTCCCTAGCTTGTCTAAGATGTCGTCTAAACGTGTTAATGGAAATTTGTCATTAACGATTTTGTCGTTGAGTTTCCTATAGTCGACAACTACTCTCCATTTGTTTTTGTCCGTTGTATTCTTTTTTGGTACGAGTAATAGTAGAGCATTGTAAGGGCTAACTGAGTGTTCTATTATATCGTCTTCGAACATTTTATTTACTTGATTTTTTATGACTTCCATGTTTGCGTGTGGTAGTCTGTAGTTTTTTATGTATACCGGTGTGTTGTCGTTTGTGGATATTTTTTGTGTGTAAAAATTGTTTGTTGTCAGATGGTCGTTTTCTAAATGAAATACTTCTTGGTATTGTTCTAAAATTTTTAGAAGTGTGTTTTTTTTCTTTTCTTTGCAGTCTATGTTTAGATGTTTTTTAACCTTTTTGAAACGTTTGTTGTCATGGGGTTTGTGTTCACTGAAGTTTAGTATGTCGTAGTCTTTTAGTGGTTTGGTCTCTAATTTGATGTTTTTTAATATTACTTCTGAGTTGGTTGCGTTTAGAATTCTGATGTGTGTCATACCCGTTTTGGGTGCAATTGAGTTGCTTAAATAAACACCATCAGTTAATTCTTTGTTTAATATTACTCTGTCTTCGTTTATTTGTAGCTTAATTGGTTGTATTATTTGTGTCCGTGGTGGTACTGTTATTGTCAGAGTCCGTACTATTTTTGAATACATTGGTAGTGTTGTAATTGTTTCATTTATTATTATTGATATAGTAAACGTCTCATAGTTGATTTTGCAGAAAAATCTTTTGAGAAAATCTCTACCAAGTATGCCGTCTGTTTCAATTAGGAAATTGTTTTTTACCAATTGGAAATCGTGATTACAGTATGTGTCGCCTATTAGCAGATCGAGTTCTATTATGCCTAAAGAAAATGTCTCCTCTTTTGTTATTCCTGTTAGTTTGCAATTTTCTTCCGGGTAGAATGGTTCATTTTCAACCTTGTTTGAAACCTTGAAAATTGATATGTCGGCGCCAGTGTCTATTAAAAATGACATTTCTTTGTCTTTGCTTTTTAGTGTGATGTAATTTGTATTGCAATTCGAGATTTTGAAAATTTTTATTGGTGGCCTTGTGGAGAAAACACGTGCTCCGTGGCTTGCTCGTTTCCCTGGTAGTTGTTCATAGTGTCATTGTTTCCTTCATTGTGTAGTGTTCGTATGTAGTGATTAGGTCGTTCATTGAAATTTGACCTTCTGCTTTGTTGATTTTGATTGTGATTATTATTTTGCCTGTATGTTTGCCTGTTATGGTTGAAGTTGTTGTTAGGTTGTCTATAGCCGTAATTATTTCGTACGTTTGGTTGCCTATAAGTGTTATTGTATCTGTTATTTTGTGGCGGAGAATAATTGTTTGGTGACCTTCGAATGTTGTCGTAGGTTCTGGTGTAGTTTTGTCTGTTTGGTTGTGTCGGTCTATTTTTGTTGAAATGCATAATGCTGTTCGTATGTTCCTTTTCGATTTCTAAAGCAAGGTTAATTGCTTCAGTGAATGTTTTTTGTTGAGCGGCAAATATGGTCGATTTTAGCTCATCTTTCAACCCATTCTTGAATATATTTAAAGCATATGTATCGTTCATTTTCGTTACTATAGATTTTTCGGTTTGATTTGTGGTACCGAGATCGTCAATTTGTAGTTTGTTTAAGTCTGTAATAAGGTTAGTTATTCTGTCCTTATATGCTGTGACAGAAAAATTTCTTTGTGTAATTTGTGTTAGTGATGTATGTATATGGGGTATAGTTGTTGATGATTTATATTTATTCCTTAGTTCTGTGTTGAGTGCTGTTAGGTTTTCCGGTGTTGTGTGTATTGTAGTTTTTACATTCGCACTTAATTTTACGTGGAAGATAAATTCTAGTAAATCTTCCTTAGCTGTATTATTTAGAGGTTTATCTACTAGTTCTATGATTTTTAAAAAGCTATCTAATTCCCTATAATTTCCTGAAAAAATAGGAATGGCCTTCATTGCCGTTTCTAGATTAAATGCTGCCATGTTTGTGTTTTCTATTTCTATATTGTCTTCTGAGTATAATTCGTTTAAATTTATATTGTCTTTACTTTCTAAGTCTGTGTTTTCTAGAAATGTATTTAGCATGTCTAATGTGTTTGTGTATTTTTCTTTGAATATTGTTTTTAGTTTGTTTATTTCAGTGTGTTTTTTGTGTAAATGGTTATTTGTGATTTCTATAAATCTATCTTTCAGATTTTCTAGTTCTTCTATCTTTGTTTCTATTGTGTCTTTTCTGTATCTCCTATTTGAGCACTTTTTGGCATTTGTATGTAGTGTTTCTATTTTCGAAATTATTTCCTGTGCCTTTTCCATTCCCTAGAAACAACTTCTCCTATTTAAAAAGTGGAAATACTAGTATAATAAAAAATTTTTTTTGTTTTTGTTTATTTTATTTTATACATTTTGTGTCTTATTGATTTGTTTGTGAATAAAATTTCTAAGGTAGTTATTAAATTTTTTTAATAAGAATATTGTTAGTGCTATTGTGATAATTATTGTTACTAATATTATTAATTCTAGGTTAGTTTTATTTATTGTTGGTTTCTCGATGCTGTTGTTGTTGTTGTTGTTGTATACCTTCTCCGTCTCTATGTTTGTTTCTTTTGAGAACCAATGTCCCATTATTTTGTTGTTTGTGTTTTCTCCTGGTGTTTAGTGTTTTCTTTAGAATGTCTATTTCCTCCCAGTATGCTGTTGATAAATTCCAGGGGATTGGATTTTCCGTATTTCTTACTTGTTTAAGTAGGCTTGCCAGTCTTCTTCTATCTCTAGTCTGTTGTCCTCCTCTTTTTTTTCTTGTGATGGATGTATCTATGTGTGATTTAGTGGTTCTTTTGTTGTCTGCAATTTTCTGTTGATTCTTGCGATATTGGTCCAGTGTCAACTTCTTTGGTCCTTGCTGCTTGTTGCTTGGTATGTAGATCGGGTGTTTTTCTTGTGTTGATGTTGTAGGGATGTATTCTTCCATTAAAAAAAATTTTTGTTTAATCCTTGCAGGTTTTTGGTTTTCGGTATTGAAAAAAAAATTTTTTTTAGGATTGTTGTTTTGTCTGTTATGCGCGTGTTTGCAGGATCTTAAAAAAAAAATTTTAAACATACACTGGCAGGATCGCCATGTAAAGGTATGTTTATTCGTCGTGTAATGGTAAGACTGACGATGTAAAGTTGTAATGTAAAAACTAAGCCGTTGGACAAACTATGTTGGTGTGGTTTCGCTAAGCAGTAAGCTGCAACCAGCGGCTTTGCAAAGTAGGATCAGAATCCACTGCAAGGCGTGTGAGAAGTAAAAGATACGCTCTTTTCGGGTGTATGTTTAACTCTGTTTTTATTCTGTAAAATCTACTTCTTTTATACTAATTCTAACAATGTAAATTTCTTATCTACTAATAGAAAATATGTATGTAACTAATGCAGTGCATCGTCATCGATGCACTTGAAACAGTTTCGTTATGTACAATAGTGTGCTCATTATTGATGCACTTGAAATGCTAATGCTATAGTAGGGCACGATGCAACTGCTCTACTTGTTGTGTATGAATCATAGTGCACCGTGTCGGTGCTTGCCGAACACGTGTGCTTTGTTTATGTTGTGATGTAATTTATTGTTTTGTGAATGTTACTGATTGTGTGTGGTGTTTGTATTGACATTTGGTTTGTGTTTATTTGGGTGGTGTGTATCAATTGTGGATATACACTACACTATTTTAGTAGCAAGAATGGCACCTTCTCGCAACCGGTTCAAAATGTGATAGCTTTGAAAAATAGCCGCATAAATAGATTTTATTAGTTCTGCGGCAGACTTCAAAAATCGATGTTAATTTAATTTACGCATTAAACACGGCTACCATTTCCAATAAGAAGTAGGGGCGACAATGTTCGTCCACAAATTCGTCGCCAAATGGTCACCGTGTACCATTCTAAACACCACTATTCATCTCAGCGACCCGAAAAATATGGGATTGACACTAATATCGGTCACCCTCCCACCTCCCGGGAGACAACTCACCCATAGGAGTGTCTTACCAACACTATTAATCTCAGTGGCCCCGAAAACTATTGAATGGACATTAATATTGGTCATCCCCCTAAGGTATCGACGTCCTCATCCCCCTAGAGCTGTCTCACCATCACCATTTAACCTAGCGACCCCGAAAACCCTAGAATAGACACTAATATCGGTCCCCCCTCAGTTATCGACCCATCCCCCTAGAGCTATCTTACCATCACCATTCATCTCAACGACCCCGAAAACCATCGAATCATAAAATCGGTAACCCCCCATCTGTTAGCTGTCTTACCATCGACTCAGCGACCACTGCCCACAGTTATCGAATCCCCCTAGAGCTGTCTTATTTATATCGATCGCCCATCCCCCTGCGGGGATACATAATTTACCCGTAAGAGTGTACTACCAGCACTATTTGTCTCGGCGATACCGAAAACGGTGAGTCCGACACTAATATCGGCTGCCACGCCTCCCCCAGCCAAAAAACGTGATACCCCACCCACCTAGATTTGATCCCAGATAGTAACTAATATGTATATCAAGGCGTTCCAGAGTTAGTTAGGCAAAAATATATATACACAAATATACATATATACAAATAAATTCTCTATTTTATATATATAGAAGATTAAATATTAGTTTATCAGTTTGTTTATTTCCTTACACCATTATTATACATTTAGGTAGATATAATAAATGATTTAAAAAAGCAAAATTTAATTAAATTAAAAAACGTAAATTTTGCGGAAGCGCCATTAGACACAAATTTTATTCAGCATATAAAAGAACAAAATAAGTTCATAAGACAAAGGAAGATTATATCGACAAGTTGGGAGAAGGTGCAAAGGGGGAAACCAGTCAGGCGGAATGTAACGAGAATCGAAAGAGAATATGGGCGCCTTAAACTATGCAGAGGCGATATAAGTTTTTTTTTGATACTTATTAAATTTTTCAAAAGATTTTATTAGAAACATTGCCTTTCAAATATATGCAAATTATTTTGCAATATTTTATAATATGAAGAAGCAGTGGTTCAAAAATCACTTTTAAACAGTTTTTGTGTACAAAAAGGTATGTACATTTGTTTTCATTTTTAGTGAGAACCTAAAAACAGAAAGAAAAGAACGAAAACGAAATAAGTATTATGTATATATATGTAATGTTCGCACGCTGTCCTGAGAAACTATGTTAAAGAAAATAACAACAATTGATTAAAAGAGAGAGAGACAGAGAATATTGCCCTTTGGCTTATTCAAATATACACACCTTAAAACTGATAATATTGAATAAAATGCAAAAATATATGAGAGAACGATTTTAAGATCTTAAAACACCAGGGGGCCTACAATTTATTTCCGTATCCGAACGGCGAATGGAGAGGCTTTCCGTGACAAATTATAACTCTAGGATGTAGGACACCGTGAAAACTTTTAAATGAAAAAAACTGCTGCTACTTAAGCTTTTTTGAGATGACCTACAGTCTAGCGATAACTAATTTAGGTACCTTTCAATTAAAAAAAACTGTTTTCATCGAATCTACCTTGCATTTTGCAGGTTGGATATGGTATAAACTGATTTTTTAAACAAATTCATTTCATGGGCATTTCCTTTGAGAGCGGTATTCTCCAACGCTAGCAAATAAAGGGTAAATATCTGGTTTATACAGCCGGTATGGATTTATGGGCATGGCATCCAATTTTCATAGGCATTTTTAATTTCAGTGAAATATTTTTTTATAATTTTACAAGATTTTAAAAGACATTGAGAAGTACCTCACTCACTCACTCACTCCCTCACTTGATGCTAGTGCCGGCTGTTTCTTGTTCAAATAGGCTGTTTCACATCCACATCACCTAATCGGGTATGTTTTCATATTTTTTTATGTGCTTCGAGTGGAGGTGTGAACGACGTCTAGAATTGTTCTTTTTAAGATCGTGTGGTCAATACCTTTTAGTGAGGGTGGTCTGGACCATCAAAGCTCTTGTCCACCAATTGTAGTTTCTAGTTTGCCTGCATTAGTACGAAAAATCAGTTATCTGTCCGTCGCACAAGCAAGTGTTATCCAGTTTGATGCTATGCCCCTAAATAGGGTATATAAGTATATAGCTTTTGGTCACTTTAATGTAGTTTGCCTGCATAAGTATAAAAAATTAGTTTTTTGACCGTCCCACAAGCAACGGTGATCAAATTTGATGCCTTGCTCTAAATCCAAATCGACCAGATATTTACATTTTATTTGGTACCTTTGGAGAAGGTCGCCCTTACAATGAATAAAATTAATAAAAAAAATGTATGAAAAATCCGTTTTCCTCCTACTCATGCAAGGGTGCTTTGATTGGACTAATTATTTATATGAAAGATACCTATATTCCATTTCCTTTGATATCAAAAAACCACCTATTTAAACCCCTCAGAAATTCGCATTTTTTAGGAAAAATGTCTAAACTTTGAAGCCCCTGTGGAGACGTGAGAAACGGAAAACGGGTGGTTTTTGGAATCGTCGGGTGGTTGGTGGGGTTGGTGCGTGTTCGCTACCCATTTGGTCGCTGTACTCTAGTATGGCCCTTTTTTATAATGCACACAGTCTGAAGGGATTTGCAACCTTATAATTCAAAGCATAGCATGAACGAAAGGGAATTTATGAATTAAGGAAAGGAAATTAGAGATGTATGAGCATATCTACATGTGTTTTAAATGTCAGCAGATTGTACAGACGAAATAACACAGCACATTCGACATTAATAATGTGTGGCTCAAAAAGGATTATCTGTGTTGGTTGGTTCGTCAGAACACGGCTAACCCGTTGGCTCAAGATGTAGCAGGAGTATTGCGGATTGGTTGAAAGATGAACGAGGGATACACGTGGATATTTCTTAAGAACACCTCTTGTTGAAAAAGCATAAAACAGTGACAATCAGGAAACATTTCAAGCGAGTCTAATGTTTTTGCGGTATGAATGCCACAATTAGTTTTATCGCATGACTAGCTGATTACCGGGCGTTGCTCAGGTATTTATTCATCCCAATCTTCTATTGCAGTTTTTATTAACAAAATTTATTTTAAAAAATGTATTTTAAATTATTGCTATAGTATTCAAATTATAAAATAAAATTAAAAAAAACATACAAAAAATTAACTTAAAACAAAACTTGGTTGTACACAATGTTTTAAGTGTCACCTTCAAGAGCAAGAATAAATAAATTCTTAGGTCAACCCAACCCAGAGCAAGCCAAATAAAGTTGTCCGTGGGAAAAACATGGCGATCTCAAATCTATACTCCGTAGTACTTAATAAACTGTCCGACTTATTGATCGTCATCGAAATCGCAAGTTTTACTGGAAATTGCAATCTCTTAAATTTAAAAGGTAGATAAATGAGTGCTATCCGTGGGAAAAAAACTGTTTCACACTGTTCCTTTTCTGTCTATATAGTCGCCCGCCCGATTATATTGCCCGGCATCTCTTTTGCGCACAGTCCTGTGCCATTGCAAATTTTTGGGCGAGTCGAGAATCCATAGTAAAATAGTTGGAGATCAAACTGTAATACGATGTGGTGGCAATCCAGACGAATTAGGTGAGTTTAGGAACTCAGTTAGATAATTAACTTCCTCATCATTATCTACAACGGTATCGATACACTAATATTCAGTGAATTAACATGGCACGTATTTGATTGTTTATTTCGTGTGTGTCTCCATTTTTAGTAGCAAGAACGGCTCCTTCTCACAACCGGTTCAAAATGTGGTAGTTTTGACAAACAGCCGTATAAATAGAATTTATTAGCTCTGCGGCAGGTTTCAAAAATTGATGTCAATTTAATATAACCATAAAACACGGCTACTAAACTACCTTCTCCAAGTTGAAGTAGGGGCGACAATGTCCTCACCCCCAAATTCGAATGGTCGCCGAGTACCATTTTAAACACAACTATTCATCTCAGCGAGCCAAAAAACTATGGAATCGACACTAATATCGGTCACCATTCACCCTCTGGGGAGACAACTCACCCATAGATGTGTCCTACCAACACTATTAATCTCAGTGGTCCCGAGAACTATTGAATGAAGACTAATATCGGTCATCGCCTTAGGTATCAACCCCATCCACCTAGAGCTGTCTTACCATCACCATTCACCTCAGGGACTCCGACAACTATAGAATCGACACTAATATTGGTCAACCCTCTCACCATTCATCTCAGCGACCCCTAAAACTATAAAATCGACAGTAATATCGGTCACCCCCCCCCCCTCAGTTATATATAAAATATATATAAAAATATACAAATATACGAATAAATTCTCTATTTTATATATATAATTCTCTATTCTGCCTAGTAGATACCAACTGACAAAACAATACAATTTTATTCGAGTTTTGGGTGAATATAAGCCTTGTAGATAGTAGTAGTTTTAGAAAATCTTACCATTTCGCAAAATTTTTAACGGTGGCGAATATGCGGTCGTTCAAACGAAGCTTGTTGTGGACGTATATACCCAGAATTGCAGAATGTATCGGCTTATTTCGTACAAGTACCATTCACTTAAAAGTTTAAATTACGCTTATGCATCAGAAGACAAAGGAGATAGTTGAAGAATTGAGGCACCAATGTTGGATCTTCTGCTTGCAGATGTAGCCACAATCTACTTTGTTTTGCTCTTATTTGTTTGCAGCTCTTATGTTTGTACCAACGATGTCAACCAACGATGTCTAATTTTGTACACATGTGTATCTCCGATAACAACACTTTTAGTAAAAATTTAGAAATTATCGGACCCCAGAGCCGTGGGGCTTCCATATAAATTTCTTCCAATTCTCCTTTTATCCGATTTTGTTCAAACTTCGCACACGTGGTATATGCGATTAGAGAATTTACACGAACAATTTTAAATTTCATGGGTTGTTTTTTTAAATTCTCTATATTAACTTCTAGTTCCCTATTTTATCCAAACTTTGCACACATGTGTATCTCCATTGACAACATTTTCTATTAAAATTTGGTGCCCCTCGGGGTCGGGTGCAGTCCTTCGCATGTGTTTTTATTTTTATTTATAGTGGAATTTACGAGTATAGTGGAATTTATACTTTTGGTTATTGGAGAATTTACATGAAAAATTTTATGGGTTGTTTTTTAAGAGTTAACCCAATTTTATTTACTAAATCTTCGATGCCAATTTTAATGTCCTCCAAATAAAAAAACGCGATTGGTTTTATAATTCTTAAATTTTATTTACGGACTATTACTTAAATCATCAACGCATAAGGTACAAACGAGAGTGCGTAATATTCGATCACTTGGCTTAGTACTTGACAGCAGCCTATTACATGGTGTTAATAGTGCTTGTCTTAATAACTAATTACTCAGCTATATAACAGAACCTAACATGGCTACAAGAACAATCGCCTAAAAAAGAATTTAAACCCACGTATCCGCGCAACGTAGGAAATATGACGAAAAAAGACATAAGTTTAAAATAAAATCCGAATAAATATGACATTAAAATAAACCTGCGAGGAAAGTAGTGGCAAAGTTTGTGATAATTATATTTACACATGTTGAACATTTCTTAAAATTAACTCGATTTTATTCAAACTTTGCACACATGTCGTCGCTCGAGAATTGTTTTGTTGTATACGCCATTTGAACGATGTTGGGAAATCGCATTTTTATGTTGGGGTTAAAATAAAAAAAAAAGCTAACCGCCGAAGTTTTCCCTATTTTTAATAGGTTATTACGTGGAAAATTTTCTTTTGATTGATGTGCTCTACGCTCCCCAGTATCTTTTGGTTTTCAAATTATTAGGCGTTTTCCCCAAAATGAGTTTGTCGTATACGCCACGAAAATGAACACTTGCTTTCACCCCATACACGTACGACAAAGTAAACGCACGTACCACATTCCAATAAAAAGTTCAATGGTTTAATCCAATACTGAGTGGTATATGAAAAATTCCATAAAAAATATGACTTTCTATTTACGTATAAAAAAGTCACTTTTTCATACCTTAACAATTTTATTTATTAAATAAACTTATAATATCTATATATTTATATAAAAATCAATTGCTGTGCGTTAGACTGACTAAAACTCGAGAACGGCTGGACCAAATTGGATACTTCCTTCTGCGAGTTTGTTTGTAATTGCTACGGGAAGGTTTAAAAGGTTTAAAAGCCCCGCTAGGTGGCGCTGGTATAGTTTTTTTTCCGAAAATTCTTATTTAAGGAACATTTTGGCTCAAATTTACACCATATAATATTTAAATAAAAAGAAAGTCGTTGACAAAATTTGGACCCGATAGGTGGCGCTGGTGTCGTTTTTTTTTCCGAAAATTCTTAATTATGGAACGATTTGGCTCAAATTTAAACCATATAATATTTAAATAAAAAGAAAGTCGTTGACAAAATTTGGACCCGATAGGTGGCGCTGGGGTGGAAAATGTAGTTTTCCCTGTATATAATCTTCATAGAATATTCGAACAAGTGTACATTTGTTGCCTGTATAAGTGTCGATTCTATAGTTTTCTGGATTGATGAGTTGGTTAGTTATTGGGGTGTAAGTGGGCGTGGCATCAGTGGGAAGGAGGTCAGTGGGCGGGGGTCAGCGGGATGGGCCAGCCGGGAAACGCGGGTGTAAGTGGGCGGGAGGTCAGTGGGCGGGGGTCAGTGGGAAACGCGGGTGTAAGTGGGCGTGGCGTCAGTGGGTGTGAGTTCAGTAGGTGGGCAGTGTGTATGAGGTCAATGGGTGGGTGGTCAGTGGGCGGGAGGTCAGTGGTTGGGAGGTCAGTGGGCGGGAGGTCAGTGGGTGTGAGGTCAGTGGGTGTGAGTTCAGTGGGCGGTGGGTCAGTGTGTATGAGGTCAATGGGTGGGTGGTCAGTGGGCGGGAGGTCAGTGGGCGGGGGTCAGTGGGATGGGGCAGCTGGGAAACGCGGGTGTAAGTGGGCGTGGCGTCAGTGGGCGGGTAGCAAAGCGCCCGGGAACAGCTAGTTTTTTATAAAAACAGTCTTTTCATAGACTTAAAATGAATTCATGTTAAAAACAAATAAAAAAAACATAACAAAAGTCATCCTATGACCATAAAATTTAAATAACAAATAAAGAAAAATGAGCTTATGAACTTATTGTATCAGGTACACCTTAAATAAGTATTTATTTTACTTGTTTAAATAAAGCTTCGTAATAGGATTGATCCTCTTTAGGCATGAAAACAAACAATCCTTTTAAATCATTAACTTTATCCTTTGGTATAGAATTGAAGTTGCTCATAACATTAAGATTTTGGCTAAATAAATTTAGTGGTGCTGCCCAGTTTGTTTTGTTAGATCTTTTAAATATGGAGGCCTTTTTATAGTCCAGTTCTCTTCCATTTATTTTAAAATGCAGTGTAAACAAATTGGTTTTTTCGAATTTGAGAAACTTAATTTTTGTAAACGGAATCAATGAGTAATTCAATTGGCTTGCTCTGACAGAAAATGCCTTAAAGTCTTTTGGCTGCATTTGAATAAGCATCAACTTGAAATTTTTAAAACTCATGTTTTTCATATGTCTAAAAAGAGACAATGGTCTAAATACTTCTAAATATTTCAGATACCTGTCGATGGAGCTATGCACACAATCTACCTCTTGAATCAAGGAATCACCAGGCTCTGAAAATTTTTGCTCCATTACTTTCAATCTATGAGCTCTTGCGAGAAGAAATAGCAACGCTGTTGACATTACCTTGTTTTTGTTTTGCGGGACATAGGACTCACTCCAAAGTGTCAAGGCTTCAATTAGAGGGTTATCAGATAAGATTTGACTCAAAATTTTTGAAATTGAGCTTGCCTTGTCGTCACCAGATCGGCCGCTACAAAACTCATTCCAAATTGCGCAGTATGTTACCTTTGGCTTTTGCGGCAAGCAAAGTGTTGCCGTCATATTGCAGACATTTAATTTTCTTTTTTAAAAAAATAAAGATGCATTACCTTTTGGAAAAGAAAAGATACTCTGAAGGTCAATACATATTATGCCATGTTTTGTGTCAATGTTTTGACGATCAATATCCCTTTCCGCTTTCATTGAAGCTTTATCATTTTTGTGCTTGTTAAACTCACTCACTTCGGCGGTTGTAGGTTTTGTTTTAGACCTAAAAATCAAGCAACAATCGCATTGATCTTTCTTTGGTTTATAAAATGATAGATTAAACGAAAAGTTGAATTCTTTTCTATAAATATTTTCTTTGACAGGATCAGTTTTATTTTCTTTGTAAAGCTGGTACATTTTATGAACACTCAAATGGCCTTCTAAATATTTCCTTGTTGTACTGGCTCTGCAATAGTGGGAGTCTATGGTGGGAAAGATTTTTATATGGTCACGGACTACCATTGTTTCATCAGCTTTCTTAATATTTTTTCCCTTTTTTAATGGCAGAGGCCAGCCTTGTTTATGCAAATTATTGAAATAATAGTAAATTCTTCTTTCACTAATAGATACACGGAGAAAAAGAAGTTGTTGAAATTACCGAAAACGACAGTCGATTCAACGTTTTCCGGTCTTGATTTTCAGCTAATAGCATAAACTGTTGAATTTACGATTTTGCTTAATTGTTGGATCAACTACCAATCTGTTGAATTAATCGGGTAAATTGCATTCGAAAGTAACAATTATAAAAGTTATCGCAACATAATTATATGTTGATATTAAAACTCTTTCAGTAAAATCAACTATTCATAGTACTCAAAATCAACAATCATTTTGTTGAATTTACAGTACAAACTGCGTAGCAAGCTTATAATATAACCAGTAGTTTCAACATACTTGTGTGTTGGTAAAACAGCTTCTCTTGTCTTAAGTCATAAACCCGTAGATTCAACAACCACTTTTGTTGTTTTTCACCACTTTTTTTGCAGCTCTACAATTTTGGGACAAATTTAACCCAAAATTCTGTAGCATTCTCTGTCTGGAAAAAAGTTATAAAAAGACACATCCAAATATTTGTTCAATCCAATTTTTTTTTGCATTTTTATTATTTACATATATGTGCATACATAGCATTGATTGAGGCTTGTACATTGAAGAACCGGAAGATATTTTTCATTAATACCTGTTTGCAGCAGCAACGCTTCAAATATCTTAAAGATGTTTAAATCTACGAGGAAAAAGAAATGTTGAATATGTAAATGTATTCATATGTGTGTATCATTTTATTGGCATGCATTCTTACCTTTATTATCGCAATTTTCTGGTATATTTGGTTTCATGGTTTTTACAGTAGTTGCAAATTTTTTTTGGCTTTAATTCTTCCACTCAGAATATAATCTGCTGACTGCATCATTATGCGCACAGGTGAAATCTATTGGAATCGGAGAAAAAGAAATATGTATTTAATTCTGATTTCAACGTTTGCCCAGGTTCTTGATTATGTAATAGCCAAAGTTTGTCGGAATCGTTTTCTGCGTCGGGCGTTCTTTCAATTTCTATAAAAAATAAATTGATATCACATGAAATGTGTAATTTTTTAAAGTTTTATTTATAGCTTTTGTTTTTCTTTACTTACGTGTTAATTCATTGCATTGCGAAGGTTCTTGATTTAAAATATTGCACTTAGGACTCAGTTATTATTAACTATCCACTTTATATGCGTAAAAAACACGACCGAACTTCTTAAGCGATTCTAAAAGGTAATGCGTATAGGCATACATCGTAAACTAACGGTGATCTAATGATAATCTTACAGATACTTCGGCTGTAACAACTGACATATCTGTAGATTTTTCTGATTCAACCACTAGCACCAGACAGAATCAGTTAAATCAAGAAATTTCTTGCACGTTACAGGAATATAGTCATGTACAATTGAAACTGAAAAGACAGTAAAAGCAACTAAAAATAAGTTGAAATTTCTTTTTGACCGGAAACCGTAATTAGATAAAATCAACAAACTTTCCTTTGCTTTTACAGAGTCTTTTGTTAATGAAAAATATCCAAAATCAACCAATTCGTCGGCTAAATTTACTTAAAATTGGCGATAACAACAGTTTTTGCTGTTGATACATATTTTTGAAAGAACATTTTTACCGATTAGCTTTTGACAACTTTGAGCTGTTGAATTTACAATTTTTTTTCTCTCCGTGTAAGGTGTTTAAAAATTTTTTTTACAAACTTGGTATATTCTTTCCTCATCAGATTGAAGGAAGAACTTAAAGGATTGTTTCTTAACCATTGATTCAATTATTCTTCTTCTTTGGATTGGGGTTTTCTGAACAAACTTGCCGTAAAAATAGGGTTTCTCATCATCGGATAAATTCCAAAAGGAATTATGAAGTCTGTCTTCGGTGACGAAATTCTTTGTGCAAAAGAAGAAACAAGTGGGCCTACATGGTTCCTTCATTTTTCTGGCTTTGGATTTTTCTTCTATATTAAAATAGTCCTGTCCTGATTCTCTGAGTCTCTTCCTTATGTGACTTTTCCAGAGTTCTGGTTTCCTCGATCTTTGTATGTGTCACTGTCTTTATAAAAACAAAAAAAATTACTAAAATGAACGGCCTTAGTTGAAATTTGTTTAACCAGATGATGTGTAGTATTCGGAAGGTATATTTCTTAAGTTTTCAGACAAAGGAAGCTCTAATAAAGCTTCGCGTAAATTTGATTCTGATTGTGAAATAAGAAATCAGGATCCTTTAAAGTGTCGTCGCTATCTAACAAAAACAATATAAATTTTCAGTTTATTCTTTAATTGAGGTTCGTAAATACCAAAATCCTTTTCGGATAAAATGCCTTCCTTAAATTCAACATCGCTTGGAACTATTTCATCAATAAGTCTAATAACAAAATAAGTTAAATCAATATGACATTATACTATGTAATGGCGTGTTTTTTTATGTCGGAGAAATCGATAAATCCGATAATTTTCAGGGGATCTCTTTTCTACTATACTACTTACGAAAGTATATCTTGCGAAATATTTCTGACCGGAGATTCCATTATTGAATACAACGCATATGACCTCACTGACAGACGACTTAATTTTTAACGGCCATCCTCATCTACTTATACGTTCTCCTTCCTCCGTTAAAATCTGTATGCACGTACAACAAACCAAGACGCATTTACTTTTTTAAATTCTCTATATTAACTTCGCGTGCACGTGGCTGACTGGTTGTCTGGCTGGCTGGCTGGCTGGTCAGATTTTCTGATCAATTTTTAGCCGTCTTCCCATGACCCGATTTTATTGAAATTGCACACATGTATATTTCCGGTGACAATACTTTCTATTAAAATTTGAGGCCCCTCGGACCTCGGGTTCGGGGGGCTCCCATACAAATATTTTACAAAATTTACCCGATTTTCTTTAAATTTTGTACACATGTGTGTCTTCGATGGAAAACAATTTTTTTTAAAAATTGGAGCGATCGGCCCCTTGGGGACCCCAATATACAATTTTTAAATATCGCTATATCGCATCAGATCACGGCAAAGTCTGAGCTCTGTGCTTTGTGAGCAGCGCTGTTCGCTGCCGCTGCGTAATTTGGTGGATGATTTTGCCACAAGGCGAGCACGCAGTGTGTGTGTGTGTATCTCCGATTAGAGAATTTACAAGAAAAATTTTAATTTTTATGGGTTGTTTTATTGTGTTTGTGTTGTATGTTCATAGGATCAGTTCCATTATTCTTCTGAGGTTCATACACTTACGACAAAACAATTCTAAAATTTCTTTTGAAATTGAAAATGCATACTAATTATCTCAGTAACGGTAAATTATAGGTTACATCTGATTGCAGAAATGGAAAGAGCACCTTTGAAAACATAGTACTGCATATCCACTCCAAAAAGTGAATTTTGGCGTATACAACAAAACAATTCTCAGACGACGATGTGTATTATTATTTGTATTATTTAAGAATTTACATGTAAAATTATAATTTCTATAGATTGTTTTTTTTATATTTACAGATTGAAACTATGTGCGGTGAAATAAAAAAGAAATTGGAAATTAAAACATTGCAACCAGTTCTACATAAATTATGCTTCTATAAAGACGGCCTAGTAATATCAAATTTAAATTGGATATGTTTTTACAAAAAAAGAGATCGCCTTTGGCAAAGAAAATGGAAATTAAAATCCCAATCCCAATATATTGTTAATATTATTTCAAACTTTAATAATGATCTGTTTGTATTAACTGGAAACTCGAATGCATTTGGCGTAAATTTGACGCCAGGCAGACCTGGCATTTCCATTATTGGAGCATCGAATTGTTTTGTACTCATGTTCGAAATACTAAAAATGAATACGGAATATTTATTGTTATTAACATTAAGAGGTGATATACAATTGATTGAAATATTATCTAGACTGCTGGTTTCTGTGACTCATATCGATGGTGCAAGTTGTATGACTTCACATAAGAATTTTCCAATCGTTTTAATTGGTACAAAAAACGGAACGATTTCTATTTTATCATATTCTGATAAAAATCGCCCAACGATTATAAATCATATCGCCCTTAGTTCAGAAAAAATTTGTCGTATTCAACTTTCAAAATCATATTGTTATGTAAAGGATAAACAAAATGGATTTTATGTAATTTATGCAAACTACGATTTTGAAGAATTCTTAGTTATTGCTACTCTAAATCATGGATCGACACATATTTGTGACTTTTGTATTATTAATAATGACACAGTTGCAATACTTGTTTCAAAAAGTAACTTTAAAACCATTGCTTCAAACATATGGATAATACAATGCCTAAAAAAATCTTTCACACTATCCAAAAATGAGTTTGTGCTAGCGAATACTTACACACATTTAATAGCAACAGGACAAAAGTTATCTGTTTTAATAGCTGCTCGTTTTAATGAAAATGTTATTGACATTTTTAGTTTAGATAGCGAAGGGGTTTTACTAAAAATTAAATCATTCAGAACGTATCACCATGGAAATATTTCTGGCATTTCAGGAGCAAACGTAATTTTAACCTGGACCATTGATGGTATGATTTGTCGTTATATGTCCATAAAAGAAACCAATATGCAAATTTACTCCTTGAATTTACAAAAGTATTTTTCTGAAGAAGAATTTGCAACTGTCAGCGAATGTATGAATGGCAGGTAAATAAATGCATATAAGAACATAAAAATATTACGTTACAATGATAAAAATTTTAACTTATAAAACCAAATATTTATTAATTTTAAAAATACAAAAATTACGATCTTTATAAATATGTTTTTTAATTTTCCCATTCTCATTACATTTCATACCATTTTTTAATTTTTAGAGATATGATAAAATCTTTTTCACACGCCAATAGACGAAAATGACTGTTTCATCCACTTCGCTTCGAAAGTAGCCTTTATGCACTCTAGTGAATTAACATATAAAATAATTTTGTTATTTACTCCAGACGCAGCGAACACACATTCTCAGAGTAATTTTGCATTGCGCATAACCGGTTTAGCAGAAAAACCGGTTTGGTCGTGTGAAAAATAGCGTACATTACTCGAAGAAAAGTGCTCATCGTGCTCGTTAATTTGCAGCACTCGGCTACCGCCTCGGTCTTCAGGCTTCTAACTCGCACGATAAACTCCACTAGAGTTAAATTTATTAATTATTTAAGAACAATAACAAAGTTATTAATGACTGTACATTTAATTTAAAGGGGCTGGTGATTAAAGTCTTACTAAATAAAAAGCTGTAATTTCGTCATTTATGAATATTTTTATTAAAATAATGATAGCGTCGAGTCTCTTAACAAAGTTATTGCATGCTGTACGAACGTGACCTATTGATATTTACTTTCATATCTTTTTTCGACACCATGGCCTTCAAAATGAACGATATGGATTCATGTCTTTTTTTTATATAATTCGCGCACGCTTCAAGGGGTTCGCACCCTTATAATGCTTGGCTATATGCTTGGCACAGCGTGGGCGTTAAGGAAAAGGAGGAGAAAAGAGCAGATGTCTATGAGCTAGTGTTTTGAATGCCTGTGGATCGTAGTGATGTGGGAAGACAAAGCTTAGCAGAGCATACATACGTGTTGTACGGCTGAAGAACGAATCCGTGAACTTAACTGTACGTCCGAAGATGGGCTTGAGGGTAAACTGATGAGCATTTAGAGCGCCACGAGTATTGCGGTTGAGTTCAAGGAGAGGTGGCATGCAGCGGGCTATTTCTCTTGAGAACCGCTGGAAGAAGAAGCGATAAAACAGTGACAAGCAGGACATTCCTACAGGGTTTTCAAGCGAGTCTATTGATTTCGCCTTATTTGCGTCACCGATAAGTTTTATCGCGCGGTTTTGAATTCTATCTAGAAGATGCAAAGTAGTTTTAGGCGCACCAGACCAGATATAGCAATTGAACTGAAGTTTAGGGCGAATGTATAAGTTAACTAAATTACAAGTTTTTTTTATTAAAAAAATATCAACAAGGCAAAAGTGCCTTGGTCTTTATTTATCAAAAGTAACTTAAAAAGTAATTACAAATTATGCTACTAAAAATAACGACACCTCGTATCCAACCACTCAACCTACATTTCACACAGTTCGATCAGACGCAGTCTCAGCATTTCCGTTGTTGTTCGTTGCAGGTGTTGGGGTCAACGTCTGCGGCCTTGATTGAAGGTGTACTGTTCGGCGATGTTAAGTCTTCCCCTCTTAAATGCAGATGTCCTCATCTGTTAAAAAATGGAGTATCGTAGAATCTGCGAATAGTGATTTCATGTTTGGTTTTGTCAAGAGAAGCTGGAATTCGGGAATTGCCGTACGTTATTTTTTTGTTGCAGAAGCTTCCGCCGTTTGTTGGTTGATGATGATTGCTTTTTTTCGTCCTTTAACTATTATGATGATGAAGGTCAGGACCACGAGGAGCATGCTTACGAATCCATATTTTGCCCATCTCTGTTTCCGATTTTCAGTTTTTAGGAGCTCAATTTCGTTGGTATTGTTGATGTGCAGCTCTTTCATCATTTCCAATGACAGTATTTGTCGGTACTGCTTTTCTTGTGGAGTAGGTTGCAGGACTGCAGGGAAAGCTTCGTGGTTTGAAATTTCGCTGGATGTAAATGTTAGGCCATGAACTTTGATAGTAGAGTTGTTGAATTTTATGAGGTATGTTCCAAATAGATTCCGAGGGGTCTCGTCGATGTAGATGGTTCCTTTGAAGTCATTTAAGAGCAGAATGCCGGGTGTTATCTCTTCGAGTGTGGGCATCTGTTGACCGCTGACCTTATTACATGTGGAATTTATACTTTTTAGGATGTTGGCTATATAGGTTGAGTTACTGATGTTTGCTAAATTTATTTGATTACAAATTGACATTTCATTAAAATTATTACAATCTTTTGTTAAAACATATATTTTATCATTATACCTTAGCATTACATTCTGAATTAATTCAATAATAGCATTTCCTTTTTTTATTTTACAATTATTTTCTGGAATGTCTCCTCAGTTGTAATTGGAATGTTAACAATGTAAGGAAGGGTCAGATTATTAGTTATGATTTTTACATTTGAAAATTCTAGTAATTCTTCAGCAGTGGCATAAGGCAATTTTTCTTTATTTAAAATATTTAGAGCTAATTGTATTTCCTTGTGCGATAACATATTTTTATTTGTGCCTGATTTAGCAAAACGTACAGCATACTTTATGTTAACCAATTCTTCCTTAATAAGTTTTAATTTGTACTGTAAACTGGATAGAAACTCAAATTTATATTTTTCATTTGTTTTCACAAATGTAGCTATTTTGTTCGTCATATCTGTAATATTGTTTATTCTATCGTTTAATAACTTATTTACAATTACCTGATTATTGGTATTTCTTAGTACGTTATTAATTTTTTCTTTGATAGTTATAAAGTCCTCATGATCGGGGTTTCCCGCGATCCATTTCCAAGCGGAGCCTATAAAATCCAGTGAACGTTTAGTCACTTTAGGTTTAAGGTTTTCTAAAAGTTCTTGACACTGAAGCAGCTCGTGAAGGAGATATGGGTGTAAGGGATTGTCGCTTGTAATGTCTTGTTCGATAGCATTTGTTATTTCCGATATTACTTGGTCGTATTGTCTGATGTCCACGTCGTGAATAATTTTGAAGTTTCCTGTTTTTATCTTAGCTTGGTCGGTCTTGATGACTATTATCTGTGAATTTGTATAGTCTAGTATCTGAACTTTGCATTTTGCGGCGTTGAGTATTACTCTGAAATTTGAGATGAACTTTTTATATTACTTTTATGAATTTTCCTACCTGATTCTGTTACGACAATACTATTCTTATTCTCTTTAACAATTTCTCTAACGTATCTAGGAGTCAGTTTAGAGCCGAGTCTCTTGTTCTGTTTTACGAATATTACCTCTCCTAACTGGTAGTTTTTTATTGGCTTTCTTTTCTTATTGTGATTTCTATTGTCCCTTTCTTGTTTCTTTTTTAGTTTTTCAATATTTTTTTGTCGCGCCTTCTCAAATTCTTCTGGGCTGACACGTGGGATTCGTCCATAAAAAAGTTCTACCGGTTTTTTACCTGTAGTGGAGTGGATAGTGTGATTGTATTCGTTGACTAAGTTGATAGTTATAAAGTCCTCATGATCGGGGTTTCCCGCGATCCATTTCCAAGCGGAGCCTATAAAATCCAGTGAACGTTTAGTCACTTTAGGTTTAAGGTTTTCTAAAAGTTCTTGACACTGAAGCAGCTCGTGAAGGAGATATGGGTGTAAGGGATTGTCGCTTGTAATGTCTTGTTCGATAGCATTTGTTATTTCCGATATTACTTGGTCGTATTGTCTGATGTCCACGTCGTGAATAATTTTGAAGTTTCCTGTTTTTATCTTAGCTTGGTCGGTCTTGATGACTATTATCTGTGAATTTGTATAGTCTAGTATCTGAACTTTGCATTTTGCGGCGTTGAGTATTACTCTGAAATTTGAGATGAACTTTTTATATTACTTTTATGAATTTTCCTACCTGATTCTGTTACGACAATACTATTCTTATTCTCTTTAACAATTTCTCTAACGTATCTAGGAGTCAGTTTAGAGCCGAGTCTCTTGTTCTGTTTTACGAATATTACCTCTCCTAACTGGTAGTTTTTTATTGGCTTTCTTTTCTTATTGTGATTTCTATTGTCCCTTTCTTGTTTCCTTTTTAGTTTTTCAATATTTTTTTGTCGCGCCTTCTCAAATTCTTCTGGGCTGACACGTGGGATTCGTCCATAAAAAAGTTCTACCGGTTTTTTACCTGTAGTGGAGTGGATAGTGTGATTGTATTCGTTGACTAATTGCTCTAAAAGTTCTTGGAAAGTTCGTAAAGGTCCGTCAGTTTTGAGACATCTCATGATCTCGGATAATGTGGAGTGGAAGCGTTCCACCTGACCGTTGACCTCACTCTTATAGGGGGGAGTACGGAAAATTTTAATTAGTAGCTCATCTTCCATCATTGACGTTATTGATTCTGAATTGAGTGACTTTTCGTTGTCAATAACAACGTTTTCAGGAATGCAAAAATTAAAAAGTATGTCCCTTAGTGGTTGTCTGGTATCTTCTATTGCTCGGGATGCTATCACTTTAGCTTGAGCAAACTTTGTGAATTTGTCTAAAGCAGTGAGGACAAGAAATTTTTCGGTTGAAAAGATATCTATGTGAATCGTATGTCCGGGGTAATTAGGAATAGGGGTAGGGTTGAGAAATGGTTTGTCAGGATGTCTGTCGTATTTGCTTGTCTTGCAGGTAACGCATCTATTTAGTAATTTTTTTATTTTTGCTGCCATTTTTCTAACAACTGGATTCTATTCTCTTCAGCATTTCGATGTGCTCTTTTGTGTATTTGAAGGATCTTTTCTTCTTGCTCAATTTCACTCGGAATGTCCTCGAGTACTTTTCTCGCGAATCTATTTCTGTAATTGTTTAAATGTTGTGGATAGAACTCTTGTATGAGTCCCATCGTCCGTTCGTCTGTCGAAAGTCCATTTATTGTGTTCGGATTAAGATATCTTAAAAATTCCGATAATGTTAATATATTCCGTATAATTTAACTGTGTCACTATATGTCTAATATAATTTTCGAATGGATTTTTTAGTTGATAACTGATTTCACTTCCTAAATTCAGAACAAGCTGATTTCGGAAAACATTAATGGGCGTTTTAACGCAGAAATACGGTTATGTGAGGAGCTCTCGTCGCTATGCTCGGTGGGTGTCATAGAATTTGATTTCAGTCCTTTTGGGAGGCCTTGAAAGGGAGTCCGCTATAACGTTTGCTTTTCCTGGCTTATATTTCAATGCATAGTTATATTCCTTCAATATGGCTTTCATCTTTTCATCTTGCTTGCTTGGTATTCTTATTTGAAAGCGCATATGTGAGAGGTTGATGGTCGGTAAATATATTTACTTTTCGTGATCCGTATAGGAAATTTCGTGAAGAATTTAACGACCATATAATTGCCAACATTTCTTTTTCATTGGTCGCATAATTTTCCTCTGTTCTTGTGAGTGTTCGGGAGAGGAATGAGATTGGTTTATCATTCTGGGAGAGAACAGCGCCAATGGCATGATCGGAGGCATCGGTTGTTAGTTCAAAATCTTTCTCGAAGTCTGGATGCGCTAAAACAACTTCTTTAGGCAATAAGGAATTTTTGAGCTTTACGAATGCATCCCTAGCATCTTTATTCAAGTCGATCAGTTTGTTCTTTGATACATTTTTGGGTATGCGACCATCTTCCCCTCTTAAGAGAGATGTCAGGGGTTTCGCCATTTTCGCGTAGTCCTTTATAAACCGGCGATAATACCCTAACATGCCAAGAAACGAGCGAAGATCTTTAAGCGTTCTCGGAGAAGGAAAATTAGCAATAGCCTGGACTTTTTGTGAGTTAGTTTTTATGCCATCTGTACTGACGACGTATCCAAGAAATTCGTTTTCTCCTTTGAAAAATTCGCATTTATCTAACTGCACCTTTAAATTTGCCTGTACTAATGTCTTCTCGAGGTTTCTAAAGTGCTCATCTTCATCTTTGCCAAAGACGATGATGTCGTCAATGTAGATGTAGCAACGCTTCCCGATGTGTTCCCTGAGAATGTCATCCAGAGCCCTCTGAAAAATGGAGGGGGCGTTTTTGAGTCCAAACGGTAAACGTACGAATTCAAATTTTCCATTATTTATGGCAAAGGCAGTTTTCTCGATGTCGCATTCTTTAAGAGGGATTCGGTGGAATCCGCTCTTTAAATCTAGTACTGTAAAGAACTGATTTTTGCCGAGATACAAAAGAACTTCGTTTATCTCTGGGATTGGATATTTATCCGCGACTGTAACGGAATTCAACTTACGGTAGTCGATAACCATTCTAAAGTTTTTGGTACCAGAGGCGTCCATTTTTTTCGGGACAATCCAAACTGGTGTATTATATGGTGATTTGGAAGGTTGGACGGAATTTACTTGTCTGGATTTCACAGATTTGTCTACGTCCATTGGTTTAGGAGGAAGTAGAGGTTGATTGTGATCGTAATATTGAGGTTGCTGCACGATTTTGATACTGCTGAAAAGTTGGTCTGTTGAAATGTGGTGCTTGGAAAGTGCGAGGATTATTTAATAGTTCTGGATAGAAGTTACGTCTGGGAGCTCGAATTGGAGCTGGGTGTAGGTTAAAAGACTGATTTCTTCGCATAGGAGCAGGGGGAGGTATATGTGGGTTAGTCCTGCGCATTGGAGCTTGTGCAAAACAGAGATGCAAAGCTTGCGGTAAATCTGCAGGCTCTCGGATACTTAGCAATCTATCGAGCGCTTTAGCTCTATATTATTAAGCGACTCTTGACCCATTCCCATTGATGCTAATTTATTTAAGATGAGGGAGAGGTGCTGATAAACATTTTGATAAAACTCTGGTTTGCTATTAGAACCTTGAACGAACGTCGTCATCTGGTACTCGAGAGTACCCAGATATCTCTTATCTGCATAGTGCAATGTCAGGCACTTTGCAATTTTTTCCCAATTTAAGGGCGTGTTATACGACTCCAACGCGATATCTGCGTGGCCCACGTGCTCGTAGATCTTGAGTATCCTGTCGACACTCTTTCTCCAGGAGCTAAACTCTCCAGGCTGCCCCGAGAATTCTTTAAGGCTATATCAGGTATTCTATCCATATCGGATAGGTTCCTGTCTGTGCCCACGTTGATTGGAATATCGACATCGTTATTGATGTCTGATGCTGGATTTAATAGGGAATTAAAAAGCTGCTTACCCTGTGTTTGTAGGGCTTCAGAAAAAACACGGGCTGTAGATGGAACTAAATCGTCCCTATTAATTCTATGATTGGCAGGGCTTGGAACTGGACCGGGGGTTGCACCATTCTCGCGATTTACTTCTAATACAGGCGGTCGAATTAAATTGTCTGGGTTAGACATTTTTATTTATTTTTTCTTAAAAGAAAAATACTTGTTCTTAATACTTAAGATCACGAAACAAACTTGCAATTTAATAAAATTTAATACACCTTTATTATTTGTGATTTTTTTTTTATTTTCTTTACTTTTTCCCGAATAATATGCGAATAATCTTAATAAATTAACATATTTAAATTGAAACTTTACCATAAAATAAAACAATACTCATACAAGAAACTTACATTTAGAGAATAATGTTAACGATTTCCATCCTGTTTTACGGATCCTGGGTTCAGGGCTGCTGCAAAGTGTTGGCCAAGGCGGCTGTTGTCCTTTAGATCAACTCCTTTTTGCCTGTTGGTTTATAAGGCTACTAAGGGGCCTCTTTTCCTTAGCACTAATTCACTCTATCGTAGTATTCGCGTGGTTGTGCACGCGATTGTTCTTTAAAAGTTTAAAGGTTTTTCTAATGCACTAACGTATTACCGTACTAACGCACTACCTCGGTGGTCTTTTGACTGTTACGTCGCACTTCACGAGTTTGTCTAATTCCGTTAGTAAACGCACTATCCCGATTTGGAACTGTTGACTTTTACGTCTAGTTTTAGGGGTATTTTTTTAAATGCCGGTAGAATTACGAGTATACTACGATTTGAGCAGCCCCACGTTGGGCGCCAGTTAACTAAATTACAAGTTTTTTTATTAAAAAAATATCAACAAGGCAAAAGTGCCTTGGTCTTTATTTATCAAAAGTAACTTAAAAAGTAATTACATATTATGCTACTAAAAATAACGACACCTCGTATGCAACCACTCAACCTACATTTCACAGTTCGATCAGACGCAGTCTCAGCATTTCCGTTGTTGTTCGTTGCAGGTTTTGGGGTCAACGTCTGCGGCCTTGATTGAAGGTGTACTGTTCGGCGATGTTAAGTTATATAGTAGCCAGTTCAGAGGGAGTGAAATATTTCTTGCACCGGGTTAGAAAACCTAAACATTTCGCATCATTTTTGGCGCCGGTAAATTTGTGGTCATTCCAACGAAGCTTGTCGCTAACGCACATACCAAGAATTGCGAGATTTTCAGTTTCCTCGATGCAAGTGCCATTCATGGATAATGGCATGGGATTTAGGATTCGCTTAGATGACAGGAGACAGCATTGTGTTTTGGAAGCGTTAAATTCTTCACATTGTATTATGCTGTCTAGCTCAGAGTTTAACGTACTTAACATACTAAGTTGTTTAAGTTCCAAATGAGAAGTGGAGGGACGTTCCTTAAACTTATATGAGAAGCTAAGAGTGCTGTCGTCAGCGAAAGAGTGAATTGAATTAGAAGTCACAGATAAGAGATTATTAATAAAAAATAACCCATAAAAATGTAAATTCATGTAAATTCTCTAAAAGAAGGGTTGTATCCATCGGAGATACACACGTATATAAAATTTGAAGAAAATGGGGCCCGGGGTCTCCAAAATTTTTACAAAAGGTGTTGTCCGTTGGAGATACGCATGTGCATAAAATTTGAAGAAAATCGGTTTAATTTTTAAAAATTTTATATCGGCACCCAAAATTTGAATAGAAAGTTTTTTCTCCGGAAATACACATGTGTGCAAAATTTCAATAAAATTGATCTTTGGGAAGTGGGTAAAAAATTGATCGCAAGATTCGACGACAAACAGACCGACCGACCGACAGACAGACGTGCCACGGGCATGCGAAGATAATATAGAGAATTTAAAAATTAAAATTTTTCATGTAAATTCTCCAAAAACCAAAAGTATACTGAATTCCACTATAAATGCCGAAAAATCAAAAAGAAATGCAACCCAACAACCTCGATAACTGAGGGGGGGGGGGAGGGGGGGGGTGACCGATATTAGAGTTGATTCTATGGTTTTCGTGGTCGCTGATTTTAATGGTAATGGTAAGACAGCTCTAGGGGGATGGGGTAATAGCTGTGTGGGGGGTTGACCGATATTAGTGTCGATTCTATGGTTTTCGTGGTCGCTGAGTTGAATGGTGATGGTAAGACTGCTCCAGGAGGATGGGGTGATAGCTGAGGGTGGGGGGGTGACCGATATTAGTGTTTATTCTATGGTTTTCGTGGTCGCTGAATTGAATGGTGATGGTAATACAGCTCTAGGGGGATGGGGTGATAACTGTGTGGTGGGGTGATCGATATTAGTGTCGTTTCTATGGTTATCGTGGTCGCTGAGTTGAATGGTGATGGTAAGACAGCTCTAGGGGGATGGGGTCGATAACTGATGGGGGGGGTGTGACCGATATTAGTGTTGATTCTATGGTTTTCGTGGTCGCTGAGTTGAATGGTGATGGTAAGACAGCTCTAGGGGGATGGGATCGATAGCTGAGGAAGGGGGGGTGACCGATATTAGTGTTTATTTTATGGTTTTCGTGGTCGCTGAGTTAAATGGTGATGGTAAGACAGCTCTACGGAGATGGGGTCGATAACTGATGGAGGGGGGGTGACCGATATTAGTGTCGATTTTATGGTTTTCGTGGTCTCTGAGTTGAATGGTGATGGTAAGGCAGCTCTAGGGGTTGGGGTCGGTAACTGAGGGGGAAGGGTGACCGATATTAGTGTCGATGTCATGGTTTTCTGGGTCGCTGAGTAGAATGGTGATGGTAAGACGGCTCTAGTAGGATGGGGTCGATAACTGAGGGGGGGTGACCGATATTAGTGTCGATTCTATGGTTTTCGGGGTCGCTGAGTAGAATGGTGATGTTAAGACAGCTCTAGGGAGATGGGGTCGATAACGGAGGAGGGATTTACCAATATTAGTATCGATTTTATATTTTTCGGGGTCGTTGAGTTGAATTGTGATAAGGTGATAAGTATCCGTGTCTTATCTTTATATTCAATTGACTTCGATTTTTGAAATCTGTCGCTGAACTAATAAATTCTATTTATCCGGCTGTTTCTCAAAACTATAACCTTTTGAACCTGTTGCGAGAAGGGGCTATTCTTGCTACTAAAAATGGAGACAACCACGAAATAAGCAATCAAATACTTGCCATGTTAATAGGCAAAGTGTATCGATACCTTTGTAGATAATGATGAGGAAGTTAATTATCTAACTGAGTTCCTAAACTCACTTAATTCGTCTGGATTGCCACCGTATCGTCTTACAGTTTGATCTCCAATTATTTTACTACGGATTCTCGACTCGCCAAAACTTTGCAACGGCACAAGACTGTGCGTAAAAGAGATGCCGGGAAATATAAATAAAGCAACTATCTTCACAGAAAAGGGATAGTGTGAAACAGTTTTTATCCCACTCATTTCGACGGATCTACCTTTTAAATTAAAGAGATTGTAATTTCCAGTAAAACTTGAGTTTTCGATGACGATCAATGACGATCAATAAGTCGGACAGTTTATTAAGTACTGCGGAATATAGATATGAGATCGCCATGTGTTCCCACGGACAACTTTATTTTGCTTGCTCTGGGTTGGGTTGACCTAAGAATTGATTTATTCTTGCTCTTAAAGGTGAAACTAAAAACATTGTATACAACCAAGTTTTTTTTTTTTTTTAAATTAATTTTATGTAAGTTTATTTAATTTTATTTTATAATTTGAAAAGCTATAATTTAAAATATATTTTTTAAAATAAATTTTGTTAATAAAAACTGCAATTTTACCTTATAGATAGATATCATTCTTTTTTCTACCCCTGCCTGATAGAAGATTGGGATGAATAAATACCTGGGCAACGCCGGGTAATCAGCTAGTCATCAATAAAATAGAAAGTATTGTCATGGGAAAAACAAATGTGTGCAAAGTTTGAATAAAATCGGACTTTAGGAAGTGTGTTAAAAATTGATCACAAGATTATGCCCACCAGCCAGCACGTGAAGTTAATATAGAGAATTTAAAAATGAGGAAAAGAGTCGGGGACATAACGGAGTCCTGGCCCCTGGGGAACGCCAGCATTTAAGTAATGAACTTTAGACTTGAAACCATCCAATACAACTTGAATGGAGCGGTTTAAAAGATAGTTCCTAATCCAGTGAAGCAGCTTATTATCGACTCCATAAGCACGAATTTTGGACAAAAGAGATTGATGCCAAACGCTGTGAAATGCCTTAGAAATGTCGAGTGCAATAGCTTTGCTTTCTCCAAATTGATGCAAAGACCGGTTCCACTGTTCGTTGAAATATACCATCAAATCACCAGAAAACGTTGCCCACGAAATCCATACTGCCGGTCACTAAGGATTTCGTGGGTTTGAACATATTTCTTCAACTGAAAATTTATCGCGTTTCCATGACCTTGGAAAGAATGGATGTAAGTGCTATTGGTCGGTACGAAGAGGGAGAAGACGGCTCGCCTTTTTTGGGTAGGGGCTGGACAAAGGCTGTTTTCCAACTTCTCGGAAAGAGTCCAGAAGAATAGGATAAATGGAAAAGCTTACGCAATGGTAATGACAGGTAGCTTGGAAGAACACCTCTTCAGAACTAATGGTGAAATACCAGCGGATTTGTGAGTGTTGAGATCGTTTAAAACTCTAGCAACTGCACGAGTACGAATGAATATTTGTCCCATAGAGTGTTCAATACTCTGAGGTGCAGGAGGCAGCAATGCACAATCTGGAAGCTTGAAGCTAGGTGCGAAATGCGCAGCAAACAGATTGGCCTTGTCTGTAGAGCTGACAACTGGAATGTCATTATAAATGAGCGTTGGAATCGACGACGAGGTTGTATTTTTGATTCTTTTCACGAAAGATCAAAAATTTTTACTACCTTTAGGACATTGTAGTATTTTATGCCTCAGTGGGCATTGCAATCATTTCGGGCTCGTTTAAAATTTGTTCGGTTTTCCTCAGTAGGGTTTGCTTTGTAAAACCGAAAGCATACCTCCATAATCCTAGAAGCCTCTTTATAGCTCGAGTCATACCATCCATCTTCCTTTGGTTTGATAGACTTATTCCTGAAAGGGATAAATTTTCACATACCAATAATAATGATGTTTGTGATTGCATCAGCGGCGGCATCCACGTTGCTATCGCGAAACAAGACCGACCGTGTTCCCGTGTTGATTGTTATGCAATTTTTGGGGTAAACGTCCGGTCGATGATGACCCATATTCGTTGCAGATTATATGTACACAACAATTGAAAAAATGCTTAATACGTTTAATTTTGTTTTGTTTTAGTATTATTTTTTGTTGTCATAAACAAACTCCCGGTGGGAAAAGGTTGTTAGTTGTAATGTAGAAGGAAGGAAGAATCTAGACTGATTCTGTGGTTATGTCGGATATCGACTCGTTATTGATCATGTATGGACGTATCCAGATTCCGGGTATTGTATCTTCTTTATTGAGATAACTGACGCTAGCAATCTCTGATGTTTTCTTTGGCGCTGTTTGTGTATGGCAACGATGAAACAGAGAGTGATGCCGAGTATGGTGCATACACTTCCTACTCCAAAATACCAGTACCGATGATCCCAGGTGTCCCAGTCATATCTATTCAGTTCATCTGAGAATTTTTCCTTGAGAATAGCGAGGCGAGGATCATTTTCATTTCATTTTCATTTCATTTTTATTTATGATCTTAAATGTTAGTACAAAAGACTGAGTCTTATAGTGTACAAAGTTTTTTTAGATAATAAATGCAAGTATGAAACTGTGATATAAGCTAACAAACTTGAGATAATAATACTCGATAAAGTATAAAAATTTAGAGGTTAAAAACAAACTAAAATAAAGAAGGTATAGGAACAAAAGTAAAAATAAAGAAAGAAAGGAAGGAGTAATAGAAAGCAGGGTTCATGGGGGAATTATTGCAAATTATAATGATCGTAGATAGCCCTCCGGAAGCGCGATGCGTTAGCTATTAATTTTAGAGAAGGCGGCAATGAGTTCCACAGTCGGGTGGCATGAACGAGAAAGTGCCTTGAGGAATTAAGAAAATTATATTTCGGTATAATAAGAGTGCTATTCCTGGAGGATCGGGTAAAACGCAGTTTATTGTATAGGTACGCCGGCGTACGTGCTACAATGATATTATGTAAGAAGATACAGTTTCTGGCGTCCAGAAGCCGCCTCAGAGGGCAACCGAAGACGTTATTGAACAGGGCTGAGGTGTGATCGTATCTACGAAGTTTATACACGTATCGAATCGCGTCATTGCAAGCCACCAACAGCTTATGTTCCGAGTGGGAGTCAAGTTTGCTATATATTACATCTACAAAGAGAATATTAGGTAGAATTAAGGATTTCACCAGCATGCGTCTAGTTTCCAATGGTGTAAAATCACTAGTTAGCCATAACTTGTGCAATATACCATATATGCGACCGACAATAAAGTTAATATGGTTACAGCAAGAAAGATCACCATTTATTTTTATCCCCAGGCTGGTAACACAGTTAGAAAAAGTTAGCCGGTTGTCGGCCAGGTAAATAGGGGGAAAGTTGGAAACCGTAATTTTCATGTGAAATTGCAATAACCTGTGACTTTATAGGATTTAACTTCAAACCAAAGGTGGAAGACCATAAGGAAATGGCGGCCAAATCCTCATTTAAACGACAAACGAGATCTTCAATAAGACCTATTGGCCTCGAAATGTAAATTTGAAGATCATCAGCATAAAGGTGAAAGTTACAGTTTTTAAGAACACATCTTAAGTCGTTTATATAAATGCAAAATAGAACCGGACCCAAAATGGAGCCTTGTGGAACACCGGCCTCAACTCGACAGTAAGAAGAGTAAGTATCGCCAACAAGAACTCTCTGATACCTGTTAGAGAGATAGTCCCTTACAAGCTTAACAGAATTATCTCCAAATCCAAAGAGTTGTCTGAGTTTATTACAGAGAATATTATGATTTATAGTGTCAAAGGCCTTTGAGAAATCTAACAAACAAAGTAAAGTAATATGATAATCGTCAAACGAGTTTCGAATGTCGTCCATCACTTTTACCATTGCTGTCTTGCAACTATGCTGAGGGCGGAAACCGGATTGCAATGGAGACAAAAGGTTGTGGGCACTAATATAGAATGTGATCTGCTTTGTAATTATTTTTTCAAAGATTTTTGATATGCACGACAGTATACTTATTGGTCGGTAGTCGGTTGGAATAGAGGCATTAGCTTTTTTTGCAATTGGAATTATTTTAGAAAATTTCCAAGTATTCGGAAACGATGAAGAAGTAATGCAAAAGTTAAAAATATGAGACAGGGGGCTAAGGATCACTGGAATAATCAATTTTAAAAATTTTAAAGATATACCATCGTCTCCAACTGAGTTGGAATGTAGTGAAATGATGCTACTAGCCACGTCTACCTCAGAAAAGGTGGAAAATTCAAAAGTCGAGGGACAAACATTATGATACGCCACTGGAGTCAATGGTCGGGAGCTAGGTGATGCATATGTAAGGAAATGGTTATTAAGCTCAGTTGGGTCAAGTTGACTGTCAAATGGAACTTTGTCCCCAATACCAATATCTCGAAGATTTCTCCACAGTTGTTTCAATGGGAGAGAGGGACACAATTTTGAAGAGAAGTAGTTCCGCTTTGCATTACGGATAGTTAAAGTCGCAGAATTACGTGCCAGACGGTATAATTGCCAATTGTATTCGGACGGAAACCGCCTCCAACCAAGATATTTTTTGCGACGCAGTTGGATTGAATGCAAGACAGTGGAAGTGAACCACGGTCTTTGAGCATTGCTCACCCTTACGGACTTAAGAGGAACATACTTTTCAAACAAATAAGAAATCAAGGAGTTGAAATAAATAATTTTATTGTCCGCCTCTGCAATACTCCAACAATAACTCCATGGAAGTGCAAAAGCTTCTGCCAAGAGAGATGGAAGAGTTATTCTGTTAAAATCACGATAGGAAAAGGAGAGGGGCTCAGGGTTAAGGGAAAAATTTAAGTTGAAGGTGCAGAATATTAAATCGTGATCAGATATTGATTCCATACTAACTTGATCATGAAGTAAGACTAAGGACGGGTCAGAAACTACTACCAGGTCTAATAAGCTAGGAGTAGCATTAGGGGCATAACGAGTAGGAAAAGTGTTAATGACAGATAATCCACATGCAGAGACATAATCAATAGTCTGACAAGCATAACAATCATTTTTTAGCAAGCCAGTGTTGAAATCTCCACAAACAATAATATTAGTGTAACGAGCTGAAAAAGATGATATTGAGGTAAAAAAAGGTTCGAGAGAACAAGTGCGATTTGGGTTGTAGACGCATGCCACAAGACATTTAATATGATTATCAGAAATTTCAGCAATTATGAATTCAACCCCACAGCCAACCGAATTTTCCAAAACAGCGCACCTATGTGTGGCTTGAACCACGTTTCACTCATAAGACATCAACATTAGACTTATCAAATAAGTAACTTAAGTAATCAATTTTTGTTTGGTTTAAACTACGTGTATTCAAATGACACAGTTTGAAGCCTCTTTGTGCATTACATAGAATTGACAAGATCACTCTGGCTGACTCGTTAGTGCCACCAGCAGACATCCCGCTACCGCACATAAAGAATAAGAGTTAATGAAATAAATACGCAAGCACTCAGAAAAGAATACCTACATCACTGTAATTTGCAATAAGAGATGAAAGTGAAGTAGAAAAATAGTAGGAAAAATTAAATAAAGAGAAAAAGAGGAAGTTATTATTGCATTTTAATGCAAAACTGTAAAAGCAAAAAAAGTATGAAATATTATTATGATAAAAAGGCAGAAGAGGAATGATAATAAATTTCGTGCTCCTATTGAATGCTGGGGTCAACGACATCTACGATCTCCTCTAGCTGATGTGCAAGTTCTCGCTCCAGCAATAAAGAGAGGTTCTCCTCACTGTCAATACGAATTGGGTTATCGGATTCTCTTAATCTGACATATATTGAGCCGCGGCGAGAGAAAGCAGAGTGCAGCTTCCTCCTATTTTTTAGTTTTATTGCAGCACGTAAAACAGATCGGGCATGAACAGACAGACTCTCGTTGATATAGTTGGGTAGGTCAGAGTCCAGTCCAATACATCGAAGATTTAACGGTTGCCCAGTATTCTTTCGATGAGCTGCAGCAGATTTAATGAAGAGCGTTTTGTCATACGGTGTATATAATTTTATAACGACCGGGGAGGTTATAGAATTAGGTTTTATTCTCGTCCGGAAAACATTCTTCATAGGAGGCGGTCGAAGAGCAAAAGTGTGACAAAGATGGTTCACATAGAGCTTGAGGTTTTCTTCTGCATTTGCTGGAATATTGAAGATTACAACGTCAGCTGAGACATCAGCGAGAGTTTTTTCGTGAAACGCAACTTTCTCTCTCAATATTTTGATTTCTCCTTGTAATCCATCGATTGCAGCATTGCTCTCCATCACCTGATTAAGTTTGGAGTGAATATCACTCCGATCTGCTTCTAAAGAGCTGACCCTAGATCCAATAGAGTCAATACTTGCCTTTATTGCAGCAAGTTCGCTGGCTATTGTGTTTTTTACGCGCTTCTCATTTTCATCCATCTTTGCCAGAAGTAGCGACGTCTGCTCTTTGAGCTCTTTGGCAATAACAGCGTCTGAGAATGCTCGCGTAGACTTACGCGCAGGCGAGGCACAATTATCCAATGCACCAGATGGGGGGGAAGTGTTATTGGCGGTTGTGGGTCGCAGGCATCTTTCTCCTTTTTGCCGTTTTGGGTTATTCATGCTGATAGGCCAAATTTAGAATAGAAGTAAAAGTTCCAAAGATTTATTCGAGGTAGAATCACAATCACAAATTACAAATTAAGAGATCAGATCAGAAGAGATTAATTAGTAAATTAGCTGAAGAGAACAGCAAAACTGCAAAACTGCGGAGCGAGTAAAAACGCGTCTAGTTGGTAGCAGACATCACAGCAAACTGATCTTTTGGGATTATCTCGCTTAAATCGATTTTGGGGGGAGACAAACTTTCCTTGTTTGGAAAAGGGTTGATGCTGGATTCCACTGTCTAAAACCATTTGGTGGGAGCCGTAATGTTAAATTGAGTGTCGGAAATTCTGCATCCTGGAAATCTTACCAGATATACTGTTGTTTTGTTATTATAACGACACATTGCGTTGCACACAATATTAACTTCTTTAGTAGCAGTTCAATAGATGACTGCAAGATCACTATCCAAAAGGTATATTTTATTGAATTCCGTTTTTTGTCGTTTCGATCTGCAGGTGTGGGAAAGAGAATCTGGTGTAGGACTCAACGCAGTTTTCGAGCAGTCACTTAGTTGGTTTTCTTCAACTTTCTCCTAAATTCCTTCCCCAAGATCAATGGCTTGTGTTGGATCAAAGTAAGTTTGGTTATCACTGCTGAGCACAATTTGTTGAACAAAGTCTTCACAGTCTAGGAGAATCGCATGAGACTCGATAGTTGGAACACTAATAAGAGCAAATTAAGAGAAGATTCGTGATTGAACCAGAGGAATGTTGAACATCACGGTAACCATATTTTCTCGGACAGATTTTGTTACTTTATTGAACGTGAATAGCATAGATGTATCTGATACGTTTGGCAACCTGCAGAAGTTCAAGTCACCGGTTATTTTACTGACAAACGTTGTTAAAGCTTCAGCGGATGTTGATGATGTTCTGATGATTTGCTTGGATAGCGCTGATGAGTAGTTGAATGCTGGAGGAGTAGTCATTCATTTGTTCTTGAATTTGAAGCTTGTCAACAGTTTTGATGTCTGTGATGAGGCAGGACACTTTTAAAACTTTTTTTATTTTGTCCTCCAATTTTACGATTTGATGCTCCAGCTGATGGTTTTCTACTGTTTGATAGGCTACGCCGGCGGTCATAGTTATTTGGGGAGCGTATTTGACAATACCTTTTAAAGCCCTTCGCGTCTAACCGCTTCTTCTAGGGTCCAGCAATGGTAATGTAATGCTGAGTAGTTACTGTTCGTAAATTGCTGGATTGCTGGCAGTAGTCGTTGAAGTCCGTAATATGCGTGGTTACATTCCCAGAACACTCTCACATCACTTTATAATAATATTCATAATACACATTCATAATATTACTCATACGCGCAGTCCTAATGGAAAATTCCATTCCTTTTACCAATTTCACAATCTGATGAAATCATCTTGTTTACCAATTTCACAATATGATGAAATCATCTTGTTTACCAATTTCACAATATGATGAAATCATCTTGTTTACCCTTTAAACATTCTTATGTTGTTTACCATTCTGATCCAAAGACATGTTCTAACATGAATTACAATTATCATATTTTGCGATCTAAGAGATCAACATGTTTACTCCGTAAATTCAAAACAAGATCAAAGTCCAAAAGCTAACAAAGAAGTTGGACAGCACACAAATAGTATATAAGCAGTATGCAAAGCTTCAGTTCAGTTCAGTTCTATTCAACCGTTCAGTACATCATTTGTATCCAGAAATAAAGTTTAAGTTTAACTTGCAATTTAAGAATTCAGTTCTAAGTTCTCAGTTTAATTAAGTGCTAATAAATAAAAAGTTGTTTTAGAAATTAAAATACTTGTGTTTAATTTAGTTGTGGTGTTTTCATTCGAAAACACAAAATATATTTTTTTTAAAATAAATACGAATCGGAAACGAAACTGGCGCAGTCGGTAGGATCCTGAAAGATAAAGATATCTTACTTTATTTAAAGTTTAATTCAGGGTCGTCCTTTAACAAATTAAAATAGTTTGCCGGTAAAGTGAAATTACAAAACGGTATTAGAGGACAACAAACAATAAAAAAAAAAATATATACATTCATTAAAGTGAAAAACATATTGAACCAGATCTTTAAAAGACAATTTCACAAAATCTCGTAGAGGGAATGTTTGACTGGAAACAATTAAATTAAAAAATTTTAATGCAACCAGAAGAAATAAAGCTTCAAAAGGGAGCAGACGCGCACTACAATTAGAAGAACTACACATAGAACCGAATTCAGAAAGTTGGATAGACGACGAAGCAACAATTGATTTTAAAGAGCATTTTAAAGCAATTCAAGAAAAATTAAGAAGACAACAGCTTCGAGAAAATAAAATTAAATAAAAGTGAAATAAAAGAAAAGAAGGAAGAACAACTTTACGTGGCATAAAATATCCAAGTCGAAAGCCCCAACGTGTTCCGAAAAATAGATGAAGAAATTCAGACCATACAACATACCAGCTGCATAAAAATTTGACAGAAAAGAAAGTGATAACTCAGCCATAGAATCAACACAATCAACAGATCCAGCAGTGATCCAGCAACTAAAGGAAGTACCAATTGAAGAAAATCTCCAGCAACAAACAAATTCAAAAAATATGGTAACAATGGCAACTATAACTATTGATCCATTAAAATTAGTGAAGAACTTACCATACTTCAACGGTAAAACATGTAATTTAATTATATTTATAAAAAAGTCAGACTTTATAATGAGAACAGTCATTTTACACAATGAACCCGCAAAAGAATTTATAGTTAGTGAAATAAAATCTAAAATCACAGATTATGCATTAGAAGTAATATTACGGGGTGGTGACCCAAATAGTTGGCAAGAAGTAAAGAATATATTAGTTAGAAATTTCGGAGAAAAAAAATCCTTTTTAAAATTAAAAGAACAAGCAGATAGAGTTTATACTAAGAATATAACTCAGCTTTATAATTCATATTCAGACATTCTTTGTAGATTAAATAATAAATATTATCTGCGAAAAAATTCCAACAAATGCTAGTTCAATTATAATTAATCATAACATAAAAACTTTAAGTGAAGCTTTTTATAAATTAGAAGCCTGTCATTGGACAAAGGAAGAAAATAATAATAATAATTTTCGAAGTTTTAGAAATAACAATAATAATTTTAATGACAAAAATTATAAACAAAATAATAACCATAATACAAATCAAAGAAATAATAGGGATTATAAAAACGAACCAAGAAATTCAAATAACAATAGGAATTTCAATAACAAAGGCCAGAACTTTTATAGAAACAATAATCAAAACTATAGGAACCAAAATGAACAAAATTATAGGCAACCAAACAGAAGTGGAAATTTTTCTAATAATAATCGTAACCCATTTGCTACACAAAATAAAAGAAATGGTCCAGAACCAATGGAAGTAGATCACCTTACTCAAAATACAGCAAATTTTCAAACAGCTGCCTCAACATACCATTACCCTGCATAGATGTTCATATTCTTAATAAAAAACTTAGATTTTTACTAGACACAGGAGCAGCAACATCTATTTTAAAAGAAAATATATTCCCAAGACATTTTGAAAGTAAATTAGACAAACCAATTACTATTAAGGCTATATATAATGAAAAATAAGTAAATACTAAAATAATTTTACCATTACCAATCGAATTTAATAAAAGAGAATCAACCATGGAATTTTTAATATCTCCGATTACCAACTGTTCATTTGACGGAGTTTTAGGAAATAATATCCTTATACCATTAGAAGCCGAAATATCATATTATACTCATACATTGAAAATTAAAAATACTAATATCCCATTGCTCACAAAACCCAAGGAATACTTTTTAGATAGTTACATTCAAGAATTATCAAATACACAAATAAATTTATGTGGTATTGATTTAGCTTTACAAGACTTAACCGACAAATTAACTAAACCTTATATGAACAGAGAAAAAAAGATAGCCCTAAATCAAATATTAAAAAATAATAAACAATTATTAAATAGAGAAGGAGACATTTTAACTAACGTAAAAGAAGTAACCCATAAAATTGAAACTAAAAGTGATAAACCAATATGCTCACGTCTATATAGATATCCAGAAGTACATATAAAAGAAGTCGATAAACAAATAATCGAAATGCTAGAACAAGGCATAATAAAAGAAAGCCACAGTCCATACAATGCTCCTATCTGGGTCGTTCCCAAAAAGATAGACAATTCAGGACTTAAAAAAAGGCGAATTGTTATAGATTATAGAAAACTTAACGAGATAACCGTGGAAGACAAGTTTCCTATTCCAAACATTGAAGACATTTTTAGTAAATTGGGAAGAGCCCAATATTTTACCACTCTTGATTTAGCGAAAGGCTTTCACCAGATATTGGTGAATCCTAAAGACAACTACAAAACTGCTTTCTCAACAGCAAACGGTCATTAAGAATTTAATCGGATGCCATTTGGACTAAAAAATGCCCCCGCTACTTTTCAGCGAATGATTAATCACGTCTTAGAAGAACTTGTAGGAAAAATATGTGTTGTCTATTTAGATGACATTCTCATATTCAGTACATCATTAGAGGAACATATTTGCTCAATTAATAAAGTATTTAGAAAACTTAACCAACACAACTTAAAAATACAAATAGATAAATGTAAATTTCTTAGCAAAGAAACAGAATATGCACGGAGCAGAGGTATAACACACACGCAAACCTCTATCACCTCTGCGACATATGTAAAGCAAACACAGTTTTTCTCTGCCTCTGTGCGTTTCGACATATCTTGGACAGCTTTAGGGCACGTAATTACTACAAACGGAATAAAGCCAAACCCAGAAAAAATAACAGCAATCGAAAAGATACCTATTCCTTGTACAACAAAACAAATAAAATCTTTTCTAGGTCTAACAGGTTATTACAGAAACTTTATTAAAGATTATTCAAAGGTAGCAGTTCGTATGACTAAATATCTTAAGAAAGGAACAAAGATAAACATTAAAGACCCAGAATATATAACAGCTTTTGAAGAACTTAAATTACTCATATCTAATGACCCCGTTCTTAAATATCCTGACTATACAAAGGAATTCGTTTTAACAACTGATGCATCAAATTATGCAATCGGATCAGTTCTTTCACAATCAAATCACACATTATGCTATGCATCTCGCACACTCAATGAACATGAACGCAGATATAGCACTATTGAAAAGGAGTTATTAAGTATTGTTTGGTCAACAAAATATTTCAGACCATATCTTTACGGTCGCAAATTTAAAATACAAACTGACCATACCCTTTAGTTTGGTTAAGTAACCTTAAAGAACCAAATTCAAAACTCCAAAGATGGAAAATTAGTTTAAATGAATATGATTTTGATATCGAATATTTAAAAGGAAAAGAAAATCGCGTAGCAGATTATCTTAGTAGACTCGAAGTAAACGCAGTCAATGGAAACGAAGATTCATCGTTAGCCACAAATCATAGTGGAATAGAAGAAAGAAATGATCACATAGGAATTTCAGAATTACCTACAAATATTTTCAAGCATCAAAGTTATAGAGTCAGAAGGTAAAGGTAAAAATATAAAAAATTTATATACAGGTATAAGAAGACTAACTATTAAATCAAAAGATGTAGGCGAACATTTTACTGAAGCATTAAGGGAATTTTTACCCGATCACGGAAAAGTGGCAGTATATTGTCCAAGTGATACTTTATTTTACAAAATTCAGGAAAAATATGTTGCGCTTTATAGCAATCAAAGTAAACTAATATTACTAAGATGCACTACTCTTTTAAAAGATTTAAGTAATGCAAATGATGCGTTGAATCTCATTCAAAGGATTCATGAACAATTTAATCACAGAGGAATACAAGAAACATATCTTGAAATTAAAAGTGAATACTATTTTCCAAAATTAAGAGAATTAATTAGAAGTTACATTAACAATTGTACTGTATGTCAAACAGCAAAACATGATAGAAGTCCAGAAAAAATAAAATTTGAAATAAGCAAAACTGCACTTAAGCCAAATGAGCTTATACACATGGACATTTATATTCCAAGTAAAGATATTTACTTTTATAACAATTATAGACAAATTCACTAAACATTTGACAGCCTTTCCCCTAGGTAGTAGAAACACTCATAAAATTATTGAGCAACTTAAGCTTAGAATTTCTATATTAGGCAAACCTCAAGAAATAGTATGCGATAATGAATTTAGTAGTCTAGCATTTAAAGAATATTGCAATGAAGAAGGTATTAAAATAAAACTCATAACCCCAAATCATAAGACAGGAAACTCAGATGTAGAAAGAGTGCATGGTACACTAAATGAACATATAAGAATATATAAAGCACAAGAAGAGAAAAAGAACATATTAAACTTGAGAGAAAAAATAGTAAAACAGTTAGCATATACAATTGTACAATACATTCAACAACATTAAGAAAACCTATAGATTTTATTCAAAACAAAATAAAAGTAGAAGAAATAGAAGAGATAGGAAAAAGGGAGGATTCAAAAAATTAAAGAAGACAATATTAATAAAAGAAATCAAAATAAAACTGATTTTATTTATACCAAACGATCAAGGACTTGAAGTCGAAATATCAAAATATAACTACATCAGTTGTAATGAAACATTATATGAAAACAATGAAATAAAATATGTAAAACATTTAAAGAGGAGTCCAATATGAATCCAAAACCTTTATAAAACAAAATATGAAAATTGTAAAATAAGATCAAATAAAGTTCAAGAATTAATAGAATTAGAAGATGGACTTATTTTAACAAAAAACCTATTAGAAACAAGCTTAAAAGAATATTGTAATAATATTGATTATAAAATTGTTAAAAATAACCTAATGCATTTTAAAGATTGTAACATTAAAATAAATACAACTTAAGCTTTACAAAAACTAATGTAACATTAGAAGAGATAAATATAAATCAAATTGAAAATTTAAAAGAATTGCAAGCTGCAAGATACCAAAACAATGTAAAACATATTATATCATATACAAGTATCACAATCATAATTATTATAATTGCAATTCTATTATTATATTATACAAGTCGAAAAACCCAAAAAATTAGAATTGAAAATATAATTATAAATACTCAGGAGAGCATCAAACTTAAGGAGGGAGGGGTTACATTCCCAGAACACTCTCACATCACTTTTTTAATATTATTCAAAATACACATTCATAATATTACTCATACGCGCAGTCCTAATGGAAAATTCCATTCCTTTTACCAATTTCACAATATGATGAAATCATCTTGTTTACCCTTTACACATTCTTAAGTTGTTTACCATTCTGATCCAAAGACATGTTCTAACATGAATTACAATTATCATATTTTGCGATCTAAGAGATCAACATGTTTACTCCGTAAATTCAAAACAAGATCAAAGTCCAAAAGCTAACAAAGAAGTTGGACAGTACACACATAGTATATAAGCAGTATGCAAAGCTTCAGTTCAGTTCTATTCAACCGTTCAGTACTTCAGTTGTATCCAGAAATACAGTTTAAGTTTAACTTGCAATTTAAGAATTCAGTTCTAAGTTCTCAGTTTAATTAAGTGCTAATAAATAAAAAGTTGTTTTAGAAATTAAAATACTTGTGTTTAATTTACTTGTGGTGTTTTCATTCGAAAACACAAAATATATTTTTTTTAAAATAAATAGGAATCGGAAACGAAACTGCATGGCGATGGAAATTAGATCGGAGGTCAAATTTAAAGAGGTTTCGACAAAGAACTCCAAGTCGAAATATTTAATGGAAGCGTCTCCCAACCGATGAATGTGAAGACCTGGAGTGAGTGGGTGAACTTGGAGTAGTGAGAGCGAGCCAACATAAAATTACTCGAGTTGTGCGATTTTTCTAACGATTACTTCTGCGTAGTGCAGGCTCCTCCTGGCTCCTGGGTGTCTTCTGGGAACAGTGGGACCAAACGATTTGTAGCACGATACACGACCTCGCGTTTGGTTGTCTTCACGTCAGGGATGTCTCCCTTACTGTCGGGATAGCTTTCAATAATTCGGCCCATTTTCCAATCTGCGGGAGTAACACTTGGTTCTTGAAGTAATATCACATCTCCGATGCCGAGTGTTCGGGAAGGGAACTTTCATTTATTTCTCTTTTTTTGGAACCGTTCCCAAAATTGTTGTTGAAGTTGTTGTACTTGTAGCCAGCGTTGTGTGATCGGAACAGCAGTTGGCGGACCTGCATCGACTACGGAGTTCTTAAAGTTGCGTTGCGTGATGAAATGGAATGGTGTAAGGGCGGGTGGGTCTTCTGCTTCTGATGGCTCTGGATATAATGGTCTGCTATTTAGGATACCTTCGATGCGACATAATAGCGAGTTAAATTCTTCATAGTTCAGATTAGTTGTACTAGACATTTTCTTCATAAGATGTTTCATTGACTTAACGGCTGCTTCCCATAGTCCACCGAAGTTAGGGCTGTAGGGCGGGCTGAATTTCAATACAATCTCTTGGATAGCCATTCGGTCCTTACTGTCTGTGGTTATCTTGCTATATTCTTTGTTTATCCTCTTCTTTGCTCCGATAAAGTTCGTACCATTGTCAGGGAGAACCAAGGAAGGCCAGCAACGATGGCTACGAGGAACATTTATGTGCTTAGATCCAAACTAATTTTAAAGTGAACAGCTTTTGTAACTTAACAGACAAAGACTGCCACCCAAACATTGATGATTTTGTCGAACCGAATTGCGCGAATTTTATGTGGAAGGGACCGCATAAATCTACCCCGATTTTACTGAACGCTGGTTCAATCCATTCCCAAGGGATTGGGACGATGTAGCGGCCGTCTTTAGTTCGAGAGTGGTTTTCAATGAATAATTTTTCGCAGTACGAACTCTCAACTTTACAGATGTCTTCTTTGGTAATTGGCATGTCCCAGAAATTCCTTAGGTTTGACTCGAACTCTGATAGTGTAGTAAAGGTTGAGATTCGTTTTCCACTACCGTTTTCCGGGTATCCAGATACGATCCACCCACCAAGAAATGTGTTTTGCAGTAATAATCCTTCCTACTTCTCCCCCTACCTGGACGTAACACTGTTGAATATACTGGTCCACCCAATAGCAAAGCGGATCTGCATGCATGCATGCTGGGAAGCGAACCGGATATTCGTTTGACCACGAGTTCTTTTATGTTTATGAATGGTTGATCTGGATTATCGAGTTTTAGTTTTATATTGGCAACAGAGCGGGCTGTCCCAATCTCCCCTCCTACTCCCATAACTTTGACAAGTGTTCTTTTTTTAAGCAATCGTAACTTCTGCACCAAATCTTCGGATATGTAATTGGCTTGGCTGCTGTGATACAGCAAGCTACAAACTGGAATATTGTCATCGTTAACTAAAAGCGTCGCAATAGCTGTCCTACCTAACACTCGCAGACGCATCGGACTCATTTTGGCACAGGTAAGTGCTACTCGTCGATGGAAGGTTAGCCGTGGAATTTGGTTGCGGATGCATTTCCGTAATATGAGGTCCTTGACAGGTTCTGCATTTTAAATACTCTCTTGATTTGCAAGGAGAGCGATAGCTATGTGGTAACATAGCATGTACCACATGTAACATAGCTGTACTCGAACAGCGGTTACAGACGTTTTCCGGTGATTATTCAATCGCAACCAATGGTTTCTCACTATCACAGATTCTTTTGCACAGATATTGTTCATCAAGCGTGGATACTGCTGACAGCAATACCATCAAAACAAAGTCATCATCATTGTTTTTTTTATATATTTTTATTTTTTATTTTATTATTATCTTATTTTACGTATATTTTCATCATCTTGACGTGTTCGGTATTTTTACTTTGTAAAATGAACTCTTATTTTGAAATTCATTTCACAAATATTCGCGGCATTAAAAGTAATTTCAACTCGATCGTAGCACATCTTGACGCGAATAAACCTGCGGTTCTAAGTTTATGTGAAACGCAGGCCTCTTATATGGGTACCCCAAATGATTTTCAATGTCCGGGGTATTCTCGTATCGACTGCTTGGTTCCTCATCGTGGTGTTATTTTATTTATACGAGAAGACATCAGTTTTAGTGTACCTAATTTTAATATTCTAAACAGTAATCCTATGTTCAATACGATATGGATTGAAATTGTAATTTCAAACCATTCGATGTTTATTTGTTCCCTTTATCTTAGTCCAAATTTGTCATCTGATGACACTAATATTGAGTTTAATTACTTATCAGCATCACATCAGAATTGGTAGTCTTGGGTGATTTTAATGTCCACAATGATTCATGGTTGACCTATTCGAATGGTAGAGATCGATCTGGTGAAACCGCTGAACTATTTTCAAATGTTAATTTTTTACCCAACTCGTTGATAAGCCAACTAGGTATCCCGATACTACTGGTCAATCACCTCACCTTTTAGATTTATTTCTTACTACTATGCCAGATAAATATTCAATTGATGTATCTGCTCCATTAGGTCTTTGTGACCATGCTTTGGTAGTAGCCAAATTTTCAATAACACCAGCCCTTGTAGAGCCTACAAGTAAAAGGCTACTCTGGCACTATAAAAATGCTAACTGGGAGCTCCTGAACTAATTTTATAGCTCATTTGATAGGTCAACCTGTTTTTCCAGCAATAATGCTGATGAAGAATCACAACTAATCACATCAACCATTTTGCTAGGAATGAAAAATTGCATTCCTTCTTCATTTAAAAAGAAAAATACTCATAAAAATAAATGGTTTAACGAACATTGCAGGTCAGCAGTCGCGTGTAAAAAAGCAGCCCATTTGGACTACGTTAATTGCACTTCTGAAGAAAACCTTGTAACGTTTCGAATAGGTAGAAATAGATCAAATGCTATATTGAAAAGATCCAAAATAATATATGACCTTAAGATTCGAGATAGCATGCGAAAAATTTTGGATTCTGATTCAAACAGTCGAAGCTGCATTGGTTAAAAGAAACTTTGCAGATAATACTTCGTCTATTCCTTCTTTATTTCATAATGGTATTCATTATAGAACGAAAATTGAGAAAGCTAATCTATTAACTTCTCATTTCGCTGGTGCATCTACTCTTCCTTTAACTAATCAAAGCCCCCAATTCTCCCGAATCTAGGCCCAGGTATGTCTAAAATCTATTTTCGGAAACGGGTTGTTTCAAAGATTCTGAAAGAACTTGACCCCAATAAAGCGACTGGCACCGACGGTATTCCGCCATTAGTATTGAAAAGTTGTCATCTTACTTTGGCAAAACCGCTTAGCAAATTGTTTCATCTCTCAATGAAGACAGGTGTTTTTCCATCATTTTGGAAAATAGCAAATATTCAACCCGTTCCGAAAAAAGGTGATAAATCGGCACCTAAGAACTACCGTCCTATTGCTTTGTTGTCGGTTCTATCGAAGGTAATGGAATCTATCGTTAATTTCAGACTAATGAACTATCTGGATTCGAATGTTCTTTGATCCGATGTGTAGTATGGATTTCGTAAAAACCGCTCTTCAGGTGAACTAATGACGTGCATGACTCATTTTTTGGAGCGAAGCATTGAAAACCTAGGTGAATCAAGCGTTGTTTCCTTAGATATTGCTAAAGCTTTTGATAGAGTATGGCATGATTGTCTTACTAATAAGATTCGTGCGCTGAACTTACACTCCTCTCTCATTACATGGATTGAGAATTATTTATAGAACCGTAAAATAAAAGTTATATTAAATGGTATATCTTCAGATTCACATGAGATCAATGCTGGCGTGCCTCATGGATCATCCTTGTCTCCCACACTCTTCTTGATATATATCAACGACCTGTTGTCTTCTACAACCTGTGATATCCATTCATTTGCTGATGATACAACACAATCGGCTTCCATTGAGTTTGTCAGTCAAAAAGAATGCAATTCTCGCTTGAATGGTTCGCGTGAATTCATGAATTTGACTATTCTGTCTAATATTCAAATCATTCTTGATTGGGGCATTTCTAACAGAGTAGACTTTAACCCAAATAAATTCCAGTCTTGCCTTTTTTCTCAGAAGACAACTCAATATTATGTTCCACCTGTTATTAATGGTACCCCTATTGCGAGATCTGATTCACTTAAGTTGTTAGGTTTAAAAGTATCATGTGATCTTTCCTGGAAAGAACATATTTATGAAATTTCAAAAAGAGCTAGCCAATGTTTGGGCTTCATAAGACGTTGTAACTTCTACTTCACTCCCTCTGAAGTATTAAGATTATATAAATCTTATGTTAGACCAATTTTAGAATTTAATTCATATGTGTGGGGTGGGGCATTTGGTTCATCTTGATGGTGTTCAAAATAGAGTTATCCGTTTGATAAACGATGTAACCATTACTTCGTCTCTTGATACTTTGGAGCACAGACGAAATGTAGGAGCTTTATCTGTTTTCTATAAATTTTACAACGGTAAATGTTCTTTAGAAACCCGTTCTCTAGTTCCAGGGCCTTTTCTCAGTAACGTAAACACTCGTATTAGGTTCAATCAACATAGATTTGCCTTAAAACTTTTTTCATGTAGAACCCAACACTTTAAACCCTCCTTTTTTCCGAGAGTCTCTTCGATGTGGAATCAATTGGTCGAGCACGTGTTTCCCGAATCTTACAATCTGCAGGCGTTCAAATTAGCCGTTAACAACTTCTTAAAGGATGATGGATAAAGTTTTAATAAGTTGTTTCTTAATATAAAAAAAAAAAAAAAAAAAAATGTATCAGTATTTTGTAAATTATTTTTATAGTTTGTAATATTTTCTTGGTCAAGGTTTTTTGTAGTTTTCCCTGATAAAAGTATTTGGACTCGCGTCGTTCTAAATTCGTGTTCGTTTTTCGTATTGCTTTTTCAATAATTCAGGGAGAATTCTGAGAAAATAAATTGAAACGTTCGGTCCAATGTTGACCAGGCAATCGAATAGTTGTCTTCAGTCAAGTCCAAATCGGTAATTGCTTCCAATGCTTTTCCAGGGATATTCCTGTTGCATTAGCGTGCATGTGCAGTACATACTTCTAATTTGCACATGCACGATGTGTTTGAGTTTAAATGTTTTATGCTAGTAAGAGTAAAGTTAAATCTAGTGAAAACGCTAATTCTACCTTGTTTGGTTGTGAGATCTTTGCGGATATGGACAGGGCATCATTCTATACACTTAAAGTCGCTGCTAACTCAGTATTCATTGAAATTTCATCATTGAAAGACTAACGCCTCAACAACGTTTACAAATCGTACAATTATATTACGAAAATCGACGCTCTGTGAAAAGTGTTCATCGCGCGCTCAGGCCAACATATGGTGTACATTTTTATGCCCATTTTTGGGTTAATGGCTTCGTCAATAAGCAAAATTGCCGCATTTGGGCTGAAGAGCAACCCGAAGCAATTCACGAACTGCCATTACGTCCATTGAAAACTACCGTTTGGTGCGTCCTATGGGCTGGAGGAATTATAGGCCCATATTTTTTTCCAAGACGAGGCTGGCGCCAATGTAACAGTGAATGGCGAACGCTAACACGCCATGATAAACGACTTTTTGATGCCGGAAATTGAAGCCCGTGATCTCCACTACATTTGGTTCCAACAAGACGGCGCTACATCCCATACAGCACGTGACACAATGGATTTACTGCGTCCTTGTTTCGGTGAGCAATTGATCTCGTTTCGGAGATGTAATATCACAACTTTGGACTTTTTTTGTGAGGGTATGTAAAGTCTAAATGTTTTGTGAATAAACCAGCTACGATTGAGGCATTGAAAGCCAACATTACTCAAGTTATTCGCGAGATACCGACCGAAGTCCTCGAGCGAGTCATTCAAAATTGGTGTTTACGGATGGCCGAATTACGGCGCAGTTGCGGCTAACATTTGAAAGGGCTTATCTTTAAAAAATAAATGTCTAAACAAAAATTATAAATATTGCCCAATCAATTTGAATTTTTGTTTTTTTATTTCAATTTAAAATCTGATGCCTCTAAATTGATCACCCTTTATTTATATATATCTTAATATATATATAAAAATGTTCGTTCCGGGTACGTCATTCTAAAACTCAAGAATGAAACGATTGACTCCAAATTTAGACAATATGTTAGTTTAGTCTTGGGGAAGGTTTCTCTAAAGTTTAATCCCGATAGGTGGCGCTTTAGTCGTGATATTTTAATTTTTCGTATTTATGGTACAATTTGGCTGAAATTCACAAAATTAATTTCTTAAATAAAAATAAGTTTGCAGATAAAATTTTGACAGGGGCTGTTGATGACGGGGAATGTTGATGATTTTTTTGGCGGGGGTCGTGGTGGGGGAGGAATCGGGCGATGGGGTTAAGTCTTGGAAGCTACGGGTATTGATTGGGGTGATGGATGGTAATCGGTGTGGTGGGTGGTCGAAGGGGACGGAATCGTTAGTGTGGTGGACGCTGGGGAGTGGGTCAGTGGATAGTAAATGGGCAGTGGGGTTATAATGATTGATCAATTTAGAGGTATCGGATATTAAATTGAAATAAAACAACAAAAATTCAAATTGATTGGGCAATCTTTATTATTTTTGTTTAGAACCATTCATGACATTTATTTTTTTTGAAGATAATCCCTTTCAAATGTTGGCCGCAACTGCGCCGTAATTCGGTCATCCGTAAACATCACTTTTGAATGTCTCGATGGAGGACTTCGGTCAGTATCTTGCGAATAACTTGAGTAATTTTGGCTTTCAACGCTTCAATCGTAGCTGGTTTATCCACAAAACATTTAGACTTTACATACCCCCACAAAAAAAGTCCAAAGGTGTGATATCACACGATCTTGGTGGCCAATCCACCGGTCCAAAACGAGAGATCAATTGCTCACCGAAACGAGGACGCAGTATATCTATTGTGTCACGGGCTGAATGGGATGTAGCGCCGTCTTGTTGGAACCAAATGTCGTGGAGAGCACGGGCTTCAATTCCCGGCATCAAAAAGTCATTTATAATGGCGCGATAGCGTTCGCCATTTACTGTTACATTGGCTCCAGCCTCGTCTTTGAAGAAATATGGGCCGATGATTCCTCCAGCCCATAGGACGCACCAAACGGTAGTTTTCAATGGATGTAATGGCAGTTCGTGAATGGCTTCGGGTTGCTCTTCAGCCCAATACGGCAATTTTGCTTATTGACGAAGCCATTAAGCCAAAAATGGGCCTCATCGCTGAACAAAATTCGGGTCCCAAAATACGAATCTTAGGCGAGTTTTTTAAGAGCCCAACGACTGAAAGTATGACGCTTTGGAAGGTTGGCCGGCTTCAATTCTTGGATTAGCTGTATTGTATACGCTCTTAAACCAAGATCTCTGCGTAAAATCGCCCAAGTAGTGCCTTAAGATAGGCCAAGTTGTTGAGAACGGCGCCGAATCGATTCTTCAGGGTTTTCGGCAAAACCCTTACTTACAGCCGCAATATTCTCTTTCGGGCTGTACGTGGTCTAATCGGTCGAGTATCATCCAATAATGTAAAATTATTCTCAAGTTTGCCGATGGTATGCCGAATAGTGCGTTAGGTCGGACGATTATGTACACCATAAGTCGGCCTGAGCGCTCTGAACACTTTTCACAGAGCGTCGATTTTCGTAATACAATTGTACGATTTGTAAACGTTGTTGAGGCGTTAGTCTTTCCATGAGAAATGTCAATGAATCCAAATAAAATTATGTATTTAGTTTGACAGTAGTCACGCGTGACATGTCAAAAAAATCCTATTGGAAAAAGTACCTCCAATCTGATCACCCTTTATGTGGGAGGCTATTGATGTAAGGGAGTAATGAGATAGTGATTTGGAGAAGGCGTGGAGTGGTGGTTATGGGGACCGATGGGGGAAATGGGTGGGTTATGAAGCCACGAGCAACACCGGGCACTTCAGCTAGTGTTATTTATAATATTAAAAAATTTACAAATGGTGGTGGTGATCCCGGAATGAAATGAAAATTTTATATAATTCAAAATAGATTTTATTTTTCTCATCATTTTGGGGGGAAACTTGTCGTCACAGACTAAGGATGTAAATCTGATTATTTTGGATTTACTTTACTATAATCACCGTCTTGATGATTACGGTTTAACCGGTCTTAGTGATGCATTTTGTACACTATGGATTTACTTTACTTTAATCACTGTCCCTGCTCGGGCGCCAATTAAAAAATCAAGTTACATCAACAACGAATTTATTTTGATTTAATTTAATTTATTTACATTAAATAAATTTGGGTACAAAAATTCATGTACGTCGTCGTTGGATGTCGGGGATGAACTACCTGCTGCTTCGTCTTCGTGTGTGAAGAAACGTCGGTTTGTGTGTTAGGGGTGGGTAGCGATAAGCGATCGCTTGTAAATTTGGATCTTTATGGTTGGGTCAACACTTGATATTTTGCTACGGCGAGAGGAACAATCCTCTATAACTCCACTCAGACGATATTGACATCATTGGTAAAAACCCAAGATCCAAGATCATCCAAATGGAGCAAGTTGCACATAAATAAGAGCAAAACAAAGTACATCGTGGCCACGTTTAAAAAAGTGGAGCGCGTACTGCCGTCCTTTAACTATCTTGGATCAACTGTAGCAGCCGATACCAGCATGGAATCTAAAATACGCGCACGCTTGCTTAAAGCCAACATATCCTACTTTAGTCTACCAAACCATTCAAATCCAGGAATTTAACTATAACAACCAAGCTGCTCTTGTATAAGACAATAGTCATAACAGTACTTACATATGGATCCGAAACTAACGAAATTAACGAGCGTTACCGTATCGTGAAGAGATCGCGATCGTGAAGAGCTCGCCTAGCTCGCATGAGCGAAGAGGATCCTGCTCGGAACGTCCTTTACGGTAGGATTTATGGAACATAAAAGCGAGGCCGGCCAAGCCTACACTGGAAGAATGGCGTACACGCACCGAGTTTAGGGATGCAAAACTGCAAAAATCGGGTCAAAATCGGGACCGGTAGAGAGATTTTTTGTGGGTGGTCAGGCACGGACCGCAGTTGTAGAGATTTGTGGAAAAGTATTAAGGTTTAAAATATATCACACAGATCGACAGCCGGTTTGGGAACATCGGTTGGTATGAAAAGATCAAACTTAAGGTTATTGATAAGTGCTCTAACCGCCCTAATGGCGTGATGGCATAATTCCAGCCGAGCTACAAAGGACATCGGATATTATCCTTCCTTTGCTGGAAACAATTCTAAAGAGATGTCTCCATCTGGTCCATATTCCCGTTTTATGAAGAGAATTAAACATGGTCTTCATTTCAATTTCAACCCATATTACGCGACACGCTTCACACGCGGAATATAAAAAAAGTTATTTTAGACTAAGGCACTCACAAAATTTCAGATCACTAAGTCGTGTGGAAGGTAGTTAAAAAGGACTTCAAAGTAGCCGAAAATGCAGACAAAAAGAGGGCAAGTCAAGTTGTATGAAAGTTTTTAAAAATACCGTTTATTTAAAAAAAATTGGTTTGATTAGGTACCCACCTCGGTAGATTTAAATCAAAAAACTTTGTCTGTGTGATTAAGGGTATCTTAAGGTGGGTCTTGAAGTGTCTTCGTGGTCAGTTTGATGGTGTTAGTGTGACGGGGACAGTGTAGTGGGGCAGCCGGGCAACGCTGGGTATTTCCGCTAGTTAATTTATATTTAATTAGGAGTTTTTCCTTTTAAAGCGCGTTTTTGAAAATTGCATCATGGTAGTTTATATGATACCGTTTTTCCGATGCAAAAACAGGGTTTATATAGCGGTGGAACGGTTAGGGCTTTCAAACACCCATCTGCTGATAACCCTCATTGAACAGACCTCGAAAAGCGTGATCTTGTTTGGGGAAGGCGCCCCCTTTATGAGGCAGGTTTTATGGATTTTTTTTTGTAGTAGTTCTCTGTAACCTTCTTCCTTCGGCTTAATTTTACAACGTTAATAGACGGCAGAAGGTACAATTGTACCTTCATGTATTTTGTATGAAAATTTTTGCTGAAAATACAATTGTATACGATAAATGGATAATATTTAGTAATGACATCATATACAGAGACCACAACCCACGGACTAGAATAAAATATCAGCGATGAAAGTGCCTGAAAGATCTTGTCAATCAGCTATGTATGCCTGTTATTAAAGCTCGTAGTAAAAACTGAATGTTCATAAGAAATCATTTCGTTGCTTGAACAACGATTTGTGGTAAGACCAGAAGCAACAGTTGTGGCTCATGTACCTCATGGTAGTCATGGAGCTTCTGCTGTCGTTGATAGTTGCTATATATGTCGAGAGATGAAAAAAAACAACGTAAGAATAGAAATTCCTGTTTGCGATGAACACACTTATGTTCGTTATTCGACCGTAATTTAAGTTTGAACTTTATTGAGGTTCCTTTGTCAAAGAGTATAACCTAATCATTAAATCATGAAGAGTAGAATTCTTCACTTCAGTATTCATCACTTCAGATAAATGTCAATGATACTCATCTGAAGCAAGTACACGAACAGAACTTACTTCAGTTGTCCAATTTCGCCCAATTTTTAACTGAAGTGAAGAGTTGTCAATCGAACAGTCTCTTCACTTCTATTCTTTCAGCTACTAATTCAGTCCAATCGAACGTTATTGAATACGTCATTAGCGTGTGTGGTTTGCCTTAATTCCCTCCAATACCTGTGAAAAAGAAAATTTTAAAAATTTAAATTATATATAAATTTTTTCGCTGTACCGTTATTTCTTGCGAAATACTTTGGTTTTTTCTGTTGGTGTATAAATCACTATGCAGAAAAACAGTTGCTCGATGCATTAGCCGCGCTCGCTTGTGTAAGAAGTGTTCTTTTTTATAATAAAAAGGGTAACTGGTTTTGTTTCTTATATATCAAAGATGTATGTAAACTAACAAAGCTAATGAAATTACTTTTTATTTGTTCTTGTGGTGCTTGAAAGTTCTGGTGTTGCGAAAACGCAACGGGATTATTAACGTATAAAAATCATAATACTGATATTTTATTTAAGGAAAAAGCCATTGACGTTAGCTACGATTTTGGATGAGCTTGAGTTACTTGAGCAAGAAAATGAAGCTCCCGAAAATATATATTTATTCTCTCCAAACGATGTTGGCGGATGTCAATTTTAACGAATATTGGACAAATAGAGCAAATTCAGCGAAATGAAAATGAAGAAGATTTAGCTCTAGGGAGATTGTTTTACAAATTCAAAGCTTGGGAAGGGCCATTGTTACCTCCACTAACATTAAGTTCGGCAAGATCCAGTTCAAAGTTTTTGAACATTTCCTAAAACAGGGTATTATGCATACAATACTGATTTTAACAAATTTATATGCAGCGGGAAAAAATAAAGAAAAAAAAGGTAACGGAAAAGTAAATCTATGTTTTCTTTGGAATTGTGATTCTTTCCGGATACGGTCCCGTTGCCTCGGAAAATTTTTTTTTGGGTAGATTGAACACCCACAATAAAAAACATCAATGCGTAGGAATAGATTCCATGTTATATTAGCAAACATTCATGTTTTTGATATCAATAATCTTGATGCCAATGACAAAATGTCAAAATGACAAAAATGTCAGTAGACCACTAGCAGATTATTTGAATAAAATGTTTTCAGACGCCCATAGACGAAAGTGACTGGTTCAAACACTATAAACTAGCTTCGAAAGTAGCCTTTACACATTCTAATGATTTAACATAAAAAAAACTTTGTTATTTACTGTAGTCACAGCGAACACACATTCCCAGAGTAATTTTGCATTGCGCATAACCGGCTTAGCAGAAAAACCGGTTTTGGTTGTGTGAAAAATAGCGTACATTGCTCGCAGAAAAGTGCTCGTCGTGCTCGTTAAATTTCGCGCACTCGGCTACCCCCTCGTACTTCAAGCATCTGACTCGAACGATAAACTCCACTTTCCTCGCTCGTTATGTAATATACTATTTTTAAGTTTGCGCCTTTTGAAATGCAGTTTTTAGGTGATGAGTCTATATGATTCCATACATTGGAAGGAATCTCTGCAAGCAGTTTATGCGCTTGAAACCTGTAAGTTTTGGATACAAAGCTTGGGTGGCGGCAACACGACTTGGATATTGTGTTCAATTCGACGTATTTCAGTGGCGAAACTTAACGAGGACCCTTATGTTTTTCTTGGCGAGTTCGTGGTACTGAGTTTTGTAGAAATTATTAAGCGTTACTAAATTGACCTCCATTTCTTGTTTTTCTACGAAAATTTTTTTATCAGTCCTGATCCAACGAACAAGCCTACAAAACTGGCTTCCGGTGGTACTGGAACTCTAAGAGAAAACCGACTGAAAAATATTACGATATCAGATAAAAAAAACTTTCTCTAGAGTAGAATGAGGAAACTTCGAACCTTTTGTAGACAAAAATAATAAATTGATTCTAACGTGTTGGAAAGACAATCAAGTTGTTTCAATGCTGTCAAATGTGCATGGGATTTTTTCAATTGAAGCGGCTGTAAGATTCAACAGCAAAACAATATTAATATGTTCAGTTCCGCAACCTAATGTAAACAAGCAGTACAATCAATATATGGGCGGCGTTGACCAACTTGACAATAATGTGTCAACCTACATAATTTCAACTAGGAAAAAAATGGTATAGCCCAATATTAATGTGGATGATAGATGTTTCCGTTGGGCATGAATTAATCTAGAAACTTTGGAAGTAAGGTTTATTCAATAGAGTTTTCACACCAAATAGCGGAAGCTCTGCTTACAAAGTATGGTTGCAACTAAGGGAGGACGTCCTTCAAAACGAAAACTTATCTTCCCGCTGGTAATCATTTGATGGATAATTCGAACCAAAGGCTAAGAAGTCGGGATTGTGGATGCCAAACTTTAAAGCTATGCGCGACGTGTAATGTAGCACTTCATGATAAATGATTTGCAGCTTAATATTAAAACCTTACATAGTTTCTAATGTGTTTTTTATTTTTTTTTTTTTCAAAATTCATGAATAAATTCATAATAAATTCATTTAATAATCTTAAATATATTTGTATGTACTTGTTCCCAGCGTTGCGTTTACGCAACACCCCAAAAGTTCAGTTTAAATAACGGTAAAACCATTTTAACTTCATATGTTTTATTCAATGCTTAATATCATCCAATCATCATCACCTTTCAGCGTAGGCTTTGCCGGCCTCACTGTCATCTTCCATAAACCCTACCGCAAAGAAATTTCCGAGCAGGATCCTCTTCGCTCATGCGAGCTACGTGTCCTGCCCACCGGAGCCTACCGAGCTTAATTCTCTTCACGATGTCGACATCGCGGTAACGCTTTTAGATCTCATCTCGTCTCTGGAATCGTCCTTCACCACATACGGGGCCAACAATTCTCCATAAGACTTTTCTCTCGAACGCGGCTAAGAGGTCAGAATGCTTTTTGCTAAGCTCGGTCTCGGATCCATATGTTAGTACTGGTATGACAATTGTCTTATATACTAGCAGCTTGGATGTTATGGTTAAGTTCCTGGATTTGTAGAGTCTTGACAGACTATAGTAAGCTTTGTTGACTTTAAGCAACCGTGCGCGTATTACTGGTTTAATGGTATTATCGGCAGCTACAGTTGACCCGAGATAAAAAAGGATTGCACTACTTCAAATTCGCGCTCCACTATTTTAATTGAGGGGCCAATGTTGCATCTTCTAGTCGCAGACGTGGCCACCATGTACTTTGTTTTGCTCTCATCTGGATGCCTGCTCTATCTGGATTAAAGCTTCCTTTACAGCTCTTGGGTTTCACGTATTAATATAAAATAATATAAGTACTTCTAAAAAATTAAGTTACAATAATTGTACATATACTGCTTCTTAATAATAATATTTTGGCGCGACAGACCGTTGCGGTCCAAGGCCTTAACGCAAACATTTATGTTGTGCATGTATATATTTGCACACAAATGAAAGGGACCTACAATTTAATGCCGTATCTGAACGGCGAACGGTGATAAGTTATTACTCTCGGATGTTTTGTTGTAACTCGGTAGTAATACGAATGAGATAGAAACTAAATTATATTTTATTAGAACTTAACTTTATGAACTATAAATCAAGACTCTAACCTAATCGATATTTTATTAACAGTTAAATGAAATATAAATCAATACTGAAGGTCAAGACTTATTTGGTGAGAGGCATATAAAAGAAGGAGAGAGAGATAGAATAAAAGAAGAAGAACATAGATCTGGTTCTCCAAACTTTCCCCCCTTTAAAAACTGATGAAGTCATCCAAATATCGTGGTGGAATGCTAGCATTAGCTCGTTCGGTTCGTCTTGGAGCTTGTTCTTCTTAAACTTCTTCCTGTGCATCTACAAATTCGTCACTTTCGTTCAAGTTGTTGTCGATTGATTGATTGTTGTCTTCATCTCGTACTCGTTGAATTCGTGGCATGATGAAAGGTTCAATTTCTGTAATGTCGTCGTCGAACTCGGATATTTCTAACAGTTCATTAAACATGTTTTTGGAATAACGGCTCTTCAACTGATTCGCATGGGCTTAAATGATTCGCTCTCCTGAAGTAGTTTTGAATGCGATGTTGTAATTCACCCTTCCAATACTTTTTGCTGGAGCCCAGTTCCATTTTTCTTTTGATTCTTGTAACTTGTAGAAGACTTCAAATTCTCTTCATTTCGCACCCTGATTTTGTTGAATTGAAGTTCCATTTTACTTTTCGTAGAAAATGCAACCTTGGATTTGCGAAAGGTGGTTTCGGACCATGAAGAAATCTCTGATTGCGTTTATTTTTATATGTTTTGCTTGAGATGGCCAAGAATTTGTCCTAATCATTTTTGAAACCTAGCTGAGGGTCGGGCATTGAGTTGTGGCTTCTCTGATGTACTCAATGTTGACTGGCAGTGTTTTTGCAATTGTCAGCATGTTGCAGCATATATCGTCGGTCTTGACTGATGCTATTATGATTTCCTCACTTAGCTGTAGCTGACTTTTGATGAGTCTTGACAAGACGTCTGCGTAACCAAATTAGTCAGTTTTCACGTATTTGATTGTGAAATCATAAGCCATCACTGTGAGAGCGTAACGTTGGAGCCGATTTGCCGTATGTGTAGGAATTCCGTCTTTCTTGCCAAATATCGCCATTAAGGGTTTGTTGTCAATTTGGATCTAGAATTTTCTGCCGTAAACGTAGCTGTGTGCTTCCTTCAGACCGAAAACAAGAGCGCGAGCTTCCTTCTGCATTTGGGGATAATTTCTTTCTGCAGCGTTGAGTGTGGCTGAATAGTGCATTATATGATGCAAAGTACCATTGTCAAATTCGTGCATCACCACTGCTCCCATACCGAAATCTGATGCGTCGGTTCGTTGCTCAAAATATTCTTGAGGTCGCTGAAAGCCTTCTCGTGTTTATCTATCCATACGAATTTGACATCTTTCGTCAGCAACTTGTCGAGAACTCCTCGTCGCTCTTTCATGCCTTTGATGAATTTTCCGTAGTAATTGACTGCTTTTAGGAACGATCTGAGCTGTGATACGTCTTTTGGAGTGGGAAGTTCTTTGATGGCTGCCAGTTTGTCCGGATGTGGTTTTATTCCACTCTTGTCGATGATGTGACCACGAAACTCAACACTTTTCTTACCGAACTCGCATTTTTTCAACTGTAGCTTGAAACCGGGTTTTGTTGACTATTTTCTGGACAATACCAGGAGCTGTCTTCAGAGTCGGTTGACATGGAATAGGCCGATGTGAGTATTGATGGTAATCAGTTGTTTTGCTTATTCATCGTTTTCGACTAGGAAATTATGCATCTCTCAGGTCAATTTTGCTGAACTCTCTTTTGCCTGCCAAGTTTGCGAAAATTTCTTTTGGTGTTGGCAATGGATAACTTTTTTTATCTCCAGATTGCTGTTGAGTCCAGATGAGTAATCACCACATATTCAAATCTTGCCATTTTTCTTCTTGACTGCCACGATCGGAGCTGCTGGTTCGGAGTAAGAGACCGGTGATAAAACTCCGAGATGTTGAAGGCGTTCAAGTTCTGCTTGTACTGCCGGAGCTACAGCAGAAGGTCGAGCATTGCGGAAAACCGGTTTCGCTTCTGGCTTCATTGTCATGACTTTTGACTTTTGTGCAGCATCCGAGACCTTCCGAGAAAACTTCAGGAAAAGTTTTTCTTATTTTGCTTGTCAAGTTACCGTCATGATTGATGCTGTTCACGGATATTGTGTTAAGTGGAACTCCCCACAACTTGAAAGCGTTTACCCAAGGAATTCCAAATAGGTTAATTTCTCGATTAGCTACATAGCACTCAGCGTACTATTCAACACCATTCGACTTGATGACACATGTACCACTTCCTAGCAGCGGAACTTCATCTCCAGATGCACTGCCTGCTGGTTTTGCGATACTCTGGAGAGCTGGTTTTCCAAGGCGGCAACAGTTTCTTTTTTAGATGATCGTTATATCTGAAGCTATGTCGAGTTGTAGCTTCACGTTCGACCGTTGATCTTTGGTTCAACAAACTTGCGTTGCGCGGCATTGTTTCACTTCGCTGACTTGATTGATTTGAAGGCCTGCTTATTGAGCACTTTGGTTGGCTCTCTCCACCTGTTGCTTTAAAAAATCTTTATAACTTTTACCAGCTTTGTGATTCAAGCTCTTTCATTTTTCGCAAGTCTTCGCTTTGTAAGGACAATTGATCACCGCACGCTGGACAGGTTCGAGCTTTCTTTTGAAAAGGGCTAGTTCTGCCAGATGATGCTTTTTTTTCTGCTGGACCGCTTTGACTTCGAACTCTTCGACGACTTTGGTTTTGTCGCGCTTCAGGCAAACGATTATATCTGCATCGTTAACAAGACCCTGAAGCGTAAGTTTTTTGAAAACTTAAATTTTCCGAGGTTCGGTGAGAGCTTTAAGTTGTGCATACTACACGACGACTTTGGCGAGTAGATTTTCAAAAAAAAAACAACCCATAAAAATTAAAATTTTTCATTTAAATTCTCTAATAGGAGATAGGTATGTGTTTAAAATTTAAACGTTGACCTGCGAGAAGTTGCATAATTCAAGCGATTTTAGCTTGTTGCTGGGCTTGAATTTCTCTGCGACCTTGGCTTCTTCTGCTTGTTGTTGCAATTGTTGCAGCATAAGCTTCATAAATTTCTCCATGTCGAACGTTTTTAGGTTATGCACGTGCGTGTGAATCTCGAAATTTTTTTATAAATTCCTTAAAATCCTCGTCGCCACTGTTGTACCGCGGTAGTAAAACGAATGAGGTACAAACTAAATAATATTTTATTAGAACTTAACTCTATAAAATATAAATCAAGATAAATTTTAATGGAACATTAATACTGTGACAATTATCGTCGAAATGAGAAATCGAGAATCCGCCTTGATTTCTTGAATACTTTGCGCAATTCTACGAAACTCAAAAAGACCAATATATGCATAAACAGGGACTTTCGGTATAATGTACACAGGGAAGAAAATCGAACACTGAAAACCGTATTAAGGGATGAAAGGCTCCATATACCAAGATAAATTATTCACTTGGGATCTATGACTTCAATGTGGCAAATCAAACGGACTTCATGCATTAAAAAAGTTTATTGGAACAAATACTTAACTTATAAATCAAAACAATACGTATGAAACGCCAACTCGAAGTTTAGCTGGACCAGTAACTGAGCAATCAAGCAGAGCTCCCGATTATGGTCACAATTAAGGCATGATTATTAGTTATTACCGCAAGTTAATAGAAGTAGGAAATTGTGAGTGTATTAGTATGGTAAATGACGCATGGTCGGGATCGATGGTTCTGCATTCACTGAATTTATGTTATTTTCTTTTTCACACTGGCAACTCTGTCAAGATAATAGCAAGTGTGCTTAAGTCAGTGTTATTTTTAAAACTTTTTGAAATCATATTTATTCGCGCGTAAATAACGGTCATTTCAAATTCTCATCGGAAGATCAATCAGTGCAAAGGTAAGCAGAATCCTTATTTCTCAATTTGCCTGGTGATCAATTGACAGCGACTGCGGTGCTCCAGCGCTCCGTGGACCTTGTGGAACCGGTGGAACCTAGGTACCATCAAAAGCTCCAAACACCTAAGCTTTCTAGCCCAGATTCATTAGGCTTATCACAGACAACAACCACCCGATCTGCTTAATTGCCTAAAGATATGCTCTGTTTTTCATGAGATACGTGAAAAATGAGTGTATTAAGATCGCCTCTAGGGGCTAAATCTACCCGACTGGAAAACAACTGTTTTTACCTTGCCTCACAACTAACTTCAACGACAGCAACACTAACATCAACAACCATTACAACTGCAAGTGCATCATCGTTCAATACCACACTAATTTCAAGGAACGCCAACACTATAACTACACCCATAACAAATACATCTCTAACCATCATAACAGACAAAACATAACCACAAAACCTAGCGCAATGCAATCAAAAAGAAACAAGGCATCCCCCGATAAAACTAATCAAAGCAAAGCTAAAAAACTCAAAAATCAAAATAACCTAAAAAACTACTGGCTGAACCAACCCGAGGAGAAATCTCACAATCGCTTTGATATCCTTTCAACGGATGATGAACTAGATGAACCTGAAAATATTACAAAATAATGAAATAAAAAATCCAGACCACCGACTCCATAACATATACAAAAATAGTAAAGGTACTCAAAAACACACAATATTATACATTTAAACCAGCGTAACTTTAGAGTCATGCTACGTAATATGCACCACTCCGCGGACCAGGAGGAAATCAAAAAAGAACTAAACGAATATGGAGACAGCGTTACTAACATACACAACATTTTAAAACGAGGAACTAAAAAGCCCCTTTCAATATTCTCCATTGAACTTAAAAATAATAAGAACAACAAAGACATATATAACATAACTCACCTTATGCATTGCAAGATATCTTTCGAACCACCTTATCAAAAAAGGTCAATCCCCCAGTGCATGAATTGCCAAAAATACGGTCACACAAAGAACTTTTGCTCACTCGAACCAACCTGTGTGAAGTGCGCCGGAATATGTGGTGGCGACGACGCACTACCTAAAGAACACAATCGTTATATAAAACACCTTGTGCAACATTTGTTGTCTACTTTTGATTTTTTTTTATCGCTACACCCGGTGGTCTAGCGACCGCAAATATATCGACGTATGTTATTTACTAAGGAATAAGAAATTACAACAACAATTGCACTGTCGAATTTCTTGTTCAGAGTCCAAATAAATACAGTTCATATACTTATATATTTTTCCTTCGGCGCACTTGCACTCAAATTCCCATATTGGAATTTTGCCGCAAAGTCAGGCGATGCTCGAAAGCGCAAAGCAATTGAGAAATAAAAATACCAAACAAAAGGAGAGCGATAAAAACGCAACTTCTGGTGCTACAGCTACAGGTGGTCGGTGGGAGAGAGACGGAAAACGACAAAAGCTGCGTTGGCATAGCGAGAGGGAATAAGGGAGTTCGGATTTTGTTCTCACCGGCCGAGTGGCCATTTGCCACTACAGTCAGTGCGCATTTTCAAGCCACAGGGCTCGGTCATCAAATTTTCAAATCGGCATATGCACAGTTCGCGACATTAAATTCGGACATTGCGTCTTCTATATTTTTTTTTCCTGAAAAATAAATTTCTATCAAGCAAAGATTATTCTTTAAAACAGTTATCCTTTATTGCAACAATTTGTAAAATAAAGCATACATGTGCATTTTGAACTGTGGAATTTATTTTATCATCAAGAGTGACGCCATACAATCACAAAATGGCCGCGGCTCATCAACCTGTAATGAAAAAATATATTAGTTATAAAATTGATGTTCAAACATACTTACCAAGTAAAAGCAGTGCGCATTTTTAAGCCACAGGGCTCGGTCATCAAATTTTCTGGTGCGTCGGCCGGGAAACTGGACGAGGGGTGTGAACCGGAACGCCAGCTCACACCCACGTTAAAACCAAACTCGCCGTGTGCAGACGTCTCGGATAGAATGAAAGTAGAACCGCCAAAGGCGATTCTGATTAACGATCGTCCAGTCTTCGGTCCTAAGTCGTCTCACGAAAATATTGCCGTTAAATTATTCCCTATTAGACCGCTCCACATCAGGGTGAACGAGTACAATCTGGCTCGTGCAAAAATCTTTAATTCAGTCCCCAGTTCAGCAACGACCACGCCCAGCAGATCATCGGCGCGGATAAAACAATTCTGGGAAAAGGTTAGGGAAAGCCGACGCCTTGTGTTGAGTACCATTTTGGTTAAGGATAACGATGTGCGCCCATACGCCTCTGTTACTTTGTTGGGAAAGGAAACTTTAGGATTATTGGATAGCGGGGCGTCAATAAGCTGCATTGGTGGTTCGTTGGCAACAACCATATTGAATGGCGACTACAAGTTAAAACTTTTGGCCTCGCCAATTAGGACAGCGGATGGGAACGTCCAAAAGGTCTGCGGTGTTTTCACGACAGATCTCGAATTTCGAGGTAAGACCAGGAGACTCCAATTATATGTGGTTCCTTCGCTAGCCCAAAATCTTTACCTGGGTATTGACTTCTGGAAGCTTTTTGGATTGGCTCCAGATATTGTGTCCGAATTGGTGGTAACACCAGCGACAACTGACTTAACGGATGCTCACGAATTGACTAAATCACAATTAGCTCGGATAGAGACGATAAAACAATTATTTCCATCATACGACACAGAGGGATTAGGGAAAACTTCGCTCGTGGAGCACATTATAGACACCAGTGATAACAAGGCTATAAAACAACGGCATTACCCGGTATCGCCTGCAATTGAAAAGTTAATCTTTGATGAACTAGATAGAATGTTAAAACTAGGGGTGATTGAAGAATCGCAGAGCTCGTGGAGTTCGCCAGTGGTATTAGTGCGGAAGCCCGGTAAGGTCAGGTTGTGCCTTGACTCACGAAAGCTAAACGCAGTAACGATTACTGACGCCTATCCCCTTCCGCATATCCAGGGAATATTGAGCCGAATTCCACGAGCTGAATTCATCTCCAGCTTGGACTTGAAGGACGCCTTTTGGCAAATCCCACTAGAAGCTAATTCTAGAGCGAAGACTGCATTCGCTGTTCCGAAACGTCCTTTGTATCAGTTCAAGGTTATGCCGTTTGGTTTGTGTAATGCGCCACAAACCATGTGTCGTCTGATGGACAAAGTCATCCCAGCTGAGCTCCACGAAAGGGTATTCGTGTATTTGGACGACCTGCTCGTCATAACTGAAGACTTCGAGAGTCACCTAGATACCCTTCAGGTAGTCGCTAAACATCTTAGACGCGCTGGCTTGACGTTGAACGTGGGAAAAAGTAAATTCTGTCTCAAGGAGGTCCGATACCTGGGGCATATTATAGGAAAAGGAGGTCTTAAAACAGATCCCGAGAAGGTACAGGCTATAGTGGAGTATCCCATCCCCAACACCGTGCGGCAATTGCGACGTTTCCTTGGCATGGCCGGGTGGTACCGGAAGTTTATATCAAACTTCGCGTCAATTTGTACCCCCTTGACAGAATTGTTAAAGAAATCCAAGGGTTTAAAATGGAATAATGAAGCTCAAGCGGCGTTCGACGCACTTAAAGCCAAACTTACGTCATCACCCGTGCTGTATACGCCCGACTTTTCAAAACCTTTCGTGATTCAATGTGATGCCTGCCAGACTGGAATAGGTAGTGTTCTTGTCCAGACTCTGGATGATGGGTCGGAAGTGCCTATAGCTTATTGGTCCCAAAAGCTGAACAAAGCCCAACGCAACTATAGTGTTACCGAACAAGAATGCCTGGCCGCGGTGTTGAGCATTAAACATTTTCGCCCTTTCATCGAAGGCCTCGACTTCACAGTATTAACGGACCACGCATCCTTGCAGTGGCTAATGCGCCAAACTGACCTTAGCGGGAGGTTAGGTAGGTGGGCGTTAAAACTCCAGGGGTTTAAATTTTCTATCCGACACCGTAAGGGTTCGGAACACAAGGTCCCGGATGCATTGTCCCGAGTCCACGAAAATGAAATGGCGGCTTTAGAAATATTGAGCCCTGAAATCGATTTGACGTCACCGGAATTCTCCTCTGCAGAATATGAAAGACTAAAAGCCCAGGTACGAGAAAATAGTGAACGCCTGCCAGATCTGTCAGTGGTCGACCGCTACCTCTATAAGCGGACCGACTTCTACCGCGGCGACGAGCTGCAAGAGCAGTCGACCTGGAAATTGTGGGTTCCTAAAGGCCTCACGAATCACGTAATAGAGCGTGCACACGATTCCCTTACGTCAGCGCACGGTGGCATTAGTAAGACCTATCAAAGAGTAAAAGCAAACTTCTTCTGGCCACAGATGTTCGCGGCAGTACGAGATTATGTTTTAAAGTGTCCTGTTTGTAAGACTACTAAACACCCTAACGTATCACTAAGACCAGTAATGGGCCAGCAGAACGTTTCGTCGAGACCATTCCAACGTCTTTATATGGACTTGATCGGACCATTGCCACGATCCAAGGCTGGACACATAGGGCTGTTAATCATTCTAGACCACTTCACGAAGTTCCACTTCTTGTTACCACTAAAAAAATTCGTCGCGCGGCCGATCATCGACTATCTAAAGAATTATATTTTTTCGACGTTCGGGGTCCCTGAAACCATCGTCACAGATAATGGAGTGCAGTTTAAAAGTAAAGACTTCAACCAACTGTTGGCAAACTACGGGGTGGTTCATACGTACACCGCACTCTATTCACCCCAGGCGAATGCTTCAGAGCGAGTAAACAGGTCCCTGATCGCGGCTATTCGCGCTTTCTTGAAGGAGGACCAATCGGAATGGGATGGTAATCTTGGACATATCAGCTGTTCGCTACGTAGTTCTAGGCACACGTCCACGGGATTTTCACCATACTTCTTAGCGTTTGGTCAAAATATGATCACACACGGAAAGAATTACGAGCTCTTGCGAATGTTGAGCCTGTTGGAGCCACCCGATACTTTCATCTCCCATGAGGATGGGTTATCCCAAGTACGAAATAAAGCCAAAGAAAACATGAGACGAGCATACGAGGTAAATGAAAGAAAATACAACACCCGCTCCAGGCATGTAGACTTTCAAGTGGGTCAGGAAGTATTTCGCCGAAACTTTGCTCAAAGCAAGTGGTTGAAGGGTTTCAACGCCAAACTAGCGCCAACCTTCCTGAAGGCGCGTGTCAAGGAAAAGCGGGGAAACTGTTACTATTCATTAGAGGACCTCCAAGGTAAAGGTTTAGGTATCTTTCATGCTAAAGATATAAGACAGTAATTCTCAGTATCGTGGATAGTCGCCTTGTCTCAGCCTTTTCGGTGTGTCCATTTGACCCCCCCGTAAAGCCTGTTTTGTGGTGGCGACGACGCACTACCTAAAGAACACAATCGTTATATAAAACACCTTGTGCAACATTTGTTGTCTACTTTTGATTTTTTTTTATCGCTACACCCGGTGGTCTAGCGACCGCAAATATATCGACGTATGTTATTTACTAAGGAATAAGAAATTACAACAACAATTGCACTGTCGAATTTCTTGTTCAGAGTCCAAATAAATACAGTTCATATACTTATATATTTTTCCTTCGGCGCACTTGCACTCAAATTCCCATATTGGAATTTTGCCGCAAAGTCAGGCGATGCTCGAAAGCGCAAAGCAATTGAGAAATAAAAATACCAAACAAAAGGAGAGCGATAAAAACGCAACTTCTGGTGCTACAGCTACAGGTGGTCGGTGGGAGAGAGACGGAAAACGACAAAAGCTGCGTTGGCATAGCGAGAGGGAATAAGGGAGTTCGGATTTTGTTCTCACCGGCCGAGTGGCCATTTGCCACTACAGTCAGTGCGCATTTTCAAGCCACAGGGCTCGGTCATCAAATTTTCAAATCGGCATATGCACAGTTCGCGACATTAAATTCGGACATTGCGTCTTCTATATTTTTTTTTCCTGAAAAATAAATTTCTATCAAGCAAAGATTATTCTTTAAAACAGTTATCCTTTATTGCAACAATTTGTAAAATAAAGCATACATGTGCATTTTGAACTGTGGAATTTATTTTATCATCAAGAGTGACGCCATACAATCACAAAATGGCCGCGGCTCATCAACCTGTAATGAAAAAATATATTAGTTATAAAATTGATGTTCAAACATACTTACCAAGTAAAAGCAGTGCGCATTTTTAAGCCACAGGGCTCGGTCATCAAATTTTCAAATCGGCATATGCACAGTCCACGACATTAAATTCGGACATTGCGTCTTCTATATTTTTTTCCTGAAAAATAAATTTCTATCAAGCAAAGATTATTCTTTAAATCAGTTATCCTTTATTGCAACAATTTGTAAAATAAAGCATACATGTGCATTTTGAACTGTGGAATTTCTTTTATCATCAAGAGTGACGCCATACAATCACAAAATGGCCGCGGCTCATCAACCTGTAATGAAAAAATATATTAGTTATAAAATTGATGTTCAAACATACTTACCAAGTAAAAGCAGTGCGCATTTTTAAGCCACAGGGCTCGGTCATCAAATTTTCAAATCGGCATATGCACAGTTCGCGACATTAAATTCGGACATTGCGTCTTCTATATTTTTTTCTGAAAAATAAATTTCTATCAAGCAAAGATTATTCTTTAAAACAGTTATCCTTTATTGCAACAATTTGTAAAATAAAGCATACATGTGCATTTTGAACTGTGGAATTTATCTTATCATCAAGAGTGACGCCATACAATCACAAAATGGCCGCGGCTCATCAACCTGTAATGAAAAAAATATATTAGTTATAAAATTGATGTTCAAACATACTTACCAAGTAAAAGCAGTGCGCATTTTCAAGCCACAGGGCTCGGTCATCAAATTTTCAAATCGGCATATGCACAGTTCGCGACATTAAATTCGGACATTGCGTCTTCTATATTTTTTTTTCCTGAAAAATAAATTTCTATCAAGCAAAGATTATTCTTTAAAACAGTTATCCTTTATTGCAACAATTTGTAAAATAAAGCATACATGTGCATTTTGAACTGTGGAATTTATTTTATCATCAAGAGTGACGCCATACAATCACAAAATGGCCGCGGCTCATCAACCTGTAATGAAAAAATATATTAGTTATAAAATTGATGTTCAAACATACTTACCAAGTAAAAAACAGTGCGCATTTTCAAGCCACAGGGCTCGGTCATCAAATTTTCAAATCGGCATATGCACAGTTCGCGACATTAAATTCGGACATTGCGTCTTCTATATTTTTTTTTCCTGAAAAATAAATTTCTATCAAGCAAAGATTATTCTTTAAAACAGTTATCCTTTATTGCAACAATTTGTAATATAAAGCATACATGTGCAATTTTGAATTGTGGAATTTTTTTGTATCATCAATAGTGACGCCATACAATCACAAAATGGCCGCGGCTCATCAACCTGTAATGAAAAATACATTAGTTATAAAATTGATGTTCAAACATACTTACCAAGTAAAAAAACAGTGCGCATTTTCAAGCCACAGGGCTCGGTCATCGAATTTTCAAATCGGCATATGCACAGTTCGCGACATTAAATTCGGACATTGCGTCTTCTATATTTTTTTTTCCTGAAAAATAAATTTCTATCAAGCAAAGATTATTCTTTAAAACAGTTATCCTTTATTGCAACAATTTGTAAAATAAAGCATACATGTGCATTTTGAACTTTGGATTTTTTTTATCATCAAGAGTGACGCCATACAATCACAAAATGGACGCGGCTCATCAACCTGTAATGAAAAAATATATTAGTTATAAAATTGATGTTCAAACATACTTACCAAGTAAAAGCAGTGCGCATTTTCAAGCCACAGGGCTCGGTCATCAAATTTTCAAATCGGCATATGCTCAGTTCGCGACATTAAATTCGGACATTGCGTCTTCTATATTTTTTTTTTCCTGAAAAATAAATTTCTATCAAGCAAAGATTATTCTTTAAAACAGTTATCCTTTATTGCAACAATTTGTAATATAAAGCATACATGTGCAATTTTGAATTGTGGAATTTTTTTGTATCATCAATAGTGACGCCATACAATCACAAAATGGCCGCGGCTCATCAACCTGTAATGAAAAATACATTAGTTATAAAATTGATGTTCAAACATACTTACCAAGTAAAAAACAGTGCGCATTTTCAAGCCACAGGGCTCGGTCATCAAATTTTCAAATCGGCATATGCACAGTTCGCGACATTAAATTCGGACATTGCGTCTTCTATATTTTTTTTTCCTGAAAAATAAATTTCTATCAAGCAAAGATTATTCTTTAAAACAGTTATCCTTTATTGCAACAATTTGTAATATAAAGCATACATGTGCAATTTTGAATTGTGGAATTTTTTTGTATCATCAATAGTGACGCCATACAATCACAAAATGGCCGCGGCTCATCAACCTGTAATGAAAAATACATTAGTTATAAAATTGATGTTCAAACATACTTACCAAGTAAAAAAACAGTGCGCATTTTCAAGCCACAGGGCTCGGTCATCGAATTTTCAAATCGGCATATGCACAGTTCGCGACATTAAATTCGGACATTGCGTCTTCTATATTTTTTTTTCCTGAAAAATAAATTTCTATCAAGCAAAGATTATTCTTTAAAACAGTTATCCTTTATTGCAACAATTGTAAAATAAAGCATACATATGCATTTTAAACTTTGGAATTGGTATCCTCAGGAGTGACGCCATACAATCCCACAAATGGCCGCTGCTCATCATCTTCAGCGGTTATAGACAGGGTTTTCCGGCGCCCTGCCCACGGAAGGGACTACTCCGTCAGCTCCAGCCTCGACACATGGTGGTTACAGGGTGCAGAACTCCAACAATTGACGTAGTCGCACCATTACAAATTTAAATCGATTAGGACCTAAGAATCGAACGAAAGAGGGAATTTTAGTTTTTTTTATGGTTGTTAATTTAGGTTCTTCCTTTCTCCTTAATTTTGAGGTTCGCTTCGTTCGTTCCTACCCGAAATTAGTATATAGTTCTTAATTATATTAACGTAATAACCTAATAATTGACCCACAGGATAACATCGATCTCGTCAGCGCTGCCGAGGAAGGTGTAACGAAATTCGGAGTGAGTATTATCGCACAAATTAACAAATTAAATAACTTGACATATTCCAAACATAGTTATGTATATATATATATCTATATATGAATATATATATATATATATATATATCTATTATATATATCCTTTGCTGTTGGTTTAATTATCATGCAATGAAAGTGAAAATTTGCAAAATTTCGTTTTGTTTCCATATATCTCCAGTTAAATTTCGGGTAGTTAACTTCGATTAACGGATGAAAAAAAGGGGATCTAAGAAAGAAAAGCTATATATACCCCTTTGGGTTTTTTTTTTATGAACTTTAATTCATATATATTTCTTTTTTTAACATGCTATTTTATCCTGTTTAAAAGAAAAATTGTAGAATTAATCAAAAGAAAAGAAACATAATTGGTTTTTTTCTTTCTTTTGCTTACCTTGGTCTTTTCATAAACTTTAATTGATATATTTAATTACCATGCTAATTTTTTTTCTGTTTAAAAAAATTTGTAGAATTAATCAAAAGAAAAGAAACATAAATAGTTTTATTTGTATTCATGACCTCAATTGACTTTTTTTTTCTTGACTTTGCTTATATATATATATACCCTATACCCTATATATATACCCTATAATAACGATGTAAATAAAATTTTATTTATTATTTATTATTAGATATTTTATTTTTTTATTATGAATAAAGAAAAAGGATTGAAAGTAAAATCAGATATGAGTGCTTATTAAGTATAAAGAAAGTGGCGTCTCTCTCTTTCCCTCTCTTTCGCAACTCAGGTAGCTCTTCATTTTTTTGTCCGGCTGGGTGGTAAGCTATAGACAGAATGGGTCCATGGCCGAAGTTAATCCCGGAGACCGTCCTATATATGTATGGATATTTTTTTTTTGAATTTTTTTGTTGTTCTCTTTCCTCCCCTTATAAGTCATCCCGTTAAGTGCACGCAAATTAAATTTTTTTTGTGTAACAGTAAAAAGGCATGGAATGGCCGGCAAGAACCCCCCCATATCCCGGCGAGCTAGCAAGAGCACCGCTTGGCGTGCACCCCGCCGTTAGCCATCCCAGCCTCCGATACAGTATTATGGGTCGTCAGGTCCAGGCTCCATGTAGCCCTGGATTCAGCCACCCAAACAGCCCGCGAATCTATAAAATCACCACCAACGCATCGACGTATGAACAACTGTATGTAAAAACGTTACATAAAATGGCGCCCAACGTGGGGCCCGAAAGGGTTCTGACATCAGTCGGGATTCCTTTTGGGTTCCACACTTCTGTGTTTGTATAAATTGTTTTAAGTCTCCAACGATAATTCCCCAAATAACTGAACGAGTCGGTAGTTCGCCACCCCGTTCGGGTACCCAACAGTAGTTTCATCTTCATTGTTACTTAGCCCAATGAGGTTAAGACCCAAATTTCTCTTGATTCTGACCCATAGTTTTTCTTCTAAGGTTTCATTTTTTTTATATAATGGATTGATTAAGAGCAGTGTCACCTTGACACTGTGTAATTTTCCTTGTGTTGCTCGCGTGAGGAGGTGACCCTGAGTAATATGGAATTGCAAGTACACTGGCGTGCGACTGCCGGAGACTTGACCGATATTTCTGGGTCACTTGATGCAAGTTCGGAAACGCAGGTGAGCCGGCGACTGACAGCGAGGCCCCTGACCGATGATTTGGTTAAATCTTTTCTTGCGTTGGCCCAATTAAATAGTTGTTTCATTTCTCCTCTCGGTCCCCGATTAACGTACGGTGAACGCGGAGATAGGATGTGCTAAGCGTTGGCTGCATACCTACCCGGTCATATGCCTGACGGATCGATGACGCGAACAACAGTAACTGACGCGAACAACAGTAACTAACGCGAACAACAGTAACTACCTATTTTTTAGTCCCTATTGACCCATAGCGGGCACACGGAACTGCAAGTACACTGGCGTACGACTGCCGGAGACTTGACCGATGCCACTGGTCAGATAGTAATCTTTATAACTTATCTTCAATAAATCAGAGTTGCCTTTTCATTCATTTTTTTTTTGTGTTCCGAACTGTCTGGGTCGGACCTGGAATTGCAGGAATCTCTTTTGATAGCAAATTGCCTGACCGGTCAAATGCTTAGCAGTTTAATGGAACGATAACATTTAACTTCTTTAAATAAAATTTTCTCCATATGGAAATGACCGAGTTGTGGTTAGTGAGACTTAACGACTAAATAAGGGTACAATTGTGGTTAAAACCGCTCGATTTGAGAAGACTTATACAAATTTGAATTTTTGTTTTATTCTGACTTTTCTTCTAAACAACTAAAGTTGATAGGTACTTTAGTTTGGACCCTTCGGGTTTCGAATATGACTTGTCTGGCTTAAATACCAAAGATAAGTTTGCTCCCTTGTTCGGACTAACTATCCCAATTAGGTAATATGTGGAGACCGACGTCCGGAGCTCTTAGGGACACGTGGCTTGCCCAAGGAGAGAGAGAGAGAGAGAGAGAGGGAGAGATGCTTACTTGTTTTATTGGAAAATTCTATAGGTAGTATACTCGTATATATTTAGATTTATTCGTATATTTTAATAAAAAAATTTTTATTTGCTTTACGGATTGCCAGAAGGAAAGAGAACCTTAGTTCTACCAGGGCAAGACCAAGTTTCGTAGATATATTGCTTACATTGAACCTCGGTTTAGGTATGGTGCGTTAAAACGATCTCGTTGACACTACCAATAGAGGTATTGTTAGTTATATTGGTGATTTCGAGAAGTTATCACTGCATTGGAGGCTTAACTGATTTTTTACTTCGAAACAGTAGGTATCGGGTTTCATATCAATTTTTTTCCTTATTGTATATATTCTTTTGTCGTTTCCACGGACAAGTGAATTTGTGGTTTGCCACCGATTGGGATATCCGGATATACGATCCTGAATCGGCGTCTTAACCACCCTGATATCTCAGTTATATTTTAACCACGGTCTGCTGAAGATCTTTCCGTCGGTTTCATTCGATTTGACCAAGCATATAAATTTTCCCAGTAACGTTCCAAATAGTGTCACGTTATGGCCGTTAGACGCAGTTTCGATGGTCCGAAAGGGCCTAACATTCCCCCGAGGTTGGTAGATTCCGAACTCTATGAGTGTCCCCTCTGTAAAATCATCATCGATGGGACCGCGGAAAGTGTGCTCACCACTTGTCACCATGTCTTCCATCGGTATTGTCTAGCCGAAAACTTGAAAGTTGTGGAGACCTGTCCCAGATGTAATCAGCCATGTTCTTTAAGTTCGCTTCAACCTTATGTTGTGCGATTAAACCCGGGAGCTGTAAGCGATAATGTGGTGGCCGAAGATCCAAACGGTCACAATACTCGTAATAGATCGAAACGGAAGCCTCCGTTTCGGCCTCCAGTAAATGCCGACAAGGATCGTCGTCACGAGTCCCAAACCTCGGTTGGTGAGATAAGGCCGACAGTCTTGGCTGCCGCTGAGGCACGTACACGCCTTTCCTTGCCCGGCGCTGCGGGTGGCCAAAGTAGGAGGGATTCGAACCTAGTTCCAACGATACAACGAGTCGTGAATGAATCTGTGAGTCAGATCCAAGAAACAGTGCTGCAACACCTTACGCAAGACCTTTCTGTAATTATTGAATCAAATGTTGAACGATGTTTTAACCGATTAAATCTACAAGAAGCCGAACGTAGAGACCGGGAGGTACCACCCAATACCCCAGATGCCGAGAACTTCTCATGGCCGCATAACATGCCTTTTGAACACAGAGAACCTAATGCGTATCCGATAAATCCAACAAGTTCTGCTCATATTGACGTCAACACAGCCGTTAAAATATCGAATATAATCTCGAGTTGGCACCTCCAATTTGAGGGAACATCCGAGGGTTTGACGATCGATAATTTTATTTATCAAGTGCAGGCGTTGACTCAGCAGAGTCTGGATGGAAATTTTGTCGTACTATGCAAGAACGCGCATCTGTTGTTCAGGGGTAGAGCCAAGGAGTGGTTTTGGAGGTTTCACAGGACACACCCATTCTTTCTATGGGACGAACTGATTGACAACTTACGGCAACAATATAAAGATAGTCGGTCCGATTATGACCTCCGCGAAGCAATAAGGGGACGGAAACAACGCGAAAGGGAACCGTTCGATGAGTATTACGACTCAATTGTTAGACTAACTGACCGCCTTAGGATACCATTGGCGGAATTAGAATTTGTAGAGATCCTCGTGCGGAATCTCCGTGCCGAGGTGAGACACGAAATACTCCACATAGATATTAACTCAGTGGCCATGCTGCGTCGAGTAGTCCAAAGGCGCGAGCGGTTTTTAAACGATGTATATCGTCCTGTTCCTATTGCCCGACCAGCTTACCCGCGTCGTCAAGTTGCTGAGTTGCTGACCCCAGAGGAGACCGAGCCCGAAGGGGTAAAAGCTCCATCAGTACCCGAACAACCCAAGCACGCTATCCGAGAAACCCGCATCCCTCCCAAACTTATTTGCTGGAACTGTAATACCGAAGGGCACCGATTTGACATGTGTCTCGAGCCACGCAAAATCTTTTGTTACGGTTGTGGCGCAGTAGATGTCTATAAGCCACACTGCCAACGATGTAATAGGCCGGGAAACTGGACGAGGGGTGTGAACCGGAACGCCAGCTCACACCCACGTTAAAACCAAACTCGCCGTGTGCAGACGTCTCGGATAGAATGAAAGTAGAACCGCCAAAGGCGATTCTGATTAACGATCGTCCAGTCTTCGGTCCTAAGTCGTCTCACGAAAATATTGCCGTTAAATTATTCCCTATTAGACCGCTCCACATCAGGGTGAACGAGTACAATCTGGCTCGTGCAAAAATCTTTAATTCAGTCCCCAGTTCAGCAACGACCACGCCCAGCAGATCATCGGCGCGGATAAAACAATTCTGGGAAAAGGTTAGGGAAAGCCGACGCCTTGTGTTGAGTACCATTTTGGTTAAGGATAACGATGTGCGCCCATACGCCTCTGTTACTTTGTTGGGAAAGGAAACTTTAGGATTATTGGATAGCGGGGCGTCAATAAGCTGCATTGGTGGTTCGTTGGCAACAACCATATTGAATGGCGACTACAAGTTAAAACTTTTGGCCTCGCCAATTAGGACAGCGGATGGGAACGTCCAAAAGGTCTGCGGTGTTTTCACGACAGATCTCGAATTTCGAGGTAAGACCAGGAGACTCCAATTATATGTGGTTCCTTCGCTAGCCCAAAATCTTTACCTGGGTATTGACTTCTGGAAGCTTTTTGGATTGGCTCCAGATATTGTGTCCGAATTGGTGGTAACACCAGCGACAACTGACTTAACGGATGCTCACGAATTGACTAAATCACAATTAGCTCGGATAGAGACGATAAAACAATTATTTCCATCATACGACACAGAGGGATTAGGGAAAACTTCGCTCGTGGAGCACATTATAGACACCAGTGATAACAAGGCTATAAAACAACGGCATTACCCGGTATCGCCTGCAATTGAAAAGTTAATCTTTGATGAACTAGATAGAATGTTAAAACTAGGGGTGATTGAAGAATCGCAGAGCTCGTGGAGTTCGCCAGTGGTATTAGTGCGGAAGCCCGGTAAGGTCAGGTTGTGCCTTGACTCACGAAAGCTAAACGCAGTAACGATTACTGACGCCTATCCCCTTCCGCATATCCAGGGAATATTGAGCCGAATTCCACGGGCTGAATTCATCTCCAGCTTGGACTTGAAGGACGCCTTTTGGCAAATCCCACTAGAAGCTAATTCTAGAGCGAAGACTGCATTCGCTGTTCCGAAACGTCCTTTGTATCAGTTCAAGGTTATGCCGTTTGGTTTGTGTAATGCGCCACAAACCATGTGTCGTCTGATGGACAAAGTCATCCCAGCTGAGCTCCACGAAAGGGTATTCGTGTATTTGGACGACCTGCTCGTCATAACTGAAGACTTCGAGAGTCACCTAGATACCCTTCAGGTAGTCGCTAAACATCTTAGACGCGCTGGCTTGACGTTGAACGTGGGAAAAAGTAAATTCTGTCTCAAGGAGGTCCGATACCTGGGGCATATTATAGGAAAAGGAGGTCTTAAAACAGATCCCGAGAAGGTACAGGCTATAGTGGAGTATCCCATCCCCAACACCGTGCGGCAATTGCGACGTTTCCTTGGCATGGCCGGGTGGTACCGGAAGTTTATATCAAACTTCGCGTCAATTTGTACCCCCTTGACAGAATTGTTAAAGAAATCCAAGGGTTTAAAATGGAATAATGAAGCTCAAGCGGCGTTCGACGCACTTAAAGCCAAACTTACGTCATCACCCGTACTGTATACGCCCGACTTTTCAAAACCTTTCGTGATTCAATGTGATGCCTGCCAGACTGGAATAGGTAGTGTTCTTGTCCAGACTCTGGATGATGGGTCGGAAGTGCCTATAGCTTATTGGTCCCAAAAGCTGAACAAAGCCCAACGCAACTATAGTGTTACCGAACAAGAATGCCTGGCCGCGGTGTTGAGCATTAAACATTTTCGCCCTTTCATCGAAGGCCTCGACTTCACAGTGTTAACGGACCACGCATCCTTGCAGTGGCTAATGCGCCAAACTGACCTTAGCGGGAGGTTAGGTAGGTGGGCGTTAAAACTCCAGGGGTTTAAATTTTCTATCCGACACCGTAAGGGTTCGGAACACAAGGTCCCGGATGCATTGTCCCGAGTCCACGAAAATGAAATGGCGGCTTTAGAAATATTGAGCCCTGAAATCGATTTGACGTCACCGGAATTCTCCTCTGCAGAATATGAAAGACTAAAAGCCCAGGTACGAGAAAATAGTGAACGCCTGCCAGATCTGTCAGTGGTCGACCGCTACCTCTATAAGCGGACCGACTTCTACCGAGGCGACGAGCTGCAAGAGCAGTCGACCTGGAAATTGTGGGTTCCTAAAGGCCTCACGAATCACGTAATAGAGCGTGCACACGATTCCCTTACGTCAGCGCACGGTGGCATTAGTAAGACCTATCAAAGAGTAAAAGCAAACTTCTTCTGGCCACAGATGTTCGCGGCAGTACGAGATTATGTTTTAAAGTGTCCTGTTTGTAAGACTACTAAACACCCTAACGTATCACTAAGACCAGTAATGGGCCAGCAGAACGTTTCGTCGAGACCATTCCAACGTCTTTATATGGACTTGATCGGACCATTGCCACGATCCAAGGCTGGACACATAGGGCTGTTAATCATTCTAGACCACTTCACGAAGTTCCACTTCTTGTTACCACTAAAAAAATTCGTCGCGCGGCCGATCATCGACTATCTAAAGAATTATATTTTTTCGACGTTCGGGGTCCCTGAAACCATCGTCACAGATAATGGAGTGCAGTTTAAAAGTAAAGACTTCAACCAACTGTTGGCAAACTACGGGGTGGTTCATACGTACACCGCACTCTATTCACCCCAGGCGAATGCTTCAGAGCGAGTAAACAGGTCCCTGATCGCGGCTATTCGCGCTTTCTTGAAGGAGGACCAATCGGAATGGGATGGTAATCTTGGACATATCAGCTGTTCGCTACGTAGTTCTAGGCACACGTCCACGGGATTTTCACCATACTTCTTAGCGTTTGGTCAAAATATGATCACACACGGAAAGAATTACGAGCTCTTGCGAATGTTGAGCCTGTTGGAGCCACCCGATACTTTCATCTCCCATGAGGATGGGTTATCCCAAGTACGAAATAAAGCCAAAGAAAACATGAGACGAGCATACGAGGTAAATGAAAGAAAATACAACACCCGCTCCAGGCATGTAGACTTTCAAGTGGGTCAGGAAGTATTTCGCCGAAACTTTGCTCAAAGCAAGTGGTTGAAGGGTTTCAACGCCAAACTAGCGCCAACCTTCCTGAAGGCGCGTGTCAAGGAAAAGCGGGGAAACTGTTACTATTCATTAGAGGACCTCCAAGGTAAAGGTTTAGGTATCTTTCATGCTAAAGATATAAGACAGTAATTCTCAGTATCGTGGATAGTCGCCTTGTCTCAGCCTTTTCGGTGTGTCCATTTGACCCCCCCGTAAAGCCTGTTTTGTGGTGGCGACGACGCACTACCTAAAGAACACAATCGTTATATAAAACACCTTGTGCAACATTTGTTGTCTACTTTTGATTTTTTTTTATCGCTACACCCGGTGGTCTAGCGACCGCAAATATATCGACGTATGTTATTTACTAAGGAATAAGAAATTACAACAACAATTGCACTGTCGAATTTCTTGTTCAGAGTCCAAATAAATACAGTTCATATACTTATATATTTTTCCTTCGGCGCACTTGCACTCAAATTCCCATATTGGAATTTTGCCGCAAAGTCAGGCGATGCTCGAAAGCGCAAAGCAATTGAGAAATAAAAATACCAAACAAAAGGAGAGCGATAAAAACGCAACTTCTGGTGCTACAGCTACAGGTGGTCGGTGGGAGAGAGACGGAAAACGACAAAAGCTGCGTTGGCATAGCGAGAGGGAATAAGGGAGTTCGGATTTTGTTCTCACCGGCCGAGTGGCCATTTGCCACTACAGTCAGTGCGCATTTTCAAGCCACAGGGCTCGGTCATCAAATTTTCAAATCGGCATATGCACAGTTCGCGACATTAAATTCGGACATTGCGTCTTCTATATTTTTTTTTCCTGAAAAATAAATTTCTATCAAGCAAAGATTATTCTTTGAAACAGTTATCCTTTATTGCAACATTTGTAAAATAAAGCATACATGTGCATTTTAAACTTTGGAATTTGTATCATCAGGAGTGACGCCATACAATCCCACAAATGGCCGCTGCTCATCATCTTCAGCGGTTATAGACAGGGTTTTCCGGCGCCCTGCCCACGGAAGGGACTACTCCGTCAGCTCCAGCCTCGACACATGGTGGTTACAGGGTGCAGAACTCCAACAATTGACGTAGTCGCACCATTACAAATTTAAATCGATTAGGACCTAAGAATCGAACGAAAGAGGGAATTTTAGTTTTTTTTATGGTTGTTAATTTAGGTTCTTCCTTTCTCCTTAATTTTGAGGTTCGCTTCGTTCGTTCCTACCCGAAATTAGTATATAGTTCTTAATTATATTAACGTAATAACCTAATAATTGACCCACAGGATAACATCGATCTCGTCAGCGCTGCCGAGGAAGGTGTAACGAAATTCGGAGTGAGTATTATCGCACAAATTAACAAATTAAATAACTTGACATATTCCAAACATAGTTATGTATATATATATATCTATATATGAATATATATATATATATATATATATCTATTATATATATCCTTTGCTGTTGGTTTAATTATCATGCAATGAAAGTGAAAATTTGCAAAATTTCGTTTTGTTTCCATATATCTCCAGTTAAATTTCGGGTAGTTAACTTCGATTAACGGATGAAAAAAAGGGGATCTAAGAAAGAAAAGCTATATATACCCCTTTGGGTTTTTTTTTTATGAACTTTAATTCATATATATTTCTTTTTTTAACATGCTATTTTATCCTGTTTAAAAGAAAAATTGTAGAATTAATCAAAAGAAAAGAAACATAATTGGTTTTTTTCTTTCTTTTGCTTACCTTGGTCTTTTCATAAACTTTAATTGATATATTTAATTACCATGCTAATTTTTTTTCTGTTTAAAAAAATTTGTAGAATTAATCAAAAGAAAAGAAACATAAATAGTTTTATTTGTATTCATGACCTCAATTGACTTTTTTTTTCTTGACTTTGCTTATATATATATATACCCTATACCCTATATATATACCCTATAATAACGATGTAAATAAAATTTTATTTATTATTTATTATTAGATATTTTATTTTTTTATTATGAATAAAGAAAAAGGATTGAAAGTAAAATCAGATATGAGTGCTTATTAAGTATAAAGAAAGTGGCGTCTCTCTCTTTCCCTCTCTTTCGCAACTCAGGTAGCTCTTCATTTTGTTGTCCGGCTGGGTGGTAAGCTATAGACAGAATGGGTCCATGGCCGAAGTTAACCCCGGAGACCGTCCTATATATGTATGGATATTTTTTTTGAATTTTTTTGTTGTTCTCTTTCCTCCCCTTATAAGTCATCCCGTTAAGTGCACGCAAATTAAATTTTTTTGTGTAACAGTAAAAAGGCATGGAATGGCCGGCAAGAACCCCCCCATATCCCGGCGAGCTAGCAAGAGCACCGCTTGGCGTGCACCCCGCCGTTAGCCATCCCAGCCTCCGATACAGTATTATGGGTCGTCAGGTCCAGGCTCCATGTAGCCCTCGATTCAGCCACCCAAACAGCCCGCGAATCTATAAAATCACCACCAACGCATCGACGTATGTACAACTGTTGTAAAATCGTTACATAAAATGGCGCCCAACGTGGGGCCCGAAAGGGTTCTGACATCAGTCGGGACTCCTTTTGGGTTCCACACTTCTGTGTTTGTATAAATTGTTTTAAGTCTCCAACGATAATTCCCCAAATAACTGAACGAGTCGGTAGTTCGCCACCCCGTTCGGGTACCCAACAGTAGTTTCATCTTCATTGTTACTTAGCCCAATGAGGTTAAGACCCAAATTTCTCTTGATTCTGACCCATAGTTTTTCTTCTAAGGTTTCATTTTTTTTATATAATGGATTGATTAAGAGCAGTGTCACCTTGACACTGTGTAATTTTCCTTGTGTTGCTCGCGTGAGGAGGTGACCCTGAGTAATATGGAATTGCAAGTACACTGGCGTGCGACTGCCGGAGACTTGACCGATATTTCTGGGTCACTTGATGCAAGTTCGGAAACGCAGGTGAGCCGGCGACTGACAGCGAGGCCCCTGACCGATGATTTGGTTAAATCTTTTCTTGCGTTGGCCCAATTAAATAGTTGTTTCATTTCTCCTCTCGGTCCCCGATTAACGTACGGTGAACGCGGAGATAGGATGTGCTAAGCGTTGGCTGCATACCTACCCGGTCATATGCCTGACGGATCGATGACGCGAACAACAGTAACTGACGCGAACAACAGTAACTAACGCGAACAACAGTAACTACCTATTTTTTAGTCCCTATTGACCCATAGCGGGCACACGGAACTGCAAGTACACTGGCGTACGACTGCCGGAGACTTGACCGATGCCACTGGTCAGATAGTAATCTTTATAACTTATCTTCAATAAATCAGAGTTGCCTTTTCATTCATTTTTTTTTTGTGTTCCGAACTGTCTGGGTCGGACCTGGAATTGCAGGAATCTCTTTTGATAGCAAATTGCCTGACCGGTCAAATGCTTAGCAGTTTAATGGAACGATAACATTTAACTTCTTTAAATAAAATTTTCTCCATATGGAAATGACCGAGTTGTGGTTAGTGAGACTTAACGACTAAATAAGGGTACAATTGTGGTTAAAACCGCTCGATTTGAGAAGACTTATACAAATTTGAATTTTTGTTTTATTCTGACTTTTCTTCTAAACAACTAAAGTTGATAGGTACTTTAGTTTGGACCCTTCGGGTTTCGAATATGACTTGTCTGGCTTAAATACCAAAGATAAGTTTGCTCCCTTGTTCGGACTAACTATCCCAATTAGGTAATATGTGGAGACCGACGTCCGGAGCTCTTAGGGACACGTGGCTTGCCCAAGGAGAGAGAGAGAGAGAGAGAGAGGGAGAGATGCTTACTTGTTTTATTGGAAAATTCTATAGGTAGTATACTCGTATATATTTAGATTTATTCGTATATTTTAATAAAAAAATTTTTATTTGCTTTACGGATTGCCAGAAGGAAAGAGAACCTTAGTTCTACCAGGGCAAGACCAAGTTTCGTAGATATATTGCTTACATTGAACCTCGGTTTAGGTATGGTGCGTTAAAACGATCTCGTTGACACTACCAATAGAGGTATTGTTAGTTATATTGGTGATTTCGAGAAGTTATCACTGCATTGGAGGCTTAACTGATTTTTTACTTCGAAACAGTAGGTATCGGGTTTCATATCAATTTTTTTCCTTATTGTATATATTCTTTTGTCGTTTCCACGGACAAGTGAATTTGTGGTTTGCCACCGATTGGGATATCCGGATATACGATCCTGAATCGGCGTCTTAACCACCCTGATATCTCAGTTATATTTTAACCACGGTCTGCTGAAGATCTTTCCGTCGGTTTCATTCGATTTGACCAAGCATATAAATTTTCCCAGTAACGTTCCAAATAGTGTCACGTTATGGCCGTTAGACGCAGTTTCGATGGTCCGAAAGGGCCTAACATTCCCCCGAGGTTGGTAGATTCCGAACTCTATGAGTGTCCCCTCTGTAAAATCATCATCGATGGGACCGCGGAAAGTGTGCTCACCACTTGTCACCATGTCTTCCATCGGTATTGTCTAGCCGAAAACTTGAAAGTTGTGGAGACCTGTCCCAGATGTAATCAGCCATGTTCTTTAAGTTCGCTTCAACCTTATGTTGTGCGATTAAACCCGGGAGCTGTAAGCGATAATGTGGTGGCCGAAGATCCAAACGGTCACAATACTCGTAACAGATCGAAACGGAAGCCTCCGTTTCGGCCTCCAGTAAATGCCGACAAGGATCGTCGTCACGAGTCCCAAACCTCGGTTGGTGAGATAAGGCCGACAGTCTTGGCTGCCGCTGAGGCACGTACACGCCTTTCCTTGCCCGGCGCTGCGGGTGGCCAAAGTAGGAGGGATTCGAACCTAGTTCCAACGATACAACGAGTCGTGAATGAATCTGTGAGTCAGATCCAAGAAACAGTGCTGCAACACCTTACGCAAGACCTTTCTGTAATTATTGAATCAAATGTTGAACGATGTTTTAACCGATTAAATCTACAAGAAGCCGAACGTAGAGACCGGGAGGTACCACCCAATACCCCAGATGCCGAGAACTTCTCATGGCCGCATAACATGCCTTTTGAAAATTTGATGACCGAGCCCTGTGGCTTAAAAATGCGCACTGCTTTTACTTGGTAAGTATGTTTGAACATCAATTTTATAACTAATATATTTTTTCATTACAGGTTGATGAGCCGCGGCCATTTTGTGATTGTATGGCGTCACTCTTGATGATAAAATAAATTCCACAGTTCAAAATGCACATGTATGCTTTATTTTACAAATTGTTGCAATAAAGGATAACTGTTTTAAAGAATAATCTTTGCTTGATAGAAATTTATTTTTCAGGAAAAAAAAATATAGAAGACGCAATGTCCGAATTTAATGTCGCGAACTGTGCATATGCCGATTTGAAAATTTGATGACCGAGCCCTGTGGCTTGAAAATGCGCACTGACTGTAGTGGCAAATGGCCACTCGGCCGGTGAGAACAAAATCCGAACTCCCTTATTCCCTCTCGCTATGCCAACGCAGCTTTTGTCGTTTTCCGTCTCTCTCCCACCGACCACCTGTAGCTGTAGCACCAGAAGTTGCGTTTTTATCGCTCTCCTTTTGTTTGGTATTTTTATTTCTCAATTGCTTTGCGCTTTCGAGCATCGCCTGACTTTGCGGCAAAATTCCAATATGGGAATTTGAGTGCAAGTGCGCCGAAGGAAAAATATATAAGTATATGAACTGTATTTATTTGGACTCTGAACAAGAAATTCGACAGTGCAATTGTTGTTGTAATTTCTTATTCCTTAGTAAATAACATACGTCGATATATTTGCGGTCGCTAGACCACCGGGTGTAGCGATAAAAAAAAATCAAAAGTAGACAACAAATGTTGCACAAGGTGTTTTATATAACGATTGTGTTCTTTAGGTAGTGCGTCGTCGCCACCACAAATACACAGGACGACTGAATGTACTTTGTCTCCGGATTGCAATAACTTAAAATGCGCATTCTGCGGAAAACCACACACCGCAAACTATAAGGGTTGCGAAGTATATAAAGCTCTAAAGGTACAAAGATATCCGGAACTAAGGAAAAAACGCTCGATGAGCAGACCTCAGAAGTTAAAAACCCTGACAAAACCAAAACTGTCTCCAGCATGGTCCAACCTTCGACAATATATGCTGAGCAATTAAAAGCAATACAATTCCTGCTGTAAAAAATAATACTCCCCCAACAAACAGCAATCAGGAACCCAGGAACAATACTCCTCCCACAAATAATAAACAGGAAAACTCAACAAAACCCACAGATGACCTATCCGAAATCAGTATCACAGATCTCTAATATGATGAACATACTAACATTATTAATGACATAAAAAATAATAATTCACAATTAGTACCTTGGAGTATACTGAATACTTCAAATACCTCACCAATCATTTTTGAATATCTCAAAAACGTAAGACTGCAAATAAAAATGTCACCCTTGACTAACCACAAGACCGACTGGGATGCATACCGACAACTTGTTGACGAAAATATTGAACTAACGATTCCGCTAACAACCAATCAAGACCTTGAGAGTGCAATAATTCATCTCAACGATACTCTTTTCTCTGCCGCACTAAAATCAACGCCAGAGTTAAAACCACGAAATACTGCTACTTTCACGTCGAAAAAAATAAGATTAAAAATCAAAGAAAAAGCGAAAATTTAGGAAAATTTGGCACACTACTAGATCAACGCTTGACAAAGCAAACTACACAAATCGACGAAAGAACTAAAGGCTATCATCAAAGAGGACAACAACAGTCGTATAAACAAATACTTGTCAAATCTCACACCAACGTCCACAACCAACTTCTCTCTGTGGAAATGAAACAAACGTCTTAATAACGGAACTACCGATCAACCACCAATCAAAACATTGACGGTACCTGGTCTAGAACATGCATGGACAAAGCGAAAACTCTAGCTGACTACTTTAAAACAACATTCACCAATGCAATTAATGGTCAGAATATCTCATTTCCACAAAATAACACAACTACAAACACAAGAATTAAGCGAATATCCACCAAAGAAATAAAAGATCACTTTAAACATAAACTAAATCTAAATAAATCTGCCGGGTATGACATGATAAATGGGAAACTATTAAAATATTTACCTGACAATGCATTTATATACCGCTTTAACGCTGTTATACGTCAAAATTACTATCCTAAAGTCTGGAAGGTATCAAAAACAATAGCCATTCCTAAGCCCGGTAAAGATCTTACGAAAACTTCTTCATATAGACCAATAAGTCTATTACCAATTATATCAAAGATATTCGAAAAGATGATACTTGACCGTATTGACAAAGTAGTAAAACAACAAAATCTTATCCCAGACCTCCAATTTGGTTTTCGACTATTCAACAAGTTCATCACGTAACCAATAGAATATTGAATAACTTGGACGAGGAAAAATACTGTGTGTCAGTGTATTTAGACGTTGCAAAGGCCTTCGATAGTGTCTGGCATAAAGGACTACTATTCAAATATTCTACTATTCAATATGATTCCAGACTACTATGAACTAATTAAAAGCTATTTGAACGATAGACACTTCTACGTGCAATACAACGATGAGTGCTCCGATTTACGCCAAATAGACGCAGGTATACCCCAAGGAAGTGTTTTAGGACCTACGCTCTATATTCTTTATACAGCGGACATACCGACTCCAATCAACTCCATGCTAGCTACATTTGCAGATGACACTGTAATCCTTTCCTCAAACAAATTTTGACTTGCGGCACAATAAGTTGGGCTAAGCCCTTTATTAAATTCAAAATAAAATAAAAATCGAAGGAATGTGATTTACAATATATCACATTCCTCACGTTTGTAGCCGGTTTCAATTTATTTTCTCAGAATTCTCTCTGATTCATTGAAAAAGCAATACGAAAAACGAACACTAATTTAGAACGACGCAAGTCCAAATACTTTTACCAATGAATCATGGTCAGGGAAAACTACATAAAACCTTGACCAAGAAAATATTACAAATTATAAAAATAATGTAAAGCGGCCCCGACACGTTACTGCATTCCTTACATCATCGTAAAGGTGTATTAGTGAAACAGGTATGTATGCGTCTCACTTACAATGACTGAAGCATGCAGTAAGCTAAATCCTTGGATTTTGCTTACTGCATGCATGGGTTTTTCAGTCAATACGTCACGTGTATTGGAGTGACTGAAACTGCATTCATTGTCATTCGAAACTAAATTTTATAGAGTGCAGACGTCATGGCGGAAAACACCGAAAGAAATTTTGTTATTGAGTTCATTGAATTTTACCGCACTTTACCTGCGTTATGAGATATATGCTTACCTTTATGAATTCTTTTAAACACAAGATAATGGCTTCGCAGGTCTCAAATACAATTTTTGAAACGGCGCTGGGCGAAATCGCACTGGTAAACTTAAGTTGTTAACGGATAATTTGAAGGCCTGCAGATTCGGGAAACACGGGCTCGACCAATTGATTCCACATCGAAGAGACTCTCGGAAAAAAGGAGGATTTAAAGTGTTGGGTTCTACATGAAAAAAGTTTTAAGGCAAATCTATGTTGAATGGACCTTAAACGAGTGTTTACGTTACTGAGAAAAGGACCTGGAACTAGAGAACGGGTTTCTAAAGAACATTTACCGTTGTAAAATTTGTAGAAAACAGATAAAGCTCCTACATTTCGTCTGTGCTCCAAAGTATCAAGAGACGAAGTAATGGTTACATCGTGTATCTAACGGATAACTCTATTCTGAATTCCATCAAGATGAACCAAATGCGATCTCGGAGCCCCACCCCACACATATGAATTAAATTCTAAAATTGGTCTAACATAAGATTTATATAATCTTAATACTTCAGAGAGAGTGAAGTAGAAGTTACAACGTCTTATGAAGCCCAAACATTGGCCAGCTCTTTTTGAAATTTCATAAATATGTTCTTTCCAGGAAAGATCACATGATACTTTTAAACCTAACAACTTAAGTGAATCAGATCTCGCAATAGGGGTACCATCAATAACAGGTGGAACATAATGTTGAGTTGTATTCTAAGAAAAAAGACAAGACTGGAATTTATTTGGGTTAAATTCTACTCTATTAGAAATGCCCCAATCAAGAATGATTTGAATATTAGACAGAATAGTCAAATTCATTAATTCACGCGAACCATTCAAGCGAGAATTGCATTCTTTTTGACTGACAAACTCAATGGAAGCCGATAGTGTTGTATCATCAGCAAATGAATGGATATCACAGGTTGTAGAAGACAACAAGAATGAATAGCGCTGTACAAGACAGTAGAATGGTTCCTCAAATGGGGAATCAAGATAAACGAGGACAAAACAACACAAGTTGTATACACTTCAAAAAGAAATTATAATCCAGAAATTATAAGCTTAAACAACAAAGAAATCCCCCTTGACAATGAAGCTAAATACCTAGGTATATTAATGGACAAAAAATTGACTTGGAAACCTCATATAATCTATAAACGAAACCAAATAAAAAACAAATTCAGACAACTTTTCTGGCTTCTAGGGAAGAATTCAAAGTTATCAACAGAAAATAAACAATTAATATATAAAACTATCATAAAACCAATATGGACTTACGGGATTCAAATATGGGGAACGCCTGTACGACAAACATCAACATGATTCAAAGACTGCAAACAAAAATTCTCAGAACTATTGTAAACGCACCATGGTATATAACCAATGAAGACTTACAACGTGATATCAACATCCTCACTGTAAAAGACTAAATAAAAATGATAAGCAGAAAACATCAAATCGCGCTTTGTAATCACACAAATTATCTAATAACGGGTGTTTTTTTGGGAGGTTTGTTTTTCCGATAGATGTCGTTTTATTTTATGACAGTTGTTTTGACAGCTCAAAGTGGCATTTCTACTCAGTATTGTTTGGCAAATCATTATGAAAAAAAAAAAAAAAAAAAAAAAAAAAAAAAATGACATTTGTGAAAAATAGTCGTGGTAGCCATATGCCAGAAATTGTGTTTAAATGTTAAATGCCAAAAAATTATCTACCAAATAAAAAAAAATTTTGGTCATTTCATAATTTTATATGTGTTTTATTCAAAAAAAAAATCGGCAACCTCTTAAAAAAACACGTTATATCTAACAAAGCTTACCCGAACAAGAAACCAACACAAGAAGACGATTGAGAAGACGCAAACCGGTAGACCTCCAATATAATTAAATAAAGAAAATCTATATTCAATGAACGTTTTAATCTGTAATGTAATTGTAATTATGTAAAAAAAAAAAAGTATTCTGTATCGTTTAACAAGTATCTGTAAGGAAATGGCTGCAAACTGTAAAGTTTATCCCGCTAATTATCTCTTATAATAATTACCAGGTGTCGATAAGACAGATGTAATATGAAATCTATATATATAAAATAGAGAATTTATTTGTATATATATATATATATATATATTTGTGCCTAGAGAATTTATTTGTATAAATATATATATATATATATATATATATATATATATATATATATTTGTGCCTAGAGAATTTATTTGTATATATATATATATATATATATATATATATATATATATATATATATATATATATATATATATATATATATATATATCATATATATATATATATATATATATATATATATATATATATTTGTGCCTAACTAGCTCTGGAACGCCTTGACCAATTTCAACCAAACTTGGTGTACATATTAGTTACTATGTGGAATCAAGTATAGGTGGTGGGGGTAGCACGTTTTTTGGTTGGGGGAGGCGTGGCAGACGATTTTAGTGTCGGACCCACCGTGACCGATATTAGTGTTGATTCTATGGTTTTCGTGGTCGCTGAGTTGAATGGTGATGGTAAGACAGCTCTAGGGGGATGGGGTCGATAACTGAGGAAGGGGGGTGACTGATATTAGTGTTGACTTTATGGTTTTCGTGGTCGCTTAGTTGAATGGTGATGGGAAGACAGCTCTAGGAGGATGGATGATTGCTGAGGGTGGGGGGGGGGGTGACCGATATTAGTGTTGATTCTATGGTTTTCGTGGTCACTGAGTTGAATGGTGATGGTAAGACAGCTCTAGAAGGATAGGGTGATAGCTGAGGGGGGCGGGTGACCGATATTAGTGTCGTTTCTATGGTTTTCGGGGTCGCTGAGTTGAATGGTGATGGTAAGACAGCTCTAGGAGGATGGGATGATAGCTGAGGGGGGTGACCGATATAAGTGTTGATTCTATGGTTTTCGTGGTCGCTGAGTTGAATGCTGATGGTAAAACAGCTCTAGGGGGATGGGGTCGATAACTGAGGAAGGGGGGGTGACTGATATTAGTGTTGATTTTATGGTTTTCGTGGTCGCTGGGTTGAATGGTGATGGTAAGACAGCTCTAGGAGGATGGGGTGATAGCTGAGGGGGGTGACCGATATTAGTGTTGATTCTATGGTTTTCGTGGTCGCTCAGTTGAATGGTGATGGTAAGACAGCTATAGGGGGATGGGGTCGATAATTGATGGTGGGGGGTGACCGATATTAATGTCGATTCTATGGTTTTTTTTTTTTAGAATTTATATATTTACATATCAAAATTAAACGTTTTTTTACATTGTTTTCCCGCAAAGCTTATGGCTTATTTGCAGGAGGTTGGTATAAAAATGTTAAGAGTTGAATACATGCATGGGATTTTTCCAAAACACTGATATCCAATATTTGATTTAATTTAATTTAAGTCTAGCTTTAATTTTAGTTTTAGTTTGTGATGATGATGATGATGATTTTTGTTGAGGCTCACGTTGACCGTATTTGTAAATTTGCCTCAGAGCTTGTTCGTGCTTTTATTTTTTTGATAAGCATATTGATTTGCTCCAAGCACGTAATACCTTACAACAAAAATTCGTTGAGCCTTTTCACAACAAGTTGTTCAAGACATTTTTCGACAGCAGGTAAGATTGATATTGGCCTGTAGTTTTCAATGTTACTTTTTGCTCCTCTCTTGTAAATCGGACGTACAATAGCCGTTTTGAGCGTTTTTGGTATTACAGCTACTATTGATTATTTTTGTGAGTATAGGTTCAAGAATTTCTGCATTTTCCTTTAAATCAACTGGCCTTATTCCATCAATGCCCGGTGCCTTACTTGCGTTTAACTCACGCAATATATTAAGAATTTTATGAGCGTTGGTGTGCTGTATATATATTGAGTTCGCAATGTTGCTATTCACATGATTTGAGGTAGTGCTCCCGCATCTATGGATTATATTTTTTGCTTCCTTGGAGAAGTAATTTGAGAACTCATCGATAACCTCATTGATATTTTTATTGTTATAATTCTTAAGGACCTGCTGGTCCAATGACATTTTGCTTTTTCCAATTATTTCGTTGATAAGTTTCCAGGTTTTTCGAGGATACCCTCTAACGGTTGCGAAGGTTCTTTTGTAAAAGTTACTTTTGCGTAATTGAATTTCTTTATTTAGTCTGTTACGGCACTGCTTGTATTCTGCTTCGTACATTGAGCTAAGTCTGTTATTTTTCCTTCTTCTGTACAGTTGGTCGCGCATCCTACACTTCTCTTTCAGCTCAGTTGTTATCCACAGGTGTTGAATTCTATCTCTTTTTTCACCGTCTTTGACTGTCGCACACTTATAAATCTCATGCATTTTTTCGGCGAAGTTTCTATAAATTACGACGATATTCTGCTCCCGAAGTACAGGTTCCCAGTCAGTGGATTTTATATATTAATTCGTGTACGACATGATTCTGAATCCGCTCATTCTTGTTTCTATTTAAATTAGTTTCTATTTTTGTTAACGTTCCATAGAAGATTACGTAGTGGTCTGATATGCACGACTCAATCAGCCCCGAAAACATAGACTGTGCACTAGGATCTGATCAATTTGTGTCGCGGTACCGATTCGCATATCCCGGCGGGTTGGCTCTTTAATGACATTGACCAGCCCCTTTGCAGCAATCATCTCGACATAGTCATTTACTACCTGTCTGTTAATATCGAGGATGTTTAGGTTCATGTCGCCCATTAATATTACGTCGTCACTTCGACACCTTTCCTGGTCAATGGTGAGTTCTAATTCATTAATGAAACTTCTCCGGCTTAAGTCCGGTGGTCTATAAATCGCAGTTATACATTTTTGTTTTGGGTTTTCGTTACATTTAATGCTTATGCTCTCAAAGGATACTGTGATGTTATTAAGTCTTTCATAGCTTATGTTATTTTTAATAAACATGGCAATACCTCCACCTCTACGTTGTTCCCTATTTAAAAATTCATCAAAACCTTAAAGTCTAAGTTTAAATAGTTTATGTTGTTGTCATCCATTTTGGCTTAAATTTATTTTGTGTTGATTTCTTTTTTTTTTTCCTTTTATTAGTTGTTTGTTATTTTGCTTAGGTCGTTAGCAGAGTTTATCACAAGAGCTGGCGCATTTTCATTTTTTCTCGCGAGTACTCTCTCAGCGCTCTCCCAAATAAATCTCCAATTATGCTCTTTTGCTTTGTTTTGGTAAGCCACATTAGGTGTTTATTTGCGTTTGTTAACTGATTGTTCACATACACAGTGGCATCCTGAAAGTTGGTGGTGCTCGAGTTTGTTGGCCTTCCATAGACTTGTGACAATTTAATAAAACGAGACGCACGGGCGAGCTTAACGAAATTGTTCTTGCACATATAATTTGCAAAAGATGCGACAATGGTCGATTGCTCTGGCTCATTTATATCAATGTCCCGAACTTCGCAATTTATAATTTTTCCCACTACTTTTACAACTTCGACAAGATTTTCATTTGCGGTCGGTGGAATGTTTTTTATTTCTATGTTGTTTTTTACAAGTTGCTGTTCGAGTCTATTAATTTGTGCCTGCATATCAGAAATGACTTTATCTTTTTTTGAGTTGCATTGTTTTAGTTCGGCAATTTCATCTCTTAGTTTTTGCATTATTTCGGTGTTTGTTTTTATGTTTTTGTTTACGTCTTCAGAGAGCCGACACAAAGTAAAGTCGAAGACAAAATAATGGTGGCGAGGGTTTAATATTAAATAGAGTACACTTAATTTTATAATTTTTCTAACTTGGTTTTATTTATAAGCGAAAATAAAAAAAATATAAAACTAAAAGTCACTTTCCTATCACTTATCCAACAGTTAGAGAATAATTCAGGTCAAAGTAAATCAAACTGAATAAACACTAATTTGACCGATATTAGTGTTTATTCTATGGTTTTCGTGGTCGCTGAGTTGATTGCTGATGGTAATACAGCTCTAGGGGGATGGGGTGATAACTGTGTGGGGGGTGATCGATATTAGTGTCGATTCTATGGTTGAATGGTGATGGTAAGACAGCTCTAGGGGGATGGGGTCGATAACTGAGGGGGGGGGTGACCGATATTAGTGTCGATTCTATGGTTTTTGGGGTCGCTGAGTACAATGGTGATGGTAAGACAGCTCTAGGGAGATGGGGTCGATAACGGAGGATATCAATATTAGTCTCGATTTTATATTTTTCGGGGTCTTTGAGTTGAATTGTGATGGTACGACAGCTCAAGGGTGATGGAGTCGATACGTTAGGGGGATGACCGATATTAGTGTCTATTTAATAGTTCTCGTGGCCACTGAGTTTAATAGTGTTGGTAGGACACTCCTATGGGTGAGTTGTCTCCCCGGAGGGGGGAGGGTGACCGATATTAGTGTCGATCCCATAGTTTTCGGGGTCGCTGAGATGAATAGTGGTGTTTAGAATGGTACTCGGTGACCATTTGGCGACGAATTTGGGGGTGAGGACATTGTCGCCCCTACTTCAAATTGGAAAAGGTGATTAGTATCCGTGTCTTATCGTTATATTAAATTGACATCGATTTTTGAAATCTGCCGCTGAACTAATAAATTCTATTTATCCGGCTGTTTCTCAAAACTATAACCTTTAGAACTGGTTGCGAGAAGGGGCTATTCTTGCTACTAAAAATGGAGACAACCACGAAATAAGCAATCAAATACTTGCCATGGTAATGGGCAAAGTGTATCGATACCTTTGTAGATAATGATGAGGAAGTTAATTATCTAACTGAGTTCATAAACTCACTTAATTCGTCTGGATTGCCACCGTATCGTCTTACAGTTTGATCTCCAATTATTTTACTTCGGATTCTCGACTCGCCAAAACTTTGCAACGGCACAAGACTGTGCGTAAAAGAGATGCCGGGAAATATAATTAAAGCAACTATCTTCACAGAAAAGGGATAGTGTGAAACAGTTTTTATCCCACTCATTTCGACGGATCTACCTTTTAAATTAAAGAGATTGCAATTTCCAGTAAAACTTGAGTTTTCGATGACGATCAATAAGTCGGACAGTTTATTAAGTACTGCGGAGTATAGATTTGAGATCGCCATGTGTTCCCACGGACAACTTTATTTTGCTTGCTCTGGTTGGGTTGACCTAAGAATTTATTTATTCTTGCTCTTAAAGATGAAACTAAAAACATTGTATACAACCAAGTTTTTTTTTTTTTTTAAATTAATTTTATGTAAGTTTATTTAATTTTATTTTATAATTTGAAAAGCTATAATTTAAAATATATTTTTTAAAATAAATTTTGTTAATAAAAACTGCAATTTTACCTTATAGATAGATATCATTCTTTTTTCTACCCCTGCCTGATAGAAGATTGGGATGAATAAATACCTGGGCAACGCCGGGTAATCAGCTAGTCTATATATATAAAAATTTATCGTGGTTTGTTCGGATGCTTAAAACTTGAAAACGGCTGGACCAAATTGGATACTTTCTTCTGCGAGTTTGTTCGCAATTGATACGCGAAGGTTTCTGAGTTGGTTCAGCCCCGCTAGGTGGCGCTGGTGTCGTTTTTTTCCGAAAATTCTTATTTATGGAACGATTTGGCTCAAATTCACGCCATATAATACATATTTAAATAAAAATAAAGTCGTTAACAAAATTTGGACCTGATAGGTGTCGTTTTTTTCCGAAAATTCTTATTTATATATATATATTATATATATATATAATATATAAATAAAAAGAAAGTCGTTGAAAAAATTTGGACCCGCTAGGTGGCGCTGGGGTGGAAAATGTAGTTTTCCCTGTATATAATCTTCATATAAAGAATATTCGAACAAGTGTACAGTTTTTGCCTGTATAAGTGTCGATTCTATAGTTTGCTGGATTGGTGAGTTGGTTAGTTATTGGGGTGTAAGTGGGCGTGGCGTCAGTGGGCGGGTGATCAGTGGGCGGGAGGTCAGTGGGATGGGGCAGCCGGGAAACGCGGGTGTACGTGAGCGTGGCGTAAGTGGGCGGGTAACAAAGCGCCCGGGAACAGCTAGTTGAGAAATAATAAAAAAAAAAAAAATTCTTTTGTGCAACTCTTCGCAAAAGCAGTGAAAAAAAGTTTAAAAAAAAAAACAAATACAAAACGATTCACTTTTAATAGTTTTAAAACTAAAATATTTAAAAATAAATACTGTTGCAGATAAATATTAAATTAGCGTTTTTACTCAAAGAACTTCTCCGCGACAACGTAAAATATTCTTTTTTAGTACAAAATTCTGCCTAACATTAATCCAATAATTTGTTAATCTTCTTTTGTCTACTTTTTTTTGTTTAAATCAATTTTATTTGGTAACATAAAAGTGATTAAAGAAATAAATATAATTATGAATATTTAAATAATAGGTAACAACAAAAAAATACTAAAATATCGTGTTCTAAACACATCCCAATTACAATTTGCCTCATTTTTCCGCGTCAAGCGTAGACTGACCGCAACAAAATCAATGAATTGTTGCGGACAGTTAATAAAAACAAATAATTATTTAATACTTAATTTTAGCGAGATGACGGAAATATGTGTATTAATATTGAGTACTTTTCTTTCATAAATTAATTTATTTGGTTTTGGAAGAAATTATCGCCAAAAATTTTGTCGTTTACGCGGACAATTGTCCGAAAAAATGCACCTATTAACGATAAGGTGCGGAAGGAAGGTTTCTCTTAAGTTTAATCCCGACAGGTCGCGCGGTAGTCGCGATATTTCAATTTTTCGTATTTATAATACGATTTGGCTCAAATTCATAAAATTAATTTTATTTATTAATTAATTATTATTTTAATTATAAATATAAATAAGTTTGCGAATAAAATTTGTACCCGCTATGTGGCGGTGAAGTCGAGATATTTACGAAAATTTACATTTACTATTATTTGTTTATATCAGAATGGATGTACGTTGGCTATAATTATTGACTATAATTATTGAAATGTTTATAAAGTGGGCCATTGAATAGAAAATGGGTGGGGTGATGGAGTGTCTGGGACCTACGGGAGCGATGGGCACTTCAGCTAGTTTTGCTATAAAAAACCACTTTTACCATTTTTTAGACCAATAAACCATTTTTTTGGTACTATTTTTGGAAAAGTTTACGTGGCAAGCCTAATCATATGAAAATTTCGTCCGTCTGCAAATACGACAACTAAGATTGACGAAAAAAGTGAAGCGAACAACAAAAATTACGAATGAAGGAAACAAGAAACATCGATTAAATTCATGGACGTGGACAAATTCGCCCGCGACGGTTTGGGAAAAATATCTTTCTTGTTATTACCCATCTCTCTTCAATTATAAAAGCCAGACGCCAGAATTAAAATTTTTCATATAAATTCTCTTATAAGAGATACATATGTGTGTATTAGAGCCGCTTCACTTCAAATTTTTTACAAAAACTGTTGTCACATCCAACTCTCAGTAGTAAGTGTTGTCATCGGAGATACACAATTTTTAAAAAAAAGTATATGGGCACACCTCGGGACTCAGGAACCGATCACACGCCACAGGGCACAATAACTAAAAAAATGTCCCAAAAATTTTAGGAGGTAGACATGTGTATAAAATCTGAAGAAAGTCGGGTTATTTTTTTTTTAATAATTTGTATGGGGCCCAACGACCCCGGACCCCGGGGTCTCCAAAATTTTACAATAAGTGTTGTCCATGGGATTTACACACGTATTTAAAATTTTAAAAAATCGGTTAATTTTTAAAAAATTTGTTGGGAGCACCACGACCTGAGGCCCAAGGGGCCCAAATTTTTAATAGAAAGTGTTGTCATCGGAAGTTTCAAGTTTCAATGAATTTGGGCTTTGGCAAGTGGGTTAAAACTTGATGGCAATATTCCACGACAAACAAACAAACACACGGGCAGGCGAAGAAAATATAGAGAATTTAAAAATAAACAGACGCATTTTATGAAACGCGCTTACTGGGGCAAGTGAAAAGAGCTAGAAACGTAAGTTAGTGGTAGTGTCAGGAGACAGAGTTGAAATAAAACACAATTTTTATTTTTGTATTTTCCAAAACTAATATTTATTTTTCAGTTCCTTCCCTTTTGTACTTATAAAATCAATCATATATTTCCTAAGTGTCATGTAATATCAAATCAACAGTGTTTAGTGTGTATAGTGTAATAATAGTAATAATGTTCTTGACAGCTCGGCCAACCTAAATATGGGCCCGTCTCGAGCCGATCAGGGTCTTCCTCGTCCATACTAACATCATCATTAAAGGGATCCACTTCCGAATAAAATTCACACCACGGCTTTAAATTTTCAGAGGCATAGACAGATGCGAACTTACGACTAGTTTTCGAGCTCGATTCGATGCTTTCAACTATTAGTATTGGCCCTTTAACTTCGGTCCCAATTATCTGGATTCGCCTGTTGCTGGCGGATCATTTCGGATGACTACTTAATTTGTGCTTCCATTTTTGTGCAAAATTATACATGCACAGCAAAAATGGTCGCGAGAAGCTGTCGCGTCGAATAGTTTTCAATAAGAGCACTTCAACTTTTTTTTTGGATAAAACACAAACTGTTCGACTTTTGAACTAACTTTTTTTTTATTAACGAATTTGAACATATACATATGACACATTTAAGTATGAAACTATATTTCTTTTGCATGACCACCGCGTGCACGTTTTACGAAGTCCAATCTTTGCACCCAATTTTCGACCACCCTTTCGCATAAATCGGCCGAAATTCCAGCAATTTCACGTTCAATATTGGCTCTGAGCTCTTGCAACGTCGCCGGCTTATTGGCATAGACCAATGACTTTACATAACCCCAAAGAAAATAATGTAGAGGTGTCAAATCACACGAGCGCGGCGGCCACTGGACGGGCCCATTTCGCGAAATAACACGCTCATCGAACTTAGTCTTCAATAACGCGATTGTATCGTGTGCTGTGTGGCATGTGGCCCCGTCCTGCTGAAACCACATGTCGTCCAAGTCCATTCCATTCAATTGCGGCCAAAAAAATCGTTTATCATATCGCGGTACCGATTTCCATTAACAGTAACGTGTCGATCGTTATCGTCGATGAAAAAATATGGCCCAATGACGCCGCCGGCATGTAATCCGCACCAAACAGTGAATTTTTCGGGATGCAACGGTGCCTCATGAATCACGTGTGGGTTGCTTTCTGCCCAGTAACGCATATTTGTCTTGTTGACAAATCCTTCTAGCCAAAAGTGAGCCTCATCGCTGAAGATGATTTTTCGGTGAAAATCTGCATCATTTTCGATTTGCTCTTGAGCCCAATTCACGAATCGGCGTCGCTTCAAATGGTCAAACGGCTTTAGTTGTTGTGTCAGCTTGATCTTATACGGATGTAGGCCAAGATCTTTACGTAAAATTCGCCACAATGATGTCACAGAAAGGCCCAATTGTTGCGAACGTCGTGTGAGCGACACATTCGCGTCTTCTTGAACTGAAGCCCTGGCGGCTGCGATGTTTTCAACACTTCGAGCACTTCTTGCTCTCGAGGGCACTGGAACATTATGTAGCGAAAACGTAGACTCAAATTTTGCCACTATACGGTCGATTGTCGACCGGGCTGGCTTGTTAAATGGACCGTAAAATGGCCGTAATGCTCTTAAAGTAGCGGCAACAGAACGATTATTTTGATAAAAAATGTGCACGATTTGCAATCGCTGTTCACATGTGTAGCGTTCCATGATGAAATGTATACTAATGAAGTTTCCAAATGACAAAAGAACAATAAAAAATATGGCGTCATTCGCCGTCCCTATCGGAGAAAAGTTGAAGCGCACCTGTTGAAACACCCTATATTATTACTAAATCACCTTCAATGTATGTTTTTGGGGTTTTGTGCAATTCATCATATCGCTTCTTAAATTGATTATCTGGACGAGTACGGGGAAATGGTCCAAGATGATCGATGTTTAAGAATCTGAATGGCACCTTTGTTATTTCATTAATATGCATTATTCCTTCATAATTTCGTGGTAGCAGCAGGACATACAGCGATGTATGCTTTAATCAATTTCCGTATTTTTGGAGAAAAAAATTATTCTTGTGTTCGCTGTAGAGTCTTTTGAATTCCAAAATGACCCCTGTCGTAAAAAATTCCCGTAAAACTCGCCAGCGCACATCTTGAGGTACGACAAATTTCAGTGTTCCGTCCATAATTCTGTGTAATCGGTTGTCTTGTTTTAACTACTTCTCTTGTTCACCATGTTGTTTGTCTTGAAGTAGACGTATTATAGATAACAGCTTAGGATTCTGGAGTTGCATTCCAGTCAACCAGTCGACTTCGAAATTCCAACTTTTAGATATTCTCTGTCACTACACTAACTGTCGTTGCTGACTCTGCTGGTGCTACTTTGTCTCTTATACGCCGTCGTGCGCGGTTGTGCTGCGCATCGTCACCCGCACACTACAAATTTTTTTAACAACAATAAAAACACCAATAATTGCCCAACCAACTAAGACCGGTTCGCGTGTGCCTATTTTAAGTGCAGTGTGTGGTGTCCGTGCATCCCGTCCCCAACAGCCCAGCTAAAAAAGGTATAACACTAGCGAAAATTTGTGTTGATAATCCATTGTGAAACATCCATTTTTCAAATTCGCTTAACAGAAGCTGTTTGTTTGTGTTTTTTTTTTATGGCTGTGCCAGAGGTGGGGAATCTTCTAAAAGATACCAGAAGATCCCTCCAGGGGTACTAGCATACACGATTCGTAAACCTGAATGTTCGTACCAGGAATTACACATACGTACTAAACCCTCCTTACACACTTCAACCACTCTCCCCATGGGACTGCCGTTAGGTATTACATCACGGGGCTGGTTAGCAGATTACTCTATGCCTTCTGCATCTTCTGCTGCTGCTGATCGCCTTATATTTTCGATTCTTCGCAGCTCCTTTTGCACATTCGTTACGAGTACACACACTTCTGTCCACTTATCCTCGGATCTATGCATTTCTTCTAAAAGGACGTGTGGACTTGGCAGGTTGCTTCTCCATTCTCTGAAGCGTCTAAAATGGAAAATCGCATGCTCTGTGTCTTCTTCCATGTCCGGACAATCTGGGCAAAAAGGTGAGCTATCGTGTCCAAATCGATAAAGATATTTTCGATAGCCACCATGACCTGACAGAAACTGCGTAAGTTGGTAATTGCAGTAACCGTGAGATCGGTTTGTCCAATTCTCAATGTTCGGGTTCAGCGTGTAGGTCCATCTTCCTTTCAAACTTATGTCCCACCGGTCTTGCCATACAGCCATTGAGGTGGCCTTTTCTTCCTCTTTGATCATTTCGATTGATCGTTGGTCCTGTTGTGATAAGGCTCTTCTATTGTAGATCCTAAGCATTTCATCTGCGAGGATGTCTACTGGAACCATTCCTGCTATAACGAGGGCCGCATCATCGGTGATCGTTCGGAACCCGCTGATCGTCCTTAGTGCACTGAGTCTGTATATGGACGATAGGTTTCTTCTTATTTCTTTTGTCACCAGTGCCTCCGCCCAAACTGGGGCTGCGTAAAGGAGGACTGAGCTAACTACTCTGGACATTAGGACCCTCCTTGGATATCCTGGTCCTCCGACATTTGGCAGTATCCGAGATAATGCTGCCTGCATCTGCGACGCCTTTCTGCTAGAGTAGTCCACGTGTATTTTAAAACGGAGCCTACTCTCAATCATTACTCCTAGGTATTTGACAAAATCCTTTGATCTGATGGTCTGATTACCAACCCGTATACTTATGTATTCCATCTTTTTCCGGCTGGTGATCAGGAGTGCTTCCGTTTTGTGGTCGGCTAATTCTAGACCGACGGATACTAACCATTCTTTGATTTGGCCAACTGCTTCGTTCGTGGCTGACTCTATTCCATTGATTGTGTTTGACACTGTGACAACGGCGATGTCGTCAGCGAATCCAAATATTTGCACGCCTGGAGGTAATGCTAGTCTTAGAACTCCATCGTACATAAAATTCCATAGAAGGGGACCCAGCACCGATCCTTGTGTGACTCCTGCGGAGACGTTATAGTACTTTGTACCCTCATTGGTTTCGTACCTCAACCTTCTATAGCTTAAGTAGCTTGATACTATCTTCCTTATATAGTACGGTGCATCCATTCTGGCGAGTGATCTTCTTATTGAGGACCATTTTGCAGAGTTAAAGGAATTTTTTATATCCAGTGTCACTACTGCACAATATTCCTTTGTGCCCCACCGCCATCTTTCTCCTTCAATCGCTGTCTTTGCTATATTGACCACCGCCTTTATGGTGTCGACGGTCGAGCGCGATTTTCGAAAACCGAATTGATGATCTGACAGTGCTCCTTTATTATCCGCTATATTAAGTAATCTGTCATATATGATCCGCTCGAGTATCTTTCCCATTGTGTCTAGTAGGCATATTGGGCGGTACGACGATGGATCGCCCGGTGGTTTGTTTCCCTTTGGCAGCAATACTAAATGTAGCTGTTTCCAAGGTACAGGGAAAACTCCTTCATCTAAACACCTTTGCATGCATGCCACGAACATTTCCGGCCTGCTTCGGATGGCCGCTTTCAATGCTTTGTTAGGAATCCATCGCCATCGGGTCCAGGAGCTTTTTTGTCTCTTATTATTTTAGTTGCGTTCACAAATTCATTAATACCCCATGGGTTAATGTCAGCCTCGTCACATAGTTCTTTAAAGCATTTTGACTTGCTTTCCTTAATCGCGTTTTTAAAATTTCTTCTCGCCAGTCTAAGCATATCGAGCCGTTCTTGAAAATCGGTTCCCTTTCTTGAACGCTGAACTCTGCGCCGGGCTTGTAGGCAGATAGCTCTCAGTGCTTTTACTGCTCGTTCCACCAATAGCAACGTACCCCTCTCTTGCTTGGTATTCTTCTAGGCATAGCTGCGTCGCACGCTGTGGTAATTGTACGAGCAAGTTGTTGCGACAGGATCTCAGCTGTTCCGCTTTCAGTTAGGATGCTTGTGTTTATGACCTCCTCAAACATCTCTATATCAAAGAACTATCTTTCCATTTAGGACCCCCTACTTTTGGGGGTTGCACGGAGTTTCTTTCTTTGATTTTAATTATAATCGCCTGGTGGTCGCTGTGCGTATATTCTTCGCTGACCTGCCATTTTATGTTTCGCAGGAGGGGGCTGCTAACAAAGGTTATATCGATGATCGATCCCATTCCTGCTTTGCGATACGTATTTACACAACCGTTATTTGCCTATCTCTAGTGTTGCGAAAGATTCTAGCAGATAACGTCCTCTATCATTCGTTAGTCTGCTGCCCCAGTCTGTTGCCCAGGCATTAAAATCTCCCCCAATAACTACTGGAGCTCTTCCATGAGCATCTGCCGTTAAGCTCTCTAGCATTGCTGCGTAATCACTCGCCGTCCAGCTAGGTATTGCATAACAACTGTAAAAATTGATGCCATTTATCTTTGCTCGTACGAAACCCTCCGCCTGCCCATCTACATCTTGGAAGGCATGTCTGCCGCAAATCCATATTGCAGCGCTCTTCGTTTTATCGCAGGTCCAAACGCTGTTGGCAAGAGATTTGTACGGCTCACTGATTAACATAATGTCCGCTCTCTCGTCTTTTGCTGTTTGTATCAGGATATCCTGCGCTATCTCGCAGTGATTAAGATTTATCTGAATAATCTTTATACTCTTCTGGCAGTTATAGCTCTCTTAAAGACCGGACACTTGCTGCTGCCCGCTACGTGGTTCGCTTCTTTTGGGTGTTCCTTTCTACAGAACATGCAGGAAGGCTCCTTGACGCAATTCTTTGCTATGTGGCCTTCCTCCCCACACCCACTACAATGCTTGGAGCGATCTTCTCCGTTTTTGCATTGTTTGTGCAAAGTGCCCAAATTCTAAGCATTTGAAGCACTTTTTGATGAGTGCCCGTTCGCGGATGCGACAGACGACCCAGCCAATTTTAATTTTTTTTTATCAAGGAGCCTCTTTGCCTTCTCTTCAGGAAGACTAATTGTCGCTGTTTGGGTTCCACCATAGGCTTTTCGCAAGGAAAGGACGTCAGCCGGTGAAATGTTTTCTACCTCAAATTGGGACTTTATCGCGTCGCATATGTCCTCTTTTGAAGTTATTTCATCGATGTCCCTGATCTCCATGCTAGTCCGTTGGGTAAGAGTCCTAACAATTGCCTGCTCGCCTAACGCTTCGCTGAGGACACTCTTGAATTCGGCGGTCTTTTCCTCTGTATCTTTAAGCTGGATGAGAAGATCGCCTTGTTCTGTTCTCCTGATCCTGGAAACTTCTTTTTCAATAAGCTCCATTTTTGGGTCCGCTTTCACGTTGGTCAGAATCTGCGCATAGGACATTTCCCCCTTCGCTTGTATAACAATAGCGTCGGGTCTTGTCTTTCTGACTTTTTTTGTTGTTTGCCTGGTGGCAGTCTCCTTGCTAATGGCGTTGGTTTTGACCTTTTTTCCTTTGGTGACAACCCTTGTCCATTCGCCTTCTCCCGTTTTCGGTGCATTTCCGTTTTTTTTCTCCGGGATTTTAGCGGTAGTCGCTGTTACCTTTTCTATGGGTTTTTGTAACGACTTTTTAATCACCTCCTTTTCCTTCTCATCTTTAAGGCTGATAGCCGATAGCTCATAAAGCTTTTTTATGCTATCAATTGCATCACGCATTGCTTGATGGATAGACCGACTTTTTCCATCTTCCAGCATTTCTACCAATTCTCTGATTTGCTCGCCTAACTTGAGGAAATCAGACTTCTGATGTTTTGGTTTTTCGGTCGTCGTCTTCTTACTAGTTGACAGCGACACGCGTACCTCTGTGGGTCCTGGCGATTTTTCTTTTTGGCCAATTGATGACCTCACCAATCTGGAACTCCTTTGAAAGGCGTTCACTTCGACCACCTCTTCTACTTCTCCTCCTCCTACTTCTCCTCCTCCTACTTCTCCTCCTAATTTCAAAGAATTCATTGTAATATGGGTCCCCACTCAAAGCCGCTATCAGTGCTTGGGTTTGTAGTCACCTATGGATCCCATGGTTATCTATGCAAGCAGTACTTCTCCTCCTCCTACTTCTCCTCCTAATTTCAAAGAATTCATTGTAATATGGGTCCCCACTCAAAGCCGCTATCAGTGCTCGGGTGTGTAGTCACCTATGGATCCCATGGTTATCTATGCAAGCAGTGAGGCCATGCAATGGGTTGACACGAGCCCTTATGGGGTCTTGTGTTCAGAGCCAGATCAGTGTTAGACAGGAATTTTTCATCTGTACCTACACCACTAACTTAATAGCGACGAAACATTGAGCGTACTTTGAGTCCTGCCAGGGTTTTAACGGGACGGGGCGCCGTTAGCATTAGCCTGAAAGCCATTTCAGCAAAATTTCACTCTCGCCTACTCAGGTAACAGAATACCACAGACGTCAGCCCAAGAGTTGACAAATTAAAATGATTGCTTCCAGTATACCATAATTAAGACCTTACTGGGCTCAGTCTTATTACATTCATTGAATGCCGAGCTCCCTCGTTGGCAGCGGCTTTTCCTCCGAGCGGGTTGGGAGTTATACCGCTCCTACTCGGTCGTCAGAGCCTCGGCGAGCAGGTTTTTCCATGCAAGAGAGGTTGACAGTGACTTCTTCTCCGCCGTAACCCTGGCTAGGGTCCCTCACATGGTACTATCACCCGGGGCAGGTGAACCAAGGTTTGTTGACGTGGTTTTACTCCCCGGACTAGGGCCCGTGGGGTTGTCAGAGCCAACACTCTACTTCAGAGTGCCCTTGCTGCTGTTTGTTTGTGTGTGTGTGTGTGTGTGTTTTTTTATGGCTGTGCCAAAGGTGGGGAATCTTCTAAAAGATACCAGTAGAGCCCTCCAGGGGTACTAGCATGCACGATTCGTAGGCCTGAATGTTCGTACCAGGAATTACGCATACGTACTAAACTCTCCTTACACACTTCAACCACTCTCCCCATGGGACTGCCGTTAGGTATTACATCACGGGGCTGGTTAGCAGATTATTCTATGCCTTCTGCATCTTCTGCTGCTGCTGATCGCCTTATCTTTTCGATTCTTCGCAGCTCGTTTTGCACATTCGTTACGTATACACACAGTTCTATCCACTTATCCACAGATCTCAGCATTTCTTCTAAAAGGACCTGTGGACTTGGCAGGTTGCTTCTCCATTCTCTGAAGCGTCTGTAATGGAAAATCGCATGCTCTGTGTCTTCTTCCATGTCCGGACAATCTGGGCAAAAAGGTGAGCTATCGTGTCCAAATCGATAAAGATATTTTCGATAGCCGCCATGGCCTGACAGAAACTGCGTAAGTTGGTAGTTGCAGTTACCGTGAGATCGGTTTGTCCAATTCTCAATGTTCGGGATGAGCTTGTAGGTTATAGGCGGAGACGTTATAGTACTTTGTACCCTCATTGGTTTCGTACCTCAACCTTCTATAGCTTAAGTAGCTTGATACTATCTTCCTTATATAGTACGGTGCATCCATTCTGGCGAGTGATCTTCTTATTGAGGACCATTTTGCAGAGTTAAAGGCATTTTTTATATCCAGTGTCACTACTGCACAATATTCCTTTGTGCCCCACCGCCATCTTTCTCCTTCAATCGCTTTCTTTGCTATATTGACCACCGCCTTTATGGCGTCGACGGTCGAGCGCGATTTTCGAAACCCGAATTGATGATCTGACAGTGCTCCTTTTTTATCCGCTATATTAAGCAATCTGTCATATATGATACGCTCGAGTATCTTTGCTATTGTGTCTAGTAGGCATATTGGGCGGTACGACGATGGATCGCCCGGTGGTTTGTTTCCCTTTGGCAGCAATACTAAATGTTGCAGTTTCAAAGGTTCATGCATGCATGCCATGAACATGTCCGGCCTGCTTCGGATGGCCGCTTTCAATGCTTTGTTAGGAATGCCATCGGGTCCAGGAGCTTTTTTGTCTCTTATTCTTTTAGTTGCGTTCACGAATTCATCAACTGTTAGCCTTGGAATACTTTCTGTGCTAATTTCTCTAATTATGTTGCACATAGTATATGGTTCTTTTTGAAAAAGGTGTTCTACGATGGACTTAAGCATTGTTGGGCATGAAATTTGTGGGGACTTACCGCCTTTGAGCTTTGCCATAACTATTTTGTATGCTGTGCCCCAGGGGCTGATGTCAGCCTCGTCACATAGTTCTTTAAAGCATTTTGACTTGCTTTCCTTAATCGCGTTTTTAAAATTTCGTCTCGCCAGTCTAAGCATATCAAGCCGTTCTTGAAAATCGGTTCCCCTTCTTGAACGCTGAACTCTGCGCCGGGCTTGTAGGCAGATAGCTCTCGGTGCTTTTACTGCTCGTTTCACCAATAGCAACGTACCCCTCTCTTGCTTGGTATTCTTCTAGGCATAGCTGCGTCGCACGCTGTGGTAATTGTACGATCAAGTTGTTGCGACAGGATCTCAGCTGCTCCGCTTTCAGTTAGGATGCTTGTGTTTATGACCTCCTCAAACATCTCTAACCCTTGCGGGTGTGCGTGTGTGTGTGTGTGGATCTCAGCAACATTTATTTGCTGTGCTTACTTATGTATAAGTTAACGCATTCGGTTTCGAATCCGTTATCGCATCAACCAGCCACATAATTGCTAGCATTAAAAACAAATAATGTCACGCATCATCAGCATAAAGTGCAAATGTTGCTCAATAGCGCTGATGGCTGAGTCGCGGGCATTGCCTTGTCGCATAACGTCCGATATATGATATCCGCACGAGGCGCTGATTCGGCATAAAATATGCGAATCAGTTGATTTCTGACCATTAAACATTAAAGCACTCAGTTTAACGACTGAAAAAAAATAAATAAAAAGTTTTTTATTGAATATAATTAATTGGCGCCCAACGCGAATATCGGACAACGCGAGAAATCAGCTCAAATAAAAATAGTATAACAAGGATATAATATAACCAGGGGCCCTATCATGATTTCTGCCGCGAGTCGTAAGCTATTTCGATATATTCTTTTCGACCCGCTTCAACTTACGTACCATGAATTCCGCTATCGAAAAGATTATAAATGCACTAATTTAATGTCATAAACGCACCCATTTAATGTCAGACTGACTTGACAAACAACGGTCGATAGTCAACACAAAAAAGAAATGTCAATTGTCAATCGAAAAAATGTCCACCTTCTTTTTTTTTGCGAAACTTTTCTCGATATCGAAATAGATGGCGGAAAGGTATCATGTTTCGTGATTCGAAATTCACGCCATTGTATAAAAATTGTTTCGCGGCGGTTATTATGATAGGGCCCCTGCTTTGGAGACGTCAAACCGACGCCGACGCAACGAGGATTTCATTAATAAACAACAACCGAAATTTGTAACGTCAACACAAAGGCAGCATTAAAAGTAATATCAGAAGAGGTCAAAACCGACGCAATTTGATTAATAAACAACAGAAGAAACTTGTAATGTCAAATCTTATCTTTGTGTGTGTTTATTATTCTATATATATGAGTGAAGAAGAGTCTGACAAAACTTTAGAAAGTTTATTTAGAAGAATAACAGTCGATAAAAAACAGTGAAAATAGGGAATTATAGTGGTGGACGAATAATAAGACGTACACACAAACCGAAATGGCTCTAAGTGCTGAACAACTCAAGGCAATAAAATAGAAGGCGCTGTCGGCAGTGCACTTGCTGAGTAAGAGAAAATTTTCAAACAAAAATTAGCTGACATTAATAGTCGGTTAAGTAATATAACTACTACACTTGAGGTAGGACCATACGCAAAGGCCGAAATCATAGACAGCGTACAGTGTAACGAGACATTCATCATCATCATCATATTTGGCTCTACAACCGGGGTCCGGTCCTGGCTTCCAACAAAAAGTGTCTCCACCGGTCCCGATTTCAACCCGATGTCATCCAGTTTGGCATACCTAAGCTCTGGGCGTCCTGGTCTACGCCATCCTTCCAGCGTGGGCTTGGCCGGCCTTTAAGCAACCGCACGGTATTTCTGGTTCCATGCTGTTATCGGCTTCTCGAATTCTCTCATGGCTTTATAAAGTTTTACTCTGACATGCTATCATAGGCGGCTTTAAAGTATATAAAAAGATGGTGTAGTGGGTTTTGAAACTCTAGACATTTTTCCATCACCTGCCTTAGGGTGTAAATCTGATCAGTTGTTGATTTGCCTGGGATTAAGCCACACTGATATGGACCAATGATGACTTTAGCGTATGGGGCAATCCTGTCTTGAGGAGAAAATCTTATACGCGGTACTCAACAACGTTATACCACGATAATTGCTGCATTTTGTGATATCTCCCTTCTTATGTATAACTTTTTTTTCATATCTTCTGAGCTCTTTATATTTATCTTCGGGTGCCCGCGTTCTATGAGATTGTTGCATTGCTCGGTACGCAACATTCTACGTTCAGTCGCTAGCTTACATTCGCCATCGAACCAGTCGTTCCGATCTCTACGACTACTCTCTAACCCTTGCGGGTGTGTGTGTGTGTGGATCTCAGCAACATTTATTTGCTGTGCTTACTTATGTACAAGTTAACGCATTCGGTTTCGAATCCGTTATCGCATCAACCAGCCACATAATTGCTAGCATTAAAAACAAATAATGTCACGCATCATCAGCATAAAGTGCAAATGTTGCTCAATAGCGCTGATGGCTGAGTCGCGGGCATTGCCTTGTCGCATAACGTCCGATATATGATATCCGCACGAGGCGCTGATTCGGCATAAAATATGCGAATCAGTTGATTTCTGACCATTAAACATTAAAGCACTCAGTTTAACGACTGAAAAAAAATAAATAAAAAGTTTTTTATTGAATATAATTAATTGGCGCCCAACGCGAATATCGGACAACGCGAGAAATCAGCTCAAATAAAAATATTATAACAAGGATATAATATAACCAGGGGCCCTATCATGATTTCTGCCGCGAGTCGTAAGCTATTTCGATATATTCTTTTCGACCCGCTTCAACTTACGTACCATGAATTCCGCTATCGAAAAGATTATAAATGCACTAATTTAATGTCATAAACGCACCCATTTAATGTCAGACTGACTTGACAAACAACGGTCGATAGTCAACACAAAAAAGAAATGTCAATTGTCAATCGAAAAAATGTCCACCTTCTTTTTTTTTGCGAAACTTTTCTCGATATCGAAATAGATGGCGGAAAGGTATCATGTTTCGTGATTCGAAATTCACGCCATTGTATAAAAATTGTTTCGCGGCGGTTATTATGATAGGGCCCCTGCTTTGGAGACGTCAAACCGACGCCGACGCAACGAGGATTTCATTAATAAACAACAACCGAAATTTGTAACGTCAACACAAAGGCAGCATTAAAAGTAATATCAGAAGAGGTCAAAACCGACGCAATTTGATTAATAAACAACAGAAGAAACTTGTAATGTCAAATCTTATCTTTGTGTGTGTTTATTATTCTATATATATGAGTGAAGAAGAGTCTGACAAAACTTTAGAAAGTTTATTTAGAAGAATAACAGTCGATAAAAAACAGTGAAAATAGGGAATTATAGTGGTGGACGAATAATAAGACGTACACACAAACCGAAATGGCTCTAAGTGCTGAACAACTCAAGGCAATAAAATAGAAGGCGCTGTCGGCAGTGCACTTGCTGAGTAAGAGAAAATTTTCAAACAAAAATTAGCTGACATTAATAGTCGGTTAAGTAATATAACTACTACACTTGAGGTAGGACCATACGCAAAGGCCGAAATCATAGACAGCGTACAGTGTAACGAGACATTCATCATCATCATCATATTTGGCTCTACAACCGGGGTCCGGTCCTGGCTTCCAACAAAAAGTGTCTCCACCGGTCCCGATTTCAACCCGATGTCATCCAGTTTGGCATACCTAAGCTCTGGGCGTCCTGGTCTACGCCATCCTTCCAGCGTAGGCTTGGCCGGCCTTTAAGCAACCGCACGGTATTTCTGGTTCCATGCTGTTATCGGCTTCTCGAATTCTCTCATGGCTTTATAAAGTTTTACTCTGACATGCTATCATAGGCGGCTTTAAAGTATATAAAAAGATGGTGTAGTGGGTTTTGAAACTCTAGACATTTTTCCATCACCTGCCTTAGGGTGTAAATCTGATCAGTTGTTGATTTGCCTGGGATTAAGCCACACTGATATGGACCAATGATGACTTTAGCGTATGGGGCAATCCTGTCTTGAGGAGAAAATCTTATACGCGGTACTCAACAACGTTATACCACGATAATTGCTGCATTTTGTGATATCTCCCTTATAATGTATAACTTTTTTTTCATATCTTCTGAGCTCTTTATATTTATCTTCGGGTGCCCGCGTTCTATGAGATTGTTGCATTGCTCGGTACGCAACATTCTACGTTCAGTCGCTAGCTTACATTCGCCATCGAACCAGTCGTTCCGATCTCTACGACTACTCTCTAACCCTTGCGGGTGTGTGTGTGTGTGGATCTCAGCAACATTTATTTGCTGTGCTTACTTATGTACAAGTTAACGCATTCGGTTTCGAATCCGTTATCGCATCAACCAGCCACATAATTGCTAGCATTAAAAACAAATAATGTCACGCATCATCAGCATAAAGTGCAAATGTTGCTCAATAGCGCTGATGGCTGAGTCGCGGGCATTGCCTTGTCGCATAACGTCCGATATATGATATCCGCACGAGGCGCTGATTCGGCATAAAATATGCGAATCAGTTGATTTCTGACCATTAAACATTAAAGCACTCAGTTTAACGACTGAAAAAAATAAATAAAAAGTTTTTTATTGAATATAATTAATTGGCGCCCAACGCGAATATCGGACAACGCGAGAAATCAACTCAAATAAAAATATTATAACAAGGATATAATATAACCAGGGGCCCTATCATGATTTCTGCCGCGAGTCGTAAGCTATTTCGATATATTCTTTTCGACCCGCTTCAACTTACGTACCATGAATTCCGCTATCGAAAAGATTATAAATGCACTAATTTAATGTCATAAACGCACCCATTTAATGTCAGACTGACTTGACAAACAACGGTCGATAGTCAACACAAAAAAGAAATGTCAATTGTCAATCGAAAAAATGTCAACCTTCTTTTTTTTTGCGAAACTTTTCTCGATATCGAAATAGATGGCGGAAAGGTATCATGTTTCGTGATTCGAAATTCACGCCATTGTATAAAAATTGTTTCGCGGCGGTTATTATGATAGGGCCCCTGCTTTGGAGACGTCAAACCGACGCCGACGCAACGAGGATTTCATTAATAAACAACAACCGAAATTTGTAACGTCAACACAAAGGCAGCATTAAAAGTAATATCAGAAGAGGTCAAAACCGACGCAATTTGATTAATAAACAACAGAAGAAACTTGTAATGTCAAATCTTATCTTTGTGTGTGTTTATTATTCTATATGAGTGAAGAAGAGTCTGACAAAACTTTAGAAAGTTTATTTAGAAGAATAACAGTCGATAAAAAACAGTGAAAATAGGGAATTATAGTGGTGGACGAATAATAAGACGTACACACAAACCGAAATGGCTCTAAGTGCTGAACAACTCAAGGCAATAAAATAGAAGGCGCTGTCGGCAGTGCACTTGCTGAGTTAGAGAAAATTTTCAAACAAAAATTAGCTGACATTAATAGTCGGTTAAGTAATATAACTACTACACTTGAGGTAGGACCATACGCAAAGGCCGAAATCATAGACAGCGTACAGTGTAACGAGACATTCATCATCATCATCATATTTGGCTCTACAACCGGGGTCCGGTCCTGGCTTCCAACAAAAAGTGTCTCCACCGGTCCCGATTTCAACCCGATGTCATCCAGTTTGGCATACCTAAGCTCTGGGCGTCCTGGTCTACGCCATCCTTCCAGCGTAGGCTTGGCCGGCCTTTAAGCAACCGCACGGTATTTCTGGTTCCATGCTGTTATCGGCTTCTCGAATTCTCTCATGGCTTTATAAAGTTCTACTCTGACATGCTATCATAGGCGGCTTTAAAGTATATAAAAAGATGGTGTAGTGGGTTTTGAAACTCTAGACATTTTTCCATCACCTGCCTTAGGGTGTAAATCTGATCAGTTGTTGATTTGCCTGGATTAAGCCACACTGATATGGACCAATGATGACTTTAGCGTATGGGGCAATCCTGTCTTGAGGAGAAAATCTTATACGCGGTACTCAACAACGTTATACCACGATAATTGCTGCATTTTGTGATATCTCCCTTCTTATGTATAACTTTTTTTTCATATCTTCTGAGCTCTTTATATTTATCTTCAGGTGCCCGCGTTCTATGAGATTGTTGCATTGCTCGGTACGCAACATTCTACGTTCAGTCGCTAGCTTACATTCGTCATCGAACCAGTCGTTCCGATCTCTACGACTACTGCCTAAGATGGAAGGCGAAGGGCAGCCGTGTTGACTCGAATCTGATTCCCGGATGCAGTCTTTCGTGATGATGCAATCCGCGCTCGGAGCACCATACCAACAAGATAGTGGTCCGAGTCGACGTTGGCACCTCGGTACGTTCGAACCGTCATCAGGTTCGGGTTGTGGCGGCGGTCTATCAACACGTGGTCTATCTGGTTGCGAGTGGCTCCATCGGGAGATACCCAGGTGGCTTTGTGGATATTTTTACACGCAAACCTTGTACTCACAACGACCAAATTATTGCTGGCTGCCATCTCTATGACTCGTTGTCCATTGTCATTAGTGTTCTTGTGTAAGCTATGGGTGCCAATGTATTGCCTGAATACTGGCTCCCTACCTTTTTTAGCATTCATATCCCCCAGAATGATTTTTACATCATACTGATAGCAGGCATGGAGTTCCCGTTCGACTGATTCAAAGAATTATTCTTTTTCATCATCTGCGGAATCCGTGAACGTTTATGACGCTTATGTTTTTAAATTTGCCCGCACGCGAAGGGTGCATAGCCGTTCATTTATTGCTTTAAAGCCGACAACGGTGGGTTTCATTCTTTTGCTGACTAGAAACCCCACCCCGAGCACATGATGTCTGTAATATATGTCATAATCTTATTTTTGTAAGACACCATTCCCTGTCCACCGCATCTCCCGGATTGCTGTTATGTCAGCCTTATATTTAGACAGGGTATCGGTGCAGCTTGAGGGTAGGTTGAGGATAAAGTAAAATAACCAGCCGACATGTTGGTGGCTTCTTATGGCACGGCTCTAAACTAAACTTAAACATTATAAACCAAATAACAGCAGGAGCTATCGACTCTTCGGATCAAATCATGCACCCAATATTTTTCATTGAGGCATCAATGATGTGTTCCGAGATCTTCTCAGATAACATGGATGACCACGTTAAGCACATCGCATGGGTATTGCATAGACTGTACGAAGCAAACATGAGGGTTTCGTGCGAAAAGTCCAACTTTTTCAAAGAAAAAGTCGAGTACCTTCGTTTCATAGTGTCACGAGGTTGCATTTCAACTAACCTGAGTAAAGTGGAAGCAATCCGTAATGTTAATGTAAGATCTTTTCTCGGATTAGCAAGTTACTATAGATTTTTTTATCAAGGACTTTGCATCTATAGCGAAACCTCTGAGTGACATTTTAAAAGGTGAGAACGGCAAGGTAAGCGCTGGACAGTTCAAGAAAAGACCTGTGAATTTTAACGAAAAACAATGTCAGGCATTCGAGAAACTCAAAGAAGTTCTTGCATATGAAAACTTCATGTTACCTTATCCGGACTGTAAGAAGCCATTTGATTTGACAACAGACGCTTCGTCCAACGGGTTAGGGGCAGTTCTGTCCCAAGGCGGAAAGCCCATCACCATGATATCACGAACTTTAAAATATAGAGAACTTAATTTCGCGACAAATGAACGCAAGCTGCTTGCTATAGTATGGGCTCTGAAAAACCTCAGAAACTGTGTATACGGGGTGAAAAGTTTAAATATTTTCACGGACCATCAGCATTTAACATTTTCGGTTTCAGATCGTAATCCAAACGCAATAATTAAGCGCTGGAAGGCTTTCATTGACGAAGATAATGCCCACATTTTTGACAAACTAGGTAGGGAAAATTACTTTGCCGACGAGTTATCACGGCAGAACATTTACGCCTTGAAGGGTGACGCTCATCTCAATCTCGCAACAATACACAACGAAATCTCACTAACCTATACTATCGAATCTACTGACAAACCGGTCAATTGTTTTCGAAACCAAATAATTATTGAATAGAGCGAAATTGCTTCCAACCGCACTTTTATTATGTTTGGTAAAAAACCCTGACATCTTGTACACTTCTCGGATAGAGAAATGTTGATTGAGAAAATATGTGACGTTGTTAAAAAAGACGTGGTAAACGCGATTTACTGTGAATTACCAATACTGGCTTTAATTCAACATACTGTTACAAATTGTAGTTAGCAGCGCATAAAATAGAATTCGAATCCTAAGATAAATCGCAATGTACATACTGCATACGAAATATAGACACTGAATTAGAATTAAGCACTTTTGAATAGCAAACTTTTAGGCTGTAAGGTTTTTTAGATTATTTGAATGTGATTATGTAATGGTCAAAAATGAAGTCAAGCCGGTTTGTACATATGAGTATCGTTAGTTGTAAATAAGGAAATAAGGCCACAATTTTTTGATCTTTTCTCGATATTTCTTTCTATAAGATTGGAAGTTTCTGGAAGCTTTTCAATGAGTATAAATTGAATTCCAAATTTGACCAGCAAAATAAAAAGCTAGATGTCATTCAAGAAAGGCTAAGAGGTAAAATAGGCGGAATTCAAGAAACGCTTAAAGAGGAAATAAATGGAGTTCAATTAACGCTATAAAGTGAAATAAAGGAAATAAGTGAAATTCAAGCAACATTTCAAGAAGAAGTAAAATCGCTTGAGACGAACGTGACAGGAAAGGTGAGTGGTCTAGAAGGCAAGATTAATGAGATTGAGACTCGGTTGGACAGTCGTCCCCAATTCGTAAGAGAAAACTCTAAACAAAGCAGTTCCAGAGTCAGAGTTCCACTTCTAGTAATAAGAAAGGAATTTTAAAGCCACCTGCGTTCGATGGCGATACCGCTTTTGAAAATTTCAAAGTCCAGTTTGGAGCTGTTGTACAACACAATGAATGGGTTCTGGAAGAACAGCTAAATTCTTTGATTCTAGCGTTGAGGGGCAAGGCAGCAGATGTATTACAAATGATTTCAAATGCCGAGATGAGTTCCGGAAGAATATTGAAAGAGTTGGACTTGCGTTATGGACAGTCTCACAAAATACAGTCTAAGCAAAATACAGCTCCAGATGAAGTAACAACAGCGAGGAGAACGACTTCAAGAATTAGAGCGGGAAATAACTAAGCCAGCACGACAAGCCTATTGTGGGGTTCCGGCTGGTCTTGGACGGATTGGTAATCATCAATGCTATTCTAGATGAACAGTTGAAGATTCATTTGAGGACAACAGCCAGAGGAAAGTCGATTAATGAAGTGTTGGCATCGGATTTGGAATACGCAGCAGCTAGAGCCACTGATTTAGTTAGATTGCGCAAGTTGGAAGCTGAGGACATCACACAAATAGAAGCCATCATTGATGAGGAGATTAGAAAATCAAAGACTGGATGCTTCCAGAACGACTGGAATTCCACATCTAATTCTCGTCCAAAATGTTTTATATGCCAGAAACCTGGACATTTCATGCACGACTGCAAGGAACCAAGACCGGCACAAACTAAAATACAGCCAGTGAATCGCGTCAAGCGGCCTGAAAATTTACTGCAGATAGGCACATGAGAATAAGAATGAATGAGATGCAGCAGCCAGCTTACCTCGTAGCTGCAGACCAGGAAAACTAAGTTACACTAGCCTTACTAGGGAGAGAGCCCCAGGATCACGGTGAACATTGCCAAACTTGGAAAGGAAAGCCATGGCTTTGTTGTTAGTGGTTTATAAGAAGGAAAGCCATGTACGTTTACCTTGGATACAGCGGCTTCCAGGTCAGTTGTGAATCCCAAAGTGTTGTCCAAAGGCCAATGTAAAAATTATTCCGCTATAACTTGGAAAAAAGCGACAGATAAAGCTGCAGTAATTAAAGCAAATTGGGCCTAGATTTTATGACAGAGCACGAGATGTTTCCTGATGTGAAGAACCACGTGTTAAAACGGCGTAATGTGGAAGTACCCCTACAAATAAATGACAACCAGAGTGGTGGGCAAAGTCTATAGAAAGGTGAACGGTGAGCTTGGGGACAGTAGAGTAGGAATAGTGAAGCCAACCAATTTCAAAAAGACTGTTATTCGGAAGAGCTCTAGCAAAACTCCAGCCCAATATAACAACGAGAATAATGAATGTTAGCCCACCACCGAAGGTAATAAAAGAAGGAGCCGTCATTGGCAAGACTCAGGGAGTAAGCTGCATCGCAAACTGCCAGCCTGTAAAAGTAAAGAATTTGCCACTACATATGGAAAGAAAACAGATAATTCGTTTGCTGTGTCAACATCTTCCAGCAGCACAGCAACAAGCAGCAGAAAAGGCGCTAGAGCAATTTGCCAACGTGTTTGCTGTTAGCGACAACGAGATGGGTAAAACCAATATAGTGTGACATTAAATCGATACAGGAAATGCTAATCCAATTCGACAGGCGCCAAGACGATTACCACTTCCTAAACAACAGAAGGCAGAAACACTGGTTAAGAAGATGGAACGTGATGGAATTATAGAGAAGTCTAAAAGCCCATAGAGCTCACCTGTACTGTTGTACGACTAAAGAAAGAGTCTCTAAAATTAACAGTACGACCGAAGATGGGCTTGAGGGTAAACCGATGAGCATTTAGAGCGCCACGAGTACTACGGTTGAACTCAAGTAGAGGTGGCATGCAACTGACTATTTCCCTTGAGCACCGCTGGTGGAAGAATCGATAAAACAGTGACAAGCTGGAAAAGTTCCTGCGGTTTTCGAGCGAATATATTGAAGTCACTAAGTTTGCGTCACCGATAAGTTTTATCACACGGTTCTGTATTCTGTCCAGCAGATGCAAGGTGGTCTTAGGTGCACTTGACCAGACATGACAGGTATAATCAAGTTTAGGGCGAATAAATGCCTTGTAGATAGTAGCCAGATCAGAGGGAGCGAAATATTTCTTGCACCGTGTTAGGAAGCCAAGGCACTTAGTAGCATTTTTTGCGACGTTGAATATGTGGTCATTCCAACGAAGCTTTTCATTGACGCACATACCAAGAATTGCTAGTTTTTCAGTTTCCTCGATGCAAGAGCCATTCATGAATAATGGCTGGAGGTTACTATTTCGTATCAGCGACAGAAGACAGCATTGGGTTTTGGATTGTGTTCTATGTATCTATTGTGTTCTATATATCTATTGTGTTCTCCCCACTTTGCAATGCTGTCAAGGTCAGAATTTAATGAGCTTAACATACGCTGTTGTTCTAGTTCCACATCGGAAGAGAAAGGACGCGAACCTGCGAACATATTAGAGAAGCTAAGAGTACTGTCGTCAACGAAGGAATGAATTGGATAGAATTTACAGACAGAAGATCGTTAATAAACATAAGTAAGAGTGTCGGAGACAAATCACAGCTCTGGGGGACACCCACATTTATGCGGGGGGCATCAGACTTAAAACCATCCAACACAACTTGGATTGAACGGTTTGTAAGATAGCTTCTAATCCATTGAAGAAGGGTTACATCGATTCCAAAAGCATGCATTTTGGACAGAAGAGCTTGGTGCCAAATGCCTTTGAAATATCAAATATCAGCTACAACTTTCCTTTACCAAACTTGTACAAAAAAAAGGTTCCACTTTTCGGTGAGAAATGCCATATGATCAACAGTAGAACGTTGTCCACGGAAGCAATATTGGCGGTCATTTAGTAGTTCTCGTGATTCAAGATATTTCATAAGCTGACGGTTAATCAGCGTTTCCATGACCATGACATGACAGTTCGCCTTTTTTGGTACAGGCTGGACAAATGCTGTTTTCCAACTACTCGGGAAGAGTCCAGAAGATGGTAATGCCAGCGATAAAAAACACCTCTTTGAAGAAATGGGGGAATACCATCTGGTCCAGCGGATTTGTGTTTGCTAAGGTCAATTAAAACTGTAGCTACTTCACGAGTACAAATGTAAATCTGACCCATAAGGTGTTCGCCGCTCGGAAGTACAGGTGGAAGCAACGCATAGTCTAGGAGTGTGGTGCTAGCTGCAAAATATGCAGCAAGTAGATGGCCAATCTAGCCATCCTTAGAGCTGACAGCTGGAATGTCATTGTGAATGATCGTTGGAATTGACGACGAGACAGTATTTTTGATTCTTTTCACGAATGACTAAAAATTTTTACTTCTGTTGTTTTTGCCTCAATCTTTGATCATAGGCGAATATGTCTCGCCGCATTTTTATATTGCTATCATTTCTGGCACGCTTGTATTTTTGTCGGTTTTCCTCTGTGGAGTTTGTTTTATACAGCTAAAATCATACCATCCATCATTCTTCGGTTTGACAGACTTAATTCTTAAAGGAATAAAGTCTTTCATACCAATGTAAATGATGTTTGCAATCGCATCAGCGGTGGCATCCACGTCATTATTGAGGAAGAATAGCGACCAGTTAAATTTTCTAAAGAATGTATTAAAGCCGTCCCAATTGGCTTTCTCGTAATGCCATTCAATTCTTTTTGGAGTTTTTTTCTTATCTGATTGGGTTAGCAACGAGAAATTAGCGGATAAAACACAATGGTCGGATTAGCCTAGAGTTGATGATAGATTAACGGTATATTTATCAGTATCAGAGGTAAGAAACAAGTCCAGAGTGTTGGCGGAATGATTCGCAATGTCAGGAATTCGTGTAGTATCATTCACGAGCTGAGTAAGACTATTTGACTCAGCGATTGCTCAGTATATCTAGTAGTAGTAGAAAAGGCCATTTTTCGATTAATAAAATACGAATCCTTAACATACTCGTCCAAAAATAGGCACTGTATTAGAAATAAGAAATTGTATACTTTTACACATAACGTAGCATGGTTGAAAGATTATACCATTAAGTACTGGTGATGCCAAATATGTGGTTAAACCTGTTTACGTAAGATGAAGTAGAAATTTAAAAATTGTAATTTTTCTTGTAAATTCCATAATCGGAGATTTGATTTTCTGGTGAAAATTCACCACCACATAGGGAAAACACAGCGCACGGTCGGTACGATGTGCACACGATGACGTATGAACTACGAAGTATTACTAAAATTCTTTCTTTTGAAGTTTATACGCAATAGTCACTAAAATATATTGATACACATTAATCGATTAAATTTATATATGTACTCATAAAAATTTATAAATTTAAAATAAATAAAATTGATATTTAGTGTCCAAAATAAATTTTTGTATGTTAATACGTATCCCGTGAAATTTAGGTGATAGTGGGTTTATTCTAGGAAGAATCCAGAATCGCAGCATCATACAACACCGCATCATAAATTAGTACCGAGATATATTCGCTCCCATCCCTGCGATTGGAGGGGCTCCAAAAGTTTTGAGATTTTTTTTTCTCAGAAACTCATATAATTTGAATCAAATGTTGATCAAATGAATGAACCAAATATAAATATTTTTTAATTAAAATAAATTAATTTAGTCAAACTCAACGCTAGTGTCAAAAAACCGTGCTCCGTCCTCTTTCAACCATGCCCCGTAATGGATTTATTTATAGTTTTTTGACTCTACCATTGGCAAGGCTGTTCCGATTTAAAAAAAATTTTCATAAAGAAATTCAAAACTTTGGGAACCTCTACAACCGCTGTTTGCGTTTCTTCCACATGGCGGCCTACCCAAAATGGATGGATTTTTAAGTTGACGTTGTAGAGAACGTAAATACCGTAGCGACTGCACCAACGATTTTCCGTTGTTTTTTTTTCGGAAAATATATATATATATATATACTTGCTGTTTGGGAGCGCTTCGTTACCAGTATCAATCGAAATTGTTTCACATATACCTAGCCTACCCCATAATAATTTAATAAAAAAAACAACCGATACAAATTAAAATTTTTAATGTAAACTCATTAATAGGAAAAAAAAATTTAAGAAAATCGAGCTAATTTTAAAAAAAATTATATGGGCACCCGCATCCCTTGGGCCTCAGGGCCCGTTCACTCCGAAAACTTTACAAAAAATGTTTTCCATTGGAGATACACATGTGTAGAATATTTTAAGAAATTCGGGTTAATTTTTTATGGAGCCCCCTCGGCCCTGAGGCGAGAAATTTCAAAAAAATCGGGATTTGGGAAGTGGGTTAAAACTTTATCGCAAGATTCCACGACTACCGACCGACCGACATCCGTGCCACGGGCAAGTTACTATAGAGAATTTAAAAATAATCACTTAATATGGAAAATTTTCTTTCCCCTATAACATCAGCCATTGACCACGAATCGAACTCAAAATTTTATTAAAATCATATTATTATACATTTTATCTTTCTACTTTTTTTTAGATATATTTTCGTACTTAGTTCGAGGGGCTCTTTGAAGTGCCTAACAAATCTAACATGGACAGGGCATCAAAATGAAAAGTATTTAATGCAATTAAACGAAAAAGAACTTTCTGTTACAGCGCACAGATTAGAGAATTTGTCATCAAATTTAAAAAGCAATGGTGAAATGCAGCAAAGAAATGAACTATTAAAAAACCTAAAAATAATACAAAACAATGTACAAACATTATTGAGTACAAACAAGGAACCACTTAAGAGCTATAATTTAAATACTGGTTGGTTCGCCAATTTAGTAGAGCACTCGAGATTATTGTTGCGATTAGAACGAACAATAAAGCTTCTAAGTATTCATAAGCAAAAACAAATAAAACAATGGATAGTTAATTTAATATTGCAAAATATAGTTGAAACCCCAAAGTACATGCGTGCATTATACTCCAACGCAATTTTTGAAAATTATGTTATAAAGCAGCCTCAAAAATGGATGCAATTAAATGAGATCTTTGAGACGTACATGTTGAAAAGTCAAAGTGCAATTGTTATACGATTGAGAAGTGAAAAAAAAAGTTACGTAAATTTTACCTCAATTATTAAAAAGAAAGCTCAAAAAAAATTGTATGAGGAAAAAAAGAAACCAAAAATAAAGCATTACTATACTTTAGGATTGAGAAACGTTAAAATATTAACATTTCACCAAATGCATTTAAAGGGGTTTTCAAAAATGGTAAAGTTATAAAATATAAAATAATAATTTATAGTGCTGTAATAATTTTTTAGGGACAATTGGTTGAAATTAAAAAGGAATTTAATGAAACATCTTTTGACACCAGCAGTTTAAAGCAGGATTTATTAAAGTACATCTATATGAAAAATGAAGAGCTAGAAAATGTCCTAGATGATATAAATATAATGAGAAAACTTGTCACAGAATCATATCTTTCGCTCGAAGAAGTACCCTATCATCAATGGATTTTTGATAAATATGAAAATAATATATTTGAGGTAAATTCTTATAAAGTGTTGATATATGTAAAAAATTTTTATTTTGTTACTCTAATAATTATTGAGATCAACTACAGTTCAAATTGGAAAAAAATTTTTCAATTATTAGCTGATTTATAAGCAGAAAATGAAAACGGCAACTAAATTAGTAGGTTAGGTTAGGTTAAAGTGGCCGTCACTCAAAAACGACGCACTTAGACCAAGAAGGTCCGTTGTGATACCACAAGGATCTAGAAAAACCCACGCCTACTCGTTGAACCACTTGGAGCTTCGTATGAAGCGCAATGGACTATTAATATCAATTTGGGTTACATCGTTGAAAAAGAATGCTCCCAGATGGAGCTTCCGCCTATTCGAGAGGGCGGGGCACGTACAAAGTAGATGGAGAGTGGTTTCCTTTTCCTCCTCATCCATGCAGCTTCTGCAGAAATCGTTGGAAAGGACTCCTAGTCTTTCTGCATGCTTGCCTATGAGAAAGTGTCCAGTTATGACACCTATAATGCCACTAATGTGCAGTCTGTTTAGAGAGATCAAACACTTGGAGCTTGGGCCAGATCTGCTTCGTTGCTATGCAAGTTGTACCGTTTCACCATCTATAATTACTTTTTATTATAGCATCCCGTTTAAACATGAGTTTGCACGTAGCGATCGTCATGCCTAGTGAACCATATTCAGGCAATAGGGGTAGTGCAGTTCATCAGCCATACAATTACCAGGAATGTCTCTGTGCCCCGGCACCCAGCACAGGTGAATGTTGAAATGCTCTGCCATCTTCTCAAGAGACGATCGGCAATTCCGGGCCAGAATGGAATTTGTAGAGACTGATTCCATGGACTTTAGCGCAGCCTGGCTTTCCGAGAAAATGTGAATATCCTTAATAGATATGAAATTACTCTTCAGCCAAGACAAGGCTTTCTTAATAGGAAAACACTACAGTGATCAGGAAGACGGAAAGAGAGACTTAGATTTAGTTTTTTTTTGAAAAGACACCTCCGCCAACCCCTTCACCAGTTTTCGACCTGTCTGTGTAGAAGTGAATTCCTTCATTTTCCAAGTAGATACCTTCCTCCCAAGAAGACCTGGAGTGGATGGTAACCTGGAAGTTTTTGTTGAAGTGGAGCTGCGGAATGGTGTAGTCTAAGTTGACAAGTGGAGTGCTGACTGAATTCAGGATAGAAGAGTGGCCGAAATCATTCACGGTCCACCGAGAGATTGCTCTGAGGCGTGTAGCCGCGCTTGCAGCCAGTTGTCTGCCGAAGATGTCAAGTGGAGCAAGGTTGAGCAGAATGTCCAGTGCAGCAGAGAGAGAGTTGTACGAAGCGCTCCGCTCACACAAAGACAAGCTGATCTTTGGACTCTGCTTAGTTTGTCGCTATTGATCGCTTTATCTTATGCAGTCCACCAAACAGCCACACCGTATAGCAGAATAGGTCTGACCAATGAGTGATATGCGGTCTAAGACCCCATTTACTTCCAATGGCTTTTTTGCTTGAGAAGAGTGTCACTGTGGCTTTACGGACTCTTTCTTGTATGTTGGGTTTCCAGCTCAGCTTCCTATCCAGAATAAGACCAAGATATTTGGCCTTATCGGAGAAAGTCAAGCTTGTGCCTTGATGGACGAATGGTTGACGAGTGGGATTTTGTACTTCCTCGTAAAGAGGACAAGTTCGGTTTTTTTTTGGGGTTTACCCCTAGACCAAAATGATCTGCCCAGCTTATTAGCTTATTAAGAGCATTCTGCAGAAGTTCTTTCAAGGTGTGTGCTTTCCTGAGGCGGTTATGGCAACGACGTCCGCATAGGCGATCACTCCGCAGCCCTCCCCCCTCAGGCGAACCAGCAGCTCATTCACCGCCAGGTTCCAAAAAAGTGGGGACAGGACACCTCCTTGCGGGGTGCCTCTGCTGAAAAATATTTTGGCAGACGACAAACCAAGTCTTGAATTTATGATCCTACTTGTGAGTGGAAGATCAATCAGTTAACCCAGTGAGTCGTTCACCCCCAAATTCGACAGCGCATCAGTGATCGCAGATGTTTTGACGTTGTTGAAAGCGACTTCTATGTCCAGCAAAACCACCATTGAGTATTCTTGTGATGAAGAGAGTTTTGAATGGAACATACTAGCGTATGCAGAGCTGTTTCTACAAATTTGCTCTTGCAGTATGCGTGTTGATCGACGGACAGAAGTCTTTTGTGAATACTAGTACAAAGGTGGATTTTGATCAGTCTTTCTAATGTTTTTAAAAGAAATGACGAAAGGCTAATGCGTCTGAAGTCTTTTGGACTGACGTGGGAACATTTGCATTCTTTTGGAATGAAGACCACTTTCACTTCTCTCCATATGACTGGAATATAGACCAGATCAGTGTTGTAGGTAGTGTGAGAGCTATCTGGGAAATGGGTATTTATAAGCAGATTTAGCGATTCTTCGCTAGAAGTAGTCCACGAGCCATCAGTTTTTTTCAAACAGCTAGGCATTATTGGATTAGTTGAGAGGAAAGCTTCCTGCAGCTTTTCCTAAATTGGCCCAGCTCAGAGTTCCACCAGTATGGTCTCTTCTTACCCCTAGGTCAGGGGTCGGCAACCTGCGGCTCACGAGCCACATGCGGCTCTTTGGATGATTAACGATTAACGAGGATTAGGCACCGATTCAATCTCTCAGCCACTTGTACTCGCTTTTCACCGCACCCCTCCCCCGTGACACGAGTCGTCACTGTCGTCAGTCCGTCGGAAGCTCTTGAATGACGCCGTCGTCGGATGTTTCTATGTAGGTTTTAATTCGCTTTCGACGCAATACAATTTGGCGTCTTAGAAGCGAATTATCTTCTCAAAGTTCTGTATGTACATATATATAATAATAATAATAATAAGAAAACCGAAGTAAAGGTGGGTAACATTTTAAGTATTATATTTTTAAAATACATATTATGCATACATATTTTTTTTCCAAATAAGATACCTAACTACTTTTTTGAAATCAATCGAAAAGAAACAAAGTACTACTGTTGGATATTACTGCGAAAGTGTTTTTATTAAAATATATATTTAATAAATTACTTATTTTATTATTTATCTATTTTATAGCTTTTATTATTATTTAAAATTTAGCGATAAAATAATAATTACAAGTAAATTGTTATTTAATAAACCTATTTTCGAACTCTGAGGATCAAAGTAGGTTGGTATTTGCAGTTTTAGATTGTTTATATGTTTGGCAATACTGGTTGGAGGTCCAAAAAAGTATGTACGTAACGCAACAAAAATGGACAGCTTTAAAAGAAATGCCGCAAGTTGAGGCACTTATATTCGACGCATGGAATAGTCTTCCAGATTGCTACAGTGAGGTAAAGAAGTTGGCATTTGGAGTGCTGACTATCTTCGGATCGACATATTCGTGCAAGCAAGCGTTCTCTTGCATGAATATAATTAAAAGTAAAGTAAGAAGCCAAATATCAAATGAAATTTTAGAGTCGTGTTTGAAACTCAAAACAACAAGTTATGATCCAAATTTATCCAAACTTTCTAAAACCCAGCAAAGCCAACGCTCCCATTGAATTTGTTTGCTCAAATAACTTTTTATTTAAATAATAAGTAATTATCTAATAATGCCATTTATAAACTATCTAATTTGTTGTGAAAAACACTACTTATATATAAATAAATAGATATTTTTTCTTATGAATAAATAGATTACTTTTTTTTTATCAAAATTTTATTTATGCAAGAACTATTAATTGTTGGCAAGAAAAAATTTTGTGGCTCTTCAAAAACTTTGAAATTTTGTAAATTGTAATTTTTGACTCTTCCGACTCAAAAGGTTGCCAACCCCTGCCCTAGGTAGAGTAAGAGGAAAGGAAGCGGAAATTGCTCTATTTAAGGCCAATGTGAGTTCCTTGACCTTATTGTCAAGCTCAAAAGAGTTTGTGGGAGGATAACTAATCCCATCGTTAAGATGACGTCTAAACGTGTCTCTATACTTGAGCCAATCGGTTTTGCGATAATTTCTGAATACTGATTGGCAAGGAGGTCTATCGTCCAGACCAAACTGAATGTAACGGTGATCTGAAAAAGAGTGCTCAGCCGAAATCTTCCAGTTTAGTATTTTGTGTTGAATTGAGTCGGAGACGAGTGTGATGTCTAGGACCTCTTGTCAATTTTCGGTAATGAACGTTGGTTCATTCCGATACCATCAGATATGCACCCTTGGGAGTCTCCAGCTTCACCGCGGTGGTACCACGGTCGGTTTTTCACTAATATGCAGGATCTTGGTTTACCTTTGTCTGTCACATATAGTGGATAGTAGTTAGGCGTCCTGAGTCCACAAACTCGGTTGTTGACAACTCAAGGCTCTTGTATCAGGACTATATCTTCTCCGTCTTTACAAATACGGAGTAGAAGGGAGGCCGAAGCCTTTTTGGAGTGCTGGAGATTAATCTGTACCACCCGCAGCATTATTGCTACCCTTGGGCAGAGAAACCTCAACTACAGTGTTTTCGAGCTCATCCCCGTCCGAAGGCGAGTTGAAAAGCTCGTCTTCATTGGTAGATTCCCTGAAAAGAAGGTCATCCCACTCCAAGTCCGACTGAGTGTCAGCCATGAAGACAGAAGACTGCGACGAATTGGCCGAAACTTGACGAACGTCGTCAACTATCATGGAGACAGAAGACTGTGACAGGGTAGCCGAAGCTTGGGGAACAACGTCATCCATCGTAGGGAAGGTGACGGATGTTCCCGGTTCAGGAACTTGAAACTCCGAGTCCGAGGGATGAGCGGGTGATTTACCGGCTTCTATCTCATCCTTCTTATAGACCCGAAGTGTGATGTGGTTCCATCCCAACTAAATCACGCCTTTGGTCCTTGCTAGGGGAGCAGGGGATTCCTGGTTGATCACAACTATCGTGGATCTTCCCGTCGTGCGTCGGAAGGGAGGGATTGCTTAGCCGTAAGACTTCGAGTATTCCATCAGCAGTGGGGGGTTCGATAGGAATCCAAGTCCGCGCTCTTGGTCGGCTAGGGATGTCCTCCTTTGCAACAACCTCGAGCTTGGCACCAGGTCAAACCTCCCCAAGACTGCCAATAGCCAGTTTAAAGAGATCACAAGATCTCGAATCTTCGCACGCTATTAGCTTTGTCCGGCCTTGATGCCAACCGCCATCGTATGTGGTAGGAGGAGGTCCAGTGCGACCCTTCGTAAAGCTCGCGAAACTGCCTTCAAGTTTGACATTAATTTGCTGCCACCGATCAGCAGAGATGGATCCGTCTGTGTCGCTACGATCAATTATCGCGACAACGATCCTGTCTTTTAGGACTTCGCTGAAGGACCTCTGAGATGCAATGGTGGAGTGGCTTATGGCGGTTGCGCTATGTGCCTTGAGTCTTTCTGAGACCGTAATGGCCTCCTCCACCGATCTCTATCACTTCGACGTAGAGTCTCCGCTGGTCTGCCTGCTGTCCTTAACAAGAAAGTCTTGGGCCCATTTAAGCTTGGCGATTTGCCTCGGCGTCCTGCTGGTCTCCGGAATAGCACCGATGGCCTTCAGTGTCCGATTGGCATTACGCCGGTCCTTGTAGAGCGACCTTGTTGGAGCGCGCTGTCGCGAACTATTACTACAAGATGCACTCCCAAGTGAAGTAGTCGGTACGACTTTACCTCCTTTACTAGACCCCAGACAGGCGTGAGGGGATATGGATAGTAGATGAAGGAGATGTTAGGAGGAATTAGGAAAGATGGTACAGTAGTACGAGTGCCCTTTAGTTTCAGGACTCAACTTAGGAAAAATTCCCAAGAATATTTGACCTTACTACAAGCCCCTACAACTCTTCAAGTTCGACGCTCAGGTAAGAGAACTAAATTAGTAACATTAAAATAAAATCGGGCTTTGGGAAGTGGGTTATAAATTTACCGTAAGATTCCACGACAGACAGCTTTAGCTGCATTTTATTGGTACCGAATAATTTTACAACAATGCCACGCAATCGGGAAAATTGTATTCCAGCTTTTTGTAGGAATGAAACAATTCTATTCTGATATTCGTTAGAAATCAGAGTTGATTTTAGTTGTCACTTTCGCTGTTCAGAGTTCAAACCGTTGATTTTTTCCCCATTTCGTGGGAATTTAAAAGATTTCAATTTTATAGAAAAAGTTAAGAGCTTATTCAATCAAAAGAAAATTGTGGGACTAATTTATTTCAAAATTTAATTAAAATGGCAAAGTATGGTTTGTCTCTGCCTCTCTTTAACGTTGCGTCTGAAAATTTGCCATAATTTCTGATGTAAAATCAAAAAAATAAATATAAAAAAACGTATCAATACTTTTATATATAAAAAAAATATATTTATTAGTAATGCCTGATCCTACAAGCAGTTATCGCTTCTGGCAAAATTAGTGGTTGTACGAGCTCTCCGCCGCATCCGCTAAACTTACCACGAACACGCCGCAATGGCTCGACTATAGACGAACGAACAGCAACACTGTGTGTGCATTAGTGCACGATTGCTATCAGTCAACTCATTCGCCGTTTGCGTTTGACCACCGACCAGCTACTAGTCGCTTTTTGCGCGTCGCGTACACTCGTAGCCTGAGCGAACGACACACCATATTTAGGAATTACGTATTTACCCATGTAAAATTTATAGTAAATAACAATAATAACTGAAAGAACAATAATAAAGGAAACATCCGAAAATACCAAAAATAACTGATTTTAATTTGCAACACCACAAAAAAAACGAACCCTGAGTGACCGGCGAGCGTAACCCGAGCAAACCCACATTTCTACGGCCAACGTACTTGACCAGGAGTCTGACCACTCCCAAAATATGACTCTACTCGTTATGGTATAAAACCTTTATATATAACCCACTTCCCAAAGCCCGATTTTATTTTAATTTTGCACACATCTGTATTTCCGGTGACAAGACTTCCTATTAAAATTTAGGTCTCCTCCGGCTTCAGGGCCGATCACTTTTTGAAAAATTTGTGGAGTGATCTGCCCGGGGCCCGGGGTCCATATACAAGTTTTATAAAAAAATTTATACATATGTGTAGTTCCGATGGATAACACTTTTTGTAAAAAAAATTGAAGTAATCGGACCCCCCCCCCCCCCCGATTTTCTTTAAACTTTATAAAACGTGTTTAATCCGATGGACCAATATTTTTGTAAAAATTGTTGGGAACTGGCCCCAGGACCGAGGAGCTCCCATATAATTTTTAAATTCTCTATATTAACTTCGCGTGCCCGTGTGTTTGTTTGTTTTTTTGTTGTGGAATCTTGCGATCAATTTTTAACCCACTTCCCAAAGCCGAATTTCATTGAAATTTTCCACACATGTGTATCTCCTATGACAACACTTTCTATTGAAATTTGGGTGGTCGGGGTGATCTCATACAAAGATTTTACAAAATTTACCCGAATTTCTTCAAATTTTATATACATGTGTATCTCCGATGAACAACACTTTTTGTAGAAAGTTTGGAGACGCCAGGCCCGGATCGTTTGGTCCCATACACATTTAAAAAAAAAAATAGCCCGATTTCTTAAAATTTTAAGCACATGTGTATTTCCGATGGACAAAAGTTTCTGTAAAATCTTTGGGCCCTGAGGCCCGAAGGGGCCCATACAAATTTATTAAAAATAAGCCCGATTTCTTCAAATTTTAAACACATGTGTATCTCCAGTGGACAAAACTTTTTGTAAAAATTCCGAAGCTATCGGACCCTAGGGCCAAGGAGCTGCCATATAAATTTTTTAAAAATTAGCCCGATGTTCTTCAAATTGTGTACAGAGTGTATCTCTGATAACAACACTTTTTGTGAAAATTTGGTAGTGATCGGGTGCCAGTGCCGAGGGGCTCCCATATAATTTTTTCAAAATTAACCCGACTTTTCTTACTTTGCACATACAGGATGTATCCGTTAAGGTGGCAAATACTTAAAGGGATGATTTCTTGGTTAATTTCGTGAAAAAATCGTACTGGGGGGGGTCTATTTAATGCGAACAGACGTACTTTGACCTTTCATCACTTCACACCCTGTAGCTCTTGAACGCTTGTAGGTAAAAGGTCACCGTTGTTTTTTTTTGGAAACAAAATTAAATTTTTAAGGTCAAACTTTCTAAAATTTTTTATATTCCTAAAACCATTACCGATTGAAAGTCGTACTCAAAAAAAATTGTTTTTTTTTAATTTTATTTTCAAACGCGATTATTTCCAAAAATGCTCTTGGATAATTTTTTTTGACAAATGCAATATTAAAGCCCATTCAATTTTCTACAAATCCTTCTCATAATATTTGTGCATTCAGTTTGACGACGTTATAAAGTTTGACCTTAAAATTTTAATTTTGTTTCCAAAAAGACCAACGCTGACGTTTTAGCTAGAAGCGTTCATTAGTTACTGGGTGTGAAGTGATGTAAGGTCAAAAGTACGTCTTATCGCATTAAAACACTACATACACCGCAGGGGGTGAAAATAGACCCCCCCCTCCTATACGATTTCTTCACGAAATTACCGAAGGAATCATCTTTAAATATTCGCCACCTTAACGGATACACCCTTTATATATGTATCTCCGATTAGAGAATTTACCTTTGATTATTGATTTTTTCCGTTTATTTAGTATACCATCATTAAATAAGCATGGTGACAATGATGCCAATCCAGTTTATGATAACTGTTTCGTTATTACATTTTTTATTACGACCATAGACGAAAGTAACTGTTTCCTACGATATAACCTACCCTCGAAAGTAGGTATTATCCACACTAGTGTGTTAACATAGAAAATACTATTTTTGTTTACTGCAGTCTCCCACAGTAGTTTTGCATTACGCATGAGCAGTTTAGCAGAAAAATTGTTTTGGTCGTGTGAAAAATAGCGTACATTACTCGCTGGAAAGCGCGTATCGTGCTCGTTAGTTTGCCGCACTCGGCTACCGCCTCGTGCTTCCACGTCTACTTTCCAAGCTCGTTGTGTAATATACTATATATATACCACGCATTTAAGTTGCTATAGGAATCACATTGTTCTTTCAAGTGTAAACAACGTCTCCATAAATTTTTCCTAAAGTTGTTTGCAGCAATACTTCCCCTTTTTCCAGAGCGATATCACAAGTGATGTTAGATTCGGAAAAATACCAGTAAATAAACTAACAAAATTATAATTACACCGATTACAAAATGGTTTATGTTTATCCACGAAAAAAACTTAACTTTGTCTGTGTTATCCTTTACTTTCCTGCTATCTCGAAGTTCAATATGTTGTTCAAAAATTTATGATGATTTTCAGTAAAGTATTCTACAGCTGCAAGCCAGCAGAGTTGAAATTATACAATTTAAAATTTTTTCATCAGTAATGCCACGACCTCATGGATTTTTGCGCTATGCAGGCAGGACAACTTAAATTTTTAAACGAAAAAAATTTTAAGTTTATCTTAACAATCATCATCATCATATTTGGCTCTACAACCGGGGTCCGGTCCTGGCTTCCCGCAAAAAGTCTCTCCACCGGTCCCAATTTCGAGCCGATGTCATCCAGTTTGGCATCCCTAAACTCTGGGCGTCCTGGTCTACGCCATCCTTCCAGCGTAGGCTTGGCCGGCCTCGCTGTCGTGTTCCATAAATACTACCGCAAAGGACTTTCCGAGCAGGATCCTCTTCGCTCATGCGAGCTAGGTGTCCTGCCCACCGGAGCCTACCGAGCTTAATTTTCTTCACGATGTCGATATCGCGGTAACGCTCGTAGATCTCATCATTATAGAGTCTCCGGAATCGTCCTTCCTCACATACGGGGCCAACAATTCTCCGTAAGACTTTTCTCTCGAACGCGGCTAAGAGGTCAGAATGCTTTTTGCTAAGCACCCAAGTCTCGGATCCATATGTAAGTACTGGTATGACCATTGTCTTCTATATCAGCAGCTTGGATGTTATGGTTAAGTTCCTTTATCTTAACAATAATATTACTAATACAGAATAATTACTAATACACAATAATTACTAATAGGACAAAATTAACAACCAAAATCCGTTGTTTTTTTTTTCTTTTTTTTTATACATAAACTCATTGCCAAGGGAGAACTCCCTAAATGACTTGCGTCACATCAATAAGGTGGGCTGTGCCCTTTATTAAAAAAAATTAAAAATCGAAGGAATGTGATTTACAATATATCACATTCCTCACGTTTGTAGCCGATTTCAATTTATTTTCTCAGAATTCTCTTTGATTCGTTGAAAAAGCAATAGGAAAAATCGAACACGAAACTAAAACGACGCGAGTCCAAATTCTTTTATCAATGGATCGTGGTCAGGGGAAACTACAAAAAACCTTGACCAAGAAAATATTACATAATTTACAAATATTATAAATAATACAAAAAATACAGTCAATAATTTTTTTATATAAAATAATCTAATCTACTAATGAACACTATGGTCGTCCTTCAGGAAGTTTTTGACGTCTATTTTGAAGGCCTGTAGATTAAAAGATTCGGTTTTCGAATTTCATACATTCTCGGCAAGTGCATCACGTTTGCCTTCCGAACACCTCCGTTCATCGGACGTTTGCTACAAGCAGTTTTCGCTTCTGGCAAGATTAGTGGTTGTACGAGCTCTCCGCCGCAACCGCTAACGTTACCTCGAACACACCGCAATGTCTCGACTATAGACGACCGAACAGCAACACTGTGTGTGGATTAGTGCACGATTGCTATCATAGTGTTGGAAGTGTACGAGCTCCCCGCCGCACTGCCTCGGCTATAGACAATAGAGGTCTGCATGAATACATTCATTTGCTCTCTGCAATAGGGTACAGTATTTCAGTGTACTCTATTCATTGCAATAATACGAACTAGTGTGCACTGAAACCGAGTACCCATTTCTATGAAACAAACACTGTACAACATTCGATCACTACAAACCAAAACAAGTACACTGTTTGATTTCTCTTTTGCATTTGAATACTCTATCCAAACAAAACGTGTGCAATAATAACTGCTAAAAAGGCACTGAGTACACCGAGTACAGCGAGTACACCAAGTAAACCGAGCACACTGAGTACACCGAGTACAGTAGTACACTGAGTACACTGAATGCACTGAATGAACGTTTGACATTGTAACATTATAACTAACATGGTGTTTATTAGAGGTCTGCAATGAATGTCTTAAAACACGTTCCAAGATATTCATTATTATTTGGGTTCCCATCACTATTGTACTCTAAGCTTGAAATCTAAAACGAATAGTTCACCTGGTGTTTGTTTGTCAAATGGGGTAGTTCACCCATTCTCAACAAAATGTTTAGTGCATTTTACTAACAAAGAATGGGTTAAGTACACTGAGTACATAGAATATAATACGAGTACACTGAGTATACTGAGTACACTGAGTACTCACTTATGAATGAATAATTCATTCATTTATAGGCTTTGGAATTATTGAGCAGGGTTCTACTAAAGAAAACTAGCTGTAATTAATAAATTTATAATAAAACAAACAAAAATAAAGATTATCGTTGTAATCTTAGCTAGAGCCATTGCAAGTTTTTCTGCAACTGTATCATAATGAATGAAACAGTGTATTTGAACTATTAGTATTTTCCACCATTGACGTTTACTGTGTTTTTTTATATAATTATGTTTTAGCTAAGTAAAACATATAATATAAATAATATATTTTAAAAATAATTATTTTTTTAGCGATATTGTCTAGTAGTATAAACCTAGACACCATGTTAGTTGTTATGTGAGTGTTAAAAGTTAACTCAGTGCATTCAGTGTACTCGGTGTACTCAGTGTACTCGGTGTACTCAGTGTACTCAGTGCATTTTTAACAGTTATTATTGCACACGTTTTGTTTGGATAGAGTATTAAAAAGCAAACGAGAAATCAAACAGTGTACTGGTTTTGGTTTATGGTGATCGAATATTGTACAGTATTTGTTTCATAGAAATGGGTACTCGATTTCAGTGCACACTTGTTCGTAATATTGCAATGAATAGAGTACACTGAAATACTGTACCCTATTGCAGAGAGCAAATGAATGTATTCATGCAGACCTCTAGTGTTTATGTTTAGGTTTACACCACTAGAAAATATCGCTAAAAATTAATTATTTTTTTAACTAAATTCTAAACTAAATTATGTTATAACTAAATATCTATATTTAGGTCAGTGAGCGGGGGTCAGTGGGATGGGGCAGCCGGGAAACGCGGGTGTAAGTGGGCGTGGCGTCAGTGGGCGGGTAGCAAAGCGCCCTAACATAGTTAAATGAAAAGAAAAAAAACAAAGTAACCGTCAATGGTGGAATATACTAATAGTAAATTGGATTTGCACTCTTGTTATTGTTAAACAAAAACAAACACATGTGTTTGTGTGTCACAGATCGCCATGAGCGTGGAAAATCACTAAAAATAACTACAAAAAACTGTCCAAAACAACCGTTTCGCTCATTCTGCTGCAGCAAAATTGGCAATGGCTCTACCTAGGCGAAGGGACATACGTTTAAAAATAACGGTTAGTTCAAGGTACAAAATAGACTAGGTTGAAGTAAAATGAGGGCAATAGGCAGTTTTTCTCTAGCTTTAATTGAGTGCAGATGAGATTTTTTTGCTAACCATCGTCAATTGATTTTTTTTAATAAAATGGAAATTAATGAAGGAAGTCAATTTTTGGTTTTACGAATATTTGTACATACGTATTAATATTTGAATATATTTAAGGATTCAACAAATGATTCCGATACTTCAATGATAAGCGGAATTGGCTTACTAAATAATGCAGCAATTAAAGCCAAAATAGTAAGCGGCAAATATAAATTAAATAATAAAAGAGGCAGAAGTAAAGTAAATCAAAAAAGCACTTCAAATTTGGTAAAACATAAATGTTATTTATTTAAAAAAAAACACAACTTGTAAAAGAGTAGAAAAAACAGAAAGAGAAAGAGAAATAATAAAAGAGGCAGAAGTAAAGTTTGGGATGTGTTTGGGATAATTGAAAATAAAAATGGTGATCATTTAGTAGCCTGCAAAAATTGTTTCTGTGTATATAAACATAATCAAAAAAGCACTTCAAATTTGGTAAAACATAAATGTTATTTATTTAAAAAAAACACAGCTTGTAAAAGAGAAAGAGACAGTGACGACAAAAAAAGTGTGCGAATAAAAACACAGTGGGAGAATTGTCGACCTTTCAAAATTGTGGAAGATTCGTGTCTAAAAAAATTTGCGCGATTCTTACTATCTATCGGTGCCAAATACGGACAAAATGTAGACATTGATAAATTACTACCGCACCCTACAACAGTTTCGCGAAATATTGAAAATTTGAACAATAAATTCTTCGAAATTATAAAGGCTGAAATAATAAGTGTAAAAAAATTGGTATGGACTTACATCAGATATTTAGACCGATAACTATTTGAGAACTGCACTTATATCGTTAACAATACACTACGTCAAGGAGGGAAAATTAAATGCAAGACAACTCGGCTTAAAATCTATGAAGGTGAATGCTATTTTAAAAATTGCGTTTTTTAAGTCATACCCAAATATTTTATTGAATTTTTAGGTCAAAACATCAAGTCCAAGTTCAGTCAAATTTTGAGTGAATTTGAATGCGACCTTTATGACATATCTATTTTAGTAACGGACAGACGGGCAAACATGATTGCCACCTTCCGTTTACTTAATAATATATTTTTCATCAACCACTTAATACATACATAACGCAATAGAAAAAACTATTAAAGAAAAAAAAATTAAAACTTGATGCCGCCGAACAACGCAAGGCATCTCGTGATAACTTCTAGAAGAACAAGCAAATTTAACAAACAAACTAATCATCAACTAATCAACATTACAGCTTTTTCGTCCTCATGGGTAAAGTAATTGCGGTTTTATGCCAAAACCTGGTGGCAATGCTCGTGATGACTTCAAGACTCGTATTGATGAATAAGACGGAAGTTTCTTGCATATATATATATATGTATATGAATGATTGGGTATGAATGATTGGGTATGACTTAAATATCTCCTCGTTTTTGTTTGTTTCATATTTCATATTAATAATTAATAATAATACTAGATCATCATTATATGTATTTATTATTACTACAAATATTTGATTTGATTTTTTGTTGTTGCCTGTTACACATACACATGTCATCATCATCATCATCGTTTTAATTATAAAAATATATACATAAATACAAACAAGTACAATTTATACATACCTACATGTAAATTGAATATGGTTGTTTTGCGCGTGTGTGTGTGTGAGGTTAAAGAGAGTTGTTGTAGTTAAATACATGTAATAATATAAGCAATTGCATATTGCTCTGTGGATAATACAAATTCTAATATATATAAAAAAAAAACCTTCGCTTCGCTTCGTTCGATTCGTTTTCACATTGAATGTGTCGAAACACGAAACAATACGAATACGAATTAATATTTCATTTCATTCTTGAATTGAAATTTAATATGCATTACATATTTGTTTTCTGGTTTTTTTTTACGATTAAAAAAGGGATTACAAAAAATTGCATACTTAAAAATAAAGCCGTTTCAAATTTTTTTTTGATAAATTTAAGAATATACCGTAATAACGGAATTCACACATATATAAAGTTATATGAGAATGAATGTTAACTACAAAACCTTACGAAATAGAAGAGTTGACTTATTGGATCCTTACTCCGATTTAAATTTTCCATTAAAACTTGACAAAAGCTTATTTAAGGTTCCAAAAATGGCTTTTACTTTCGATAGAGCTATTAAATTGATACCAGAATTTGACGGTTCTCCTGATAAGCTACATAGATTTCTACAATGTAGCAACTTAGTTAATAAAGATGCAACATCGAATGAAGATCGCGCCATGTTTTTAGAATTGGTTCAAATTAAATTGGTAGATAATGCGTACAACCAAACTGTTCTAACTTATTCATACGAAAGTTGGAAGGAACTGGAAAAAGACTTGAACAAAAAATTTTCAAATGTTAGAGCATTAGAAAATATTCCAGTTGATTTAGTGCAAGCTCGACAGCATTTTGACGAAACCGGGAAAGACTTTAGTATTAGAATCGAGAACCTTCTTGCGGATTTAAATAAATCATGCGCATCTGCTATTTCCGATGGTGGAATTCTTGACAAAAATATTAAAATTATGAATAATAAGACAGCGTTACGCTCATTTGAAGATGGTCTGAAAGACCCACTTAAGATTATAATAAAAGCATGTCGTTTCCAACATTTAAGAGATGTCATTTCTAAGGCTCTTGAAGAAGAAAATTTAAGCCGAACAAATAAAATTAAACCCATTTTTGCAACGCAAACTATAAAGTGTAAAATTTGTTCTAAAATTGGTCATACCGCATCTAAATGCTACAATCGAAATTTCAACCTTCCACAATTTCAAACTTCTCACAGAAACCCTCCAACTATTAATTCAAATTACATTAGCAATCGACAAAATCCTACACGATCTTTAAATCAAAATTAAATAGGTACAAATCTGAATATAAATCAAATCTCTTATTCATGTGCGTTGTAACGTTTTATGTATAATTGCTGTTGATGTTAACGATTCGCGAGCTGACGGGTTGCTGAATGGCTAACGGCGGGGTGCACGCCAAGCGGTGCTCTAGCTAGCTCGCCGGGGTTCTTGCCGGCCATTCCATGCCCTTTTACTGTTACACAAAAAAATATTAAATAATGCGTGCACTAGAGAGAAAGGAAAGGAGAAAGAAATCAAAAAAAAGGAAAGGAACAAAGAAAGAACTTCCAGTGATTCTAAGGAAGAGGATCAGGAGCAAGGCAGACCTAGAGGATTATGTTGACGACTTCATTGGCTTCAATACTTCACCGTGACGAGGGGAGCTGTCGGCCCCGAGGAGGAAATTAAACCATTGATGCTGTCCAGGTAAAAACCCAGCGACCACCAACAGGAACCACGTTCGAGAGGAGCAACGCCATATCAACCTCAATAATAACTCATTTGTATGTTTATTTCAATCATTAACACAAACGTTATAAAAATTTTATTCAACTAATTATTCCCCCTTTTTATAACAGAAAAGGGTACAAACTTCTTATTCTAAGTAGAGCTAACAGGTGCTCAAGGTCTATTTGTCAATTACTGTTTTTTTTCTTTTGAATAAAGAAATATCCCATTAATAGATTGTAGGCATAAGAAAAAATTAGGATTTCCCCGTATGATAAAAAAAAATTAAATTTTTAGCGAAAGAAACGGAAGGATAATCTACAACAGCTACGTGGTTAACCCCGTATAAATGACCGAACCAAGAATAACAATTTCTTATGGTACGATTGGGGCAAAAGGAAAAAAATCTATATATATATATATATATGTGTAGGTATAACAATTTACCTTGTTTTTCACAAATGATGTCCGGTGCGTCTCCTCTGACAGCGCTGACGAGTTCGACGATCGGTTTCAACTGTAATATAAGTTTATGATTAATAGCAATAAATCTATTGGCAAGGGATTTCAGCCGGTCTAACCCGTTCGTTCTAACGGTAAGGGTTAGTTGGCGGTTAGCATAACAAGCAACCCAAAGAAAGCCCCAAAAAAATATTATACAAAGGAACTTTAATCATGATGTTTAATCCACGAAGTGTAACACAAAAAAAATCCATCAGGGTGGCGAATCCGGCACCGGTGAGTATCGCTTGGTAGCTAAAAATTCCTTTTGATTGATTCGCGCCGCTCCCGCGCCGTAAGCCCCAAAAGCGAGTAAATAAGCGTTGATTGTTCCATTTGGCATCTAATCCTAGAAATCGGGTGCCACAATCGTAGTCTTGCAACGGTATTAGGGTATCCATCGATATGTAATACAGACAGCCTTATTTGTAATTTTGATTACTCTCCGGAAAAGTGCGTAAATTTTTTTTTTTTTGCGCATCACTAACAACACGTAAATCCTTTTAAGGAAGTACCAAAAATACTTTTTTTGTTAAATTCGATAATTTTTCCGCAATTTGTACGGTTTTTGCGCATCACTAATTTTCACATCTAATAGACGCCAAACTTAATTGCGATGAATGTTATTTAATTAACGTTTAATAATTTATTGCTTAATGTGCAATATAATTTTAATGTGGTGGTCAGCCATTTTAACCATGAACAAAATGCACGCGCACTACTAATTTGGCCTGACTGCACGGTACCGCGATATGGAACTGACTAGAACGATCTCAAAACACGCAGTTTGAATCGAGCAGTTCCGGTCTTATGACGCCGGGTCCGCCATTTAAATATATATAAGTTAACAAGATATTGGTGTTAATTGATGCTTAATATTCACCAAAAAAATATGAAAGGTAGGTTTTATTAGGATTATTAAACCTTTTCCCAAAAGCAGTATTGCGTATTTTCGTTGCGCATAACTTTTCCAAAAGCAGTATGGCGTATTTTCGTTGCGCAGCACTAATAACACATATAGCACAAAATTACATTTTTTATTAAATTTGTTAATTTTTTTGCACTTTGTGCGGATTTTTGCGCATCACTAATTTTCACGCCAAATTTAATTGCGATGAATGTTATTTAATTAACGTTTAATAATTTGCTGCTTAATTTGCAATATAATTTTAATCTGGTGGTCAGCCATTTTACTCATGAACAAAATGCACGCGCACTACTAATTTGGCCTGACTGCACCGTATCGCGATATGGAACTGACTAGCACGATGGAGGCAATTTTCTCGTTCTCACCCCATTCTAGTTCGTGTATGTATACGTGTATAGCCTACTCGGCTTTTCCGTATATTACCTAAAGTATGCTCTTGTGATCATTCTCTGGTGGTACCAGGTGCAGATGTTTGTGTTGGCATCAGCGGTATATTGAATTGCTGATGTGCCGAAATATGAGCTACACACATTTTCATATCGGAGCGGAAAGTACCAACTCCTAACCTTTTCTCTGCCCAATTGTAGATTATTACGCGAAAGTTTAAATGGGAGTCTCTTTTGTTCTCTCTACTTTTTTTTTCTTTTTGTTTTGCTTTGGTTATTTTATTTCTTTCTTTCTTACAGTGCTCGGTGCAATACTATAATGGCTGGTTGTGAAAACCGACCGTATAACAAAATTTATGTATAATGGTATGGCTGGTGCAATACAACGTAATATGTGTAGCAGCTACAGGGTGTCCCAAACAGGCTTTACGGAGTTTAACCCCGAAAACACCGAAAAGGCTGAAGAAAGGACACAGTTGACTCTCCGGATTATTACTGGGCTATATCTTTGGCGTGGTACGTGCCCAACTCTCTACCCTGGAGGTCCTCCAGAACATAATAGCAATTTCCCACCTTTTCTTTGATGCGGGCTTCTACGAAGGTGGGCGCCAATTTTGCGTTAAACCCCTTTTTCCAGTTACTTTGGGCAAAGTTTCTTCTATATACTTCCTGCCCTATTTTAAAATTTACCGGTCTTGCCCGAGTGTTGTAGATTCGCTCGTTAACCTCATAGGCACGCCTCATATTTTCCATAGCTTTACCGCGGACCTGAACTAACCCTTCCTCGCGGGGAATAAAGGTATCTGGTGGTTCTATTAAGTCCAATTTTCGCAGCAGCCTGTAACTATCGCCGTGCACCATCATGTTCTGACCGAAGGTTAGAAAGTATGGGGAGAATCCCGTAGACGCATGTACGGAACTCCGTAGTGAACAGTTTATATGACACAGGTTCAAATCCCAACAGGACTGATCTTCTCTACGAAAAGAGCGAATAGCTGCGATCACCGATCGATTTACACGCTCCGAAGCATTTGCTTGAGGGGAGTAGAATGCGGTGTACATATGCTTCACACCGTAGTTTGCCAAAAGTTTGTTAAAGTCCTGACTCTTAAACTGCACCCCGTTGTCCGTGACAATTGTTTCGGGAACCCCAAAGGTGGGAAAAATGTTGTTTCTACTCTATGATGGCTTTTGCGACAAACTTCTTAAGCGGCAGCAGGAAGCTGAATTTGGTGAAATGGTCCAAGATAATTAAAAGCCGATATGTCCCGCCTTGGAGCGAGGTAAGGCCCAATCAAATCGATATACAGGCGTTGAAATGGTCTCACCGATGCGTTTTGCCGACCCATGTACGGTCTTAGAGGGACATTTGGGTGTTTGGTAGTCTTACACACTGTGCACTTAAGGACATAGTCCCGCACATCCGCGAACATGTGCGGCCAAAAGAAATGTTTCTTAATTCTTTGCAGGGTTTTATTTATACCACCGTGGGCTGCGATTGTCGTGCGCTCGCTCGATCACCTGATCCGTAAGACCTTTGGGAACCCACAGCTTCCAGGTAGATTGTTCCTGTAGTTCATCGCCTCTATGGAATTCGGTGCGTTTGTACAGGTATTGATCTATCACTGTCAGATCTGGCAGACGTTCGCTATTTGCCATGACCTGTAGTTTCAGGTTATCGTACTCAGTGGACGAGAATTCCGCCGATGCTAGATCGATTACGGGAGACACTAATTCAACCGCTGCAATCTCATTTTCATGGACCCTTGACAACGCATCTGGGACTTTGTTATCCGAACCCTTCCTGTGCAAAATACTAAACTGAAACCCCTGAAGTTTCAACGCCCACCTACCAAGCCTGCCACTCAAATCAGTTTGGCGCATCAGCCATTGCAACGACGCGTGATCCGTGATTACCGTGAACTCAAGTCCCTCCACGAAAATTTTTCACGCTAAGGACGGCCGCCAGACACTCCTGTTCGGTCACGCTATAATTGCGTTGCGCTTTGTTAAGTTTTTTTGACCAATAGGCTATTGGCACCTCCGACCCGTCGTCAAGGGCTTTCACCAGTACGCTGCCCACTCCCGACTGACTAGCGTCACATTGGATCATAAAAGGTTTCGTGAAATCCGGGGTATACAATACAGGTGACGTGGTAAGCTTTACTTTCAGAGCGTAAAAAGCCACTTGTGCGTCGTTAGTCCATTGCAAGCTTTTCGCTTTTTTCAAAAGATTCGTTAGCGGGGCACAAATTGAGGCGAAATTGGAGATAAATTTCCTATACCATCCTACCATACCAAGGAACCGACGAAGCTGTCGTACGGTACTGGGGACGGGATACTCTGCAATCGCCTGCACTTTATCGGGGTCCGTTCTTAGCCCACCGTTGCCAATTATGTGTCCGAGGTAACGGACTTCTTTAAGACAAAACTTGCTTTTTGTAACATTTAATGTCAGACACGCGCGTCTTAAATGTTTAGCGACTTGTTGGAGTGTATCCAAATAGCTTTCAAAGTCTTCGGTTATAACTAATAAGTCATCAAGATATATGAAATTCTTTTCATGAAATTCTACCGGGATGACCTTGTCCATAAGACGGCACATTGTCTGCGGGGCATTGCATAACTCGAATGGCATAACTTTGAACTGGTATAGAGGGCGCTTCGGGACTGCAAAAGCTGTCTTTCCCCTGGAGTTCACCTCCAGTGGAATTTGCCAAAAAGCATCTTTAAGGTCTAGGCTTGAAATAAATTCAGCCCTTGGAATCCTACTCAAAATTCCCTGGATGTGTGGCAGTGGATACGCATCCGTAACCGTCACGGCATTCAGTTTTCGTGAGGCATAGCCTAACCTTGCCTGGCTTACGGACTAACACCACTGGGGAACTCCAGGAGCTTTGTGATTCTTCGATCACTCCCAGCTTAAGCATGCGGTCCAACTCATCAAAGATCTGCCTTTCTATCGCGGGTGAAACAGGGTAATGGCGTTGCATTATGACTTTGCTGTCATTTGTGTCTATAACATGTTCCAGAAGTGCTGTTTTCCCAAGTCCCTCCCTCTCATATGATGGGAATAATTGTTTGACTGCCTCTAATCTATTGATTTGGGATAGGGTCATTGTGTGTGCATTTGATGGTTCCTTACTCGGTTGCGACAATGTTAATTCGGCAACAATCTCAGGGGCTATGGCGAACAGTCTCCAAAAATCATTACCCAGATACAGATTCTGAGCTAATGAGGGTATTACGTACAACGAGATACGCTTTGCCTTACCCTGAAACTGAATGTCTGAATCAAAAACCCCACAAACCTGCTGCGCGTTTCCGTCGGCCGTTCTGATGGGCGAAATAAATCACATTAGCTTGATTTCGCCATTTAAAACCTGCAACGCCAACGAGCCCCCTACACAACTTATAGAGGCACCACTGTCTAGTAGACCTAGTACTTTCTCGCCTAGCAATGTCACGGTGGCATATGGACGGACATCATTGGATATTGGGTCAAAATCGTGCTCATCACCAGCTTGCGGCTTTTCCTGACCATTTTCCAAAAACATCTCATCCGCTTAGAGGATCTATCAGGTTTGGTCTTTACTAAGCTAGACACTGAATGGAAAATTTTAGCTTGAGCTATGTTATACGCAGCGACTCGACGATGATAGGGTATAATGGAATGCAAAGTGACGTCAGTCCTTACGGGTGACGAGTAAACGTTGGGAGCCGTATGTTCCCTAACCAGTATCGTCTTTGGTGTCACCGATTTCGGACCTTCAGGGTGGAGAGGGCTAGCCTTACTAAGATTTAACGTGGGTGTGAATTGGTGGTCCTGCTCACACCCCTTGTCCAGTTTTCCGAACGATTGCATTTCTGGCAGTTAGGTTTGTAGATGTTTGCCGTACCGCACCCATAACAAAATATCCTACGCGGCTCAAGGCACATATCAAATCGGTGGCCTTCCGTAGTACAATTCCAACAAATGATCTTTGATGGTACACGGATTTCTGGGCTAGTGGGCTCAGCAAACTTCGGCAACGGGGATACCTTCGCTTCGACGGGGTCATCATTCAATGGTGAAACCAACTCGGCCAACTGACGACGTGGATATGCCGGTCGAGTATTTGGTAAATTTCGATACACATCGTTCAGAAATCGTTCCCTTCTCTGAACAACTTTGCGCAGGCTGGACACCGAGGTAATGTCTAGGTGGAGAATTTCATGTCTCACATCAGACCGGAGATTCCTTATTAGGATCTCAACAAAATCTATCTCAGCAATCTGGAATCTCAGCCTATCAGTGAGCCGAACGATGGAATCGTAAAATTCGTCGAACGTTTCCTTATCTCGTTGCTTACGCCCTCTAATAGCTTCACGGATATCATAGTCAGAACGACTGTCTTTATACTGCTGTCGCAAATTATCAAACAATTCGTCCCAGGAGAAGAAAGCTTGAGCTCTGTGAAACCTCCAGAACCATTCCTTTGCTCTACCTTTGAATAGCAAATGGGCGTATTTGCATAGCAAATTAAAATTTCCGTCCAAGCTCTGACGCGTCAGGGACTGGACCTGATAAATAAAATTGTCTACTGTCAACTCTTCGTTCACCCCTTCAAATTGGAGGTGCCAGCTTGAGATTATATTCACCACCTTAACGGCCGTATTGACGTCCGCCTGCGACGACCGAGTGGGGTTTGAAGTCGCTTGGTGAGGCTCTCTTCGATCAAACGGCATATCGCGTGGCCAAGATAGGTTCTTGAAGTCTGGGGTATTCGCTGGAATCCCTGGGGATCCATTTACGCCCTCTTGAAGATTCAGCCTATTGAAACAACGCTCGACGTTAGATTCGATAAGCTGCGAAATGTCTTGCGACATCTGTTGTATTATCGATCCTTGTATCTGATCGATTGAATCATTTACCACTCGCTGAATCTTCGACACCAAGTCAGACTCTCGTCTACCTTGACCGGAAGGGTTGTCAGGGAGTGACAATCGCGCGCGAGTTTCCCCAGCTGAGGCCTTCGGGGGATTTCGTCCTACCCCTTCAACCGCTAAGTGGAGCCCAGCACGCTGAACCTTTTGAGAAGTGGACGGGGCCTGAGTTTGGGGTCTCCTTTTTGAGCGATTCCGCGTATTATGCGCGAGATGAACATCTACTGCACCTGCGACCTCGCCAGTACCTGAGCCTAGTTTCACCACGCATGGTTTTACTGAGCTTATAAGGCATGACTTATTGCATTGCGGACAGATTTCGGATTTTCTTAATAACGTGTTGGCACAGCCTCCGCGCTGCCATCGATTTCGATTTTGCATAGAGGACAATCACACGACTCGGGAACCATTAACTCCACGGGCAAGATTGGTCTTTTTGGACCATCGAAGCTGCGTCTAACGGCCATGGTGTAGCTCTAATGGATATTTACGCCAAAACTAAATTTCATGCGTACAGCCGGATGACTAAGTATAGAACTTTTTCTTGTATTACCCGAGTGTAGTAAAAAATCAGTGGATAGATCTTAAAATATATTTGAAGGAAGAAAAATTCTGGAACTTTACTTTCTAAGTGGTTATGAATAGTTGGTTCACAATTCAGGGCTCTATCCTAACATTCGCAACCTAAGATAATTCATACATTTATATTCCGACGACTGAAAACGATAATTGAACACCGAAATATGCTTAATACTAACATAAAATTCGACCACCTCCCCCTGCCAATGTTAGCAAAGAGAAGAGGAATAGAAATCAAAACAAAATTTATACACACATCCGGTTCAGTCGGACGGGATGTTGTGCTTTATCTAAGGTATAACCTGATACTTATAAGAAACTAGGTTATAACCGCTCACTAATACGCTCACCTCTTCGAGGAGTATAAATATAAATAAAACTTAGATACTTATAAATATTGTCAATTAATGAGTTCTTTAGTGTGCGTCTCTCCATCTCTTACGCCCCCTGCAGAGGCCATGCATCCACATGGTCTCGGGCCAACGTACTCCCTCGTCTCACGGGTCAAACATATGACCGGTCAGGATTAGATAGACCGAGCATAAGGAGCATGCCACTACTAGGCTAGGGCACCAAGCCAACCTAAAATCGCGTAATCACGAAGCTACGTTCGATTAGCATTGAGATATTGTTCCACCATTTCGAAAACTTGGCGCACATTTCACACATCCTTATCACGGGTACCGTATAACTCAACAGCGTCATCGCTCAATCGCTCTGCCTAATCAACCTCGGTTCCGGATGTCTTTTCAAAATATAAAACTTACGATGGATGTAAGTTTATCGTTTCGACTAACTGCGAGATATTAGCATGTTCAGGTAAGCCCTAAAGGCAAAAAAAAATAAAAATCCTGCAACGCTTGTTTACCCCAGTCAGTTCAAAGAGCGATAAAAGGAGGAGGAGAAAAACTAATTAGGCAAATCTTGTTTATCCAGCGTGAGGTAACTTGAGGCGAAGAAAGCCTTCCAAGAACCATACTTTTGTGGAGCCTAAAGAAATCATCGGTCAAGCATCCAACAGTCGTTCGCCAGATGACCCGCATTTCCGGATGATTTACCCATATTCTCACGCTGGAAAAGTAGGCAGTGTCGTTGCTATGCTACCTTAAATTTGTCTTAATAAAAGTGAATTTAGAATGAAGTGGAAGAAAAATTAAGCTTTTGACTTGACCCAGAGGGTGGTGGCCTAGTTGCAAAACTCTTACGAATTTTGCAGCGTAGAACTGTACATGAGTTCGGTCAGGCATCCAGTAGTCGTTCACTAAATGGCCAGTAATTCCAGAGTATTTAAGCAATTCAAGGACATCGGTCAGGTCTCCAACGGTCGTTTCCAGAGCACCGAGCATTTCCAGATGTTCTCAGACATCAGCCTCACGGTCTATCAAAAGGAAACTTTAAACGATATTGACTATGCCAATATCTTAATTAATCTAACGCAAAGGGTTCAAGTTGGAGCAGGGAAAGAAAATCAACAAGTAAAGATGAGCTAGAGTTCCGACCCGAACGGAATAGCTGGTGGCCATCACCGCCGGTGGGAAGAAACACAATGGTGTGGAACCCAACAGGAGCTACCTAAGCAGCCTCTATCGGGCCCCACGTTGGGCGCCATTTTATGTAACGTTTTATTTATAATTGCTGTTGATGTTAACGATTCGCGAGCTGACGGGTGGCTGAATGGCTAACGGCGGGGTGCACGCCAAGCGGTGCTCTAGCTATCTCGCCGAGATATGGGGGGGTTCGTGCCGGCCATTCCATGCCCTTTTACTGTTACACAAAAAAATATTAAATAATGCGTGCACTAGAGAGAAAGGAAAGGAGAAAAAAATCAAAAAAAAAGAAAGTAACAAAGAAAGAACTTCCAGTGATTCTAAGGAAGAGGATCAGGAGCAAGGCAGACCTAGAGGATTATGTTGACGACTTCATTGGCTTCAATACTTCACCGTGACGAGGGGAGCTGTCGGCCCCGAGGAGGAAATTAAACCATTGATGCTGTCCAGGTAAAAACCCAGCGACCACCAACAGGAACCACGTTCGAGAGGAGCAACGCCATATCAACCTCAATAATAACTCATTTGTATGTTTATTTCAATCATTAACACAAACGTTATAAAAATTTTATTCAACTAATTATTCCCCCTTTTTATAACAGAAAAGGGTACAAACTTCTTATTCTAAGTAGAGCTAACAGGTGCTCAAGGTCTATTTGTCAATTACTGTTTTTTTTCTTTTGAATAAAGAAATATCCCATTAATAGATTGTAGGCATAAGAAAAAATTAGGATTTCCCCGTATGATAAAAAAAAATTAAATTTTTAGCGAAAGAAACGGAAGGATAATCTACAACAGCTACGTGGTTAACCCCGTATAAATGACCGAACCAAGAATAACAATTTCTTATGGTACGATTGGGGCAAAAGGAAAAAAATCTATATATATATATGTGTAGATATAACAATTTGCCTTGTTTTTCACAAATGATGTCCGGTGCGTCTCCTCCGACAGCGCTGACGAGTTCGACGATCGGTTTCAACTGTAATATAAGTTTATGATTAATAGCAATAAATCTATTGGCAAGGGATTTCAGCCGGTCTAACCCGTTCGTTTCATTCGCCAAGTCGTTTATTTTCCGAGGGGTTCGAATGATATTAACTGAATTTAAATATTTTTAATTAATTTTAGTTGCCCCTCTTTACTTTATATCTATAAGTCTAAGAAATCTAACGGTAAGGGTTAGTTGGCGGTTAGCGGAACAAGCAACCCAAAGAAAGCCCCAAAAAAAATATTATACAAAGGAATACAGACAGCCTTATTTGTAATTTTGATTACTCTCCGGAAATGTGCGTAAATTTTTTTTTTTTGCGCATCACTAACAACACGTAAAGTCCTTTTAAGGAAGTACCAAAAATACATTTTTTGTTAAATTCGATAATTTTTCCGCAATTTGTACGGATTTTGCGCATCACTAATTTTCACATCTAATAGACGCCAAACTTAATTGCGATGAATGTTATTTAATTAACGTTTAATAATTTATTGCTTAATGTGCAATATAATTTTAATGTGGTGGTCAGCCATTTTAACCATGAACAAAATGCACGCGCACTACTAATTTGGCCTGACTGCACGGTATCGCGATATGGAACTGACTAGAACGATCTCGAAACACGCGGTTTGAATCGAGCAGTTCCGGTCTTATGACGCCGGGTCCGCCATTTAAATATATATAAGTTAACAAGATATTGGTGTTAATTGATGCTTAATATTCACCAAAAAAATATGAAAGGTAGGTTTTATTAGGATTATTAAACCTTTTCCCAAAAGCGGTATTGCGTATTTTCATTGCGCATCACTTTTCCAAAGCAGTATTGCGTATTTTCGTTGCAGCACTAATAACACATATAGCACAAAATTACATTTTTTATTAAATTTGGTAATTTTTTTGCACATTGTGCGGATTTTTGCGCATCACTAATTTTCACACCTAATAGACGCCAAATTTAATTGCGATGAATGTTATTTAATTAACGTTTAATAATTTGCTGCTTAATTTGCAATATAATTTTAATCTAGTGGTCATCCATTTTACTCATGAACAAAATGCACACGCACTACTAATTTGGCCTGACTGCACGGTATCGCGATATGGAACTCACTAGCACGATCTCGAAACACGCGGTTTGAATCGAGCAGTTCCGGTCTTATGACGCCGGGTCCGCCATTTGAATATATATAAGTCAACAAGATATTGGTGTTAATTGATTGCATATTTTCGTTGCGCATCACTTTTACAAAAGCAGTATTGCGTATTTTCGTTGCGCAGCACTAATAACACATATAGCACAAAAATACATTTTTATTAAATTTGGTAACTTTTTTGCACTTTGTGCGGATTTTTGCGCATCACTAATTTTCACACCTAATAGACGCCAAATTTAATTGCGATGAATGTTATTTAATTAACGTTTAATAATTTGCTGCTTAATTTGCAATATAATTTTAATCTAGTGGTCATCCATTTTACTCATGAACAAAATGCACACGCACTACTAATTTGGCCTGACTGCACGGTATCGCGATATGGAACTCACTAGCACGATCTCGAAACACGCGGTTTGAATCGAGCAGTTCCGGTCTTATGACGCCGGGTCCGCCATTTGAATATATATAAGTCAACAAGATATTGGTGTTAATTGATTGCATATTTTCGTTGCGCATCACTTTTACAAAAGCAGTATTGCGTATTTTCGTTGCGCAGCACTAATAACACATATAGCACAAAAATACATTTTTATTAAATTTGGTAACTTTTTTGCACTTTGTGCGGATTTTTGCGCATCACTAATTTTCACACCTAATAGACGCCAAATTTAATTGCGATGAATGTTATTTAATTAACGTTTAATAATTTGCTGCTTAATTTGCAATATAATTTTAATCTGGTGGTTAGCCATTTTAACCATGAACAAAATGCACGCGCACTACTAATTTGGCCTGACTGCACGGTATCGCGATATGGAACTGACTAGCACGATGGAGGCAATTTTCTCGTTCTCACCCCATTCTAGTTCGTGTCTGTATACGTGTATAGTCTACTCGGCTTTTCCGTATATTACCTAAAGTATGCTCTTGTGATCATTCTCTGGTGGTACCAGGTGCAGATGTTTGTGTTGGCATCAGCGGTATATTGAATTGCTGATGTGCCGAAATATGAGCTACACACATTTTCATATCGGAGCGGAAAGTACCAACTCCTAACCTTTTCTCTGCCCAATTGTAGATTATTACGCGAAAGTTTAAATGGGAGTCTCTTTTGTTCTCTCAATTTTTTTTTTGTTTATTTTGTTGTTGCTTTGGTTATTTTATTTCTTTCTTTCTTACAGTGCTCGGTGCAATACTATAATGGCTGGTTGTGAAAACCGACCGTATAACAAAATTTATGTATAATGGTGTGGCTGCTGCAATACAACGTAATATGTGTAGCAGCTACATGGTATCCCGGCTACACGATAGCCTTCACAGCGTATTGTAAAAGGTTTTGGCATCACATAAGTGTTTGTAGATCTCGTGAAAAAGCAAATCAGGGAAAATTGCAATTTGAAAATAATTACCCCAACACTTCAGCGTCGCACACTACGTCGGAAAACTTAAGCGAACTGCACCGGAAACCACAGGATGTAGCGGTGACAGTTCAAAACGTTTAAGCCTGCATCCAGTCAATTCGAACTATTTTACTACCCCTAAATTATCTTGTTATTCAATAAATTTCCATAACGATGACATTAAATTCGTTCAACATAACTTAGATATTTTACATGAACCAAATTTTTTTTTAGTCGATACTGGAGCGGACATTAGTGTTCTTAAGAAAAATTTAATTAAACCAGAAACCTTATGTTATCCGAATTTAAAGCTGAAAATCAAGGGTATTACTAAAGAGTCACTTGATACTTTAGCAGTTTGCTCTTCAAAAATTTTCATTACAAACACACACACAATTTTACAAAATTTTCACATTCGCCTGATTTCCCTATAAATTCTGCAGGAATCCTTGGAAATGATTTCCTTCGAAACAGTAAGTGCAAAATTGACTATTCTCGTAACATAATTCAAGTACTTAATAGCTCAGATACCAATGAATACAATAAAATAAATCTCACGTCCAATAATCATCTAATCATTATACCAAGTCGTACAGAAATAATCGTTAATATTAGATTCAAATCCAAATTCGATAATACTTATTTGTGTCCGTCGCAAATGATAAAGCCAGGTGTATACATGGCTAACGCGCTTATATTTACAAATAGTAAACTCATTTGCAACAGTAAGTGTGATAAACACATATGATTTCCCTGTTGAACTAAACGACACATATATAGAACCCGAAGGGTTAGACAATTATCACATTCTTAACTTGGACCACTGGTCACCCACTTTAAAAAACAGATTACGCGATTTAGAAAGTCATATAGACACAGACCACATGAACGCAGAAGAAAAATCCTGCATTACTAAGTTATGTAGAGAGTTCAACGATATATTTTATTTACCAGGCGATCACCTCACAATAACTAATGCTGTATTCCAATAAAAACTGATCAACAGCCCTTCAATATAAAACCATATCGTCTTCCTTATTCTGCAAAATCAGAAATAAATTCTCAAGTAGCAAAAATGCTGGACGATGGTATTATTGAACCTAGTAACAGTCCGTTTAATTCCCCTTTATTAGTCGTCCCAAAAAAATCAACCGACGAGTCAAAACGATGGCGAGTCGTAGTTGACTTTCGCCGTTTAAACGATCTCACCATTAATGATACCTTTCCGTTACCAAATATCACTGAAATTTTGGAACAGTTAGCAGACGCAGTTTATTTTACGACATTAGATCTCGCAGATGGTTATCATCAAATACCTCTGCATGAGAAAAATAGAGAAAAAACTGGTTTTAGTACACAAATGGGGCACTACCATTTTACGCGTATGCCTTTTGGTCTTAAGGGTGCACCCGCAACATTTCAGCGAATCATGAATACAGTCCTTTCCGGTTTGAATGGGTTGAAATGCTTTGTTTATTTGGACGATGTGGTTGTGTATGGTTACAATCTTTCAGATCACAATAAAAATTTAACTGAAGTATTTCAAAAATTCCGTAAATTTAATCTAAAATTACAGGCAAAAAAATGTCATTTTGTCCGGAAAGAGATATGTTATTTGGGTCATATAATAACTAGTAATGGAATAAAACCTGATCCATCGAAAATCGAAGCAATTCAAAAATTTCCTACCCCTAAAAATGCTAAAGACATAAAATCGTTCCTAGGATTAGCTGGCTCCCTATAGGATTTATTAACAAATTTTCGGAAATAGCGCAACCAATGAATGCATTATTAAAGAAAAATGTACGATTCAATTGGAATGTTTTTTGTGACGAAAGTTTTCATAAGCTTAAGGAGATGTTACTAAGTCCGCCCATCCTACAATACCCTAACTTCCAGAAACCGTTTGTTGTAACTACAGATGCTAGTGACGTGGCAGTTGTGGAGAAAGAGTTGCTCGCAATTGTTTTCGCTTTAAAACGCTTTCGACCTTATTTGTATGGCATAAATTTTACGGTCATCACTGATCACAAACCCCTAATATTTAAAATTTATCTTCGCGTCTAATGCGTTGGAGAATCGAGCTAGACGAATTTGATTTTAGTATTATCTATAAACCCGGTAAGCATAATATTAATGCGGATGATTTGAGTAGAGTTCAGTTAGAATCTGCCGATCAAAATGAAGATATTTTCGTTGTGACTCGTTCCCAAACTAAATCAGGATTTACAAAATCGGTAGCAGACCAATAGTTAAAGGAAATCTTAACAAAAAGCCAACCGAATCAATCAAGTAATCAATCAGTAAATAAAAACACTGAAATTCAAAAGTATGAAAACGCAATAACCCTGCTTGAAAATGAAAATGATATCGTTAACGTTATCCAGGAATTCCATAACTGTCCACTAGGAGGACACCAAGGTGTACAAAGGACATATAAACGACTAAAATCTTATTATTATTTTCCAAGAATGTTGACCTTAATTAAAAAATTTATCCAAAAATGTGAGTTATGTCAAAAAAATAAAATTTCAAGAATAAATAAACTTCCAATGGTTTTAACCACTACATCGAAAACTCCTTTTGAAAAAATATTTTTAGATATTGTAGGCCCTTTAAATGCCTCTTATAACAATAATAAATATTCCTCACAATACAAGATGATTTATCTAAATTTTCTGTAGCCATACCTATCGAAAATCAAATTTCGGAGACAATTGCCAAAGCTTTCGTCGACAATTTTATTTGCAGATTTGGAGCACCCCGTATGTAAAGTGTTGAAAATTAAAAAATTGCAATCTACTGCCTATCATCCTCAAACTAACGAAGCCCTAGAGAGGTCTCACAGAACCTCTGCATGAATATATACGAAATTTTACCGATAATGATCGTAACGATTGGGACAGTTGGTTACCATTTGCTATATTTACATATAACTCAACCCCACATTCATCTACCAATTTAATGCCATTCGAAATTATACATGGATTTAAACCAAACATGCCATCGTCTCTCAAAAATATTAATAATAGAATCTTTTATAACCCAGACAATTACTTGCAAAACTTACGCATTAAGCTAGGAAATGCTTATGAAATTGCAAGAAACAATTTAATTGCCAACAAAGAAAAATCTAAGGTTTATTACGATAAATCTAGTAACAATATATTGTCATTTGGTGCAGCTCTATAATCCTGTATGAGAGTAAACAAACGTCGTCAGCGTAGTCCAGATGTTTGAGTTGAGATGTAAGAGTCCAACTAATTCCTTCGTTTCCAGTAGATAAAGCTGCGCGAAGCACATCGCTAATCACCAACAAAAATAGTATCGGCGATAGAATGCAACCTTGTCGTATCTCACTTAGGATCTCGAATTCCTCTGACAGCTTTCCTCTATACACCATATGAGATCTAGAGCCATCATAGGTTGCTTTAATAATAGCTATTAGTTTATCGGGTATACCTCTCCTGCGCAAGGCGAGCCAGATAAACTGCCTGTTGACACTGTCAAACGCCTTCTTAAAATCGATGAATAGCAGGTGCAGTTGTGACCGGAATTCAACGCACTGTTCAATAATGATCCGCAGGAGGATTCAGTGCGGAAACCTGCTTGTTCGGCATCGGGTGTATCTTCCCCATGTTCCTTAATTCGCTCAAGTACTACTTTGGCTATTACCTCTGCAACTGCAGGAAGAACGCAAATGCCTCTCTAGTTTTCGCACTCCATAAGACTAACTTTTTTAAGGCAGCTCGACAATAATTCCCTTCTTCCACTCGTCGGGGAAACTTTCTGCCTCCTACAAGAGAATATAAAAGTTCTGCTGATGTCGTTGGAGCTGCATGCAGAAGCTCTGAGAGTATACCATCTAGTCCTACCGACTTGTTGGTCTTCAGTGCGTTGATCGCGGTAGCGATCTCATCTTTACTGGGAGTTCAGTTGCGAATTCGGGAAATTGTTACTTCCGGCAGCTCCGTTTAATTTGGGTGCATATCGTTGGCGAATACACGGTAAGGGCCGTAGAGAAATGCTCCTTCCACCGCTTGAACGGATCTTCATCTGAAACGAGTACGGCACCATCTAGGTCATTCACCGGATGTTGGCTAGAGCGGTGAACATCTGTAAACGGTTCTGCTATCGCACCTGCATGCTGCTTTCTCTGCTTCTGAGGCCAGGTTGTTAATATAATTACGTTTTTCACGCCTTACACTACGCTGCACTTCTCTCATTTTGCTTCGATATAGAGACTCTAGCTCGATCCTCGCTGCTGGGGTCTCTACAATACGAGTTTTAAGTAGCTTACGTAAGCCACGTGCTGTGCTTTGCCTGGCTTCTACCAACAATACTTTCCGCTCCAGATGTAAAATTTTTTTTCACAACCTTCCAATGTTCTTGGATAATTGTCGGCAGTGAGCTGCTGATTGCTTCCACTCCTTGCGATAAATGATCCATTAGTTGATGGCGTACTGAAGGTTCTTTATCCGGTCAATGTTATACCTAGGCATTCGGATGATATTGCGGATTCTTTGAACTGATGCAGTACGTAACTGGATAGTAGCTACCATAAATTGATGATCCCGTACCATACCCATGTCGGCTCCTCGTCTGTTTCAGACGTCTAAAAGACAGCTGCTAAAACGTCGGCTGATCGCCACATGGTCGATTTGGCCGGATGATGATTGCCTGTCAGTTTACACCCAGCTGATTTTGTGGCAGGTCTTATGCTCAAACATGGTGCCTCCTATGACAAGGTGGTTGGTGTTGCAGAAATCAACAAATCTTTCACCATTGCCATTTCGTTCGCCGAGCCCGTGCTTCCCAATCACATATTTGAGTCCTTCATTGTCGTTGCCTACCTTGTCCTTGACAAGTCCCCCATCGCGATGACGATATCTCTGTTCGCTTAGCTGATTGTAGAAGTTGTCCTTTTCATCCTCAGTCGAAGGATTCGTTGGGGCGTAACACTGTATGATCGTGACGCGCCGTACTCTAGTCCGAAATCTGGCCGATAAGATCCTATCACCATCTGGGTGCCAGGAAATAAGGCCTTTGCGTTCTGTTGGCGTTAGCAGCAGACCCACTCCAGATTCACGGGGACTGCCGGAGGGTTGCCGGAGTAGAGTAGCACAGTGTTACACGTTGGGGACTGGTATTCTCCCGCGTCGAGCATGTCCAAATTATATCGAAATAACTCACGTTCCAGTTGAAGAAATCTGGCATTTTGATGTCTCTCACTCCCTGAATCAAGGAGCGTCCTCACATTCAAGAAACCAATCTTAGTCCGGGTACAATAGCCAAAAGTCGTCATTACTCGATCGTTACTTATCCGAGGCGTTGTGTTGGTTTCAGTAGCGGGCATTTTCGGTACCGCAGGGTTCTAACCCACGTTATCTAGACTAGAAACGCTAGACCGTTCGCACTTGCAAATTAAATATATAAGGAATATAAGGATTTATACACATAGTTGCCCGAGGACCACCACTAGGAGGTAGAGCAAGCACTTCATCACGAATTTGATTGTTGCGCTACTGGCTTAAACCATGTTTTGAGCAGTCAGTAGTTTCCCGATCAAGCGCAATGCAGATCCCCAAAAGCATGCGATAAAGCATGTTCTTAGGTGTTTGGTATATTCTGTATATTCAGAGGTACTAATTGTGATCCTTGGGGGGCAACTATATACAATATCAAAATAATAACTTAAAATATAAAATCTAATTAATAATAAATATATTTTTAAATTCTCTATATTAACTTCGCGTGCCCGTCTGTTTGTGGCTGGCTGGCTGGCAGACCAAATCTTGTGATAAATTCTAAACCCAATTTTATTTAAACTTTGTACACATGTGTATCTCCGATTACAATACTTTCTATTAAAAATTGGGCCTATAATTTTTTGGTTTTTTGGGTCTCTAAAGAACATCTATCGTAGTAAAATTTATAGAAAACAGTTAAAGGTCCTACATATCGTCTATACTTCAAAGAATCAAGAGATGAAGTAATGGTTGTTTCGTTTATCAACCGGATTTCGGATTCGGATTCGGAATTCCTTCAGGATAAAGCAAATGCGTTCTTGGTGCCCCACCCCATACATATGAATTAAATTCTATAATTGGTCTAACATACTTTTATATAATCTTAATATTTCAGAGGGGGTGAGGTAGAAGTTACAACGTTGTATGAAGCCCAAACATTTGCTCGCTCTTTTTGCAATTCCATAAATATGTTCCTTCCAGGAAAGTTCACTTGAAACTTTAAAACCTAACATCTTAAGTGAATCTGATCTCGCAATAGTGGCACCATTAATTACTAGTGGCACGTAATGTTGAACGATCTCCTGAGAAAAAAGACAAGCCTTGAATTTATTTGGGTTAAATTCCAAATTATTAGATCTGCCCCAATCAAGGATGACTTGAATGTTCAACAGAACAGCCGAATTCAATAATTCACGCGAATCAATTAAGCGAGAATTGCATTATTTTTGACTGCCAAACGCAATAGAGGCCGATAGCGTTGTATCATCAGCAAATGAATGGATATAACAGGTTGTAGTATACAACAGGTCATTGATGTATATTAAGAAGAGCGTAGGCGACAATGATGAACTTTGTGGGACGTCAGCATTGATACCATGTGAAGCTGAAGATATACCGTTTAATACAAGTTTTGGTTTACGGGTACATAAATAATTCTCAATCCTGTATACAGGCGTCGATTGTGCGGGACCATTCTTTTTGAAAATACTCGATAGACAACGCAAGCAAATAACTAGAAAAAAATCATGGGTTGCAATATTTGTACGCCTGAAGGCGAGAGCGGTACAATATCGATATAGTGAGCGACTTGACTTCAGCAGCATTCCTTGCCTGCTTCGATCGTTTTGTGAGTCGAAGAGGTCGATGCGAGCGTATGTACAGTGTCCTTTGTAGGAGCCGCTAGAGAAATCAAGAGAGCTTGGAAATTGTGGGAGAGTGTGACGTATTCAATTGTCTGAGCATGAAAGGGACAGTATGGAAATTAATGATCCCAGCAGCATCACATCAAGATGGTATTATGAGGCTGCAGTTTAGTTAATGAAGTTTCATTTAAAGAGAATAGTGGGACAGCAAGTGCTAGAGTATGAGCAATTTTTAACATTATTAACCGAGATATAGGGCATTCTGAATTCACTCCCAATTCATCCTAAGTGATGATCCGACAGACCTGCAAGCGTTAACGCCAACGCATTTCTTGGTCGGAGAACCATTTGAAATAGCAGAAAAATCTGCAGTGCAAGTGACAAAATTATGGAAACAGAGACAGCTAATGCTAAATCATTTTTGGAAAAGATGTAGAGTCGACTTTTGATTTTTTTTGCTACACCCTGTAGCCTAGCGACCGCCAATGAAGCCGTATGTTATTGGCCGAGGAATAAGTAATTACAGCAACAATTGCACTGTCGAATTCGTTATTCGGATTTTTCGGTTCATTGGTCAATCATAAAACATGTCTTACTGGACGCCGACAACGAATTTGGATCCGGCAACGGACGCATTAACCCCTAGAATTACGGAACTAATTGTTACCTGTTTGAACATCATGGAAACCCGCAGATTTTTGTTTTTGGTTGAATTTATGAAAAAAAAAATATTTCTTTTTTGTGGTCTTATTTTGTGTTTACGATTATTGGTCTCAAAGTTTGCTTTACGGGGTAAAACCTATAATTAGTTGTAGCGGCATTGAATTGGTCTCGCATTTTCTTTGTTTCTTTTCCTAATCTTATTCTACTATCCGTGTGGCCCGGGCCATGCTTTAAATTCTAATTAAAAATTTAAATTGGTTTCAGACATTCTGGACGTCGACCTCGTCAGCGCTGCCGAAGGAGATGTGCAGGGTTACCCTGCTTTAAAAGGTAAATGATGTATTTTAAAATTTTTACTATATTAAAGGGAAAAAAACTGACACCTTTTCAATATTATTAGATTTCTATATGATAAAACGAAACTTACAGAAAAATTTATAATATCTTTATTTCTATTAAATTTATGCAACAATAATACTTTTTCACGTAAATCTTTATTAATTAGAAAAGATATATTGACTTAATACGAGAACAACCCTAATTGTGGTTTGAGATTAAAAACATACAAAAATTTTTTTGTTTACGAAGAGAACGAATTTTATCTTAATTTTAGTGTTTATTATTAATACCCCCAAGATTATATAGCTGTTTTTTTTGACACACTTATATATAAGAAAACATTACCAAATGAAATAAAAATGATTGTATTTGACAAAATAAAAATAACAATGAATTGGTTTTAAGACTTTGCTGGCATCTCTCCTCCTGCTTGATCCCCGAAGGTAAGCTGCGCTCACTAGTGGGCAAGGACAGTCATGGGCTCCCTTTTGACTCGTAACAGTTTTTGGTTGCTCTTTTTATCTTCTCCGGGTTTTGCTCCTATATATATTTTTTTCTTTCCTCTCGGCTTCTTTGCCGCATAGTGCACGCAAAATTTTATGTAATAAAAGAAAATGGGTGAGTGGCAGGCAGGCAGAACCTTAGTCCTACCAGGGCAATACCAAGTTTCGTAGATATATTGCTTTATTATTGTACCTCGGTTTAAGTACGGTTCTCTAGAACGGTATCGTTGACACTACCAATAGAGGTATTGTTAGTTATATTGGTGATTTCTAGTAGTTATCACTGCATTGGAGGCTAAACTGATTTTTGTTTACTTCGATACAGTAGGTTTCGGGTTTTATATCAATTTTTTTATTGTATATATTCTTTTGTCGTTTCCACGGTCACGTGAATTTGTGGTTTGCCACTGATTAGGATATCCGGATATACGATCCTGAATTGGCGTCTTAACCACCTTGATTTCTCAGTTATATCTTAACCTCGTTCTGCTGAAGACCTTTCCTTAGATTTCAATCGATTTGACCAATTATATAAATTTTGCCGGTAACCTTCCAAATAGTGTCACGTTATGGCCGTTAGACGCAGCTTTGATGGTCCTAAAAGACCAACTCTGCCCTTGGAGTTAATAGTCTCCGAGTCGTGTGAATGTCCTCTGTGCAAAATCGAAATCGATGGTAGCGCGGAGGTGGTGATCACCGATTGCCAGCACGTTTTCCACAAATTTTGTTTACTAGAATTATTAAAATAATCTGAAATCTGTCCACAATGCAATAAGTCATGCCTTATCAGCTCAGTGAAACCCTGTGTGGTGAAACCAGGCTGGTGAGGCCGCAGGTACAGCTGATGTACTTTACGTGCATAATACGCGGAATCGTTCAAAAAGGAGACCATAAATGCAAGCTCCGTCTACTTCTCAAAAGGTTCAGCGTGCTGGGCTCCACTTAGCGCCTGAAGGGTTAGGACGAAATCCCCCGAAGTCCTTAGCTGGGGAAACTCGCGCGCGATTGTCACTCCCTGACTCCCTTCCGGTCAAAGTAGACGAGAGTCTGACTTGGTGTTGAAGATTCAGCGAGTGGTAAATGATTCAACCGTTCAGATACAAAAATCGATAATACAACAGATGTCGCAAGACCTTTCGCAGCTTATCGAATGCAACGTCGAGCGTTGTTTCAATAGGCTGAATCTTCAAGAGGGCGTAAATGGATCCCCAGGGATTCCAGCGAATACCCCAGACTTCAAGAACCTATCTTGGCCACGCGATATGCCGTTTGATCGAAGAGAGCCTCACCAAGCGACTTCAAACCCCACTCGGTCGTCGCAGGCGGACGTCAATACGGCCGTTAAGGTGGTGAATATAATCTCAAGCTGGCACCTCCAATTTGAAGGGGTGAACGAAGAGTTGACAGTAGACAATTTTATTTATCAGGTCCAGTCCCTGACGCGTCAGAGCTTAGACGGGAATTTTAATTTGCTATGCAAACACGCCCATTTGCTATTTAAGGGTAGAGCCAAGGAATGGTTCTGGAGGTTTCACAGAGCTCAACCGTTCTTCTCCTGGGACGAATTGTTCGATAATTTGCGACAGCAGTATAAAGACAGTCGTTCTGACTTTGATATCCGGGAAACGATTAGGAGCCGTAAGCAACGAGATAAGGAGACGTTCGACGAATTTTACGATTCCATCGTTCGGCTCACTGATAAGCTGAGATTCCAGATCGCTGAGATAGATTTTGTAGAGATCCTAATAAGGAATCTCCGGTCTGATGTGAGACATGAAATTCTCCATTTAGACATTACGTCAGTGTCCAGCTTGCGCAAAGTTGTTCAGAGAAGGGAACGATTCCTGAGCGATGTCTACCGAAATTTACCAAATACCCGACCGGCATATCCACGCCGTCAGTTGGCCGAGTTGGTAGCACCATTGAATGATGACCCCGTTGAAGCGAAGGTATCCTCGCTGCCGAAGTTTCCTGAACCCATAAGCCCAGAAATGCGTGTACCATCAAAGATAATTTGTTGGAATTGTAATACGGAAGGCCACCGGTTTGATATGTGCCTTGAGCCTCGTAGGATATTTTGTTATGGGTGCGGTATGGCGAACGTCTACAAACCTAACTGCCAAAAATGCAATCGATCGGGAAACTGGACAAGGGGTGTGAGCAGGACCTCCAGTTCACACCCACGTTAAATCTTAGTAAGGCTAGCCCTCTCCATCCTGAATGTTCGAAATCAGTGTCACCAAAGGCGATATTGGTTAGGGAACACACAAAACCCAACGTTTACTTGTCACCCGTAAGGACTGACGTCACTTTGCATCCCATTATACCCTATCATCGTCGAGTCGCTGAATATAACATAGCTCGAGCGAAAATTTTCCATTCAGAGTCAAGCTTAGCAAACACCAAACCTGACAGATCCTCCAAGCGGATGAGATGTTTTTGGAAAATGGTCAGGAAAAGCCGCAATCTGGTGATGAGCACGATTTTGACTAAGTCCAACGATGTCCGTCCATATGCCACCGTGACACCGTGGCGAGAAGGTATTAGGACTACTAGACAGTGGTGCCTCTATAAGTTGTGTGGGTGGCTCGTTGGCGTTGCAGGTTTTGAATGGCGATATCATGCTAAAGCGATTTATTTCCCCCATCAGTACGGCCGATGGAAACGCACAAGTTTGTGGGGTTTTTGATTCAGAAATTCAATTTCAGGATAAGGCCAAGCGTATCTCTTTATATGTAATACCATCGTTGGCTCAGAATCTATATCTGGGTATCGATTTTTGGAGATTGTTCGCCATAGCCCCTAAGATTGTTTCCGAATTAACACTGTCGCATCCGAGTAATGAGTTATCAAATGCACACGACTTGACCGTATCCCAAATAAATAGATTAGAGGCAGTCAAACAATTATTCCCATCCTATGAGAAGGAGGGCCTAGGGAAAACAGCACTTCTGGAGCATGTTATAGACACGAAAGACTGCAAAGCTATAAAGCAACGCCACTACCCCGTTTCACCCGCGATTGAAAGACAGATCTTTGATGAGTTGGACCGCATGCTTAAGCTAGGAGTGATCGAAGAATCACAAAGCTCCTGGAGTTCCCCAGTGGTGTTAGTCCGTAAGCCTGGCAAGGTGAGGTTATGCCTAGACTCCCGAAAACTGAATACCGTGACGGTTACGGATGCTTATCCACTGCCACACATCCAGGGGATCTTGAGTAGGATCGATGGTAGCGCGGAGGTGGTGATCACCGATTGCCAGCACGTTTTCCACAAATTTTGTTTACTAGAATTATTAAAAAAATCTGAAATCTGTCCACAATGCAATAAGTCATGCCTTATCAGCTCAGTGAAACCCTGTGTGGTGAAACCAGGCTCAGGTACTGGTGAGGCCGCAGGTACAGCTGATGTTCTTTACGTGCATAATACGCGGAATCGTTCAAAAAGGAGACCATAAATGCAAGCTCCGTCTACTTCTCAAAAGGTTCAGCGTGCTGGGCTCCACTTAGCGCCTGAAGGGTTAGGACGAAATCCCCCGAAGTCCTTAGCTGGGGAAACTCGCGCGCGATTGTCACTCCCTGACAACCCTTCCGGTCAAAGTAGACGAGAGTCTGACTTGGTGTTGAAGATTCAGCGAGTGGTAAATGATTCAACCGTTCAGATACAAAAATCGATAATACAACAGATGTCGCAAGACCTTTCGCAGCTTATCGAATGCAACGTCGAGCGTTGTTTCAATAGGCTGAATCTTCAAGAGGGCGTAATTGGAGCTCCAGAGATCCCAGCGAATTCTCCAGACATCGAGAGCCGGTCTTGGCCACACGATATGCCATTTGATCGAAGGGAGCCTCACCAGCCGACCTCATACCCCACTCGGTCTTCACAGGTGGAGGTCAATACGGCCGTGAAGGTGGCGAATATAATCTCAAGCTGGCATCTTCAATTTGAAGGGTTGAACGAAGGGTTGACAGTAGAGAATTTTATTTATTAGGTTCATTCCTTGACGCGTCAGAGCTTAGACGGGAATTTTAATTTGCTATTCAAACACGCCCATTTGCTATTTAAGGGTAGAGCCAAGGAATGGTTCTGGAGGTTTCACAGAGCTCAACCGTTCTTCTCCTGGGACGAATTGTTCGATAATTTGCGACAGCAGTATAAAGACAGTCGTTCTGACTATGATATCCGGGAAACGATTAGGAGCCGTAAGCAACGAGATAAGGAGACGTTCGACGAATTTTACGATTCCATCGTTCGGCTCACTGATAAGCTGAGATTCCAGATCGCTGAGATAGATTTTGTAGAGATCCTAATAAGGAATCTCCGGTCTGATGTGAGACATGAAATTCTCCATTTAGACATTACGTCAGTGTCCAGCTTGCGCAAAGTTGTTCAGATAAGGGAACGATTCCTGAGCGATGTCTACCGAAATTTACCAAATACCCGACCAGCGTATCCACGCCGTCAGTTGGCCGAGTTGGTAGCACCATTGAATGATGACCCCGTTGAAGCGAAGGTATCCTCGCTGCCGAAGTTTCCTGAGCCCATAAGCCCAGAAATGCGTGTACCATCAAAGATAATTTGTTGGAATTGTAATACGGAAGGCCACCGCTTTGATATGTGCCTTGAGCCACGTAGGATATATTGTTATGGGTGCGGTATGGCGAACGTCTACAAACCTAACTGCCAAAAATGCAATCGATCGGGAAACTGGACAAGGGGTGTGAGCAGGACCTCCAGTTCACACCCACGTTAAATCTTAGTAAGGCTAGCCCTCTCCATCCTGAATGTTCGAAATCAGTGTCACCAAAGGCGATATTGGTTAGGGAACACACAAAACCCAACGTTTACTTGTCACCCGTAAGGACTGACGTCACTTTGCATCCCATTATACCCTATCATCGTCGAGTCGCTGAATATAACATAGCTCGAGCGAAAATTTTCCATTCAGAGTCAAGCTTAGCAAACACCAAACCTGACAGATCCTCCAAGCGGATGAGATGTTTTTGGAAAATGGTCAGGAAAAGCCGCAATCTGGTGATGAGCACGATTTTGACTAAGTCCAACGATGTCCGTCCATATGCCACCGTGACATTGTTAGGCGAGAAGGTATTAGGACTACTAGACAGTGGTGCCTCTATAAGTTGTGTGGGTGGCTCGTTGGCGTTGCAGGTTTTGAATGGCGATATCATGCTAAAGCGATTTATTTCCCCCATCAGTACGGCCGATGGAAACGCACAGCAAGTCTGTGGGGTTTTTGATTCAGAAATTCAATTTCAGGATAAGGCCAAGCGTATCTCTTTATATGTAATACCATCGTTGGCTCAGAATCTATATCTGGGTATCGATTTTTGGAGATTGTTCGCCATAGCCCCTGAGATTGTTTCCGAATTAACACTGTCGCATCCGAGTAATGAGTTATCAAATGCACACGACTTGACCGTATCCCAAATAAATAGATTAGAGGCAGTCAAACAATTATTCCCATCCTATGAGAAGGAGGGCCTAGGGAAAACAGCACTTCTGGAGCATGTTATAGACACGAAAGACTGCAAAGCTATAAAGCAACGCCACTACCCCGTTTCACCCGCGATTGAAAGACAGATCTTTGATGAGTTGGACCGCATGCTTAAGCTAGGAGTGATCGAAGAATCACAAAGCTCCTGGAGTTCCCCAGTGGTGTTAGTCCGTAAGCCTGGCAAGGTGAGGTTATGCCTAGACTCCCGAAAACTGAATACCGTGACGGTTAAGGATGCTTATCCACTGCCACACATCCAGGGGATCTTGAGTAGGATTCCACGGGCAGAATTTATTTCAAGCCTAGACCTTAAAGATGTATTTTGGAAAATACCACTGGAAATGAACTCCAGGGGAAAGACAGCTTTCGCAGTTCCGAAGCGTCCTCTATACCACTTCAAAGTTATGCCATTCGTGTTGTGCAATGCCCCGCAAACGATGTGCCGCCTTATGGATAAGGTCGTTCCTGCAGAACTTCACGGGAAAGTTTTCGTATACCTTGACGACCTGTTGGTGATAACCGAAGAATTTGAAAGCCATCTGAATACACTCCAGCAATTCGCGAAACAGATAAGACACGCCGGTCTGACGTTAAACGTGGCTAAAAGCAAGTTTTGTCTTAAAGAAGTCCGTTACCTCGGACATAAATTGGTAACGGTGGGTTAAGAACGGACCCCGAAAAAGTCCGGGCGATCGTAGACTATCCTGTCCCCAGTACTGTACGACAGCTTCGTCGGTTCCTTGGCATGACCGGGTGGTACAGGAAGTTTATTGCCAATTTGGCTTTGATTTGTGCTCCGCTAACTGATCTTTTGAAAAAACGAAAAGCCTACAATGGACGCGCAAGTGGCTTTTGAAGCTCTGAAAGCTATGCTTACCACTTCACCGGTACTGTATACCCCGGATTTCGCAAAAACGTTTATGATCCAATGTGACGCTAGTCAGTCGGGAGTGGGCAGCGTGCTTGTGCAGGCCCTTGACGATGGTTCGGAGGTGCCAATAGCCTATTGGTCGAAAAAACTTAACAAAGCTCAGCGCAATTATAGCGTTACTGAACAGGAGTGTCTGGCGGCCGTTCTTAGCGTGAAACACTTCCGTCCTTTCGTGGAGGGGCTGGAATTCACGGTAATAACGGACCACGCGTCGCTGCAATGGCTGATGCGCAAAACTGATTTAAGTGGAAGGCTTGGCAGGTGGGCGTTGAAACTGCAAGGCTTCCAGTTTAGTATTCTGCACAGAAAGGGTTCGGATAATAAAGTCCCAGACGCGTTGTCAAGGGTTCATGAAAATGAGGTAGCGGCGGCTGAATTAGTGTTGCCCGAATTCCCACATTGGAATTTTGCCGCAAAATCAGGCGATGCTCGAAAGCGCAAAACAATTGAGAAACAAAAAAAAAAGGAGAGCGATAAAACGCAACTTCTGGGGCTACAGGTGGTCGATGCGAGAGAGGCGGAAACGACAAAGCTGCGATGGCATGGCGAGAGGGAATAAGTGGAGTTCGGATTTTTTTCTCACCAGGCGAGTGGCATTTTGTATCTTGAGGCAGTGCGCATATTAAAGCAGGAGAAGGCAGTCGTGATCGACATTTCGCGCATCGAATTGTTAACCAGTTCGCGTCCTATAACCTTTTTTTTGTCCTGGAAAAAATTCTAAAAAGTTATTAACTAAATTCGAATTCAGTAATTTTCTAGTTTTCTCGGTAATTTAATTATGGAAAAAGAAATCTTTTAAATTCAATAAGGAAATAAGCAGCAGAAAGCAGTCGATTGACATTTCGCGCATCGGATTGTTCACTAGTTCGCGTCACTTGACATGGGCGGCGTCCTATAACCTTTTTGTCCTGGAAAAAAATTCTAAAAAGTTATTAACTAAATTCGAATTCAGTAATTTTCTAGTTTTCTCGGTAACTTAATTATGGAAAAGGGAATCTTTTAAATTCAATAAGGAAATTACCATGTGTTTTTTTTTTTGCAAAAGCTGTGCCAGCCATCTTGCCATTACAAAATGGCCGCGGTCCCAACAAAATTTTCCTGCAAAGGAACAAAAATTTAATTCGGATTTAACGAACGCAAAAGATTTATACTTACCTAGAAAACTGGAAAAGAGTATCGACTTTTTGGTATCGGTGCTACTACTACCAGTTGCCGTCAGAGGTCTTTTTCGGTTCATTGGTCAATCATAATACATGTCTTACTGGACGCCGACAACGAATTTGGATCCGGCAACGGACGCATTAACCTCTAGAATTCCGGAAGTTATTGCTACCTGTATGAACATCATGGAAACCCGCAGATTTTTTTTTTTGGTTGAATTTATGAAAAAAAATATTTCTTTTTTGTGGTCTTATTTTGTGTTTACGATTATTGGTCTCAAAGTTTGCTTTACGGGGTAAAACCTATAATTAGTTGTAGCGGCATTGAATTGGTCTCGCATTTTCTTTGTTTCTTTTCCTAATCTAATTCTACTATCCGTGTGGCCCGGGCCATGCTTTAAATTCTAATTGAAAATTTAAATTGGTTTCAGACATTCTGGACATCGACCTCGTCAGCGCTGCCGAAGGAGATGTGCAGGGTTACCCTGCTTTAAAAGGTAAATGATGTATTTTAAAATTTTTACTATATTAAAGGGAAAAAAACTGACACCTTTTCAATATTATTAGATTTCTATATGATAAAACGAAACTTACAGAAAAATTTATAATATCTTTATTTCTATTAAATTTATGCAACAATAATACTTTTTCACGTAAATCTTTATTAATTAGAAAAGATATATTGACTTAATACGAGAACAACCCTATTTGTGGTTTGAGATTAAAAACATACAAAAATTTTTTTGTTTACGAAGAGAACGAATTTTATCTTAATTTAAGTGTTTATTATTAATACCCCCAAGATTATATAACTGTTTTTTTTGACACACCTATATATAAGAAAACATTACCAAATGAAATAAAAATGATTGTATTTGACAAAATAAAAATAACAACGAATTGGTTTTAAGACTTTGCTGGCATCTCTCCTCCTGCTTGATACCCGAAGGTAAGCTGCGCTCACTAGTGGGCAAGGACAGTCATGGGCTCCCTTTTGACTCGTAACAGTTTTTGGTTGCTTTCTTTTTATCTTCTCCGGGTTTTGCTCCTATATATATTTTTTTCTTTCCTCTCGGCTTCTTTGCCGCATAGTGCACGCAAAATTTTATGTAATGAAAAAAATGGGTGAGTGGCAGGCAAGAACTCCCCCACATCCCGACGAGCTAGCACAGAGCATCGCTTGGCGTGCACGCCGCCTATAGTCGCTCCATCCCAGACCGCCTCAAAATAAAAATAATAAGATGGCAATCTAACAAAAAAAATGAATAACATTACAAAGATGACGATAGGAATATCTTGCAACTCTGCAAGAAAGAAAGAAATGGAGGAGGGAGAGGGAAAGCCTGCAAGTGGAACAGTTAGTATGTATTGATTAAGTGTGAGCATTTTTCACCAGAGCATTAGTATTCCTTGTATATGGCGCATGCATTTGTACATGTCCTTTAGTTCTTTCGTAGATTTTTAAAGTTAAATTTTGGTTTGTCAATATGGCATCTGGTACTGTGCCAAATTTTTGCTAGTTTTCGTTTTTTCTTGCCTTTTTGTCTTATTATTTTCGTCATGGCTGTAGAAGTTTTTTTGTTGTTTTGAGTCAGGCTTTGATTTTGTTGTTACGGGGTGAAGAAGGTCATTAAATTATAAAATTCAAAAGGTCTTGTCAGGTTCTTAGAGGAATCGTAAGTTCAGTCTGTTGTCAACCAGATGTCGGAACGCATCCCATTCTATCTTGTGATTAGTTAAGGGTGGCATATTTCTATGGAGTTTTTGAAATACTAAACGATAATTGATGAGTGATTCGAAAAAAGGTCAAGGCAAGATTTAATTGTTAGTTGGTAGTTGTGAGCTCAAAGGGCGTAGTTAATAATAATAATCACAGCAAAGAAATTTTTTTTAAAGGTGCATCTGTTTGTCAGTTTGTCTAGTCGTATATCTCGACTTCTACCAGTTAGAATGTGATAGGACTTATTTTAAAACAATTCTTTAGTACTCGGCTTACGATGGCGTAATTTTGAGAGCTTTTTTATTCGCAGGAGTGGTTCAGAGGATAAAAAAACAACCCATAAAAATTAAAATTTTCTTGTAAATTCTCTAATCGGAGATAGACACACACACACACACACACACACACACACACACACACACACACACACACACACACACACACACACACACACACACACACACACACACACACACACACACACACACACACACACACCTCACAGCGCTGCTCACAAAGCACAGAGCTCAGACTTTGCCGTGATCTGATGTGATATAGCGATATTTAAAAATTGTATATTGGGGTCCCCAAGGGGCCGATCGCTCCAAATTTTTACAAAAAGTGTTTTCCATCGAACACACACGTGTACAAAATTTAAAGAAAATCGAGTAAATTTTGTAAATTGAGGTCCGAGGGGTATTGTCACCGGAAATATACATGTGTGCAAAATTTCAATAAAATCGGGCCATTGGAAGTGGGCTAAAAATTGATCAGAAAATCTGACCAGCCAGCCAGCCAACCAGCCAGCCACGTGCACGCGAAGTTAATATAGACAATTTAAAAAAGTATAAAAAGGGGTTTTTTCATGAAACCAAAATCCTTTTGAACTAATTCAGTATTAAGAATGAATTCCAATTATCATATGTCGATCTGAGAAGCTCCTCTTTACTATCTCATTCTTCATTATGGAGAATTCTAAAAGGTCTGGAGTTTTCCTTATGTAAGTAGAGCAATAGAATTTATTTTACCATGCTTAAAATTTTCAGTTGCACTTGGATTAGAGAATTTAAACGAAAAATTTTTATAGGAGGTTTCAATATTATTTTATATGATCTTTTGTGTTCTTAAAAATAACACCTATGCTACGATATCGACTGAAGAAGCGGTAGCAGTATCGTCACCGGTGTTTAGTGTGTTGGCTGTTGCGGTTGTTGTCATGGACGGGTATCGGTATCGGTGGTTATAATCTTCGGAACGATATCAATGATCGGCACGGAATTCATCCAGGGAATGGTTGTCATAATCAGAGCAGTAGGCATCTGCTGAACATGACAGTCGATGGTACTACACTGGGCAGGTGAAGCGGTTGATCTAACAGCCCAAACGTTCTACTACTCTTCTTACTTGTCGGTTTGACTGGTCGTAATAGGGACTGTCGGTGAAGACAATTTGGTGGTGATTCTGCTTTACTTGTTTCTGGTCTCTTCATTGCTAAGGGCAGTGGTTTTGACTTGAATCCAGATGCAGTTTTTCGTGATGATGCAATCCGGTCACGGAGCACCACACCAACAAGATAGTGGTACGACTGGTTATATCAGGAGATACCCAGGTGGCTTTGTGGATATTTTTACGCGCAAACTTTGTATTCGCAACGATCAAATTATTGCGTGCTGCTATTTGCATGACCATTGTCATTAGTTTTCTCGTGTAAACTATGGGTGCCAATGTACTTCCTGAATATATTAACTCCCTACATATTTTTGCGTTCATATATCTCAGAATGATTGTTGAATTATACTGAGGACAGGCATGGAGTTCCCGTTCGACTGATTCAAATAATTCTTCCTTTTTATCATATGTGGAATACTCTGTAGGTGACTGAAGGCTTATGAAGCTTACGTTTTAAATCTCACCGCAAGCAAAGGATGCATTTGCTGCTTTAAATCCAATAACAGTTGGTTTCATTCTTTTGCTGATTGGCAAAACCACCCTGAGCACATGATGTCTTGCATGACAGCTGTAATATATGTCATATTATGGTTTTTGTAAGACACCATTCCCCGTCCACCGCATCTACTGAACTGCTGTTATGTCAGCATTATATTTGGACAGGGTATCGGCTAGCTGCTGTGCAGCTGGAGCTCTATACAGTGAGCGTACGTTCCATGAGAAATTTTTTAAATCGTTTAGCCGTTTTCGTTGCCGTGGTCGTTGTCGTTCATCAGTGTATCCGAGGCTGATGTGGGGTTCCATAATATGGTTTTTTTACGGGCGAGGTTATTGGCCTCGCGCCAACCTTATTTTGTAGTTACTAGCCCGATCACTTTGCTTTTCCTGTACTGGAAGAAAATTACCAGCGGCCACCACGGCGAAGTTTGATCGCACCAGTGAGAAATAGTTGAGGCCATATGCATTTCTGAAGCATTCTGTGTTATTCGCCCTGCTCTACTGGTGGCTGACTGCCACTATAAGACTTCTTCCTCTGGATATTCTGTAATATGATCATTATGGTCTGAAAGTTCGCATGAAATCCGGCATGTAGGACTAAGATGCGACTATAAGACTTCTTCCTATAGAAATTCTGGAATATGATCATTATGGTCTGGAATTTCGGGAACAAAGCAATTCTTCAATCGTTTCGCATGAAATTCGGAATGTGGGACTAGCATGCGAATATAAGACTTGTTCCTATGAAAATTCAGGAATATGATCATTATGGTCTAGAATTTCGGGAACAAAACAAATTCTCAAGCGATTCGCATGAAATACGGAATGTAGGACTAATATGCGAACATAAGACTTCTTCCTATGGAAATTCTGGAATATGATTAGTATGGTCTGGAATTTCAGGAACAAAGCAATTTTTCAAGCGATTCGCATGAAACTAACTTTGACTAAGATGCGAATATAGGACTTGTTCCTATGGAAATTCTGGAATATGATCATTATGGTCTGGAATTTCGGGAACAAAGCAATTTCTCAGGCGATTCGCAAGAAGTTCGGAATATAGGACTAAGATATGAATATAAGACTTGATCCAATAGAAATTCTGGAATATGATTATTATTGTCTGGAATTTAGGTAACAAAGCAATTTCTCAAGCAATTCGCATGAAAATTCGGTATATAGGACTAAGATGCGAATATAACACTTGTTTCTATGGAAATTCTGGAATACGATCAATATGGTCTGGAATTTTGGGAACAAAGCAATGTCTCAAGCGATTCGCATGAAATTCGGTATGTAGGACTAAGATGCGACTATAAGACTTGTTCCTATCGAAATTTTGGAATATGATCATTGTGGTCTGGAATTTTGGGAGCAAAGTAATTTCTCAAGCGATTTGTATGAAATTCGGAATGTAGGACTAAGATGCGACTGTAAAGGTATAAAGGTAAAGATAAGGGGGTGCAGTTTATTTTGATTGCAGATATTAGTTCTTGCAGTCGGAGATTGTTAGACGATTCTATTTTTCTTAACGTCGCTCATTGACTTCTATTTGGTTGGAAATATGATTAGCGCCATCGTATTTATATGGTGGCTTCCTGTTTCTGGCGATTTGCAACTTGAAATAGTCATCAATGGTTTCGCAGATAAGTCGGTTAATGACTATGCAAAATCAACTATTGGTTTGTGATTTCGGGAAATGTTGGTGACTTCGGAGTAATGCCATTCGATAACTTTGACAAATGTCGGTTGATGATGTTATGTCCATTGCCGAGGTGTAGAGGACGTTATAAAATCTACTGTTTAAATGACCATAAATTATAACTTTATTTAACGTTAGCCAACAACGAACATGATTAAAAAAAATCCATGTGTACAGAGGTGAAACTTCGTTGGCAATGTAAACTACAATTGTTAACTATTTGTAAGTATATACTATGATGGTAAAGAGAGATATCTAGAGAGATAAACAAGAAAACTATTTGAAAATACTTAAAGTACTTACAGCATTTAAGGATATTATTTAAAGGATTTAAGTGAGAAAAATATATACAAAATAATACTTTTATTACTAGTTTATTTCTTCGTTATTTACAGTGTTATCTGATGAAGATTGCATTATAATAGCTGACACTGATGACTAAAATATAAAACGTACCTTTTTGACTGAACATTCTTTATATATCGTGTTAAAACAGCATCTAATGTAGTTCCAGAATAATGTCGCAAAATAAAGTCTCTAGCTTACATCCGTCATCGAAGCCGTCATTCCTTGTTCCGATCTATACAACTACTGTCCAAGATGGAGTCAGCAGTACTAATGACAATATTTTTAAGGCGTATCCATTTCTCTTTTACGCCCGATATCTCAGCCTCAGGACATACTCGCGATTCCTATTGCTTGACCGTAGTTGTTTCTGGTTCTTCGTTGCTAAGGGCAGTGGTGTTGACTTGAATCTGATTCGCGGTTGCAGTTTTTCTTCATGATGCAATTCGCGCACGGAGAACCACACCAACAAGATAGTGGTACGAGTGGTTTTATCAGGAGATACCCAGGTGGCTTTGTGGATATTTTTACGCGAAAACTTTGTATTCGCAACGACCAAATTATTGCGTGCTGCTATCTGTTAGACTCATTGTCCATTGTCATTAGTATTCTCGTGTAAACTATGGGTGCCAATGTACTTCCTGAACATATTTACTCAATACATATTTTTTCGTTCATATCTCCCAGAATGATTATTGAATACTGAGGGCAGGCATTGAGTTCCCGTTCGACTGATTCAAATAATTCTTCCTTTTGACGTGACAATGTCGCGCTACAAGGTTTAAGGGGGTACATGTTCAAAAAGTAAAATGTTAGGTGAGACACTGTTAAATGTCACAATGTTGTGAGAACTGTTAAGTGAGACACTGTTAAATGTCACTCTGTTATGAGACACTGTTAAATGTCAGTGTTTTGGGAACTAAGCTATTTCTCAAGCGATTCGCATGACATTTAGAATGTAGAACTAAGATGGGAATATAAGACTTGTTCCTATGGAAATTCTGGAATATGATTATTATAGTGTTGCATTTCGGGAATGAACCAATTTCTCAAGCGATTCGCATGAAATTCGGAATGTAGCACTAAGATGCGAATATAAGACTTGTTCTCATCGAAATTCTGGAATATGATCATTATGGTCTGGAATTTCGGGAACAAAGCCATTTCTAAAGCGATCGCATGAAATTCGGAGCAAATCAATTTCTCAAGCGATTCGCATGAAATTCGGAATGTAGGACTAAGATGCGAATAAAAGACTTGTTCCTATGGAAATTTTGGAATATGATCATTATGGTCTGGAATTACGGGAACAAAGCAATTTCTCAAGCGATTAGAATGAGATTCGGAATGTAGGACTAAGATACCTAGGACTGTTAGTAATTAAACCTCGGAGCACTTTTATGAACAACTGTTTTATTTGATGAGTGAGTAATAACTAACTAAAATATGTAAGAGAATATATTTCTAAGGTATGTTGATTTTATAATGATATACGAGTATGTGTGACTATATATTCTAACAATCTTCCTATCAACGTGGTTTTAAAATAAAAATTACAATTTCAAAAGTGATATGCAGTGATTATGTTAAATGTTAGATAAAGCTTTTGTTAAGATGTCCGCAGTCATTTCATTTGTAGAAATGTGTTTTACTTTGATTCATTCCTGCTTCTGCATTTCTCTAGTGTAATTATATCTAATGTCCACATGCTTTGATCGTTCGTGGTCCACGGAATCCTTTGACAGTTTGATTGCGCTTGTGTTGTCAGAATGTATTGATGTCGCGCCGTTTACAAGATGTTCGTCTCCTACTTCTTTCAGCATAAGCCTTCAGTGAATGATCTCTTTTGTCACCTCTGAAAGCGCCATCTATTCGGCCTCCATGGTGGAATGTGCAACAGATTTTTGCTTTCTGGATTTCCAGCTGATAGGACCATTAGCCAAAATAGTCACATATCCGGTACATGACTTCCGATCATCGCGGTCACTTCCTCAGTCCGAGTCCACATAAGCATAGAGAGGCGCATTGGTTTTTCCGTAAGTTATTTTGTAGTGTAAAGTTGCTTTAAGGTACCTTACGACTCGTTTTGCGACCGTCCAATGATCCCTTCCCGGATGAGAACAAAATTTACTTAACGTACTTCCAGCGTTGTTGCGTTAGGTAAATATATAAGACTCCCTACCAATTCCCGATAAGGATACTTCACCATTGCAGCAACTTCTTCTGCAGATTTCGGACAGGATTCTTTTGTCAGCAAGTTGCTTGTATTGATCGGTGTAGTAGGTGGATTTGCTTCCTCCATCCCAAATTTTTGGATCAGCAGTAATCCCCTGGTGGATACATATTTTACCTGTCGAATGTTCTCTTACTACTTGAATTCCGAGAATGTTGTTAACCCAAGTCCTCCATCTCGAATTCTCTTGCTTGTGAGGTTTTAGTCTCTTTTAAGAATGATACATCATTAGAAGCTATCAGCAAGTCATCGATGTAAGCCACCACAATGACTTTGCTTTGGTTTTGACATACAGACAAGCATCCGTAAACGACTGTTTCATACCAAGTCGTTTCAAAAATGTATCTAGCTTGAGATGCCACTGACGTCCCTATTGCTTTAAGCCATAAAACGGTTTATTAAGTTTGCATACCTTATCATTCTTGACCATTTTTCCAGGATAACTCGGCTGTTCCATGTATATCTCTTCATGTAACGCACCTTACACATAGGTAGTTGTGACGTCCATCTGCAAGTGCATGTTGTTTTCAGCGCATATTACAAATAACGTGCGGATTGTCTCATATCGAGCTACGGGTGCAAAGATTTCATTATAGTCCACACCTGCTGTCTGCTCGCATCATCTAGCGACTATTCTCGCCTTGTATCACTCAATGATGCCTTCACCGTTTTTTTAATAGCAAAAACCCATTTGTTCGATAAAACCATCTTTCGTTTTGGACGATCTACTTAATTCCAAGTTATCTTCCTATGAAGTGCTGCTAGCTCAATTTTCATTGAATCTATCCATTTGGATCGGCCTTGTCTTAACATCACATCTTCGAAAGATAAAGGATCGTTAGTAATGGTGCTGATTGACATATTTACCTCTTCGCTTGACAATTTTCCCCGCTTGCATGCCCTTGGGACTTGCCCTACTTTCTGGGTCAGTTGTAACTTTCTCAAAAATTTTGTTATTCTGCGCCTGTTGTAAGTGTTTAGCATACTCCTCAGTGTTATCTTCAATTATGTCTAGTGCGTCTCCAAAAATGTCAATTACTTGCTCCTCGATTGGCTCATCCTTTGCCTTGTATTCGTTCACAACAATAGTACTTTCTTCTTTGGGCTCTATTTCTAGGTCGTTTTCCTTTAATATATTTTGTAATTGCATTATATTGTTTGTACTTGTTGTATAGTTATCGCTATTTATATTTTCGAAGAATTTCACATCACGTCGCTTTCCAATGTTCCTCTTCTGCGCATTTCGATTCTTGAGAATACCCAACAAGAATATATTCTTTTGCCTTTTGGGTCAAGTTTTGCTTTTCCTGGACCTTTCTCCAGTTCAACAGCCTTGCTTCCAAATGCTCTTAAAAAACTAACATTTGGTTTCCAACAACACCACACCTCAAAGGGAGTTTGATTCTGCAAAATGCTGGTGGGACATCGATTTCGGATGAAAACCGCAGTATTTGTTGCCTCTGCCCACAAACTCTTGGGAAGTTTCGATTCCAAAAGCATGCACCGAACCGTTTTGATAAGAGTTCTGTTCGCACGCTCGGCAACACCATTCTATTGAGGAATGTATACCGCAGTAAGTTGACTTTTTATGCCATTTTTCTTTTTTTGACTGTTCCATTGTCTGTTCTCAATCGCTTAATTTTTCTGCCACTTTCCTTTACTGCGTGAAGTTTGAACTTCTTAAACTTTTGAAGCACTTTACTTTTCGATTGAATGAAATCGACTACAATAAATCACGACCTATCGTCAATAAAAGTTACGAAATATTTCGCTCCACTGCACGACTGCACACTAAGGGGCACAAAAGTCGGAGTGCACTATGCCTAATATTTCACTATCGATTGTTCGTGATTGAAGAAATTTTTCCTTTACTGCATACAACGCATTGAATTTCACCTCGACTAAAATTTTCTTTAATGCCTTTAACTAATTGCTTAACAAGTTTTGCTTTTCCTGGACCTTTCTCCAGTTCAACAGCCTTGCTTCCAAATGCTCTTAAAAAACTAACATTTGGTTTCCAACAACACCACACCTCAAAGGGAGTTTGATTCTGCAAAATGCTGGTGGGACATCGATTTCGGATGAAAACCGCAGTATTTGTTGCCTCTGCCCACAAACTCTTGGGAAGTTTCGATTCCAAAAGCATGCACCGAACCGTTTTGATAAGAGTTTGGTTCGCACGCTCGGCAACACCATTCTATTGAGGAATGTATACCGCAGTAAGTTGACTTTTTATGCCATTTTTCTTTTTTTGACTGTTCCATTGTCTGTTCTCAATCGCTTAATTTTTCTGCCACTTTCCTTTACTGCGTGAAGTTTGAACTTCTTAAACTTTTGAAGCACTTTACTTTTCGATTGAATGAAATCGACTACAATAAATCACGACCTATCGTCAATAAAAGTTACGAAATATTTCGCTCCACTGCACGACTGCACACTAAGGGGCACAAAAGTCGGAGTGCACTATGCCTAATATTTCACTATCGATTGTTCGTGATTGAAGAAATTTTTCCTTTACTGCATACAACGCATTGAATTTCACCTCGACTAAAATTTTCTTTAATGCCTTTAACTAATTGCTTGTTTTGATGTTTTTTAACATCGCAAAAATTTAAGTGGCCAAATCGTTGGTGCCATTTAATTAGTGCATGTGCATTTGCTTGATCATTAACATCGCATATATGTACTTCTTCATTCTCTGTTTTTTTCAATACATATAGCTTATTTCTCTTTTCTGTTTTGAAAACAATGTGTTGCATATTATTCTTCACAACTGCTGTACTTTTCACAAAATTAACTGTGCAGCCACTCTCAGTGACTTTTGGAACATTAAGTTGAGCCTTAATTGTGGTATGTACAAAATATCCATAAGCTTCCTTTTGTTAATATGTTTTTATTATTTACATGCATAATTACTGTTCCTGATCCATGCGCAGTGTCATTTCCAGCGGTTTTGATTATTTGTTTGTCTCTGTTAGACCAATGTACAAAATAACTTGACTTTCTGCACATCTGAGCGCTTGCACCTCTGTCTAAACACCACCCATACTTGCTCAAATCTTGAACTTTAACTTCTTCGTACGCAGACATTGCAGCTTCTAACGTTGTCTCACTCTTTGACCAATTATTATATTTTCTGATTTTACATTCGTTAGCCCTGTGTCCATGTTTACCACACTTGTAAAAGTTTCCACCAAATCTTTGTGTTGGTTTTAAATTTTGTTTAACATTTTTACCGCTTTCACCGTAATTCTCTGTATTAACTTCGCTAACCCACTTCCCAAAGCCCGATTTTATTGAAATTTTGCACACAAGTATGATTCCGGTGACAATAGTTTGATTGTGATCAGGCCGCGGGGTTGGGGGGCTCCCATACAAATTTTTTTCCCCCGCATCAGATCATTTCATACTATAATGACGGTGTTCTGTGTTCGTTGTGCGCTGAGAAAAACCGCATGCTCCGTGTGTTTTTCCAGATCCAGACAATCTGGGAAGGAATGTGAGCTGACGTATCCAAATCGGTGAATCAGTGAATCGGGATCAGATTGTAGGTCCATCTACCTTTTAAACTTTCGTCCCAACGAGCTTGCCATGCTGCCATTGAGGTGGCCTTTTCTTCCTCCTTGATAATTTTTTTGTATTCATTGGTCCTGTTGAATTGAAGCTCTTCTATTGTAGATCCTGAGCGTTTCATCTGCAAGGATATCTACTGAAACCATTCCTGCTATAACCAGAGCTGCATGATCCGAGATCGTTCGGAAACCGCTGATCGTCCTCAGTGCACTAAATTTGTATGTAGACGGTGCCTTTTTATTTCCTTAGTCGCCAGTGCCTCCGCCCAAACTGGGGCTGCATAAAGTTGGACTAAGCTGACTACTCTGGACATTAGGATCCTTCTTGGATATGCTGGTCCTCCAACGTTTGGCAGTAAGTGAGATAATGCTGCCTGTATCCAGACGCTTTTATGCTCGAGTAGTCCACGTGTATTTTAAAACGGAGCCTACAACCAATAATTACTCCTAGGTATTTGACAGAATCCTTTGATCTGGTAGTTTGATTACCAACCCGTATGCTTGTTCCAGCTTTTTCCGGCTGCTAATCAAGACTGCTTCCGTTTTGTGGTCGGCTAATTCCAGACCGGCGGATACTAGCCAGTCCTTGATTTGGATGACTACTTCGTTGGTGACTGACTCTATTCCATATGTTGTTTTTGACACGGTAACAACGGCGATATCATCACCGAGTCCAAATATTTTTACCCCTTGTGGTAGTGTTAGTCTTAGGACTCCATCGTACATAATTTTCAATAGAAGCGAGCCCAGCACCGATCGTTGTGGGACTCCTGCGGACCCCCATTATATTGCATAAGTAGCTTGATACTACCATCCGTAAATAATACAGTGCCTCCATTCTGGCGAGTGATCTTCTTCTTAAAGACCAATTTGCGGAGTCGTTTTTAAACATTTTTTTATCTTGAATTGATCCCTTTTTTTCTTTATTTTCGACTAATTTGCGGTCCTTTTTAACCATCTTTCATACGGCCGAGGAAGCTGAAATTTTGTGAGAGTCTAAGTCCAATATAGCATCTTTATACAACCAACAATATCTTTAAATGTAAAATAAGGGTGAAATGGGATTTTTTCAATATTAGAATTTAATCCTAAAGGATTATTAGAACCAGTTTGGTGTAGAAGTATTAAATGAATTATTACTATTGCTAATACAATAAAAGGTAAAATAAAATGAAATGTAAAAAATCGTGTTAATGTTGCATTATCTACAGCAAATCCTCCTCAAATTCATTGTACTACATCAATCCCTAAATATTGGATAGCTGACATTAAATTTGTAATTACAGTTGCCCCTCAAAATGATATTTGTCCTCATGGAAGTACATAACCTATGAAAGCTGTAGCTATGACAAGAAATAGAATAATTACTCCAACTATTCATATTATTTTGAATATATATGAATTATAGTATATTCCTCGTCCAATATGTATATAAAGGGTGTTTTTTTAGGAGGTTTGTTTTTCCGATAGATGTCGTTTTATTTTATGACAGTTGTTTTGACAGCTCAAAGTGGCATTTCTACTCAGTATTGTTTGGCAAATCATTATGAATAGGTTAACTCCAGAACAACGTTTTCAAATCGTGGAAATTTATTTTCAAAATCAGTGTTCAATTAAAAATGTTTATAGAGCACTTCGTGAATTTTATGGTGCACATAATCGTCCGTCAGAGACCACCATAAAGAACGTAATTACCAAATTTCGGTCTACATTCACTCTTTTGGATGCCAAGCCACCGACAAGAATGAGAAGAGTTCGTACAGAAGAAAATATTGCTGTCGTTGAGGCCAGTGTCGAAGAAAACGACAATTTATCGATTCGTCGTCGTGCTCAGCAAATTGGACTTTGTCCATCGACTTTATGGAAAATTTTACGTAAAGATTTGGGTTTGGTGCCATACAAAATTCAATTGGTGCAAGAATTAAAGCCACACGACCATCGTTTGCGCCGTGAATTCAGTGATTGGTCGTTAAATCAATTGAACGAAGATCCATTTTTTTACCGTAAAATTCTCTTCAGTGATGAGGCGCATTTTTTGTTAAATGGATACGTCAACAAACAAAATTGTCGCATTTGGAGCAAAGATAATCCACACGCCGTTCAAGAATTACCAATGCATCCTGATAAATGTACTGTTTGGTGCGGTCTATGGGCTGGTGGGATCATCGGTCCATATTTCTTTAAAAATGAGGAAGGACGACGCGTTACCGTGAATGGAAATCGATACAGAACCATGTTAAATGAGTTTTTGTTGTCAAATCTTGAAGATATGGATATGGATGAAATGTGGTTTCAACAAGATGGTGCCACTTGCCATACAGCACGTGAAACAATCGACTTATTGAAAGAAACTTTCAACGACAACATTATTTCGAGAAATGGTCCGGTGAATTGGCCTCCGCGTTCGTGCGATTTGACGCCACTCGATTACTTTTTGTGGGGATACGTGAAGTCATTGGTGTATGTGGATAAACCTCAATCGATTGACGCTTTGGAAACCAATATTCAACGTGTCATTGCTGACATACGCCCTCAAATGCTTGAAAAAGTGCTGGAAAATTGGACCTCCAGAATGACATTTGTGAAAAATAGTCGTGGTAGCCATATGCCAGAAATTGTGTTTAAATGTTAAATGCCAAAAAATTATCTACCAAATAAAAAAAAATTTTGGTCATTTCATAATTTTATATGTGTTTTATTCAAAAAAAAAAATCGGCAACCTCTTAAAAAAACACCCGTTAAATACTGATAAAAAAAAATGATGCTCCATTAGCATCATAGTTATTTACATCTCGGCAAATATGGTTTACTCTATTAAATGCTAAGTTTATATCTGCTGTATAATGTATAGCTAAAAATAATCCTGTTAAAATTTGAATAATTAAACATAATCTTAATAAAGAACCAAAATTTCATCAAGATGAAATATTAATTGGAGCCGGTAAATCAATTAAAGCATTATTAGCAATTTTAAATAAGGGATGGGAAGGATTCATTTGTTATTTTAATTTATTAGTCGTAAAGGCCCATAAAACATTTTTGTGATTTTTACAGTTGCAACTAAAGTAATTAATAAATAATTTATTAATAATAGAGTTATTAAATTAGTTGGAAAATTATATAATTTATTTAAATTTAATGAGTTTTCATTTAATAAAGTATTTAAATTAATAATAGAAATTATTTCATTATTATTTATATATAAAATAAATCTTGATTTGTCTAATATAAAAAATTAAAGTTATAATAAAAATAAAATATATAATTGAATAAACTAATATTTTTATAGAAAATGAGAATATTTCATTTGAAGCTAATGAAGTTACATAAATAAATAAAACTAATATACCCCCTAAAAAAACTAAAAATAAAATATAAGAGAATCAAAAAGATTTTGTTATTAGTCCAGTAATTAAACAAATTAAAAATGTTTGGATTAATAGTATAAAACCTATAGCTAATGGATGATTTATTTGTATAAATAAAAAATTACAAATTAAAATTATAGAATATAACATAAGTTGAAAATTTTCAAGAAATAGTTTAATAAAAATAATAATTTTGGAGATTAATGATAAAGAAATTTCTTTTTTCTTGAAATTTTAAAATATTATTCTTATTTTGGATTTACAAGACCAATGTTTTTATTAAACTATTAAAACTAATGATTATATTTATTTATTGAATATTACCAATAATTTTATTGATAATGGGGTTTTTAATTTTTGTTTCTAATAGAAAACATTTGTTATCAATATTATTAAGATTAGAATATATTGTTTTAAGATTATTTATATTTTTATTCATATTTTTAAATATAATAAATTATGAAAGTTATTTTAGAATGATATTTTTAACTTTCAGAGTTTGTGAAGGGGCATTAGGGTTATCAATTTTAGTTTCTATAATCCGTACTCATGGATATGATTATTTTCAATCATTTAATATTTTACAATGTTAAAAATTTTATTTATATTTTTATTTTATTTCCCGATTTGTTTTATAAAAATTTCATTTTGGATGTTTTTTAGTTTTTTATTTTTAAATTCTTTTATTTTTATTATTATAAATATTTATTCAAGATATTGAATAAATATTTCATATTTTTTAGGGTGTGATATATTATCTTATGGATTTATTTTATTAAGTTTTTGGATTTGTTCTTTGATAATAATAGCTAGAGAAAAAAATTTTAAGTTTAATAATTTCAAAAATTTATTTATATTAAATATTTTTTTTTATTATTTTTTTTAATTGTTACGTTTATATCTATAAGATTATTTATATTTTATTTATTTTTTGAAAGAAGATTAATTCCTACATTATTCCTAATTCTAGGATGAGGTTATCAACCTGAATTTATATAATCATTTAAATACAATACATTATTATTTAATAATAAATTATTTGATAAATTATGATTTATTATATTTTATTATAATTTTAGCTTTTTTAGTAAAAATTATTTTTAGTTCATTTATGATTGCCAAAAGCTCATGTTGAAGCTCCAGTATCAGGTTCAATAATTTTAGCTGGGATTATATTAAAATTAGGTGGATATGGATTAATACGTATTTTTCCAATTTACAAATTATGGGATTAAAATTTAATTATATTTGAATTAGAATTAGATTAATTGGGGGGGTTTTAATTAGATTAGTATGTTTGCGTCAAATTGATTTAAAATCTTTAATTGCTTATTCTTCTGTAGCTCATATAGGTATTGTTTTAAGAGGATTAATAACTATAAGATATTGAGGAATATGTGGATCTTTTACATTAATAACTTCTCATGTTCTTCAGGATTATTTTGTTTAGCAAATATTACTTATGAACGATTAGGAAGACGAAGTTTATTAATTAATAAAGGTTTATTAAATTTTATACCTTCTATAACTTTATTTTGATTTTTACTTAGATCTGCTAATATAGCAGCACCTCCAACTTTAAATTTGTTGGGAGAAATTTCTTTATTAAATAGAATTGTTGGGTGATCATGAATTTCAATATTTATGTTAATATTCATTTCTTTTTTTAGAGCTGCATATACTTTATTTATATATTCTTATAGACAACATGGACAGATTTATTCTGGGTCTTTTAATTTTAGATCAGGAGTTAATCGAGAGTATTTGTTATTATTTTTACATTGATTTCCATTAAATTTATTAATTTTAAAAAGTGATATGTGCATTTTATGATTATATTTAAATAGTTTATTAAAAATTTTGATTTGTGGTATCAATGATATGAATTTATTCATTTTAAATTATTAAATATTTATCAATTTGTAGAATTATATGTTTATGTTTATTATTTATTTCATTTATTTTCTTTTCGTTTAGAATAATTTTCCTAATTTATAAAATAGTTTATTTTATTGAATGGGAAGTTGTTTCATTAAATAGATCAATAATTTTTATAACTTTTTTATTTGATTGAATAACTTTTTTATTTATATCATTTGTATTATTTATTTCTTCTTTAGTTATTTATTATAGAAAAGAATATATAATAGGAGATATAAATATAAATCGTTTTATTATATTAGTAGTTATATTTATTTTATCAATAATGTTATTAATTATTAGTCCCAATTTAATTAGAATTTTATTAGGATAAGATGGATTAGGATTAGTTTCTTATTGTTTAGTAATTTATTATAATAATGTGAAGTCTTATAATGCAGGAATGTTGACTGTTTTGTCTAATCGAATTGGAGATGTAGGTTTATTATTAGCTATTGCTTGGATATTAAATTATGGGAGTTGAAATTTTATTTTTTATTTAGACATAATAAAAAATAATAAAGAAGAAATGATTATTGGGAGTTTAATTATATTAGCAGCAATAACAAAAAGAGCTCAAATTCCTTTTTCTTCATGGTTGCCTGCAGCAATAGCTGCTCCTACTCCTGTTTCGGCATTAGTTCATTCTTCAACATTAGTAACAGCTGGGGTTTATTTATTAATTCGATTTAATATTTTGTTAGAAAATACTGTATTAGGACAATTTTTATTGTTAATGTCAGGATTTACAATATTTAAAGCTGGTTTAGGGGCTAATTTTGAATTTGATTTAAAAAAAATTATTGCTTTATCTACATTAAGACAATTAGGGTTAATAATAAGAATTTTATCAATAGGTTTTTATAAATTAGCATTTTTTCATTTATTAACACATGCTTTATTTAAAGCTTTATTATTTATATGTGCCGGGTCAATTATTCATAATATAAATAATTCTCAGGATATTCGATTAATAGGGGGTTTAAGAATAAGTATACCATTAACATCTTCTTGTTTTAATGTTGCTAATTTAACTTTATGTGGGATGCATTTTTTAGCTGGATTTTATTCTAAAGATTTGATTTTAGAAACAGTAAGTTTAAATTTTTTAAACTTATTTTCATATTTCTTATTTTTTTTTTCTACCGGTTTAACAGTATGTTATTCTTTTCGATTAGTATATTATTCAATATCTGGGGATTTTAATTGTAGATCTTTAAATGTTTTAAATGACGAAGGTTGAATTATATTGAAAGGAATAATCGGTTTATTAATAATGAGAATTGTTAGTGGAAGAATATTAAATTGATTAATTTTTCCAACACCAATTATAATTAGTTTACCTAATTTATTAAAATATATAACATTATTTGTTTGTATTATAGGAGGATTAATTGGTTATTTAATTTCTAATGTTTCATTTTATTTTGTCAATAAATCTTTTAATAATTATATGATTTCTGTATTTATAGGTTCAATATGGTTTATACCATATTTATCTACTTATGGGATAATAAATTATCCTTTAATTTTAGGAATAAAATTTAATAAGCTATTTGATCAAGGATGATTGGAATATTATGGAAGACAAAATTTATTTATAAATTTAAGAAAAATTTCAAAAATTAATAATTTATTACAAAATAATAATTTAAAAATATATTTATTATCTTTTATTTTATGAATTTTTACATTAGTTGTTATTATAATATTAAATTAAATTTAAATAGCTTATAAAGAGTATAACATTGAAGCTGTTAGGGAGATAAATTTATCTTTAAATATTTAAAAATTTTTAAATTTTTAATAATTTCTCCAATAAGGGTAAATTTACCTAAAATTAGGTCGAAACTAATTGTGATTTATCACTTCATATTCTATGTAAGGTAGATTGATATTCAATACTTTTTGATTGCAATTCAAATGTTATAATTAACTACAACCCTGAATTAGTTTGATCAATTTAATATTCCTTGATTTCATTCATGATATAAACCAATAAGTAAAATAATAATGAAAATAATTGAAGTGAATGATCAAATTATTATATTTGAATAATTTATAATTAAAATAATAGGTAAAATTAGAGCAATTTCTACATCAAAAATTAGAAAAATAATAGTATTTAGAAACAATCGTAATGAAAAAGGTAAACGAGATGAGATTTAGGATCAAACCCGCATTCAAATGGAGAATTTTTTTCCCGATCTATAAGAGATTTTTTTGATAAAATTGAAGCAATTAATATAGTTAATAAAGAAATTATTAAAATATTTATTGAAATTGAAAATAATAATAAAATTATTTATACTATTATTTAATAGACCAAATGATTGGAAGTCATATTTACTTAGTTATATTATATAAATAATATATTATCCTCCTCATTAATAAATTGAAATATATAAAAATAATCATACAATATCAACAAAATGTCAATATCATGCTGCTGCTTCAAATCCAAAGTGATGATTTTTTGAAAAATAATTATTTAAATGACGAATTAAACAAATTAATAAAAATGTTGTCCCAATTAGGACATGAATTCCATAGAATCCGGTTGCTAAAAAAATGTTGATCCAAATACAGAATCAGCAATTGTAAAAGGAGCTTCAATATATTCATAGGCTTGTAGGAAAGAAAAATAAATTCCTAATAAAACAGTAAAGAATAATCCTTGGGTAGTTTGTGAATAATTATTTTCTATTAAACCATGATGAGCTCAAGTTACAGTTACACCTGATGCTAATAAAATAGAAGTATTTAATAATGGGATATGAAATGGATTGAAAGAGATAATTCCTAGTGGTGGTCAGGATGCTCCCAATTCAATATTAGGAGATAATCTTATATGAAAAAAAGCTCAGAAAAATTAAACAAAAAATAAAATTTCTGAAATAATAAATAAAATTATTCCTCATCGAAGTCCTGTAGTCACAGGACTTGTATGAACTCCTTGGAAAGTTCCTTCTCGAGTTACATCTCGTCATCATTGATATACAGTTAAAATAGTAATTAAATTTCCTAATAAAAATAGTGAATTATCGTATTGATGAAATCATTTTACTATTCCTGATACTGTTGTTATAGCTCCAATTGCACCAGTTAACGGTCAAGGTCTATAATCTACTAAATGGAATGGGTGATTAGAATGTGTTGACATTTTTAGACAACTTCTCTAGAATATAAAGTTCTTAATGCAGCAAATACGTAGACTTGAATAATAGAAACAGCTGATTCTAAAACTAAAAGTGCAATTTGTACAATTAATAAAATTAAAATTATAAAATAGGCTATTGAAGGTCCTGTGTTTCCTAAAAGAGTTATTAATAAATTTCCAGCAATTATGTTAACTGCTAAACGTACGGCTAAAGTTCCTGGTCAAATTAAGTTTCTAATTGTTTCAATACATACTATAAATGGTATTAATATAGCTGGAGTACTTTGAGGTACTAAATGAGAAAATATATGTTGTGTATTATTTAATCACCCAAAGATTATTAATGATATTCATAAAGGTAATGATAGAGATAATGTTAATGTTAAATGTCTTGTTCTTGTAAAAATATAAGGGAATAAACCTATAAAATTATTGAACACAATTAATGAAAATAATGAAATAAATATAAATGTTCTTCCATTGTGTGTTGATGAGCCTAATAAAGTTTTAAATTCTTTGTGAAGAATTATACAAATATTATTTCAAATAATTTGAAATCGTGATGGCATAAATCAATATATAGATAGAATTATAAATAACCCAATAAAAGTTCTTATTCAATTTAATGATAAATTAAAAATTCTAGATCTAGGGTCAAAAACAGAAAATAAATTAGTTATCATTTTCAATTTATTGAATTTAATGGTTTAATTTTAAAAGTTAAAGATTTAGGGGTAGAAGGTAAAATTAAGAAATAGTTAATTATATATATTTATTAATACTAATATAATAGAAAAAAAAATAAATAAACTTAATCATCTAATTGGGCTTATTTGTGGAATTAAAAAATATTATATATTTTAATAATTTCAGTTTGACATAATAATGTTATTTTATTTAACTATTTTTTTAAAAAAAATAGTTAAATCATTAGAAGTAAGTGCTAATTTACTATATAATGGCTTAAGAGACCAGTACTTGCTTTCAGTCATCTAATGAAGAATTTATATTTGTATAAATTCATTTAATAAAATAATTTACTGGAATACTTTCAAACACGATAGGTATAAAACTATGATTTGCACCACAAATTTCTGAACATTGTCCAAAAAATAAGCCTGGGCGATTAATAAAGAAATTAGTTTGATTTAGTCGCCAAGGTGTTCCATCAATTTTTACTCCTAAAGCAGGAACAATTCAAGAATGAATTACATCTGCTGCTGTTACTAAAATTCGGATTTGACAATTTATTGGTAAAATTACTCGATAATCTACATCTAATAATCGAAATATTCTTCTTGATAATTCATTTGTTGGGATTATGTATGAATCAAATTCTGTATTTAAAAAATCTGAATATTCATAACTTCAGTATCATTGATGTCCAATTGTTTTCAAGGTGATTGATGGTTCGTTAATTTCGTCTAATAAATATAATAGACGTAAGGATGGGAATGCAATGAATAATAAAATAATTGCTGGTAAAATAGTTCAAATTGTTTCAATTATTTGTCCATGTAATAAGTATCGGTTAATATAGTTATTAAAAAATAATATAATTATTAAATAACCTACTATAATTGTAATTATTACAAGAATTAATAGAGTATGATCATGGAATAAAATTAGTTGTTCTATTAATGGAGATGCACTATTTTGTAAATTAAAATTAGAACATGTTGACATTTTTCTAATAAGATAAAGTATTTTATATATAGAGCTTAAATCTATTGCACTAATCTGCCATATTAGAAATTAGTTAATATAGGTAATTCATTATATCTATGTTCAGCTGGAGGGATATTTTGGTATCATTCAATTGAAGAATTTAATTGAATTGGATAAATTACTTGACGTTGAGAAGTTATTCTTTTTCAAATAATAAAAATAAAATAAAAAATTCCAAGTATTAAAATTGAAGAACCAATTGTTGAAATTACATTTCATGTTGTGTAAGCATCAGGATAATCAGAATATCGACGAGGTATTCCTGCAAGACCTAGAAAATGTTGGGGAAAAAATGTTAAATTTACTCCAATAAATAAAATAATAAATTTTGTATTTAAAAATTTATTATTTAATATTAGTCCAGTAAATAAAGGATATCAATGAATAAATCCTGCTATAATTGCAAATACAGCTCCTATAGATAAAACATAATGAAAATGAGCAACCACATAGTAAGTATCATGAAGAATAATATCAACTGATGAATTTGCTAATGCAAATTTAGTTAAACCTCCAACAGTAAATAAAAAAACGAATCCTAATGATCATAAAAGTGCTGGGAAGTAGTTTAATTGAGTTCCATGTAATGTGGCTAATCAACTAAAAATTTTAATTCCTGTAGGAACAGCAATAATTATTGTTGCTGAAGTAAAATAAGCTCGTGTGTCTACATCTATACCTACAGTAAATATATGATGAGCTCATACAATAAAACCTAATAAACCGATTGCTAATATAGCATAAATTATTCCTAAAGATCCAAAAGTTTCCTTTGTCCCACATTTGTAATGGTCTTATAGGTGTGATTTCCCATGACAGCTGTTTCGGGGCCAGCGTGCACGCCTAGCGGATGCGCTAACTAGCTCGTCGGATTGGGGTGGGCCTTGGCCCGTCAGCTGTCCATGCCATACACAAATAATTATTTGCGTGCACATTTCGATATGACCCGATCATAGTAGGGATACAAATAGAGATAACAAAAAAAAATCAAGAAAAGGTAAGGAACCAACGATGAGGCGGCGGAATCTGATCTCAATTTGAAATAAAAAGGAAGACTTTATAATTCGAGGGAACGTTATAATTGATTTTATTTCTGTAAAGTTATTATCTAATTAACTGAACAATATTTACCCTAGTTATTAGAATACTATAAGGCCACGGATAGCATGAACAATCGATTACAGGTGTAGTGTATTTCTTAACTTAAGTATAAAAGAATTATTTGAAATTTGGCATTTAACATTTAAACACAATTTCTGGCATATGGCTACCACGACTATTTTTCACAAATGTAATTTTTTTTTTTTTTTTTTTTTTTTTTTTTTTTTTCATAATGATTTGCCAAACAATACTGAGTAGAAATGCCACTTTGAGCTGTCAAAACAACTGTCATAAAATAAAACGACATCTATCGGAAAAACAAACCTCCCAAAAAAACACCCTATATTTATTAATACTAATATAATAGAAAAAAAAAAAAATAAACTTAATCATCTAATTGGGCTTATTTGTGGAATTAAAAAATATTATATATTTTAATAATTTCAGTTTGACATACTAATGTTATTTTATTTAACTATTTTTTTAAAAAAAATAGTTAAATCATTAGAAGTAAGTGCTAATTTACTATATAATGGCTTAAGAGACCAGTACTTGCTTTCAGTCATCTAATGAAGAATTTATATTTGTATAAATTCATTTAATAAAATAATTTACTGGAATACTTTCAAACACGATAGGTATAAAACTATGATTTGCACCACAAATTTCTGAACATTGTCCAAAAAATAAGCCTGGGCGATTAATAAAGAAATTAGTTTGATTTAGTCGCCCAGGTGTTCCATCAATTTTTACTCCTAAAGCAGGAACAATTCAAGAATGAATTACATCTGCTGCTGTTACTAAAATTCGGATTTGACAATTTATTGGTAAAATTACTCGATAATCTACATCTAATAATCGAAATATTCTTCTTGATAATTCATTTGTTGGGATTATGTATGAATCAAATTCTGTATTTAAAAAATCTGAATATTCATAACTTCAGTATCATTGATGTCCAATTGTTTTCAAGGTGATTGATGGTTCGTTAATTTCGTCTAATAAATATAATAGACGTAAGGATGGGAATGCAATGAATAATAAAATAATTGCTGGTAAAATAGTTCAAATTGTTTCAATTATTTGTCCATGTAATAAGTATCGGTTAATATAGTTATTAAAAAATAATATAATTATTAAATAACCTACTATAATTGTGATTATTACAAGAATTAATAGAGTATGATCATGGAATAAAATTAGTTGTTCTATTAATGGAGATGCACTATTTTGTAAATTAAAATTAGAACATGTTGACATTTTTCTAATAAGATAAAGTATTTTATATATAGAGCTTAAATCTATTGCACTAATCTGCCATATTAGAAATTAGTTAATATAGGTAATTCATTATATCTATGTTCAGCTGGAGGGATATTTTGGTATCATTCAATTGAAGAATTTAATTGAATTGGATAAATTACTTGACGTTGAGAAGTTATTCTTTTTCAAATAATAAAAATAAAATAAAAAATTCCAAGTATTAAAATTGAAGAACCAATTGTTGAAATTACATTTCATGTTGTGTAAGCATCAGGATAATCAGAATATCGACGAGGTATTCCTGCAAGACCTAGAAAATGTTGGGGAAAAAATGTTAAATTTACTCCAATAAATAAAATAATAAATTTTGTATTTAAAAATTTATTATTTAATATTAGTCCAGTAAATAAAGGATATCAATGAATAAATCCTGCTATAATTGCAAATACAGCTCCTATAGATAAAACATAATGAAAATGAGCAACCACATAGTAAGTATCATGAAGAATAATATCAACTGATGAATTTGCTAATGCAAATTTAGTTAAACCTCCAACAGTAAATAAAAAAACGAATCCTAATGATCATAAAAGTGCTGGGGAGTAGTTTAATTGAGTTCCATGTAATGTGGCTAATCAACTAAAAATTTTAATTCCTGTAGGAACAGCAATAATTATTGTTGCTGAAGTAAAATAAGCTCGTGTGTCTACATCTATACCTACAGTAAATATATGATGAGCTCATACAATAAAACCTAATAAACCGATTGCTAATATAGCATAAATTATTCCTAAAGATCCAAAAGTTTCCTTTGTCCCACATTTGTAATGGTCTTATAGGTGTGATTTCCCATGACAGCTGTTTCGGGGCCAGCGTGCACGCCTAGCGGATGCGCTAACTAGCTCGTCGGATTGGGGTGGGCCTTGGCCCGTCAGCTGTCCATGCCATACACAAATAATTATTTGCGTGCACATTTCGATATGACCCGATCATAGTAGGGATACAAATAGAGATAACAAAAAAAAATCAAGAAAAGGTAAGGAACCAACGATGAGGCGGCGGAATCTGAACTCAATTTGAAATAAAAAGGAAGACTTTATAATTCGAGGGAACGTTATAATTGATTTTATTTCTGTAAAGTTATTATCTAATTAACTGAACAATATTTACCCTAGTTATTAGAATACTATAAGGCCACGGATAGCATGAACAATCGATTACAGGTGTAGTGTATTTCTTAACTTAAGTATAAAAGAATTATTTGAAATAAAGTAGATATGCAAGATATAGTATATTCTGTGTAGTATAAAGACTTAGCTTAAGTATGAAATGAATGGTTTGAAATAAAGTAGGTATGTGAATTATAGTATAGTAAGAACGAATAGGATAATTAGAGATAATGTAGGTATAAAGATTGTCGTGTGTTATGTGTAGTGTATATCTTTAATTAATTATAAAAACTATTAGAATATGTAAGTAAGTTATAGTATATTATGTATAATGTATTTCTTAGCTTAAGTATAAAAGAATTATTTGAAATAAAGTAGATATGTAAGATATAGTATATTCTGTGTAGTATAAAAACTTAGCTTAAATATGAAATGAATGGTTTGAAATAAAATAGTTATGTGAATTATAGTATAGTAAGAACGAATAGGATAATTAGAGATAATGTAGGTATAAAGATTGTCATGTGTTATGTGTAGTGTATATCTTTAATTAATTATAAAACTATTAGAAGATGTAAGTAAGTTATAGTATATTATGTGTAATGTATTTCTTAGCTTAAGTATAAAAGAATTATTTGAAATAAAGTAGATATGTAAGATATAGTATATTCTGTGTAGTATAAAAACTTAGCTTAAATATGAAATGAATGGTTTGAAATAAAATAGGTATGTGAATTATAGTATAGTAAGAACGAATAGGATAATTAGAGATAATGTAGGTATAAAGATTGTCATGTGTTATGTGTAGTGTATATCTTTAATTAATTATAAAACTATTAGAATATGTAAGTAAGTTATAGTATATTATGTGTAATGTATTTCTTAGCTTAAGTATAAAAGAATTATTTGAAATAAAGTAGATATGTAAGATATAGTATATTCTGTGTAGTGTACATCTTAGCTTAAGTATGAATCGATTAGGATAATTGTAAAGAAATATAGGTATATGGATTGTCGTGTATTATATGTATATGTGTAGTGTAGTTGAAATAAAGTATGTAAGTGAATTCTCGAATAATAGGTGTACTGTATTTCTTAGCTTATGTATAAATGGAATAATTTGAAATAAAGTAGGTATGTAAGATATAGTATAAGTTAACAAACGAAACCTAATCATCACTTTGTATCAAATAACTATGTATCCAGCCACAAATTATCCGAACTGAATCCGCAGCAGACGTAAACATCCGCGGCAGACATAAACATTTGATGACCAAGCGTCTGGCCTTCATCCGCATCACATATGAACATTTGATGACCAAGCGTCTGGCCTTCATCCGCATCACATATGAACATTTGCTGACCAAGCGTCTGGCCTTCATCCGCAGCCCATCTGTCCACACAGTTTCTCCCACTATAAATACTAGCTCATAAGTAATATCATTGTTCAGTTGCCTAATTAAGTTTATAGTGTTAAGTTCGAGTTCAGTTGCCTAGTTAAGCTCTTAGTATCAAGTTCAGTCGACTATTTGTAGTACTGAGTTCTATTGATTAAATAATATAATAATACAGTTGCCTTAGTGAGAATAAAATAAAGTTATTTTTTTTAAACCAAACTTTGTAGTATAAAATTAACTGGCGCCCGAGCAGGGACCCGTGTAAAAGTCAATACTAAATTTGTGTTCACGGGTAAAAATAAAAAGTGTGTTTTGAACAGTGAATTCAATCATCTCAAAAATATAGTGTGTTTAAACTGCGAATTTAAAACACAATAATCGAAAAAACCGACCTAGGAGAAAAGAGGCCCCCCAGTAGCTGATTCATAATAAAAGAACCAGAGGAAAAGGAGTCAATCAAATTTTGACAGCCGCTCCAGGATGCAACGAACCGCACTAGTGTAAGAAACAAGTGCTTAGAGTAAGAATAAATAAAAATTTAAAATTTCAATTTCATATATATTTATAAACGATAACATAATTTTCATTTAATAACAAATTTTTTTTGCAAATTTAAAAGAGCAATCGCGTTCTAAATTCTAAAGAAATATCTATTAATATCTATTAAATAAGTGAGTGAGCATTAAAACTTATCCATATCTAAATTAATATAAAAAAATTTATATCGATTAAGAGAGTTTTTAAACCAATAATTTTTTTTTTTTTTTTTAAACAAGTGAGTTATTAAACATCTCCTAAGATTCTAAACGCTAATATTTATAAAAAAGGTACACCCAAGTTCTTAAATTTATTTTTAAAATCATGGCAAACCCACCTCTCATCCGACCACCAATCCTTAATCCAGACATTGCTCCGAATCCCCAAAATCCACCAAATCCTCCCAATCCTAATGCTCGCGAGGTAATTACAAGCGAAGCATTAAATAATCTGGTAACCGGCATAGTGAGTCGTGTCCTTCAAAGTGAAGGTCGACAATGGGTTCAGTCAATAATTAGTCCCAATTCTGATGGCTTTAGTGGTACAGACCAAATTATTAACCCCGAATTCCGTGCAAACCTAAACGAACTTGACAAAATACCTGACGTAGTACGAAGCCTTAAAGACTTTACAGGTCAACCAGGTGAATTTAATTCCTGGAAAAAAAGTGTTGATCGTATTTTACAATTATACGAAACAATTAGAGGTACACCAAAGTATTATGGTATTTTGAGTGTTATAAGAAATAAAATAGTTGGTCAAGCCGATGTGGTATTAGAATCATATAATACCCCATTAGATTGGAAGTGCATCTCACGATGCCTTACAATGCATTATGCGGACAAGCGCGATTTGTCCACATTAGAATATCAAATGTCTTCATTAGTTCAAGGGAATCACACCGTGCAAGAATTTTATCACCAAGTCTATGCTCATCTATCCCTCATATTAAATAAGTTAGGGTCCATGGATGTTAGCAGCGAGTCCTTATCATTGCTAACACAAACATATCGCGACAAAGCCCTCGATACGTTTATACGAGGCTTGAAAGGTGATCTACCAAGATTACTTGGCATGAGAGAACCTACAGATCTTCCACAAGCGCTACACCTATGTTTTAAACTGGAGAACCAGAATTTCCGTACCCAATATGCAATCACGCATAACGGCCCAACACGTGCAGTAGTTAATCAACCACAAATGCCTCTTCGAAGAAACATGAACTATGGTAATACTCAAAAAAATAGACAAGATTTTTATCCTCAGCTAACGTACCTACCCCAACCACCATTCAATTTCAATCAATATACCAATCTAAACCGTCACAGACCGCACAATTTTAATTCTAATTTCCCTGCAAATCAAAACGCTTATAGACAACAACAGTTTAACCAGAATTACTCACGATATCAAGGTCAAAATAATATTCCAATACCGGCACGTCCCTCTGCGCCGAAGCCGCAACCCAGACCAGAACCGATGGACGTAGACCAAAGCATGCGATCAAAGGGAGTAAACTACATGAACAGACCAGCTCCAAACCCAATGTTTGGTAAAAGACCTCCAGTCGAGCCACAACAACCCAGACCTATGAAGTACCAACGAAATTTCCACATTGAACCACAAGAACAAGACGTAGTAAGTTACGAACAGCAACTTGACTCAGAAATAGACCAAATCGAACAACCGTTCGCAGATTACGTTGAAGGATATGAAGAGTTCCGGAATGAAGAAAAAGAAATTTTGGACTTTACAGATATACATTTTTTAGACTAGATTGTTCTTCGCTGCCCTACTTTGAGTGCAGAACGAAGAACGGACAATTATTAAGAATTCTGATAGATACCGGATCCAATAAAAATTACATAAAAGCAGACCTTGTTTCAAATCCTTTACCAAATGCACAACCTTTTTATGCAAATTCTATAGGTGGAAATGTTAAGATTAGCCACTTTACAATGGTTAATCTATTTGGCCTTAAAGATACTGATGTTAAATTTTTTATACTACCCTCTCTCAAATCGTTTCATGCCATTTTAGGAAATGATAGCTTAAAAGAGCTCTCAGCAATAATTTTTACGCGGGACAGTTATATGGTCATTGAAGACAAGGTAAAAATTAGAATTAAACAACACGCTTATATGGCGGTAAACAAAATAGAGACTAAACTAGATCATTTAAATACACTTCAAAGAAACAGAATTAACGATGTTATAAGAAATGTGCCAAACCTATTTACCGAACCTGACGAAAAACTTACCTTTACCACTGTTGTAAAAGGTGATATTCGTACAACCTCAGATATCCCAATCTATTCAAAATATTACCCCTATCCTATGGCCCTCAAGGATGAGGTAGAACAACAGGTCAGGCAACTACTTAATGATGGCATCATTAGACCTTCACGGTCCCCATACAATTCGCCTGTATGGATAGTGCCTAAAAAAGCCGACTCATCAAATAAGAAAAAATATAGAATGGTTATAGATTACCGCAAACTGAATGCTCTAACGATTTCGGACAAATATCCTATTCCTGAGATAAACGAGGTGTTATCTCAATTGGGTCAAAGTAAATGGTTTTCGGTCATAGACCTTAAGAGCGGATTCCATCAAATACCGCTTAGAGAGGCAGATATTGAAAAAACGGCATTTTCTGTAAACAACGCGAAATATGAGTTTACCAGGCTGCCATTCGGCTTAAAGAATGCTCCTTCAATATTTCAAAGGGCACTTGATGATATATTACGCGAACTCATTGGAAAAATATGTTACGTTTATATAGACGATATCGTCATCTTCAGTAAAGACGAAGACACACACTTTAAGAATCTCAAAAAAATTTTCGAAACCTTAGAAAAAGCAAATTTGAAAGTTCAACTGGATAAGTGCTCATTCCTAAAAAATGAAGTTGAATTCTTAGGATTCATTATTTCTTCAAATGGTATTAAAACCAATCCGGCGAAAGTTGATGCAATCGCAAATTTCCCATGTCCAAAGACCCTTAAAGATCTTCGATCCTTCCTTGGACTCTCAGGTTATTATCGTCGTTTTATTAAAGGTTATGCCAGTTTGGCAAAGCCCCTAACTTCTCTTTTAAGAGGGGAAGGAGGTCGTATCTCCAAAAACGCATCTAGTAAAACAACTATCCAACTCAATGACGAGGCTCTCGAAGCATTTAACAAGCTTAAAAATTCACTGGTTTCAAGCGATCTTTTATTAGCATACCCAGATTTTACGAAAGAGTTCTATCTTACTACAGACGCCTCCAATTACGCCATTGGAGCAGTTTTGGAACAAAATGGGAAACCTATTACATTTATTTCTCGAACATTAAATAAAACAGAGGAATCATATGCTACTAACGAGAAAGAAATGCTTGCTATTATTTGGGCATTGCATTCTCTTCGGAACTTCCTTTACGGATCACGCAAAGTAAAAATCCTCACAGATCACCAGCCTTTAACTTATGCTCTTAGCAATAAAAATAATAACGCTAAAATGAAAAGATGGAAAGCCATCTTGGAAGAATACAATCATGAAATCATCTATAAACCCGGAAAAACTAACGTCGTGGCAGACGCTTTGTCTAGACCCCCACGCGACTCCGCTATAAATTCTCTAACAGCCACACAGCACAGTGATGAAAGCTCATCACATAATCTTATTCCTTCGGTAGAGACACCAATAAATGTATTTAGAAACCAGCTCATCTTAAAGATAGGTAATATATCCCGACACGATTTTAAAACACCTTTCCCCAGGTTTAGGAGACATATTTTAATTGAACCATCTTACAATAAGGAAAATCTAATCGGAATTTTCAAGAGATTTCTTAACCCAACAGTCCTTAACGGAATAATGACTTCAGAGGAAGTCATGGGCTTAATCCAAGAAATATATCCACTTTACTTTAGCAATTACAGAATTAGATTCACCAGAGTCGAAGTCGAAGATATAACGGAACAGTCTGAACAAGAGAACATTATTTTAGAAACCCATAAAAGAGCTCACCGTAATTCAAACGAGAATAGAATTCAAATTCTGGAAAGATACTATTTCCCCAAGATGAGTGCCAACATTAGAAAAATAGTTAACCAATGCACCACCTGCAAGGAAAACAAGTATGAGAGGCATCCCAATAATCCCATTATAAAATCAACACCAATTCCACAGTATCCCGGCCATACTCTACATATCGACATATATTCCACTGAACGAAATCTCGTTCTTACGGCCCTTGATAAATTTTCCAAATTCGCACAGGCGAAACCACTAAAATCAAGAGCAATCGAGGACATCAGACGACCTCTAAGAGACATTCTATTCTTTTACGGAGTACCGAAGTTTGTCGTAATAGACAACGAAAAATCTCTCAACTCTGCCTCCATCACTTTCATGATGCAAGATCAATTAAACATTAAAGTTTTTCAAACACCTTCCTATAAGAGTGAAGTTAATGGCCAGGTTGAAAGATTTCATTCAACCCTCTCCGAAATCATGAGATGCCTAAAAACAGATGGCATGCATCGCTCCTTTGAGGAATTACTTGAACGATCAGTGTACGAGTATAACTCAAGTATTCACTCCACTATCAATAGGAAACCTATCGAGATTTTCTATGGCAGAAACATATCAACCGATCCTGATCAATTCGAAAAGTGTAGACACGAGACAATTCAACGACTACGAGCAAAACAGGAAAAGGATTTAACATACCACAACAAAAAAAGACAACCTGAAAAAAATTACGAGGTAGGTCAAACAATTTATGTGAAACACAACAAACGTCAAGGTTCCAAGTTAACAGTTAGGTACAAGAAGGAAATCGTACAAGAAAATAAACCCTCTGTGGTCATAACAACGTCCGGAAGGACAATCCACAAAAGTAATATTCGGAACTAAAAAACGTTTCTTTCATTTCCCCACAGATTATTCTTCGCCATTGTCGCCTCTGCAGAAATCCAGATTTTTGATTACACAAACTCACAGATAATTGCTTTAAGCTATGGTAAAGCCAGGATTCAAAACGGGGACTTAAAAATAATCCACATCCTAGAAATAGTCCAATACGAAACATTCGTATCCGAAATAATCTCCACATTTTATAAACATGATTTCACACACCTCTCCTTATTTCCTCTCCTAAAACATGAACTTACCCAAGTCAAGAATTTAATAGATAATATAAAAATTCACAAAACGAAACGATCACTAGATTTTATCGGATCCGCTTGGAAGTGGATAGCCGGAAACCCGGATCATTCCGATTTTATTTTAATGGAAAACAATAATAACGATCAAGTTCATATAAATAAAGCGTATAGCGATAGAATTAATCAAATAACAAATATAACAAATGAAATATTGAAACTTGTTAAAAAAGATAAATCATTTGAATTAGAATTAGCATTAAGTCTACAATACAAAATTAAAATATTAAAAGAAGAATTAACAAATGTAATTTACGCTATAGAATTAGCAAAATCAAATATTGTAAGCTCACATATACTTTCCAAGTTAGAACTAAGTTTGATAATGAATAAAATTAACGAAACACATATTCCTTTTGAAAATATAGAAGAGGCTCTAAAATTCGCCGATGTTAAAATAGCATTAAACGCAAATAAGTTAATATACATTGTAAGCATTCCTAAAACTGAAAATATAATTTATGAAAAATTTACTGTTAAATCAATAAAGAAAAATAATGTCATCAATAAAATAGAATTCGAAAATATTATTAGAAAAGACGATTTAATATACGGTATATCGAAAAAATGCAAAACTATAAAAGAACTATCCCTTTGTAAAAGAACTAATATATTAGATATAAGTAATGATAATTGTATTTCAAGATTACTTAAGAGTTTAAACGCTACATGCAGTAAAACGAATAACCATCACGTCGCGCAAGTCGAAGAAATCGCATCAGGGATCATACTACTAAACGACTTTAAAGGTATACTGGAAACAAATGAAACAACCAAGGAACTTCAGGGAACATACATAGTCAAATTCAAGAACACCACCATTACCATAAATAATCAGAAAATTTATATCAGAAGAAATAGCCAACATTAAAGCAGCACCACCACTTCTAAATTTGCTATCAGAAACATCCGAACTTGAAGAAGTTCTATCTTTAGAACTGATGAAGGAACTACATCTTAATAATACGAAACAGATCCAGTTAATCGAAGGTGAAAAAGAAACGCTGAAAATCCTAAACCTTTCTCTCTTTGCAGTAGTTTTTCTGGTCCTAGCGGTAGTAGTCCTTTTAAAGCTAAAAATTAAGAAAGGATCGGACACCAACATCACCACCCCGCAACCGATACAAATACAGTTGCAGTCAACTTCAAATGCAATAGATCAGCCCCCGGAAGTACTCCCACACCAAACAAGCATATTTAATATCCCGTTCTGTTAATTTGCGTGGACGCAAATTTTTAAGAGGGGAAGAGTTAACAAACGAAACCTAATCATCACTTTGTATCAAATAACTATGTATCCAGCCACAAATTATCCGAACTGAATCCGCAGCAGACGTAAACATCCGCGGCAGACATAAACATTTGATGACCAAGCGTCTGGCCTTCATCCGCAGCCCATCTGTCCACACAGTTTCTCCCACTATAAATACTAGCTCATAAGTAATATCATTGTTCAGTTGCCTAATTAAGTTTATAGTGTTAAGTTCGAGTTCAGTTGCCTAGTTAAGCTCTTAGTATCAAGTTCAGTCGACTATTTGTAGTACTGAGTTCTATTGATTAAATAATATAATAATACAGTTGCCTTAGTGAGAATAAAATAAAGTTATTTTTTTTAAACCAAACTTTGTAGTATAAAATTAACTTATACTCTGTGTAGTGTACATCTTAGCTTAAGTATGAATCGATTAGGATAATTGTAAAGAAATATAGGTATATGGATTGTCGTGTATTATATGTATATGTGTAGTGTAAATCTTAAATTAATTAGGAAACGAATAGGTTAAGTTGAAATAAAGTATGTAAGTGAATTCTCGAATAATAGGTGTACTGTATTTCTTAGCTTATGTATAAATGGAATAATTTGAAATAAAGTAGGTATGTAAGATATAGTATACTCTGTGTAGTGTACATCTTAGCTTAAGTATGAATCGATTAGGATAATTATAAAGAAATATAGGTATATGGATTGTCGTGTATTATATGTATATGTGTAGTGTAAATCTTAAATTAATTAGGAAACGAATAGGTTAAGTGGAAATAAAGTCTGTAAGTGAATTCTCGAATATTAGGTGTGTTGTATTTCTTCCTTACGTCACCAATGACTATGCGTGGGTTTACAAAGTACATCTGGCAATGTGACTTTTGACCAGCGCGCAGCTGTGAACGCCGTCCATCACTTTTTACACCAAAATTCATTACTACGTTCGCTCCTGTCTCATGGCGTATGAATTCCTCAGCACAGAAATGGGAACTATTGTGATAAACTTCGTATATTTCAACTTCCAGCTACTTCCGTCGTGCTGGAGCTCCCACAACCAGTAACTAAAACATGACGTCTCGTTAGCATTTCTATGGCATATAGTGGAAAATTCACTCGAGTCAAGAGGCCGTCGCTGGGTCTTCTTGTTGGGGCCATTTTACACTTTAGTTTCCCTTTTCCAAGATCAGTTTGGGTTTATTAGATTAAGTAATTATTCTCTTTTCTAAGTAATGTGCTGTACTGCAAAAGTTCATGTCCAGAGATAAAACAGACGATACACGCTTTTGCGTTCACGGTGGAAGCAGATCACAAATTGTCCCTTTTTTTTTTCAGCTAACTGCTACGTCTACCGAATTTACTATATACATATGTTGGTACTTACGCAGAAAGGGAATGAGGCTCCGGATTGCGAATCGACTATTCAATTCCGCCCTAACCGCACTTTATTCAGCGGAGTCGCCGCGAGTAGCCTTTGTTGAGGTGGATTTTCTAATCAGATCCAATCGGATCTCCAGCATCCGTGAGTATTTCGCTCTCCTTTTTGCCTTTTCCCTGTTGTTTTCACAAGAGAATTTTGTGTGATTAAATTATTTCTATGATTATGCAAAATATATATAAATTAATACTATCGACTTGTTAGCTCTCTGCGTTTTCTCTGTTGTACTTTTGTGTTTTCCTTGTTGATTGATTTAATTTTTCTTCTTCTGCTAACTTTTCCCCTTTTTTTTTCAGTTGATTTTTGTTTTTTCTTTTTTTTTTTGTTTGTTTTAATCGTCCAGGCAATACTTGTTGCGGACACCATTAACGTTGTGCGTTGCTGGCGACGGTTTAATCGGAAAAGAAAAATTTCCTGTCTGGCGTTCTCGTCAATAGCCTGGTGTCAGCAACGAGGTACGTGACGGAGGGTGTTAGGCAGAGATAGCTATGGTGTTAATATATTTCCGGCATTCAACAGTTGTGTATCTGTTTACACTAGACTTGTTTAGCAGGTAAGGCAGTTAGCTCTGCGTTCTGGCGTTCACATTGTGCATCCTTGCGCTGACAGTGTTTATTCTTGCATTTTTGGCGAAAAGTGCCGTGATGCGTATTTACACTGAGCTTGTCCTGCTTACACGGGTATATTCTAATTATTTTTATTTTGTTTTTGATTGTTATTTGTGATCTCTCAAAAGTGCACCATTACAGAGCAGATTGTTGGACGCGATAAGCCAGACCAACAGTCTGGAGGTTTTGCCTGAGCTAGATGCCTTCATCGAATGCTGGGAAGATGTCCTTACCATGGAAGGTACCCAATAATTTACCATTGAGTCCACTAACGTATAATAGGAGTTCCCCAGTTTACTTTTGATCCTGGCTTTCAGGAAAAGAGGCGCCAATTTAGCATTGAATCTTTTATGAGCATTACTTTGGGCGAAATTACGACGGTAAACCAGCTGGCCCAGGGAGTATTTTATTAATTTGGACCTCAAGTTGTACACGCGAGCATTCGTATCATATGCAGTTCGCATGTCCTGCTTTGCTCTATCTCGAATCAATTCTAGTTGGTGTTGATTCGATACTCTCGTATCAGCCTCTGACAGGAGGTCCAGCTTGCGCAACAATGCGTAACTCGATGCATGAACGATCATATTCTGACCGAATAAGAGGAAATATGGAGTGGTCTTTATCGATTGATGTGCGGAATTCCGGAATGCACAACTAATATGGGACAAATGTTGGTCCCAATCCGTCTGATCCGGTTTGATGTAGGCCCTTAATGCGGCAATTACTGATCTATTAACTCTTTCGGATGCATTAGCTTGTGGGGAATATAATGCTGTGCAGGTATGTTTGATGCCATAGGAGGTCAGGAAGGCCTCAAATTCGTTCGACTTAAATTGTGAGCCGTTGTCTGACACCACGGTTTCCGGGACGCCGAAGATATGAAAAATATTCTCTTGGAGGTATGCGCATATGAGCTTGGATGTAAACTTTCTCAATGAAGCTAGGAAATGAAACTTGGTGAAGTGGTCCAACACTATCAATATGCCAATATTCCCGCTCTTTGTTCGAGGATACGGACCTAGCAGATCGACGTAAATTCTTTGAAATGGCCTATCTGACATAACTTGTAAACCCATTGGGGGACGGAGGACTCGATTGGGCGACTTGGTAGTTTGGCATATTTCACATGACAGGATATAACTTCGGACCTGTTTACGCATTCTGGGCCAGAATAAGTAACGCCGAATACGTTCCAGGGTCTTACCGATTCCCCCGTGACCCGAGGTTGGTGTGTCATGGGCACGTCGAATGACTTCCTCAGTTAATTCCCGAGGCACCCAGAGTTTCCATTGCTCCACAGTTGTGTCCGCTAATGCGTAGCTTTGACGTATATGCACGAAATTACCCACGATCTTTATGTCTGGAAAATTCGATTTATGTTCTTTAATTCTCTTTTTCAGTGTATTATACTCAGGTGAAGTAAATGCTGGGGAATCCAGGTCTATATCTTGTCTTGCGTCCTCCAACACACGAATTTCTTCCACGTGCGCACGCGACAATGCGTCCGGCACTACATTAGCTGAACCACGTCGGTGCAGGATAGTGAAGACGTAACCTTGTAGCTTTAACGCCCATCTCGCGAGACGTCCACTAAGGTCGTTCTGCCGCATTAGCCATTGAAGGCTCGCATGATCTGTAATGACGGAGAATTCTTGGCCCTCGACATAGGCTCTAAATTTTTTTACAGCTAGTACTGCCGCTAGGCATTCATGTTCGGTCACCGAATAGTTTCTTTGGGCTTGATTAAGTTTCTGCGACATGTAAGCCACAGGTACTTCCTCTCCCTTATCATTTCTTTGGGCTAGAACTGCGCCTACGCCTTGCTGGCTTGCGTCGCATTGGATTATGAAAGGTTGATTAAAGTCGGGGTTTATCAGTACCGGAGCCGAGGTTAGTTTAGTCTTCAGATCGTCAAAAGCCAATTGGGCATCCGGCGTCCATTTGAAGGTTCGTGCTTTCTTGAGTAGATTTGTCAAAGGATTTGATACGTCGGCGAAATTTGCTATAAAACGTCGATACCACCCGGCCATTCCCAAGAATCTTCGAAGTTGTCGGACCGTAGCTGGTGTAGGAAAATCCGTGATGGCCGAAATTTTCTCCGGGTCTGTCCTCAGCGAACCTCCTCCAACTATGTACCCCAAGTACTTCACTTCTGTAAGACAGAATTTACTTTTAGATATATTGATAGTAAGTCCTGCTTGACGAATCCGTTCAGCTACTTCGCCCAAAAGAGTAACGTGCACATCGAATTTCTCTGATATAAGAAGCAGGTCATCCAAGAATACGAACACCTGTTCGCGTAACCTATTCGGAATTACTTTGTCCATTAGTCGGCACATAGTTTGCGGGGCGTTACATAATCCGAAGGGCATCACCGTGAAATGGTATAGTGGTCTCCCTGGAATGGTGAACGCAGTCTTTTCCCGGGAGGTCCTTTCTAATGGAATCTGCCAAAATGCATCCTTCAGGTCCAGGCTTGAAATATATTCTGCTTTGGGTAACCTACTCAAAATTCCTTCTATGTGGGGCAATGGATACGCATCCTTTACGGTCACTAGGTTTACCTTCCTAGAATCCAGACACAATCGAATCTTGCCGGGTTTCCTAACTAGCACTACTGGAGAGCTCCATGCGCTGTTTGATTCTTCTATAACACCGAGTTTGATCATCCGGTCCACTTCGTCGTACATCAGTTTCTCTATAGCAGGTGATACAGGGAAGTGCCGTTGTTTGATAGGTTTGGCGTCCCCTACGTCAATGGTATGCTCTAAGAGGGATGTTTTACCTAACCCTTCTTCATCAAAAGACGGAAACGAATGTTTAACTGCCTCAAGACGAGCCTGGTCATGTGTTGATAAAATGTGACAATTTCCGTCGTGTCCTCCTCTCGCTTCTTGAACGATGTCGATATCAGCAATTATTTGTGGTGCCAATGAAAATTCCCTCCAGAAATCCACTCCCAAATATAGATTTTGCGTTAGCGTTGGTATTACGAATAACTCGATTTTCCTCGTTTGATTACGAAAAGTGATATCTGCGACCAGACAACCTCTTACCGATTGAGCGTTTCCATCAGCTGTCTTTATGTCATAACGAAAGTGTTTTAAGTTCAATGTCGAATTGAGGATTTCTTTTGCGAAGGACGATCCAATGCAACTGATGGTCGCCCCACTATCTAGCAATCGCAACACGTTTCTATTCAACAGTTGGACTCGTGCATAGGGCCGAAGGTCACCATCTTTCATGAGTATAGCCGAGAGCAAAAGTTTCTGCGTGTTGATTATCTGTTTCCGAAAGGTATGCATACGTTTGGTAGATCTTTGCGATCTACTTTCTCTATTGGGGAGACTCGTAAGAGCGTTTACTGAGTTGAATATTCTATTGCGTTTCTTTTGGTAATTGTATAACCGTTCTTGATAGGATTTATTGGCACATTTCTTTTGGGGACATAAATAGGAATCTTCCTGTGTGAAGGGCCGTTTTAAAATTGATTTAACTTCATTTATTGGATCCGAGGCTGAGTTATCGGATGTGAATTCACATCCGCCTTCAAGTTTCCCGAGTATCTGCATTTGGAGCACTGCGCTTTGTAAACAGAAGACTCGTTTTCTTTCTAGGCAGTTTTGATGGCGGTGGCCCGGTCTGCCACAGTTCCAACAAGTCGGAGTCCTGGGCTCGAATGATTTTGGCTCCTCCTGAATCTTAGGCCTGGAAGTCGTTGCGAAGGCTACCGGATTTTCATTTAATTCAGCCACATGCTTCCGATTTTGAAAAATTCTTGGGGTGGGATGGGCTTTACGAAGTTCTTCGATGAAATATTCGTGTCGTCTGCAAGATCTCCGCAGCTGCGCCACCGTGTTAAATTCCAAATGCAATAATTCATGTCTTAAATCATTTCTAAGGTTCCGTAAGGTTATCTCAATTAATTCAGTTTCAGACATTGGGACACACAGTCGGTCGACCAGGGACGAAATTCCATCAAAATATTCATCGAAGCTTTCATAATCCTTTTGTTTTCTTCCGCGGATGAGTTCTCTGATGTCATAATCAGTTCTCAAATCCTTATACTGTCGTCTTAGTGCTTCGCACAGGTCCATCCATTCTATGGCTGCTACACTCTTATGATATCTCCAGAACCAATCGCGAGCCTTTCCCCCGAAGAACATATGTGCATGTTGGCAAAGTGCTGGAAAATCTCCGTTAAGAGACTGATACGTCAAAGCTTGGGCTCTGTATATAAATTCATCTACCGATATCCCAGTTGTTGTTGCTTCGAAACGCAAGTTCCAACTAGAAATCAGTTTGGCAACTTTCTCAGAGTTTCCTCGAGTTGCCTGGTGAAAGTGTCTAGGCAAATCTTCGGCCGGAGTATTTGGTGGAGGTCGGGCTTCTGTTGATGAAATGGGTCCTTCCAGACGGATTGAATCCAGCGGAGCTCTCCGTACGGACTCGTTAGTGTTAGCCCTCTCGTCTAATACCACTTGGCCTTGCAGGAGTGTGCTTAGGGTATCATTTATATGAACCTTGATACTGCTCAGTAGTTCCTGTCTGTGATTGGCAATCGCTACCTCTGTAATCCTTATTATTTCTTCTTTTGAAAAGGTATCCCTTCCAACTGTCGAATTCTGATTCCCAAAACTAGCGTGACGTCCCTGATCCATACCGTTCAGTGGCAATGACAGATTTCCTCGGATTTCCGGGGGAGGTACCGAGAAAGACATGTTTAAACCTCCCTCATTAGTCGACATTCCACCAACAGAGTGGTTTTGATAAAGAGGAGTCTTTCTAGTTCCCATGGTGCGGGAGTGTTTTGGCTTGGCGCCTCTTCCTCCTCTCGAAGAGATTATAGGAAGAGAACGTGGAGAACCATCGATATTCCTTATCGATTGCGTGAATGGTTTGAGGTCACTTATTCGGCACTCGGCCCGACAGTTGGGGCAAGAAGGATTGTTCCGGATTGCGTCAATGATGCACAACTTATGAAAATGGTGGCCACATGGAGTTCTCGCGTTTTCCATTTCGTGACCTAGTTCCTCTTTGCAGATACTGCACAGATCAAGGCCACTTTGTCCCAGGTCTGGCAAGTTCTCCATACTCCGGTATACTGCCATTTAGGCCAACTACTGAATCACCCAAAAAGAGAAATAAAAACGATACTCATCAGACTTCTGCTTAACGGGTAAGCAACGAAACAAAGGAATGAATACCCTAACCCGAATAAGGACGACCTTTCTTCACCTTTACTTGACTCGCGAGGAAACGAAGAAAATTATTCTATTGACTGTAAGGTTATCTGTTACAGGAATTACGCAATAGAGAGATCAAACAACCAATGCAAATGAACCCAACAAATTCTTAATTTCATACTTAAGTTAATTAGAAAGAGGTACTATAGCTATAGTATATATATACTATATACTAATATAAAAGATAATAATAATTATAAAAGAGATATATAGTAAGAAAACGGTTCTTCATACCTAATATATTAAACCGAGAAACAGAGTTTTCCCTGCTCCTTGAGTTCAATTGAGTTCAGATCCGCGCACCTTATGGCCGAAATCCTGAATGTCTATACCATCAGATTAGGAATATAAGTATCTACTAACACAACGAATTAATCTCGTTCAAGGCAAGCTCGGCTCTGCGAAGTCGGAGCAAGCACTGGTCATTAGGCAGCTTCCCTAATCGAATACCCAGTGTGGCCTCCAACACCGGACGAGACGAACTCCCGAACAAAATACAAGCATCACTGTGGGATCCCCTAGGATTTGATCAAACTTAACTCGATACTTCTCAACGATAACAAGCGGCCAGTTAACCCCGAACCTGTCGCGAGTTCAAACTGTATTCCAGCTCAAAGATAACCCAAAAACTCGAAAATAAAGAGCGGCCAGTTAACCCCGAACCTGTCGCGAGTTCAAACTGTATTCCAGCTCAAAGATAACCCAAAAACTCGAAAATAAAGAGCGGCTAGTTAACCCCGAACCTGTCGCGAGTTCAAACTGTATTCCGACTCCGAAAAGATACCCCCCAACCCCAAAGATAATGAGTGGCCAGTTAACCCCGAACATGTCGCGAGTTCAAACTGTATTCCAGCTCAAAGATAACCCAAAAACTCGAAAATAAAGAGCGGCCAGTTAACCCCGAACCTGTCGCGAGTTCAAACTGTATTCCAGCTCAAAGATAACCCAAAAACTCGAAAATAAAGAGCGGCCAGTTAACCCCGAACCTGTCGCGAGTTCAAACTGTATTCCGACTCCGAAAAGATACCCCCCAACCCCAAAGATAATGAGTGGCCAGTTAACCCCGAACATGTCGCGAGTTCAAACTGTATTCCGACTCCGAAAAGATACCCCCAACCCCAAAGATAATGAGTGGCCAGTTAACCCCGAACATGTCGCGAGTTCAAACTGTATTCCGACTCCGAAAAGATACCCCACAACCCCAAAGATAATGAGTGGCCAGTTAACCCCGAACATGTCGTGAGTTCAAACTGTATTCCGACTCCGAAAAGATACCCCACAACCCCAAAGATAATGAGTGGCCAGTTAACCCCGAACATGTCGTGAGTTCAAACTGTATACCAATTCAAAGATACAATTAAAATCCACAAAGCGGCCGGCTATTCTGGAAAATGATCGACTAAATAAAACCGTATTCCGTTCAAAAAAATAGATTAATCAATGATATTTATAAACCGAGTTAAACGAATCCCGAGGATGCCACAGTGAGACTTTCGAAACTTGATAATAAAACTACAGCATAATTCGTTCACCCTCTAAGTCACAAGTAGAATAACCCACCCTAGTTGTCAGTTATTCCGGAAAAGTCAACAAGATAAAACCGTGTATCAACTTCGTTAGGGCGCTCCCACCAATAACCCAGACAATGTTCAACCACACTGTCGTCATGAAATTGAAATTTAGATAAAGTAAAATAATAGTTAACCCTCCTCACAAGAAGTGTGGTGACGATGACGAAAACCGAAAACGTAACTTTACGTTTCGCGAATTAATAAAAGAGAATACAATTTTGTAACCTATTAATTGATAGGCCCCCTCGTTGGTGTTGGCCAACGGGGTTTACTAAAAGGAAGAACAGTTAACAAAAGTGTGTGAGACCCAAGAGGGTTTAGACTGATGCCTGAACCGTCTCTGGCCCCACGTTGGGCGCCAATTTATGTAATGGTCTTATAGGTGTGATTTCCCATGACAGCTGTTTCGGGGCCAGCGTGCACGCCTAGCGGATGCGCTAACTAGCTCGTCGGATTGGGGTGGGCCTTGGCCCGTCAGCTGTCCATGCCATACACAAATAATTCTTTGCGTGCACATTTCGATATGACCCGATCATAGTAGGGATACAAATAGTGATAACAAAAAAAAATCAAGAAAAGGTAAGGAACCAACGATGAGGCGGCGGAATCTGAACTCAATTTGAAATAAAAAGGAAGACTTTATAATTCGAGGGAACGTTATAATTGATTTTATTTCTGTAAAGTTATTATCTAATTAACTGAACAATATTTACCCTAGTTATTAGAATACTATAAGGCCACGGATAGCATGAACAATCGATTACAGGTGTAGTGTATTTCTTAACTTAAGTATAAAAGAATTATTTGAAATAAAGTAGATATGTAAGATATAGTATATTCTGTGTAGTATAAAGACTTAGCTTAAGTATGAAATGAATGGTTTGAAATAAAGTAGGTATGTGAATTATAGTATAGTAAGAACGAATAGGATAATTAGAGATAATGTAGGTATAAAGATTGTCGTGTGTTATGTGTAGTGTATATCTTTAATTAATTATAAAAACTATTAGAATATGTAAGTAAGTTATAGTATATTATGTGTAATGTATTTCTTAGCTTAAGTATAAAAGAATTATTTGAAATAAAGTAGATATGTAAGATATAGTATATTCTGTGTAGTATAAAAACTTAGCTTAAATATGAAATGAATGGTTTGAAATAAAATAGGTATGTGAATTATAGTATAGTAAGAACGAATAGGATAATTAGAGATAATGTAGGTATAAAGATTGTCATGTGTTATGTGTAGTGTATATCTTTAATTAATTATAAAACTATTAGAAGATGTAAGTAAGTTATAGTATATTATGTGTAATGTATTTCTTAGCTTAAGTATAAAAGAATTATTTGAAATAAAGTAGATATGTAAGATATAGTATATTCTGTGTAGTATAAAAACTTAGCTTAAATATGAAATGAATGGTTTGAAATAAAATAGGTATGTGAATTATAGTATAGTAAGAACGAATAGGATAATTAGAGATAATGTAGGTATAAAGATTGTCATGTGTTATGTGTAGTGTATATCTTTAATTAATTATAAAACTATTAGAATATGTAAGTAAGTTATAGTATATTATGTGTAATGTATTTCTTAGCTTAAGTATAAAAGAATTATTTGAAATAAAGTAGATATGTAAGATATAGTATATTCTGTGTAGTGTACATCTTAGCTTAAGTATGAATCGATTAGGATAATTGTAAAGAAATATAGGTATATGGATTGTCGTGTATTATATGTATATGTGTAGTGTAAATCTTAAATTAATTAGGAAACGAATAGGTTAAGTTGAAATAAAGTATGTAAGTGAATTCTCGAATAATAGGTGTACTGTATTTCTTAGCTTATGTATAAATGGAATAATTTGAAATAAAGTAGGTATGTAAGATATAGTATACTCTGTGTAGTGTACATCTTAGCTTAAGTATGAATCGATTAGGATAATTGTAAAGAAATATAGGTATATGGATTGTCGTGTATTATATGTATATGTGTAGTGTAAATCTTAAATTAATTAGGAAACGAATAGGTTAAGTTGAAATAAAGTATGTAAGTGAATTCTCGAATAATAGGTGTACTGTATTTCTTAGCTTATGTATAAATGGAATAATTTGAAATAAAGTAGGTATGTAAGATATAGTATACTCTGTGTAGTGTACATCTTAGCTTAAGTATGAATCGATTAGGATAATTATAAAGAAATATAGGTATATGGATTGTCGTGTATTATATGTATATGTGTAGTGTAAATCTTAAATTAATTAGGAAACGAATAGGTTAAGTGGAAATAAAGTCTGTAAGTGAATTCTCGAATATTAGGTGTGTTGTATTTCTTCCTTACGTCACCAATGACTATGCGTGGGTTTACAAAGTACATCTGGCAATGTGACTTTTGACCAGCGCGCAGCTGTGAACGCCGTCCATCACTTTTTACACCAAAATTCATTACTACGTTCGCTCCTGTCTCATGGCGTATGAATTCCTCAGCACAGAAATGGGAACTATTGTGATAAACTTCGTATATTTCAACTTCCAGCTACTTCCGTCGTGCTGGAGCTCCCACAACCAGTAACTAAAACATGACGTCTCGTTAGCATTTCTATGGCATATAGTGGAAAATTCACTCGAGTCAAGAGGCCGTCGCTGGGTCTTCTTGTTGGGGCCATTTTACACTTTAGTTTCCCTTTTCCAAGATCAGTTTGGGTTTATTAGATTAAGTAATTATTCTCTTTTCTAAGTAATGTGCTGTACTGCAAAAGTTCATGTCCAGAGATAAAACAGACGATACACGCTTTTGCGTTCACGGTGGAAGCAGATCACAAATTGTCCCTTTTTTTTCAGCTAACTGCTACGTCTACCGAATTTACTATATACATATGTTGGTACTTACGCAGAAAGGGAATGAGGCTCCGGATTGCGAATCGACTATTCAATTCCGCCCTAACCGCACTTTATTCAGCGGAGTCGCCGCGAGTAGCCTTTGTTGAGGTGGATTTTCTAATCAGATCCAATCGGATCTCCAGCATCCGTGAGTATTTCGCTCTCCTTTTTGCCTTTTCCCTGTTGTTTTCACAAGAGAATTTTGTGTGATTAAATTATTTCTATGATTATGCAAAATATATATAAATTAATACTATCGACTTGTTAGCTCTCTGCGTTTTCTCTGTTGTACTTTTGTGTTTTCCTTGTTGATTGATTTAATTTTTCTTCTTCTGCTAACTTTTCCCCCTTTTTTTTCAGTTGATTTTTGTTTGTTTTAATCGTCCAGGCAATACTTGTTGCGGACACCATTAACGTTGTGCGTTGCTGGCGACGGTTTAATCGGAAAAGAAAAATTTCCTGTCTGGCGTTCTCGTCAATAGCCTGGTGTCAGCAACGAGGTACGTGACGGAGGGTGTTAGGCAGAGATAGCTATGGTGTTAATATATTTCCGGCATTCAACAGTTGTGTATCTGTTTACACTAGACTTGTTTAGCAGGTAAGGCAGTTAGCTCTGCGTTCTGGCGTTCACATTGTGCATCCTTGCGCTGACAGTGTTTATTCTTGCATTTTTGGCGAAAAGTGCCGTGATGCGTATTTACACTGAGCTTGTCCTGCTTACACGGGTATATTCTAATTATTTTTATTTTGTTTTTGATTGTTATTTGTGATCTCTCAAAAGTGCACCATTACACATTCTAGTCTAATTACATGGGAAATTATTCCAAAACCAGGAAGAATTAAAATATAAACTGCTGGGTGTCCAAAAAATCAAAATAAATGTTGGTATAAAATAGGATCTCCTCCCCCCGCAGGATCAAAAACGATGTATTTAAATTTCGGTCAGTTAATAATATTGTAATAGCTCCTGCTAATACTGGAAGAGAAAGAAGAAGTAATAAAGCAGCTCTCTTCGATCAAATGAAATTCCGGAAGTGCGTATATTAATTACTGTTGTAATAAAATTTACGGCTCCTAAAATAGATGAAATTCCTGCAATATGAAGAGAAAAAATTGCTAAATCAACAGAAGCTCCTCTATGAGCAATAGTAGAAGATAGGGGGGGGGGGGGGGTAAACTGTTCATCCAGTACCAGCCCCGTTTTCAACCATTATACTAACTAATAATAATGATAAAGAAGGGGGTAATATCCAAAAACTTATATTATTTATTCGCGGAAATGCTATATCTGGGGCCCCTAATATTAATGGGACTAATCAATTTCCAAACCCACCAATTATAATTGGTATTACTATAAAGAAAATTATTACAAAAGCATTACAAATTGGTGGCGCGTGTGGTGTGTTGAAATTTTTCTTCGACTTGTTTGAGGTCTTTTTTAACCACCTTGCATACGACCTAGAGAGCTAAACTTTTGTGAGAGTCTAAGACCAAAATTGCATTGACGTGTGTCGCGTTTTGCATGTGGCGAGTGTGATGGATGAAAACTCCGCCATTTTCTCGTTTTTTGAGGTCCTTTTTAACCACCCTTATCACAACCTAGAGGGTTGAAATTTTGTGAGCAGCTCAATATAAGGGGCCAATTTTGATATCCCATGAAAAAACGGAAATACTTTGAAACCTCAAAAACAGTTATTTTGGCGATTTTACCTAATGATTGTGACTGTGTGGCATATGTCGATGTATAGGTAAAATTTTGTACCCGAAAAACCAAGTTTTTTTTATATCCAGTGTCACTACTGCACAATATTCATTCCTTTGCTTTTTTCCTTTTTTCCAGAAGCTTCTTTGCCTTTTCTTCAGGTATACTAATAGTCGCTGTTTGGGTTCCACCATAGGCTTTTCGCAATGACAGAAGTCAGCCGGTGAAATGATTTCGACTTCAAATTGTGATTTCATCGCGTCGCATATGTCCTCTTTTGTTGTGAGTCCGTTGGGTAAGAGTCCTACTATTTGCCTGCTCGCCTAACGCTTTACTAATGACACTCTTGAATTCAGCTGTCTTCTCCCCTATATCCTTAAGCTGAATGAGAAGATCGCCTTTCTGTGTTCTCTTGATCCTGAAAACTGTTTTTCTAATTTGCTCCATTTTTTGGTCAGCTTTCACGTTGTGCAGAATCTGCGCATAGGACATTGCACCCTTCGCTTGTACAACAATAGTGTCGGGTCTTGTCTTTCTGACTGTTTTTGTTTTTTGCCTGGTGGCAGTCTCTTTGCTAATAACGGTTATTTTTAGATTTTTACCAACCCTTTTCCATTCGACTTCTCCCGTTTTCTGTGTATTTTCGTTTATCTTCTCCGGGATTTTAGCGCTATAACATTCTTTTTGGCTTTTTGTAATGCCTTTTTGCATTTGGCGTCTCGCTGTCTATCGGCAGATTCCTTTTTGGCTTGAGCGTCGCTTTTAGCCAGGGGAGGTTTGTGAGGAGGTGTGTTTTCTAGTCACCTCCTTTGCCTTCTCATCGTTAAGGCTGATAGCCGATAGTTCATAAAGCTTTTTTATGATATCTATTGCATCACGCATTGCCTTATCGATAGAACATATTTTTAAATCCTCCAGCATATCTACCACTTCTCTGATTTGCTCAATTAATTTAAGGAAATCAGATTTCTGGTGTTTTGCAGTAGTTTTCTTTCTAGTTGACGGCAACATGCGTATCTCTGTGGTTCTTAGTGATTGTATTTTTTGGCCAACTAGTGACCTCACTATTCTTGAACTCCTCTGAAAGGCGTTCACTTCGCCTACTTGTTCTATTTATCCTCCTACTCCTCTTCCTAATATACGAGAATTCATTTTAATATGGGTTCCTACTCAAAGCCGCTATCAATGCTTGGGTGTGTAGTCACCTAATATGGTATTAACTTATGTCACCTAAATTCACAAAGCATCAAAAACAAAATTGATGATTTGCGGCAAATTTTTGACGATAGCATGGTGGATATTCTATGTCTTTCGAAAACTTGGTTAAAACCTGAAATATGTACAGATATGTTCAGGTTGCATAATTTTAGACTTATCCGTATATGGCTCCCAATGTGGTAAACTATACTTTAGTACGGGATTTACTTGAGGACTTAGTACTATCGCATACGGACATTGTAATTTGTGGAGATTTAAACATAATCATATTGGAACACAGGAACAAACCCTTTTTAGATATGGTTGAGTCGTTCAAGTTATGTTTTGCGAACTATAGTCGCCCAACTCATTTCATGCCTAATAAAACTCCTTCACTGCTGGACCTTATTTTCGTATCAGATCATAATTTAATAACGCACTACGACCAGCTGTTAGCGCCTGCTTTCTCTCATCATGATATGCTGTTCTTAAACTTATGTATATCTGCCAAATATGGAAGAACAATGTAAGATCCAATATAATTTATAAAAATATCTGCTTGGATCACTTATTTTATGATTGTCGAAATTTAAATTGGTTACCTATTTATACAACAAGTGATGTCAGCAAGCAAATAGAAACTTTTGATGAAAATATTCTGTATCTTTTCAATAAACATGTGCCTGTTAGGATAAGTCAATCTAAAAGGAGAACTTTACCTTGCTTTACACAAGAAGTAATCGATCTCATCAAACAGCGTGATATTTTATATGGCAGATGGAGAAGATACAGGTGTTCTCCAATTCACAATGAATTTAAATTAACACGCAATGCAGTGACATCTCTTATTCGTAGAAACAAGCCGACTTAATAAATTTTCGACTTGCGATTCTAGTTCCAAGTTTTGGAAAAATGTTCGTCAAGTTGGACTTGGTAAACAGTCTGTGCCAATCGATGTGAACCTTGATGAATTGAATGCCAAGTTTATTCAACCTCCTTCATTAGCAACAAGTTCATCAAATGAATCGGAAATTAGAACTCACCTCACAGGATCGCTTTCACTTTCAGGCATAGATGAAACATATGTAGGTCTATCAATATTAAAAATAAAATCAAAAGCGGTTGGTTCCGACAATATCCATCCTGATTTCGTCAAAGTTCTTCTTCCCGCCATACTACATCATATCACACATATATTCAATACCATTATTACAACCTCAACTTTTCCCGACGGCTGGAAGACCGCAAAAGTTATACCTTTACCCAAAGTGTCAACATCCAATGGAACAGAATATCGTCCCATAGCAATACTACCATTTTTAAGCCAAGTCTTTGAAGCGATTGTAAGCAACCAAATAAAAAATTTTCTTAATAGCAAAAAGCTACTTCCTGAATACCAGTCTGGTTTTCGGGAGAAACACAGTTGCACTACGGCTCTCCTAAAGGTTTGTGACGATATACGTGCTGGTTTGGATAGTGACATGTCTGGACTAATTGTTTTTCTTGACTTTTCCAAGGCTTTCGACTCTGTCAATCATAGCTTGTTAGTCAAGAAACTTAAAGAAAAATCTATTTTCGCAAATTCTTTATGTAACCTTTTATCATCATATCTCTTTAATCGGTCGCAATATGTTATCAACAATAATGAATGTTCATCTAAACTAACAGTTCCGTTGGGTGTACCACAAGGTTCTATACTTGGTCCGCTATTATTCACATGTTTCATAAACGATATAGGAGGCCACATAACGTCTAAGTATCACATATACGCTGATGATATGCAGCTATATACTCTCTTTCCTAATAGCCACAAAACTCTGGCCTTTAGCAAAATTAATCATGTACTAAGTCAAGTACTTCTTTGGTCGGAAGAAAATAAGCTTAGCCTCAATCCGAGAAAAACTAAGGCGCTAATAATTAATAGAAGTAAAACCAAAGAAATTTATCCAATGCTGTATCTTAATGGCTTACCAGTGGAAACTGTATCAAATTTTAAAAATCTAGGAATTTACTTTAGTGAAACCTTCAGTTGGAATGTCCACATTAATAAAATAGTGTCAAAATTTTACGGTGCTCTTCGCGGCCTAAGTCCCACTGCAAAATATCTTCCGCAGCACGTTAAACTGAAGCTTGTGAAATCGTTCATTTTACCTATCATGATATATGGATGTGAGATTTTTTCATGCATTGATAGTGGGTCAATGAGACGAATCACTGTTGCATATAACAGTTGTGCAAGATATATCTTTAATGTTAGCCGACACGTACATATTTCAGAGTTTGCCAAGCAGATTGCTGGTTCTTCTTTAATGAGTTTATTTAAGTATAAAACTATTATAACATTAAATGAAATAATTACGACTAAAGAACCTGCATATCTATTTGAAAAAGTCAACTTTGCTAGAAGTCAGAGAACGCAGCAATTAATAACACCGAGACATAAATATCTGGTCACCTCTCGTCAGTTCTTCGTCTATTCATCTAAACTTTGGAATCTTCTACCCCCTGATATTAGACAAACAAGAAACATAAACACCTTTAAGTTAAAAGTTGTTCAGTTTTATGCCGAGGGTCACTGACGTAATCTTTTGAACTTCTAAATCTTCTCTTTATCTTTTTATTTTCTTCTTATTTTCATAATTTAATTGGGAGTTATACCAATCCTACTCAGTCGTCAAAGCCTCGGCGAACAAAGTTTTCTCTTCACGAGGTATTGACAGTGACTCCATCTTTATGCGCCGTAACCCTGGCTAGGGCGCCTCACATCACAAGGTTTGTTTGTTAACGAGGCGTTACTCCCCCACTCATCCTCCTGTGCATCCGGACTCTGTATGTGTTTGTGTGTGTTTATGTGTAGTTTATATATACATACAGGGTGTATCAGTTTAGGTGGAAAATACCTGAAAAGGGTGATTCCTTGGTTAATTACGAGGGGAGGGGAGTTCTATTTTCATCCCATGTTGTGTGCGTAGCGTTTAAATGCGGAGAAGCGTTCTGTTGATCCTGCATCACGGAATACACTCCCGTAACTCTTGATCGCTTCCACGTACATGGTCTCTGTTGGTCTTATTTGAAAGCAAAATTAAGTCTTTAAGATCAAACAGTGTACATTTTTTAAATTCTTAAATTCTTTAAACCATAACCGACATGAAGGTCGTCAAAGTAAAAAAACATTCTTTTTTTCCTAAAATTTTATTTTGATACGAATTATCTCAAAAAATTCTCTTCGATAAATTTTTTAACAAATGCTTCAATACTGCATTTCCTACAAATCCATGGCACAATGTTTGTGCATTCGGTCAACAGGAGCAGGGCTAAAACCAAAAGTTTGCAAAATTAATTTAACTTCTAAGTTTTATAAGGCAACCATCTGAGCTGCTTGTTCTATTATACTTTCTAGCTGTTCTATAGTTTCCCTTTCTGTGGAATTTACCAGCTCTTTCCTTCTTTCCCACCTAAACAAATCTAGAAGTGCTAGATCCAGTGACCGTCTAGGTCAAAATACCGAACCGGTTCTACCAATTCATCTGTTTTGATAACGTTCACTTAAATATGCAGTCACATTACATCCTCTGCGGCAAGGAGCACCATCTAGCTAAAAAAACAACACATAAAACTTAAAATTTTTCGTGTAAGTTTTCTAATCGAATTCTGAATTTTGAATTTTCTGTCAAACAACTAATAGAAAAATTCTGTTAAAAAAAATTTTAAAATCTAATTCTAAATATTTTAACAATAATTAATTCATTTATTAATTTCTTGTTTATGTTTTGGTTTATTTCTATATAATTTTATAATTTAATTATTCTTGTGTGTGTGTTTGGTTCAATAAGAAGACATTGCTTAAAGAAGACAACTATCAGGACATTGAAAGATCATTCTTTCCGTTGATGCTTTAAAACGGGAAAACAAACAAAAACGCAACATCATTGGAAAGAGCTTTGTTTGCTGACCAAGAAAAAAATGGACATTTAGTTGTACAAGTATTAAATTAAGTTGAATTTTTTGAAAGCCTATTGGCTCGCTGGGCGCCGTGGCTCAGTGGAAGTGCACATGGCTGCTGAGCAGGAGGTTCAGGTTCGAATCCCAGCAACACCAAAAGTATTTTTCACGGTGTCCCACCTCTCGCGAATGGGTTACAAACGTCCCGAGAGTAATAACTTGACACGGAAAGCTTCTCAATTCGCCGTTCGGATCCGGCCTTAAAATGTAGGTCCCTTCCATTTGTGTCCAAAAATACACATGCACGACACAAATGGTCGCGAGAAGCTAGGCCTTAGACTGCAAGGCCTGTCACGCCGAATATTATTATTATTAATTGATTATAAACAATAGTACATTATTAATAGACTGGTTCGCAGTTCCTCGTTTATTCGGGTTATCCCGGTGTGCATTTCCTGCGTGTCTGCAACACCACTATCGGTTCGCATACTGCTAGCTCCAGCGGTAGCTCCAGAGTCAGCCCGGGCGACCCCGGTTGGCGGCATTATAATCGTTCTATTTCTTAATTGTCTCTCCATTGTATTGGGTTTGCATTTTATACCTGCTGCAATTGTATTTTCAGCCGCCCCATCCTGGGGAAACAGACGCTGACCGAGGAGCCGCCCACTATGGGTCCGTCGCGCTCGGATTTCTATCAGGCCAGTCCGCCGTCCATTGTGGATCAAACGCTTCCTGGTCGTCTGAACTAGGGTCCGTGGGGTTGTCAGGCCCAACACTCCATTCATTCCAAGAGTGCCCCTGCGGGCATTATTATTATTATTATGAAAATGTCAATAATTTCTCCATATTGGGTCGTTATTAACACATTTTGGGGGCCTTAGCCCATAACAACATGTGTTTTTACTATTGTTTATCTGTTTAATTTATGTTCATAAAGTTTCTGGTTAGGTGACAAGTATCGAGTACTACAGCTTTTTGCATAGCATCTATTGTGTGTTGTTTCAATCCTAGTCTTTTTATGTCTTCACTTAGTTGCTTGTCGATTATTCCTTCGGCACTGATGATAATTGGTATAATTTTTACTTCGTGCAGGTTCCAGGCTTGTTTTATTTCAACAGCCAACTCGGCATATTTGCTTCGCATTTCGTTGTAGGTACGACTAATGTTGCTGTTGGCTGGAATTGCCACATCGATGAAGATACCCTTCTGCTCTTTTTTATCGATGATTGTGAGATATGAACGATTATGAAGTCTTGTGTGTTCAGAGTGTATGGTGCGATCATAGTAGATTTTGATGTTATCATTCTCGACTACCGGTAAGGGTTCGTATTTGTAGTAAGGTGTGTTTTCTACTACGATTTAATGTTTTTCAAGAATTTTTCTATACAGGATTTTGGCGACATTGTTATGTACAGGCTGTTATGATGTGGTCTATCGTATCTGGCTGGCTCCCACATCTACGGCAAGCATCTTCTTGCATGTCTGGGTCTTTCATAACATGTTTTTTGTAGTTCTTGATAGGAATAACTCGGTCTTGTATCGCAATCATGAACGCTTCTGTTTCACCATACAATTCACCATTTAATAACCATCTGTGTGATAAAAGTTTGTCAACATTATCGTTATTAATGGATCTATAGTACTGGCCATGTATTGGTTTGATTGCCCAGATTTGTTCCCTTTGTTCTTTGTCAATTGCTCTTGTTTCGAAGCCCCCATCGAGGTTCAATGGTGTTAGGTTTTTGTCTATTTCTTTTAGAACTTTTATAAGGTTTGATGTGGTAGCTTTTAGGTGAAAATAATTCCTAAGTTTTTGGATCTGGTTGTCATGAAGTATTTGTAGGTCTATGATATTATTATTATTATTGAGCTTACCATATCTCGGCTAGTGTGCCGAAGATTACATATCCCGGGTATTTTATACCAAAGGGATTATGCTCTGCTGGAGCGTAGTCCATATTCTACGCCCTTACGGTCAAATTGCATAATTTACAATTGTAAAAACTTCCTGACGATATTACAGGTATCAAACAGCACCGCTTTTTGAACTTCTACCATCAGCTTTTCCAATTTATGCTTCTTTAGATTGGCTATAAGGTGTTTTGGTACCAATCCGGTTGCTGAAATGACAATCGGTGTTATTTCTACCCTTTCGACCCGATACATTGATCCAAGTTCGATTGCCAGTGCGGTATATTTTGAAATTTTTGTGAGTATGTGCTTTGTAGATTTCGGTTCAGCGTTACTGCTACATCAAAGATTTCAATTTTTTTGTTGGCCTTATGAAATAGGATTATATGTACTCTTTTTGCTGAAATATGTTGGCCTAGACTACAGTTCTATCCCAGTAAAGCTTTGTGGTGGCGTTTTCAAGCACAGGTTGTGGGTAATACTTATAGTAAGTCGTATGCTGCTGGATCAGACCATTAATCAGCGCTAGTTGTTGATGTATTAGTTTAGTGACGTTATTATGCCTGAAGGTGTAGTCATGCGAAGCAAGCGCACTGCATCCTGATATGATGTGATCGATGGTTTCACCACATCCCCCACATCGCCGGCATCTGTCTTCGACTCTTTCCTTTATGATGAACTTACGGTAATTTTTTGTGGCGATGACTTTGTCCTGTATGGCCAATACAAATCCTTCGGTCTCGGAGAAAAGTCTACCCTGTATGAGCCATAAATTCGAAGCCAGCTGGTCAATATGATCCATAGCAAAGTCATGCGGATGTCCTCCGTGTATGGGTTTTGACTTCCATTCTATAATAAGTTCACTTCCAGTTTTGACGTTTGCAATAGAAGGAAAAGTGTCTGATGTAAGATGCAGTGGAGTATAACTAAAGCAATCACTTTCAGTAATGGCGACAGGTTGCTCTGGAAGTATTGTCGAAGATTAAGATTCTGCTGCTGGTGTAACAGATTGATACATAGTATCCCTCTTCCACCCGCCTTGCGAGGCAATGATATCCTTTCTATTGCGCTTCTTGGGTGTTGACTGTTGAATCTTGTCATCGATGTGCGAATGATCATCTCCAGGTTTGCGATATCAGTTGATGTCCACTTAATAACTCCAAATGAATATGTTAATAGGGGTATAGCCCAGGTGTTGATGGCTTTGCATTTGTTGCCTCCATTGAGGTTGGATTTCAGGATAACCTTTAACCGTATTTTAAATTGAAGAGTAAGATTTCTTTTGATAGAAACATGGTTAATTCCCTTGAGTTGCAGAAAACCTAAATATTTATACGATTCGCCATGTTGCATATCTTCAATGACTTGGTTATAGTCTATTGGACACCCTTCTTCCTTAGCATCTAAATGTCTTCTTACTAGGTGGATCATTTTGCATTTCTCCAATCCAAATTCCATTTGGATATCTCTGCTGAAACTGCTAACTACTTCTAACATTCGATGTAGTTTTTCTCTTTTGTTGGTGTAGAGTTTTAAATCATCGACATATAAAAGATGGTTAAATGTGAAGTCGAAGGTCTCAGTTTTAATGCAAAATCCTGACTTCATTTTGGACAGCAGTCTGCTGAGGGGGTTGAGTCCCAAGCAAAACCATAGTGGACTGAGAGCGTCTCCTTGAAAGATTCCTATTCTTATGGGTATCGCTTCTCCAACGATGCCTTTTTGCCATAGCCTGGTGTTCCATTTTTCCATCAGCGACTTTAAGCAAGTGACGGATCTATCTTGTATATTTTGAGAACTTTTATAAGGTACTCATGGGGCATGGAATCAAACGCCTTTTTATAGTCAATGAAGGCCATACTGAGATTTCGTTTTTTTCTTAGTGCCAGTCCGGTTGCTACTGCGTCGATGGTCAATTGATCCTTACAGCCCATAGTTTCTCTGCTATAGCCATTTTGTTCGTCTGTAATTATGTTATTCGACAAACAGTGCTCATAGATTCTATTTGCCAGGATTTTCGTAAATAGCTTATAGGTTGTGCATAAGCATGTTATGGGGCGATATTTAGAAGGATTATTACATGCAGTTCCCTTTTGTAGCAAAAACGTTAGACCAGTTGTTAGGAAGTGTGGGGAACATCTTGCTGATTTTAACATGTCTGTAAAACACTTCGCTAGTTTTTCATGTGTTGCGGTAAGTTTTTCAAGCCAGAACTTTTCTTGCTGGTCCATAGA